>OU744273.1:10000000-11200000 GCA_916610215.1 Omphaloscelis lunosa | reverse complement strand
CACTTTTCTCAGAATCCGTAAGCTCATAAAATTCCTTAAAAGAAGATTTTTTTACAAACTTATTTCCTTTTGGACGGATACTTGTAACAAGTGGATCAGAAGACAGTAAAAGATTGTGCATAATATCTTCATTGCATGAGATACTGCTATGCTTTCGAGAATGCCCCTCTCTATATTTTCTAAAATCTTTATTTCTAGCCTCAGATGCCTCTTCGGATAGAAAACCAATGGGCACAATTGACATGTTCTGAACTATGTCTGGCCCATGCATTAAAATTTTATGAAGTGAAGAAGGCATATAATACCATGGGTATAACTCCACGTAAAGCTTAGCAGTATCAAAGCAGAACTCTCGGAATTTAGTTACGTTGATCTTCTCTCCTGATGAAATACACTGCAAGATCACACAGATTTTTCTTAAAAGCATAGCATCTATTCCGGTCAGTTCAGCAGATTTAGTGTAGTTTTCAAAAAATCTCCTTGCCGAGTTGCCATTGTTGGTGGATCCACTGCCTTGTTTCACAACATCGAGAAGTAAGCCCGTTTCTCTTCTTACAGCCTCTTGAACTCTTTTCTTCCTGTCATCAACTTGCCTTTTTGCTATATCACCCCTTACTTGCCATGATTTTATGTCTAATTTGTAGGAAATGTGTAATAAGCATTCCATTGAGCGAATCCAAGCGTGAAGGGTGCTTAAGCTATATTTATACATGTCCTCGTTTGCGTGTTTATCTTTGATTAACTCTAAATTATTCATTTCTTTAGGACAAGCCTTGCATATGTCACACACTGAAGCTGCTGTATTGGATATAATGGAATGAATTTTACCATCAATCATTGTCAACAGCAGTTGGTGTTTGACACTAATTCCATCAGTGATGGTGGATGGAGTTAAGGCTTCAATCTCTGCTTCGATTTCAGCCATCTCTCTCTGCACATTTTCTTTGGTTTCCTTTATAAACTTAAACAATATTGGCCGGCAAAATGAAGTGGAAGATGGTCGCTCGTTTTCCCAAATTGTTACACCTTTTGAGACGAGCCGCAGTGGTACAAGACTAATCATAAAATTACTAGCAAGATCGATTTGCTCATCTTCACTCGTCCTTTGATGATAAATGCTTTGGCTAGATGATCCGTCAAAACCCCATTTGCTGGTCAATACGAGCTGTTGATTGGGATCAACAGGGGTTTCTAACGACCTAATAAGTCTTCTTGAGGTTAAATCCATCAAGGCTTGTAATTTGATTTTTGCAGAGCTCTCTGTAACTGTGAGATCTTCTTTGGCCGGATAGCACTTAATTTTTTCTTTAACCAACATGTAGTAACTCGGGTATTGAAGAGCTCCTTCTTGAGTGTTGAAATCCCGAAGAGTGTTATAGCGCCATTTCGATAAGTTCATCGATACATAAAGAGCCAATGCCTTCAAAGGGGATATTTCCCGTACCTGAATTGATTTACCTTCAATGAAGGCTTTGATTTTTGAGGCCTCTTCTGGATTCTCCGTCAAGTATTTCATAACATAAGCTGTATCGCTTTGTCCTGCCTTTTGAAGCGCCCTTTCGGCCGAAAACATAATTTCAGCGCTGCTACTGCTGCATGAAAGACTATCTTCAGTGGTGCGTCTTCTTTTTTGCCGGTTACTAAGGTCCTCAAAAGATTTACGAGGACTAGGATGTGTACAAGTTGAAGCATCAGATTTAGCAGGAGAAATTATGGGCTCGATGACGTCACTTATATTTTCTGTAGAAGGTTCCATATTTTCATTCTGTAATTCCGGCCATTGAATTGCAGCCTGTAGCCAAATCTCATGTTTCTTCCGAAACTTATCTGTGCTTCTTCCAGACTGTGTCCATTTTGCATAAATGCGGTAGCAAAATCGACGACACCAGTCTTTTAAACTTGTTTCAGCACTTTCACATAACTGAACACAACTGTTATCTTTTAAAACACTGAACAAATAGTTAAAGTCGCGTAAATCTTTATGTGCGCGTGCGCATAAAGCAACGTGAATATCAAGATTTGTATTAAAATTTGGAAAATACATTGCGAGATTAGCTTGGATACAACGAGGTGTAAATCAACACTGATTTTAAAGTTACTAATAGTGACCTATTTATATAAAATCCAGGTATCCCAGGTATCCTTTGTTAAATATTGCAAGGTAATTAGTTATTGTGATAATTAGTAAATGATGCATGCTAAATTAGTGTATTAAGAGCCATTTAGTAATTAAATAATAGCAATGTTCTTATCAGTAATCATTAGTGCATCAGTTTTATATGTAAACCTTAAGTCCCTAATTATATATCCTAATTAGCTTATATCTTCTCTAATTGGCTGATCAGAAATGTTATTGTAATAAGGTAAACCTTTAGAAAAACGGTTTTAATCAACAAAATAAACAAAAAATTAAAAAATTGTGTTATAAAATAAACATCACTCTTTATCCCAGAAAGTGCACATTTGGCGCACTATGTGTCTTAGTATTAAATATAGCTCTTAGTATTAGCATTATGATATTAGAGACCGCTACTTGAAACAAGCCCGGAATCAGGAGGGAGAGAGCTCGATACACTCATTTTCATAGTAAAATTTCACATTTTCTCAAATTACTCCCGAAATATGGGAGTTATGAAGAAATTCATCACCACAAGTTATGAAGGCATTAAGTAATCGAATAAGATGGCATCATTAGTTTGGCATAATTTTACTCTTTTTTTTCGGACATGTCTACGTCCAACCGCTCCCATACATTCGTTCCACTGTGCAACGTCCCAAATAGCTGTAAAATTTTTCGCTGTTTTGATTAATTTAGCGATATTACTGTATGTATATAATTAATATCGTAACACCGAATATTTTGTTTTAGATGTAAAAAAAAAGTATTTGGAAACTTTTCAAATGCCTTTTTTTTACAAATAAAACGGATACATTAAATTCAGTGTTATAATTGCAATTCATTATTAATATTCTAGTTCACTAGTTAGCGATATTTCATATTTCTATACAGTTATATTGCCAAATTAATCAAAACAGCGAGATATTTGACAACTATTAGAGATGTTGCACACTTTTTGGATGTTGACGCCGGCTGTCATTCGTATATATTTGACAGTCGTTATGAAGGGTCGTCAGAAGCCCTATAGTCTGACAACCAGTCTTACCAAGGGGTATCGATCGTGTTACCCAGTGACTGGGTTGTGGAGTTCAGTCACCTCCATGTAAAATACTGGTATCCGGTTAGACTGGAAGCCAACCCCAAAATAGTTGGGAGAAGGCTAGGCTAAGTGATGTGCCCCGGAGACGATGCGAGCGACGCCTATGGGTACGGTACGAGTTTAATTAAGACGAGCTTCTTAAGATGGCCGTTGTCTAATCGGCATAATGCACAAGAAAATTATCTATAATAGTTAATGTTATGGTAATTGCAATACTTGATCATTCCGTAGCCTTTCAACATTATGTAACAACAATAAATTTAATGGTTCAGTTTAATTACAACATACATTTACACATAATCAAGATTGTAAATATTATACGCACTTTCACTTGAGTTTGTTTACGTAAAAACTACAATTGATTCGGTACAGCCGTTTGTAGACATGCGACAATAAACATTATGGTTTGAATAAAGCCTGCTGGGAAAATTACAGCTGACCAATAGAAGTAAAATGAGCGTAAAAGCTGGTATTTTACAAAAATCAGAGATATTTTGGAAATAAAACTTCTCATTCAGAGTGGCTTTATATCCGAAAGATTTAATAAATAAATAAATAAATTAATTATTTTAATAAATTTCACATTTTTGTTACACCTTGTATAAAAAATATATACAAAATACATATATATATGTAACATTATATACAAAATTATATGTGTTTTAGCAAGTTGCATTCCTGTCTTTAACATTGCCATTTTTGACTGAAGATCTAAAAAGTATTTGTTTTTTTATTAATTCTCTGCAAAATCGACCTCGTGACTTCCCTTACTTCAGTTTTCGCTCTGCAACATTCTTTTACAAAAACTTATAAATAAAGAGACCCATTTTTTTACCTTAAGCACATATTTACACTAATATCTTCCCGAACACAGCATCCCTCTCAAAAAATCTCACACTTATCTAAAAATAAACAACAAAAGATTTGAACCATATGTTTTTGACGTTCCTACTTCAGTTATTTTTAGAACATGTCTGGTTATTATTAACTGAAGGGGACTACGAGTGCTATTAGTTTATTTTGAAACGCAATTATGAATAGAAAAAAATATTGACTGAAAGAATTTTACAAAATTTATTGGCAGAGGGACAGAAGTTTTATTCTGTAGGAAGTTTTCCCCGTGGCCTTGCCCACGCAGAGGTCAGAAATTATTTCACGGGAACGTAGATCTGCCGAGATAAACAACTTTTACTTGTAAGTTTTTTTTATCCCAAAAGTCCGTGTCTTTGGTTTTGAATTTTCATCTTTTGCCAGTGACTTTCGAAATGAAAGTTATTTTTCAGTTTGTAGTGTTTTTTGGAAGTTAGTTGTTTTTTTTTTTTTGTAATTTTTTTTAATTTTTACTTTTTAGTTTTGGTACCCTGCTATGTAAATAACAGTGACAGGAACTTCAGAGGTGGTCCCATATAAATTTTATTAACTTTGCTTGAATAGTTTTTGAGTTAGCTTCAATAATAAATTTTCATAAAAATTAATAAAATTTATATGGGACTACCTCTGAAGTATGGTAGGTCAAGGCATAGAGTAGTCGACGGCCACCGCCGACACGTCTACGGTTGTCGTCGACGAGTGTTGATTGACTGTTGCATTTGCCTCTGCCGTTGACGCGTGTCGCTCATTGGTACGAGCACTAACCTATCCACTCGAGACTTCAAGACTATGTACAATTTAAAACCGTTAATCATACAGTACATAATTTAATTATATTCTTCTCACCTCCTGACGTAGCAGAGCGTGAAGTACAGTAATAATATAGTTGTATAACGGCTGTATAACAAACAGCATTTTTAATTACTCTGATCTAGCATCAATCTTTAGAATTCCGTTACATATATGATAATGATAATAATCCGTCAGAGATAATCTTCAATCAAATGTAACAAGTTAACATAACATAACATCACGCCTTGTTTCCCCGAAGGGTTGGGCAAGTTATTTGATCAAATTAGGACCTTAATAGGAAACGCGGTCTCCTAGTTGTTGGCGTTCATTCCATCCTAAAGTATTCCTCTGTTTTTCCCTGGTTAATGATGCTATAGTTTGGCCAAGACCGCTGTTCCGCGTCTGAGGTATGTGCGCTGTGAGACGAGGGACAGTACAGTCCGCTCATTCGTCAACACTCACGCCGTCCCGCCGCTCATTCGTTAACGCTACTCCCCGTCTCGCCGCGCATTGCTAAGGTGAGGAGCAGCGGTCTCGACAAACTATAGTCGATTTATTATCTTACGATATAATGTTCTACCTATGTCTCTATGTTTTGTTTTTTAAAAGCGTGCATTCTGAAAGTGAGCAATGTCGCAAATAGATGTCAAATATTTCGCTGTTTTGACTAATTTGACACTATTACTGTATGGAAATATGAAATATGGCTAACTAGTGAACTAAAATATTTATTATGAAATGCAATTAGAACACTGAATTTGATGTATCCGTTTTATTGAATGTATGAATTAAATCCATCACGCGGGCCCGGTGCGGGTTGGTAGATGTCATATCTTCGAATTTTTGGTTCCAGGACATGCCGGTTTCCTCACGATGTTTTCCTTCACCGTTTTGAGAGCAGTGGTGATAAAATAAGTTGGAGTGTAAATTAGGAGAAAGGACTACAGTAAATAATGCCCAAATTAATTACCCTGTTCATCTCAGCACTAATATATTAGATTCAAAATATTGAATATTGAAAACAATAAATTTTAAATTCAAAATATTGAATATTGAAAACAATAAATTTTAAATTCAAAATATTGAATTCAAAATATTTTATTTCACATGAACCTACAAGGGCACTTATGGAACGTCAGAAGCTAGGTGCATGGTTCCAATTGGTCGCTTCCTATGGAGAAGAGCCGGCAAGAAACTCCACGGTTACTCTTTAAATAATAAATGGTTTTTACAATGTTTTCAAATTACAGTGTTAACAGGTATGAGAGGACAGTGTAGGCCTATCAACAAGTAGGTACCAGGTACTTTGCAAAATAGAAAATGATGAAATGAACTGAAATTGTTTATTCTGTAAATAGGATATCGGAATCACTTTTACAGGTCATATTAAAATAAAATAAGCTAGATGAGTTCGGCTTTTCCTATCTGACTACTCTGAGAAGAAAGGCCGAAACAAACTCAGAGGTCACAGTCTCTTTTAAAGTCCAGACATAATCTTGGTCAGGCCATATGAGGACCATGTAGATTAGTGTCTGAAATGGTCTTTAGAGGAAAGAACCACAGATTTGAGTGGACCTGTCAAGTGAGTGCAAGCATTTGTTAGTAATCGTGGAGGTCAACTCAGAACTAAAGGAGCTCAACTCGACGAACAATACCAAAGAAAGGACATTTGGCGAGGCCGCATAAAGTAAAAAAAATACCAGACCATCATTAAAACTAAACATGAGATCATGAATAACTTTATAACACCATATCGTACATAATGGTTTACATACAATTACACTCTTTTGTCTACCCACAGCCGTTGAGTCGTTTGTATACCTCACTTTTACCCGGCATTCCTAATAAATGAGTTTTTGATTGCATTTCACTTTATTATTCGTGATTGTAACAAAATTGAGAGCAGGCACTCATGTTGTGACGACAAATTTTCCCACAAATGTCACATAACATAACGTCAAGACTGTATTTCTGAACGACACGAAAAAAGGATACAATATAGTAGGTACAGGACTACACTGCCCTGCTAACCCCAAAGGCGGTATCTCTAAGATGCGCCCTTTTTTATACCATTCAATAGCTTTAACAATTTCGCATCTAATGGTATAAGCGAAATAGTGCTATCTACCTTAGGGGCCGTTCAAGTATTACGTAAGCACATTTATTACAATTATTTATCCCCCCCCCTCCCCCTTGTCAGCTAAAGTAAGCAAAGCTCTTACCCCCCCCCTCCCATGCTTACGTAAAAATTGGTATATGCATTTTTCTTTTAATATAAGTATTCTGTTTTTTATTGATTCATGAGCAGCAGTTATAATTCTAGAAATATATTCGTTTCGTTTTCAAGCATAGACAATGTGTGGGTTGCCATATGTGTTAAAAAGTGAATAATTACTGCTAACGTAATCACCATCTAGACCTCCCCACCCGCCATGTCATCAAAAATAATCAAACCATAGGCGACCCCGCCCCCCTATAGTGCTTACGTAATACTTGAACGGAAACATTTAAAAAAAATCACTAAGAAGTTTTTTATATGTCCATTTTTCCTTAAATTACAATATACAAAAAGTAACTTCTCTCAAAACTTAATCCGGTTGAGATACCGCCTTTGGGCTTAGCACGGCAGTACAGGCCACACTTAGCCAGTTACGTTTGTCATATGTAAGGCACGTCGTCGTTGGTCCCGGGATGCATTCGTAGATTTATGACAGTCGTTCCGGGTAGTCCGGAGCCCGAAAGTTGACAAGCAGTATTACCAAGGGATATTGTGTTACCCAGTAAGAGGTTGTGGAGGTCAGATAGACAGTCGCTTCATGTAAAATACTGGTCTTCAGCTGCATGCGGTTAGACTGACTGAGCCAACCCTAATGATTATAATAAATGATGATGATAAATATTACATAAACCCCTTAAGAATTACACTAGCTAGTCCACTCACGCACAGTAATATAGATCACTTTTACCTAGCATTTATAATAAACGAGGTTTTGATTGCATTTCACTTTTCTATTCGTGATTGTAACAAAACTGAGAGCAAGCACAAAGTGTGTCGTCATTGTGACGACAGATTGTCCCACAAATGCCACATAATTCAAACATACATATACTCATAAACTGAAACCTTCTTTCCATGGGGCAGAAACTACAGAACGCTGGCTGCAACGATCCTTAATTCCTTACATACTCGCAAGCCGCGCCGGTTGCGGGAACTACGCACCTGACATTTCTGAAGATCACCAATAAGACACTATTAATATGTCCCATCCTGGGATTTCCACTCACATCTGCCTTGTAAATACCTTTTGTTAGTCGCCTTTCATTCATCCTCTCAACATAATCTTTAAAATTTTAACACTACATGTTTTTTTGCTTTAAACCGTTGCCTTATCATCAGTGATCGGAGTAGGTAGATTGATTTGGGGTCGACAAACTGGCACGTATATATTAGTATGGATATGCCTCCGGGATTCCGGAATTTTGAAATTATTAAGATTTATTTAAGGAATTTTAAATGTTGTAATGTGTAGAATAAAGAATACATCAATATGAATAAGAAATGTTTAACCCTTTTGCTGTTGTTGCATTAAATGCGAAAAAATATTAAGAAGTATAAAAAGATATTTTTATTTATTTATTCAAGAATAGTAACAGTTACAAGCAGCAGATAATATACTTACAAGAAATAACTACTAAATTAGTCATATTATGTAAGTTTCGAATGGACGCACAACAGTAAGATTCACTTTATTACTTGATAAATAAGAAAAAAACAATTTTAAATGTTTATCTATCGCATTCTATAAATTTCTAAAGTAGTAGTTTAAAAATCCTTACTTTTACAATATTTGATTCAAAGTCTTTTTTCCGGGATTTCATTTTGGTGCTTACGGAGCACCAAAATGAAATCCCGGAAAAAAGACTTCTCCATGTTATGACTTCTATAACTATTCATGATGCGAGTACGTAAAAATGAATCTACCTACTCCGATCACTGCTTATCACAGTTCCCACATAACATAACAGTAAATTTGTGTTCCCGGAACGATGATGCGAGTACGCACGGCTCATTAGTACACCCACATGTTGCCAGTACCTAAGTCCTATGTACTAGGGAGCGAGGCTATTGCCATTAACCAGAAATCAATCAAAATTGGGCCTGAAGCTAATGACATTATTAGGGCACATTCCTCACTCCGAGTTTCCACACAGATTCCTGATGGGAAAAAACCTTATAGCTAGCCTAGTAGCTCGGCTCAGGCTCACAGATTTGGGTGAAATTCAGTTATCAATACAATAAAGAACACTGTAGGCTTAGTGGACTGTAGATCTGTTGA
The DNA here is from genome assembly GCA_916610215.1 of Omphaloscelis lunosa. Lineage (NCBI taxonomy): Eukaryota > Metazoa > Arthropoda > Insecta > Lepidoptera > Noctuidae > Omphaloscelis > Omphaloscelis lunosa. The sequence goes on along the minus strand of OU744273.1, from coordinate 11,190,783 downwards.
CCATTGTCTATTTTCTTAAGTACCTGGTACTTATTGAAAGACCTACACTGTCCTCCCATACCTACTCACACTGTTATTTGAAAGAATTGTAAAAGCCAATTATTTTTAAAAGTGTAACCGTGGATTTTCTTGCCGGCTCTTCTCCATAGGAAGCGACAAATTGGAACCGTGCACCTAGCTTCTGACGTTTCATAAGTGCCCTTGTAGGTTTATGTGAAATATTTTTTTTTTAATTTTATCATTAAATAAATCCTAAACTAATGAGGTTGAATTAGAAATAGGCGAAAACGAGATGATGAGTTAATTAATCCTATAGCTGACGGGGATTACATCGCGGATCTGCATCATCACCGGGGTCAGCTTCCAGTCTGATCAGATGCAGCTGAATGCCATTATTTTACAAAGTCGCAGATATAAGCCGTTCCATAACATGCGCAATTCTGTAGCGTGATTGTGTATACTTTTCAAAATTAATGAGATTTTGATTACCTTTTCACTTTTTGTTGTGTATCAGCTTTATGATTTGATTAGTAGCCGCGGGGAAGGTGCAATTAGACAAAAATATTGAATAGGCTAGCGACCTGTGTCCGTGGGGGCTACTCTCTAAGTCCGCCAACGAAGACACAGGCCCGTTCGAAAGTAGTTCCGACACTTCGGAATGAACCCAACACCCGATTAATTAAGACGTAGATATATGCTAGTGACCTTGAGTGGTTAGCTTGCGTGTTCTGTACTGAGCTCACGAATCGCGTCATACGTCCAGTTAGTAATAGGAATCGACCATAAAGGAGCGCTGTCCCAAATTAAACGAATTACTAATTTATTATACATAAAACAAAAGCTATCTTAATAAAAAACACGTATACTAAAAGATCAATAATTAAATTATATTTAAAATGGTGAAGGTTTCAGAAAAATACGCTTAACAGATTTTGCGTGATTCTCAGTTTTTAATCCGCGTTAGACATAACTTTACAAATTAATTTCAATATGTGATAAAAACATAATCCAAAATATGCCTATATTAAAATATTAACAAAATGCTCTAATTTAACATATATTTTTTTCCAAATCATTAACACTACTGTATAAAATCATTAAAAGTCGGTTATCGTCGCCTTAACTTTTCGGACAGGCACATCTCGGGAGTAAGGACAGTTGTCAAATAGTGATGTCATTCATTCTTAGTTCGGGTCTCGAAGTAATCTTAAGTCCGTAGGCGATACGGAGTAAGAAACGCCCGTAATTTCGACCGAAACTACGGATTTTGTGATTAAAGAATTAGAGATTAGACTGGCTTCGTACCAGTGCAATGGTAACATGTAAAAGAATTGAGATTTCTGTGCTATAAGTTAAATATTAATGTTAATTAAATACATCATTAACTTTCCGGAATAAAATGCTCTAATTTATGGTGAAAACCGCGTCAAAATCCAAAAGTCTCAACTTTTATTACTTTAGTAAAATGAATACGTGGCTTTTAGCTAATTTGTAAATGTGTTTTTTTTTTTGTAATGTGCGTTTTGTTTGTGCAGAATGGACAGTTTTTCTTTCTTCAAACAAAGTGGCACACAAACAGACAAGAATAGCGACGTTATTTTATAGATTCCAACTGTAATGTTTTTGACGTCAAAATTACAAATAATCCCCAAACGGATTTCCTCAAAATCTCAATAATTTAAAAGAAAATCTTTCCTCATAGGTTACGTAAATACGTGGTATTAGATACGATGATAATAACGATTATATATAACTATTATGAATATTATATGTTATGAGTTATCAAACCATATTATTATGGCTCTTACGTATGCATGATTAATGTAAATATTTCAGATTACGTAACAGGCAATAAAAAGATATAGAATTTCTTTTACGTTTTTAACCGACTTCAAAAAACGAGGAGGTCCATATATGTTCGTCTAATTGTATTTCTGTTTTTATGTTTGTTCATTGATTTTATCGTCAACTGAGGACCGATTTTGAAAATTCTTTTTTTTTTTTTCATTTTGTAGAGGAAGCTTGCACGGTGGTCCCATATAAATGTTATTAACTTTGCTTGGGCAGTTTTTGAGTTAGCTTCGATAACATGTATTTAAAATTCACTTTGTGTAACACAATAGTGACAGGAATGTCACTGTTTACAAAGTAAGTATTGGTATACGAATGGGCGTGGGGGTAGTTACAATAACAAAAACTGAAGAAAAAAAAGTAAGTACAAAAAAAAAATACAACAGGCTTCCGTTATTTTTTTTTTCTTCAGTTATTATTTACTTTGTAGTGTTTTTTTTTAGTAGGTGTTTTATTTTTGTTTTGTAAATTTTTTTCTTTCATATCACACCATCCATTCATCTTTTCATAGGCGTTCCTCTCGCTCTCCATCCATCTTTTCTTAGGCGTTCCTCTCGCTCTCCATCCATCTTTTCTTAGGCGTTCCTCTCGCTCTCCATCAATCTTTTCTTAGGCGTTCCTCTCGCTCTCCATCCATCTTTTCTTAGGCGTTCCTCTCGCTCTCCATCCATCTTTTCATAGGCGTTCCTCTCGCTCTCCATCCATCTTTTCTTAGGCGTTCCTCTCGCTCTCCATCCATCTTTTCTTAGGCGTTCCTCTCGCTCTCCATCAATCTTTTCTTAGGCGTTCCTCTCGCTCTCCATCCATCTTTTCTTAGGCGTTCCTCTCGCTCTCCATCCATCTTTTCTTAGGCGTTCCTCTCGCTCTCCATCCATCTTTTCTTAGGCGTTCCTCTCGCTCTCCATCAATCTTTTCTTAGGCGTTCCTCTCGCTCTCCATCAATCTTTTCTTAGGCGTTCCTCTCGCTCTCCATCCATCTTTTCTTAGGCGTTCCTCTCGTTCTCCATCCATCTTTTCTTAGGCGTTCCTCTCGCTCTCCAACCATCTTTTCTTAAGCGTTCCTCTCGCTCTCCATCCATCTTTTCTTAGGCGTTCCTCTCGCTCTCCAACCATCTTTTCTTAAGCGTTCCTCTCCCTCTCCATCCATCTTTTCTTAAGCGTTTCTCTCGCTCTCCATTCATCCACGCAATTGATATTGAAATCAACATCTTCACACGCAGGAGCATCGCGGAAACAATTAGTTGCATTCTAACTTATACAAAACACAATACCAGAAATATTCTTTATTAAATTGAGAAATGTACAATGATAGGAAGCTTGAAAGAATGCTAGCAAAACTCCCATCATAACCATTTCCTCACAAAATATTATTGAGAATGAAACAATACACTTGTTAGTATCTTAAGTTTAAACCTCGCGTGCATTGAATTACATTATACTATATATATACATTACAATAGTCCATAGTATCATATTTACTTCTGTTAAGTTGAGAGTTAGCACTAAAAAGCAGTTGTTTCGTAATGTTAATTATTTTGCATATTATTGTTACTATTCTGTAATTATTGTAAACGATCAAGTTCTTCAAACTTAACAGACAGCTGTGCTGGAGTTTGTTGTGCCACATCTTCAAAAAAAAAAAAACCGGTCAAGTGCAACTCGGACTCGCGCACGAAGGGTTCCGTACCATTGTCTACATAAACGAGCAAAAAAATCACGTTTGTTGTATGTGATCCCCCTTAAATATTTATTTTATTCTGTTTTTAAGTATTTGTTGTTATAGCAGCAATAGCAAATATACATCATCTGTGAAAATTTCAACTGTCTAACTATCACGTTGCATGAGATACAGCCTGGCGACAGACGGACGGACAGCGGAGTCGTAGTAATCGGGTCCCGTTTTACCTTTTGGGTACGGAACCCTAAAAAACAGGCAGGTGGCAGGATTACCGTCTGGGCATAATGTTTACAACATATCAATTTTCTTAATGTCCCTCGGGAACCATCGCATTTCCGAATACATACGAATGCTTATTTCCATGTCCATCAGCAATAAGATTTATCGTGTATAATAATTTGAATTCAGAACTAAGTAATTTATTGTTGTTTTGTTATGATTTCCGTCTGAACTATATAGCGCTGTAAAACTATTTTCCTATCTGTCGTGCCTGCAACTTTAGCAGCTTTCCTCCCATTTTGTAAATAAATTACATTAAGATAAAGAGTATTAACAACTCTATATACTTCCAAGTCGATCAAGTGCGTCCGGTTTGCACCAAGTGCAAAGGGCAACTGATAGCTATCCGACGACTGACGAAACACGAAGTTTTCCGAGGGACATTAAGAAAATAGAAATACTGTACTTAGGTATGGTAACTTAAAATTTAATGGTATAGCACTTATAGTTTTATAGTATGTACTTACAGGTCCCGACGAACGCGGAGCAGTCGCCCCTCTACTAATAAAACTCTGATTGCCTAATCTTCTGCGGTATGAGCTATTCTGGTGCCAGCCCTAATATTATTCTCTTTGATTGTCTACATTTAACTTCGAGACTAACAACTATTACATGACTAACCTTCACTCCTAACTTGGAGATCAAGATGGATGAATAACAATTACATAACAATACTAATATTAATGAGCAGTCTTCATTTGTTTCGACATACAGCTTGGAGCTGGTCCAAATAGGACATGTATACGGAAATCCCAAATGCAGATCATTGTACCAAATCAGTGTATAATGTTAACGGTGCTGAGATTTAGGCCTACTCTTTCTGAGAGGAAGCGTCGAAATTCTCCACAGTAGGGCACCCTGATTGCGTAACACACGATCAATCACAATCTGTTTCATTTTGACAGTTTAACAACATTCATTACGTTATTGAGCAGGCAAATTTTTCGACCATATGAAGAAATACAATAGCAATATCCTTCAAAATGATTCAAATTATGATGAATCGTGTCTTACGCAAACGCCGATAGCAAATAAATGTGACAAGACAAGCGTTATACGAATGGCTACAGGAAAAGAGACAGACCAAAGAAAATATTAATAGTTTGTTTGAAGGATGATATGGCTAGAAAGGGGATGAGTACTGAGTTAACGAGTGATAGAGATACATATATGGAAGAAGAAGACATTTTGCGACGACCATAAATATTTGAGATCTAGGTCCGGATTCCCGGATGATGAAGTTGACACAGAAATCTCTAATGAGGAGCATATGGCAAAAAGAGTATGTAAAACAGAATGTGGATGGCTATATACGAAAAGAGGAGACAACAAAAAAAAAAAGTAGGAAAGATTGCATGAAAGATGATATGGCTTATGAGATGAGTACTGAGATGACGACTGACAGAGATGTATGGAAGATTATTGAAGACATGCTTCGCCAACCACAAATAAATTGAAAGAGACCGTTGATGATGAATAATAAATTAATGAACCGCATTCATTTTTCAACATGGAGCTTGGAGTCGATCCAAATAGGACAGATATACGGAAATCCCTAAACTATGGCATGTGTAGAATTTAGATCGGTATTTTACTGGTATGATTTCGTTCGATATTATATCTGGGAACTATTTGCATATGTGAAAGTTATTAAAATAGACTAACTCAGGATTTAAATAACTTTCCTGAAATAAATGAGTGAAAGAGTCGTGAAAATGATAAGAAATTGGCACGCATATATACATTCCTCATAGCCTCGCAGGGAAATAAAACTTTTTCTTTGTTGGTTATTTAGTAAATAAGGATTTAGAGGAAGAAGGATGCTTCATAACTATTGAAATATTACGTTAATCATAATTTTGACTAGGATAGCACGCCAACCATGGAGTTTCTTGCCGGCTCTTCTCCATAGGAAACGACTAATTGGAACCGTGCACCTAGCTTCTGTCGTTACATAAGTGCCCATGTAGGTGTATGTGAAATAAATAATTTTGATTTGATTTAAAAAAAGAAAATTTCTGCCTGCGACTTATAGTCCGCGTGAAACATCTTGTTTTATTACCCGACTACGGCAAAGCCGAAGAGTTATGATTTTAGCAGTCTATGTAGGTATGTATGTTTGTATGTATGTATGTTTTTACGTGTGTTCCACCATAGCGCCTAAACTACGGAATCGATTTTGATGAATGAGGTGTCAATAGATTTGTAATAATGGTTTGGGTAACATAGGTGAATAATATTTGATTAACTGCGCGTTGGTACCATCATCATACCGAGACTCCTCCATGCCTCGGAAAGCACGTTACGCCGTTGGTCCCGGCTGTCATTCATGAATCTTTGGTAGTCGTTACGGGTCGTAAGAAGCCTGAAAGTCTGACAGTCTTACCAAGGGGTATCGTATTACCCAGTTACTGGGTTGTGGAGGTCAGATAGGCAGTCGCTCCATGTACAATACTGGTATACAGCTGCATCCGGTTAGACTGGCAGCCGACACCAACATAATTGGGAAAAGGCTATTTAGATTGATTGAGATCTACACCATATGTTAACATTTTTAATAAATCAGAACTTAATCCCCACAAACACACCGACTCCATAAATAAAAACGTTATGTTCCGCTTACACTTTCCCTGCCCACCCACGCGCGGTAAACAATTGACTTTCGATTCTCTGTATGAATAAATAATTGATTCGTAATTATTAATTGAATCGCAAAGAGCGTGAGGAAACCTGCAGTTAATCGTCTAGTTACAAAACACTTCGGAGTTGAAGAGAACTCCGCTCCACTCTCTACTATCTCATCTGCTTAACCTTCTCCCAACTTAAACTCAAGCATTTATTTAAATATTTACAGGTAAATTTAAGTTGATGATTTCTGAAAAACTGTGCTATTTAGAGACATCGTTTTATTTTTCCTGTAATCTTTACATAAATTTCTATCACAGAATAATTTCAGATTTTCCTCTATGCAAATTCGGAGATAAGGGGGAAACGGGTATGTTTTTTAAACATTTTTCGGCAAAAGTCGAAAACTGCGCGGACTAAAAAGAAATGTTTGGGAATGTGAAAAAAAATTCTTAATTGCAAAATAGTGGGCAAACGCCATCTAAAACTATTCAATTTTCAAGTTGATAGCATTAGTACTTCTTGAGATATTCAGCTGTGACAGACGGACGGACAGACAGAAAAAGTAGCACCATAAGGATGGAGTTTACAATTTTGGTACGTAACCCTAAAAACGACTTAGATAAAACGCATTAAAGTTGGGGAGTGGGGGTAGCTACGTCACAACTAAGTATAAAATCTACATACCCGTGACGTCAAGGCACATTTTATGTTAGTGTATTGCCGTAATCTTTTGATTACGTAAAAAGAGAGAGAAAAATAAATCAAATCAAATCAAATCAAATCGTTTATTTGTGATTCACAGGTATAAAGATCTTATAAATAGAATATGTTCATGCCATGATCCGCCACATAGGGCATACAAATTAGACAAAACTACACAACATATATATACAACTAAACAAAATAAATAGGAAACAAATAGCATTTACTTAATACTAATTATTTTGATATAAAATCACTAACACTGTAATAACAGTTCTCTATCAAGAATTTTGACAATTTATGTTTGAAAATATTCACATTATTAGAATCTCTTATATTTTTTGGAATGCTATTAAATATCTTAGTTGCCATATTAAATACACTTTTTCCATACAGAGTAGTTTTAAATCTCCTACTGATGTTATTGTATAATCTACTTCTATTGCGAGATCCAGATTCTAAAGTAAATAATGCGGGATTTTGTCTTATAAATAGAGCCGATTCTAGAATATAGATAGATGGAACTGTAAGCAAGCCTAATTTTTACTAATTTTAATTAAGCCTAATTTTAATACTGTTACTTATTTATACTGTGACTATACCTCTACACTTTTCACAGGTGTGTGTAAAGTATTATCTTTCGCAGTCGAGCATGAAAAATAGAAACATGATTTAAAAACTAGGTCATTGGTTATCACCAGTTTAAGAGCGAAGGTAAACATGGTGAGGATATGTTTATTACGGGTTATAAATAAATGTATTAATTTATAAAAGTTAATAAATAAATGTATTAATTTATAAAAGTTTATAAATAAATGCATTAATTTATAAAAGTTTATAAATAAATGTATTAATTTATAAATGTTTATAAATTAATTACCTTGGTAACGACAACACAATGTCAATGATACATGAGGATTAAAAATAATAGTTGATGTAAATGGCCAATTGTATTCCCTGAAGGGCTATACAAATATACATAGGTGTAAGTAAACCGTAGTTATAAAATTCATCTGAATTGTCAAATGAAAAACATGTTTCAGGTGATATACAATTAGAATTTCGCATTTAAATAAGTATTGAAATAATAAAATCAAAGCATATTTGAAAGTGGCACTACAAAATGGCATCCACTGTTATGTTGAATTATCCATTTTTTTATATTTCCATCAGATACTTTCGGAACAGAGCATAGCTACAAGTATGTAAGTCACCTGCAATAGGAGGCGAGCCTTTTGCTTCCAACCGGACAGGAGTCCTAACTCCGGGTTACTACTGAGAATTTCCATTGCCGGGAGAAGTTCCTAATGCAAAAATTCAATGACACTGCCGGGAGAGTTCCTAATGCAAAAATTCAATGACACTGCCGGGAGAAGTTCCTAATGCAAAATTAAATGACACTGCCGGGAGAAGTTCCTAATGCAAAATTAAATGACACTGCCGGGAGAAGTTCCTAATGCAAAAATTCAATGACACTGCCGGGAGAGTTCCTAATGCAAAAATACAATGACACTGCCGGGAGAAGTTCCTAATGCAAAATTAAATGACACTGCCGGGAGAAGTTCCTAATGCAAAATTAAATGACACTGCCGGGAGAAGTTCCTAATGCAAAAATTCAATGACATTGCCGGGAGAAGTTCCTAATGCAAAAATTCAATGACACTGCCGGGAGAGTTCCTAATGCAAATATTCAATGACACTGCCGGGAGAGTTCCTAATGCAAAAATTCAATGACACTGCCGGGAGAGTTCATAATGCAAAAATTCAATGACACTGCCGGGAGAGTTCCTTATGCAAAAATTAAATGACACTGCCGGGAAAAGTAACAAATGCAAAAAATCAGTGACACTGCTAGGGAGAAGTTCTTAATGTAAAAATTCAATGATACTGCCGGGAGAAGTTCCTAATGCAAAAATACAATGACACTGCCGAAATCACTTCGGTTTTTTACTCAAAACTCTTATTCAAACGCCCAACAAGGTGAAGTACTACGCACTTTCAATGTGTAAACTAATTACGTCAAATAGTTCTTGAAAAACTAGCCTGGCACAGACGGACACCGAAGTGTCCAGTTTTTTCACCGCAATGCAATTTTATAAAGTTTACTTGCATAGCATATTCAGAAACTACAAAATACAGGAGAAATCAGGAGCACTCTCATCTAAGAGCAGATTTTTCGATCGCTACGTATCTGTTATACGAGAATAATTCAGATTTTTTATCATTTTTATCCGATGAAATTTCTTGTTTTAACAAAAAAAAATATCTTATGTAGCTCCCCATTAGTGATAGTAGTGATAGCCCAGTAGTGTGACCATTGGACTACCAAGTCATAGGTCTCGAGTTTGAACCCAAAGCACGTACCTCTGACTTTTCGAATTCATGTGCGTATTGTATAATTACCACTTGCTTCAAAAACGGTGAAGAAAAACATCGTGAGGAAACCGGCATACCTGAGAGATATTTCTCGACGGCATCTGAAGCCAAGTCAGAGGCCTATGAGCGGCTTTAAAACTCTGACACCGGGTTAGTCACTAACCACATGAAAATAAGAAGACAGAATTATAATCATTAGAATTATTAATACATCTCTTTAAGTCAGAATTAGTTTAAAATATCATGATTTCTTAAAAACTCATTCAATAGAACTATTCTAACTTACGCATCCACCTTAAAAAAAAAACCGGCCAAGTGCGTGTCGGACTACGCACAATAAAGGGTTCCGTTGTTGAGATGAATTTATTTATCCCAAGAACAAACTTAACATTGTAGTTAAAAAACATGTTCTCCAACACACACAGATACATACATCCAACGTGTCCAACGTGTTCTCTCATACATTCCAAATGTAAATTTAAGTTTGTACGCACAATATTGAGAGATTTACCATGTTATTTTAAGACCATAGACTTCTTATAGGTTTTCCTGTAATCTATGAGTAAAGAGCTATACTATGTATTTTTTCAAAATTTTAGGTCCAGTAGTTTCGGAGATAATGGTCAAATTTCATCGAAATTCTTAAATATCTTTAAAAATATTTATTTTAAAATTATATAAAAAATATGTTTAAAATCCTCGCAACAAGTCCTTTCATTGGATATGTCACACGGTACTGTTAACAATTATTATTTTTTTCATTTTCTTGCTTGCCCGCAAAAGTGCCCCTATATTCAAAATTCATTTATTTACGTTACACGTTCGTGTTTGGGTCACAGAAATACATATGTGTACAAAATTTCAACTTAATCGGTCCATTCGATTCGGAGCATATTGGCTGTGACAGACGGACAGGCAGACAGACAGACAGACACACGAGTGATCCTTTAAGGGTTCCGTTTTTTTTCCTTTTGAGGTACGGAACCCTAAAAAAGAGAAAGATACATCAAAATTACTTTTTTCTCTGTCTATTAGTAACAGTAGACCCATCCTTTCGAACAGTACAAAGATAAACACTATCGGCGACTGCACTGCGCATGCGCAAGCTCATGAAGCAAGCTATCGCCTTGAACGACAGGTTTTACATCCTGTGTTCCTTAGTACGCTCAAATGCATGTTCATACTTTAAATTGCTTTTTTTTTCTTTTAAATTTTTATTGCGAAATGGAGGTCCATTCACCTCAATTTCGCCTGGTGGAAAGCGATGGATGATGTCTACGGTAGAACGAGCAAGCTCAGAAGATGGGCATCTTCACTCTTGCTGTGAAGGCAGTTATACGCGGATGGGAACACAGACGCTGGCATAAAGTAATTCCACACTGGCCGTGCGCATAATAACTGTGGAGGATACACGCTGAGTACGACTAGTCGGTGTATCGACTAAGTGCGGATGGTAGACTGGTAGTCGAAGGAAGATGGTGAAATCAGATGAAATCCGCCTTAATTACTGCAAAACATTTTTTACTGTCGCAGCATCATGCTGTGGCCTCGTAAAGAACTTTCTGCTTTTATTTTCATTTTATTTTTTATTAATGTTTATAAGAGTGAGTTAGGTTTAATTTGTGACCTCCTGTGCGAGTCCCAATAAATACATTTTCTGTCTTTCAAAATGAAAACGCGGTCAAACTGTTACCAAGACATGAGCTTGACTATACGTACCGGTACTTAACTTTCTTGTGTAAATAAACTACATTCTCACATTTATTGGGCAAACTTATTTTAATAAGGTTTATAACATTTACTTCTAAAATTAATTAAAAAACCAATTACTGAAAATAGCTAAATCAATTGGCACTGTAACTTTATAGGAGATCTAAGTTATTATTAACTAGCTTTTGCCCGCGGCTTCGCCCTTGTGGATGTCAGAAAATATCCCACGGGAATGCACTACCGATACACATGCCTAAAAACCGAGGAAAAGGACTGAAGCATTGACTCCTACCGCTGCGCCCGCGTTACGGTCAACCACAATTATTTTGTCACGCGTTATTTTTAATCTGTGATATCTTTTAAACTATTCATTTAAATGAAATGATGTCAAGGCGTATTTTAATCTAAATTAAATACTCAATTTAAGTAACATAGTTTATTGGATAAGGATTATGTGATACACTATAATATATAAACGATAATTTTGATCAAATTCTAAAAAATAAAAATGTTTTTTTGTGGGTCATTCTTTGAAGATAGACATTATGCCATCGCAGACTTTTTTGTTGAACTTTTTAAGATGAACAATACTGTAGAACATAAATTTTATGTAACTTTTACCATTTCCGCGGCGCACGCCAATAGTTCCCAGTCGGCATGATTTTTTCCGATATCTTCAACAATAATCGCCAAATTTCAGCCAATTTACACAAAACCTTTAATGAATTATACACTAAAACCTTCCGCATGAATAACTCCGTCCATTAGTGGAAATCCGTTCAGTAGTTTTTGAGTTTATCGCGTTCAGACAGACGGACAGACAGACGCGGCGGGGGACTTTGTTTTATTATATGTAAGGATTGTTACTACGCAATTGGTCACAGTTCTAGCCTAACCCATTTCACCCACTTCTCAATTTTTGGACAGTTTATAATCTGACGGAAATATTACTATGGGTGTCGGCGTTGAATCCACCTTTTAATTGCCTTTTACAAACAAATGCGGCTGCACTACAAATCGCTGTGTTGCAGTTTGGTTCGGACGGACTATTAGCCGACGTTCGCACGGACGTAATAAAATCGCGGCGATTTCTGGTTAGCGCCGAGAGTTGAAAATCCAACAGTGTGTTTTTCAATGCGCTGGGACGAGAGTGTGTCTCAGCGCGTTGGATTCTCAACGCTCGGTTTAACACCGAGAGTTGAAAATGCAGTGCCTTATAAAATCCCGCCGCGATTTTATTACGTCCGTGAGAACGTTGGCTTCCTGCTTTAAGCCATTCGCAAGATAATGCAGCACAGACTATGGGTGTCTGTGTTGCATCCGCCTTTGTATTTGTGCTCCCCGGACGATCTCCAACATCATTATCAGCAATGCCAGGATAAGACCTGATCATCGTCATCTGCCTAGCCATATCCCAATGAGGGTTTCAGGCAACACCGAGGCGTCAGGTCCGGGCACCTGTCAAAAGTATAAAAGCGCCTATATTTTCTTTAGTCGTGACTGAATGATGAATGAATGAAACGAATGATGAACGTCATCATATATTTTTAGTGCCCGACCGATAGTCCGGTTCCGGTTTCGGTCGAGTTTCGGCAAAAACACGAATTTCGGTTTAGTTTCGGTTTCGGCGGCAAACCTGCCGAAACTACGACCGAAACCGAAACTGCATTCGGGAGTTCTCGCGCTGTGATCGGTCATGTTCGGCGTGTTAAACTCCATCCAAGCGAGTAAGCGACGAAGACATTTTGCCGCGTCCACGTGCCTAATCATGTCGTGACTGGCTTGTGTTTGCAGTTCGTTTTATTTGTTGTGAGTTTTCATGTCATTTTAGTGATTTATTTAAAAAATAATAATAAGACTGTTGAGTGATTATAATAACGTTTTCTTTATTTTTCCCTAAAAACAAGATCATTGTAAGGACGGTTTCGGTTTCGGCCGAAACTGAGACTTGCCGAAATTCGGTTTCGGTGACGGTCGTAAAAACCAGTTTCGGTCGAACACTATATATTTTATATTCATTGTCGAAATAGAAGACCTCTTGTCAATGTGGCGCCAACCGGTGGCGTGAATTTTCAGGAAAACCCTTATTATGTTGGGGTCGGCTCCCAGTCTAACTTGATGCAACTAAATATCAGTAAGTACTTTAGATGGAGCGACCGCCTAACTGACCTCCAAAACTTGTAAGTACTGATGCTACTCTTACAATTGTACGTATGTGCCGTTCTACAATGAATACTACTGTTATCTTTTCCCACAGTAATTTGTCAAGTAATGAAGGTAAAGAACGCGAGATGAGCCGACACATTCTTTGTTAAGACACCAGTTACATTCACCGGATGTGTTTTGAACGATTCCCAGTATACAATACTTAAGGCGACGATAACCGACTTTTAATGATTTTATACTGAAGATCACGTCTAAACGAGTAGTGACAATTATTTGGAAAAAATATATATTATTCTCTTATTTAATATATATATTTTTATAATATATATTTTTCTTAATAACTTAATATAGGAATATTTTAGATTATGTTTATATTAAATAGTGAAATTAATTTGTAAATTTATGTCTAACGCGGATAAAAAACTGAGAATCACGCAAAACCTATGAAGCGTATTTTTTTTAAACCTTCATCATTTTAAAGACAATTTAATTATTAATCTTTTAGTATACGTATTTTATTAAAATACATTTTCTTTTATGAATAATAAATTAATAAAGCGTCTAATTTGGCACAGCACTTCTTGATGGGCGAGTACTATTACAGGGTGGACGTACGATGCGTTGCGTGAGCTTAGTACAGAACACGAAAGCTAACCACTCAAGGTCACTGGCATATATCTGCGTCTTAAATATCAGGGTTTTATACGTGTGTATAAGGCAAGTAAGGGACATTACTAGGCAAGCGGTTCTCAACTTTTTGGCCACGGAACCATTCTGGAAAACGAAATATTTGACGGACCCTATCTGTCACCAATGGAACAATGTGGATTGTTCGCAGTTTTGTCGTCTACTATGTCGTACTAATTGATTTTGGTGGGGTAAATAACACTCGTATAAACTTTGAATACACTTTTTCGCACTAGCGCTGGCTCTGTTGGATTTCAATATTATGGCAAAAGTAAAAACATACAACTGTTTTTATAATAAAAAACAAATGAATTTTTAATATAGGGGTTCTATATTCAAAATTCATTTGTTTACGTTACATGTTCGTTCACAGTTCACAGAAATACATTTCTGAGCCAATATTTCAACTTAATGGGTCCATTAGATTCGGAGCAAATTGGCTGTGACAGACGGACAGACAGATAGACACACGAGTGATCCTATAGGGGTTCCGTTTTTTCCTTTTGAGGTACGGAACCCTAAAAAGAATTAAGACTACATCACAAACAATCGCCGCTTATTGAGACGTAATAACTATGACAATATAAATTAAAATAATGCGTAATATTACAGCACAAAACAATAACCATAAAAGGAAAACCACAATCACGTACGATGTGAAATGCTAAAATTGTTTTAAGTACCTAGAAATATATAATTATCATAATAAATATTACCCTGAACTCAGAATTGTAACGTCCAATGTCCACGGGATTCTCAATAAAGGCTCTTTCAAACAGGCGCGACACGCGACGCGACACAAAGACACCGCCCGTCGCGCGACGGGCGGTGTCTTTGTGTCGCGTCGCGTGTCGCGCCTGTTTGAAAGACCCTTAACAATCCTACTATAAAATATAAGGTGACTGGTAATTAGTGACCGATATTTAAACACGTGACTTTACTCAACTTTACTTAACTTTTACTACGGGATCAAACCCGAAATCGCGAAAAAAATCATCGGCTGTTCCCTTCGATCATATTAATCAAAGTCTGTTCTTCCTTACATTTTGACGAGTTTTGCAAACATAAATGTAGGGAACAGCTTATATTTCTTTCGCGAAAAAAAACATGGGATTGAGCTGCTCGCTCTGCTAAGTCTTGTGATAAAACTTAACATTTTAATTATTTTGTAAAATCATCAAAATATACCAGTTTTATATACACATTGACATTGATATTCAAAATGACATGATTACTTTGTAAAGTATTATTTTAATTAATTATTGTGAATGTGAGGACTATGTGGATATCATTATTATTTTCATTTTTCAGTTAGTTTTAATTATAGTCTGGCAGTTTGAGTAGTTTATGCGGCCTACCCAAATGTCCTTTCTTTGGTATTGTTCGTCGAGTTGAGCTCCTTAAGTTCTGAGTTGAGCTCCACGATTACTAACAAGTGCTTGCACTGACTAGACAGGTCCACTCAAATCTGTGTGGTTCTTTCCTCAAAAGACCATTTCAGACACTAATCTACATGGTCCTCATATGGCCTGACCAAGATTATGTCTGAACTTTAAAAGAGACTGTGACCTATGAGTTTGTTTCGGCCTTTCTTCTGAGAGTAGTCAGATAGGAAACGCCGAACTCAACTAGCTTATTTTTATTTTTTTCTATGACGTGTAAAAGTGATTCCGATATCCTATTTACAGAATAAACAATTTCATTTCATTTCAGATTTGGTTGCAAAGTAAGTTGTTCATAATGATGAGTAAAGTCACGTGTGTACGTATTGTTCAGTAACTACTAGTCACCCTTTGTATTAAATTTTATAAACGCGAAACTTTGTGAGGATGGATGGATGTTTGTTACACTGTCACGCAATAAGAAGTCTATGGTCTTAAAATGACATGGTAAATCTCACAATATTGTGCGTATAAACTTACATTTGCAGTTGTTATGTATGGGAGAACATTTATTTCAACTACAATGTTAAGTTTGTATTAGGGATAAATTCATCCCAACTACGGAACCCTTCATTGTGCGTAGTCCGACACGCACTTGGCCGTTTTTTTATTTTAAATCCAGCTCTAGTAAGCCTTCGTATTAATACTGTGTAATATCAATGCGTCACTAACATATTCAAAAAAGTCGTTCCAAATTCTTCTAACACTATCTAGCGCTCCTAATTCTACGTTCATAACTTCATCATACTAATCAAAATCTCACATTCAAAAACAAACTTTATTTCATTGCAATAAGTATTATTTTGGTAATTTTATGTTCAAACAACTCATACTTACTACTAAATAATCTCTCATTCAAAAACCAACTGTACTTCAGAGCAATAAGTACCATTCTCGCACGTCAAGTTCTATGCAAACAATAATTATTTGCTGACATACTTGTAAAGTGTCAATTGATCTACAAACGGGGACGGTTGTAGAATTTTAAAAATAGACTCTTAATATTTGTAAAATTCAAGGTGATTTTAACTTTACTACATCACCAATCTGCCTGGCCTTTCCCCAACTACGTTGGGGTCAGCTTGCAGTTTAACGGGATGCAGTTGAATACCAGTATTTTACATGGAGCGACTGCCTATCTGACCTCCAGAACCCAGTATTTAACTGCAATCGGTAATACGATACCCCTTGGTAAGACTGGTTGTCAGAATTTCGGGCTTCTGTCGACCCGTACCGACTGTCAAAGATCCACGAATGACAGCCGGGAACAACGGCTTAACGTGCTTTCCGAGGCACGGACGAGTCTCGGTACATGTAAAGATGGATCGATTAGATTCCAACTTAATAAGTCAACAATACGAATATATTTTATGAAAGTTTATTCACCGGTAACCATAAAATTAACATGTCGGATACAAAATTCGCAATGCTATGTTAGTTTAAATTTTAACTGTCTCCCATCCGGATAACGGCCTAAACTATGAGCGCTTAACCTACTAATACCGTCGGTGGGAAAGTGACATCAGAGACTGTATGTATGTAGGTACATATTGTACACTCGAGTTACGAAAAGGTAGAGCAATTTTTAATACCTACTTTCTTTTACCTAACCTTCACGAAAAACATTTTATTAGGGTTCAGCACACTGCAATATGCATTGTTGATGTCAGGGTTGGGCAGTATTTGAATTACTTGTAATTAAAATACGTAATTGAAATACATATACGTATTTGTAATTCAATTACTTTTGAAATGTAATTTGTAGTTTGTATTTCAAATACATATGGCTTAAAAATACATTTGAATATACATAAATACATTTAGCGATCTTATTAATGGGCGCGTTCTGCAGAAAATGGCGCTCGATAGCTTTCGCAAGCAAAATGGCGACTGCTAAATATGTCAATCTTTACAGTTGGCAACACTGGGCTGTATTAGTTCTATTTATAAACTAACACCTGACTGAATATTGTGTTTAAAAAAAATAGTTAGGATTTTGTATTTTATATTTCAAATACACGAATTAAAATACTTTGTACTTCGTATTTTAAATACCAAATACACGACTTAAAAATACTTTGTATTTCGTATTTAAAATACGTGCGAGATAGTATTTTGTAATATGTATTTTAATTAAAGCAAAGCATATATTTGTCCCACTCTGATTAATGTCCACCACTATCCTTGTTTATAATAGGTACTGTCAGTATCACGTACAAGGTGGTCAATTATACCCAGACATTCTCGCACATTAATGTTGTGGTCCCAGGATCTAAATTCATCCAATGTTGGTCAGGACTAATTGTGCTTCTGATGTGCTCGATAAGCTTTTCGATGGTGTGTCTGCCGCGGCCGTGTCAGGTTTCCATTAACATTGCACCAACATAGTTCAAACTTTGTTATTTTAGTAAACAGTACCGTAAACTCATTTAAAATTAATAATTTGACGAGAAATAATTTTTACTATGTCATGAAGCGCGCGAAAAGAAAAGTGACGTTCCAGGGTTGCCAACGATGAGGTGAAATAAACCTGTTTTAAAAGAATATTTCTAATATTTGTATTTTATCTCTAAATGAACGCGATGTTATATGTGTGTGTAAAAAACACTACTCTGTTTAACTAGTTATATTTCAGATCGCCGCCGTGAAGTTAAATGTAGGACTCTAAATAAATAATTTCAAAATATGCCGTATATTTTCATAAGGCGACTGTAACATAAACTTCTGTTACCACTTACAGTTTTCAAATGAACCTCGACATAGTATTGTAACGCTTAACCTGCATGGGATCTTACAAACGACATAACTACATACGATAACAATTTAACTACCTACCAGCAGATTAACAAAAGACAATCAACGCCAACCCATCAAAATCCAAGCCTCGGCAACACACGCTTAACCTGCGTGGGAACGAACATTATCACGTATCAATGATTGCATTAGAAACTAGGTGGAAGTAAGGAGAAAGTGGCAAGTGACAGACAGACATGACAGGTGACAAACTACGGTTTAACGACACGAATTACTGGGCTCACATTAGGCGCCAATCGGCGCCATCTTTCTTTTACGTTTCTATATTCACACGTTAATTTCCGCTGGAAGTGCTAATTGTGGATATAATTAATTAAAGTGTATTCTGTACAAATTGTACATCGCGTTGATCCCTGGTTGCCAGAGGAATGTCTAAGAAATCTATACTTAAATCCGAAGAGTTTGTTTGTTTGTTTGATCACACTAATCTCTGGAACCACTAGTCGGTTTTTTTTTCCATTTGATAGCCCAATTCTTGATGAAGTTTATAAGGCTTATTTATAGAATTATAATCATAAAACTATCAATACTTACAACTCTCTAAGTTTATATTACCCTATTGAATGACAATTTCATGAAACCATGACATTTGAGGCCAATTCTAAATTAAGGAGTTGTATGCTGATTCTAATGATTATAATTATGTAAAGCCATATTTGTAACGGTCACTGACCTGCAAATTGCAAAAAAAAAACGTAAGAAAATTTTAATGTTACGGACTACCTTAGCGCCTCCCCTTTAAGTAACTATCGCAAATTTGCCATTCACAGACAGTTGAGGAGTGTATTGAATACACCACAAAATATTGAAGAAACATTTCCATTCCACATCAAACCGACTCGACTCGAAAAGCCAATCCACTAAGGAATGTAAACAAACACTATATAGAGTAAAATTTGAAGTTATGCACGCCCTTAAGGCGACGATAACAGACTTTTAATGATTTTATACAGAAGATGACGTCTAAATGAGTAGTGTTAATGAAAAAATATTAAATTAGAGAATTTTCCTATTTGAATATCGGCATATTTTGGATTATGTTTAATAACATAGTGAAATTAATTTGTAAAGTTAGGTCTAACGCGGATAAAAACCTGAGAATCGCGCATAATCTATCAAGCGTATTTTTCTGAAACCTTCACCATTTTAAAGATAATTTAATTATTGATCTTTTAGTATACAAGTTTTATTCAAATACATTTTGTTTTATGTATAATAAATTAATAATGCGTTTAAATTGGGATAGCGCTCCTTGATGGAAGAGTCCTATTACTGGCTGGACGTACGACGAGTTGCGTGAGCTCAGTACAGAACACGCAAGCTAAGCACTCAAGGTCACTGTCATATATCTGCGTCTTAACACGTTAAGCATGTTGAATATGCTGTGTTTACTGACTTAAAATATAGCCTTTTACGATACTCAATAATTATGTGAAACTATAGGAACAGTCGTTCTAGGAGTCATCGTCGTTTTCATACCCTTTCTTTAATTTTCGTGTGGTTAGTGACTAAACTGGTGTCAGTTTTTTTACCGCCCATGGGCCTTTGACGTGACTTCACATGTCGTCGAGTAATATCTCTCAGGCATGCCGGTTTCCTCACGATGTTTTCCTTCACCGTTTTGAATAAATTGATAATTATACAATACACATATGAATCCCAAAAGTCGGAGGTTGGGTTCGAACTCGAGACCTATGACTTGGCAGTCTGAAGGTCACACGCCGGCTAACACTGCCACATTTTTTTGCCTTCAAACCAATTAATTTTCTGGTAGCCGCAGCCTGTCTGCTGCTTCCATACCATACGGTCTCCATTCGTCGTCATCTCGGTAGTCATCCCCTTTCTAGCCATATATCATCTTTCACACTGTCCATTCATTGTTTCTTTGGTCTTCGCCTACTCTTATTTAAACATCTTAACCATAACCACAGATTTTAATACAGATGGGACACTCCGCGAAATCGTTTATATCAAAAGCGACTCTTGCGACGACACAATAAAGTGCAATTAGGGTCGCACAGCACTAATCACCTGAAGTTGTATTCAGCTAGAAGTTGCCTCCCTTTCTATCGCGTGTCTACATCATACATACATCTGACTACGTTACACTCACTGAATGAGCCCGACAAGACGGGCCCGCCGCGTACTTATAGCTTCATACCTAAACTGCGGAGTGTACTATCTGTATTCAACTGTGCCATAACGCACCTTCTGGCGAGTGGGGAATAAATGTACGTCCGTGGAGATCCTGAGCAACCTGCTATCATCATGCTAACCTAAAAGTCCACCAGACCGAATTTCGGCCATGGCGACCGATCTCAGCAGAGATTAACAGGTGCACTCTCTTCCTTAAAAAAAAAGAAAAGATAGAAAAAAAAAATTGACAGCAATGGCTATTCGAATGGCATGAGCAGTTCTTTTACAATCTTATAGACCTTTGCGCTGGAAGTGGCCAAGTATCTGCCCACAAACTACACTTCAATAAGTTATCGTTCGGTCAGCGACAAAAGTAAATTAACACTTATACTTTTACAAATCATCTACATTGACACATACTTAATTATTTTTTCATAGTATTTCAGCATTTCATATAAACTAAGAGTAAAAATATTCTTAAAATTTTACCTCTGTTCCGATTTTAAGAAAGTAATTAGATATTTTGCTCAATAAATAAGATAAAAAAACCGTACCAGCGACCCAAAGAAGAAGATTCAGCTGTTCTTATTTAATTAATGGGATACGAGACAATTCCTTTATCGATTTCTCCACAGAATTAATATTGCAAGGTCTAATATAGTTTTACATCTGGCTTTATGCAGTTGCGCTTGCAGTCTGTAAACGCAATACATTTCAAACAATTGCTACAACTACACACGCCACACGCCACAAAGGAGTATAGACGCAGAGCTAATAGTTAACTTGCGCATGTTTTTATCGGTAACCTTGGGGTCGTATTAACTAGACCTCGTCCATAATAAGGTCAATTGGCACCTGAGATAACGTTAATTCTCTTGACTTATCCGGGTCTATGCATACAATTATGAATGATAAACTTGTGATGGCAATGCAGGAGACAGAAAGATCTAACTAGGCCATGGGTACAAAGGGATGTTAATTACTGCCATCTCTTTTTACCAACCCTACCCGGGTAAAATGTATGAAATAAAAATATAAAATGTACTAACCCTGATTTACAGGGTTAATGGTTATACGTCGGCAATCCATTAAGAGGATGTAGAAGAGGTCATTTACAACCAAATGACGCCTTTTAACTCCTACAAAATACATTTTCAACACACACATTTTTTTCATATATTTTAAAATATATAATTTCAGATTACTCGAAAAAAGTTGACATTGGTATAGGGGTTCATCAGGGATAATTTGGTAGCAAATGACCTCTCCTACATCCCCTTAACGGATTGCCGACGAATAACCAATAACCCTGTATATGCTAGTCGCGCGGTAAACTGTGCTTGTGCGATGCAGGATTTTGCGTGACGTCAATGTAATGCGCAGTTCACATGTGGCGATGTAGATGCTACCACAGGCGAAAGAGGTTTCCCAAAGAAAAACATGAAAGAGAAAGTAAAACATTGCCCTACACTTTGATTTTATCCCCAGTATGCGGTAAGCTTGGCAAAAATAAATTCACACGGATAAAAACAGTACAAATTCCTTTACATCAGTCCAGATCAGAGACAAATCATTATCATCTGCCGAACCATTTCCCAACTACATAAATGTTGGGTTCGGCTTCCAGTCTAACCGGATGCAGCTGAATACCAGTATTTTTCACGGAGCGACTACAATAGCAGATGACGAACGACTAAGATGATGTTAAGAAACAACTGAATGCAAATATTTATAAAACAATTATTTGTTTACACTTTTTTTTTCTATAATCTGGTTATTAGCAGTGGTGGCCCAGTCGTAACGGCCGCGACTTAAGAGTTGTAGGTCGTAGGTTCGAACCCAGTTAGGCGCTTTAATTTATGTAAATTATATCATAACCACTGCTCTCAAAACGGTGAAGGAAAACATCGTGAGGAAACCGGCATGTCCTAGAACCAAAAATTCAAAGACATGTGACATCTACCAAACCGCACTGGGCCCGCGTGGTGGATAAAGACCCACTCCCTCTCACCGAGAGGAAGCCTGTGTCCCAGCAGTGGGAACAATATTAGCTGATTATGCTATTTATATTTGTAATCACAAAGCAAACGTGGCAATCAAATCAATACTGTTCTGGAGAACCGTATGAGATATCTTTTTCCTTCAACGGGAGGCAGTTATTACTGTATGATAAAATCAAACTCATTATCCTTAATAACTACCTACGGGAAGTACAAGAAACCTGATGACTCATGTTCTCAGTTCCCATCGTCACGCTCGACGGCTGCGGGTACAGTTCCAACTGGCGAGCCGTGTCGTCTCATGTCTTAATGCATCGATAACTTTATGTGACCGGCTAGCTTCAGACCGCGACTTCGGATTTCAGATTTAAACTTAGGACAAATTTCACCAATGAAATTAAACGCGATCAGCACATCTAGACCTGTACAAGGATCTTTTGGAAAGTGGCCGAAGTCGGAAATAACGCCGCCATCTATATATCATATGTTTACCAGCAACGTCAGGTGAATGTGATTCAAGCGTCAAATGATCCTCTTAACCACTCTCAACCGCATTCAAGAGCTGTCACTTCTGTCAGTTTCATCATTATTGTGGACTATTGACTCGGCTCTTGAACGCGGTAAACGAAATTCGCCCTTAGTAGCTTTTGTATTTAAACTTCAAAAGTCTCTTGCATCTCTAGGCATAGCTCGGAAGTCAAAACCTTGGTGCGAGGAAAAAACAGTCCACAACAACGATGAAAGTTATAGCTCTTGAACGTCGTTTTGGACGTGCTGATCGCATTGTTATTCGCCCTTGGTACTTTTTGTATTTAAACTTCAAAGTCTCAAGCATCTCTTGGCAAAGCTCGTTAGTCAAAGGCCTTGGTGCGAGGAAAAAACTCGGCCATATTTAATTTTGCAACCCTTTTATTGAAATGGGCTCCATGAGAGAAACTAGGGCACCACCAGTGTTGCATGCACCCCTTATTATATTTTACATTTCCTACGCACCAGCTCTACATAGCATGTAATGTACTAACAATACGGCAATTATTTGTACTAAACATAGTATTACACCAGCACACTGCACTTCCTTTTGACCCATCACCTAGCGACAAGAGAAGGAAGGATTTGGTTTGCATAAAGCCTCAAACTAGACATGCGTTTGCTAATCGATTTTATGTGTTTTTAGGACCTTTTCTGTATAATAGGCTCAACAAGTTACTAAGCTTCTATAGTGTACGTTACAAAAAATGTAGTAAATTGTTAGCAGAACATTTAGCGACACTCAATTACACAGACACAGAAAATCTTCTAGAAATTTTGTCATGACGATAATTTATCCCTCGTAAGTATTTACTTTTGTATATTTACATAGGTTTAGTTTTAGATATAAATGTACCAATATGCTTTTTTTCATAGTTATTAATTAATTGTTTTATATTAGTTTAGTTTTAAATTTTATTGTTCCAATTTAATTAAAATGCAAAGTGATGGCCTGAAACACAGGTTTGAATTAACCTAGATCGGGCGGGTCGCTACCTAATACTGTAATTCCGAAACATCATTACTGACTTGCACTTGTAATTAACATGTTTTAGTTTTAATTTATTTTTAGGTATTATAATTGTTTGGGAAATCTTACTGTTGCCTAAATGTACACTTTTTGTAAACGTTTTTATTCAATAAATATTATTATTATTATTATTAAAAATAGATGCACTAAAATAGCCTCCAAGAAGGGCGATACTTCATTAAATGTAAGTGGAGCGCACGCCCCCTGTGTAGTCAGCCCCGTTTTATAACCACGGCATTAGCTACACGATTTAAATCAGTATGTAGATATGCCCTCCCCAGCGACGCCTTAGGCCGATGTCCGTACCCTACAGTGGATGCCCTTAGCGTGTAGTCGCTTAGCTTATAAGTTTATGCCCTGGCTGGAGGCCTTTTTATTAGGGCTTCCACAGGAGACCACGGTTAAGCAACCAACAGACTCCTAGGTGGACCAGAGATACCATTCACAAAAAAAGGTATGAGCTGCTCTTACGCATAGTGTAGTTCGGGTTGACACGTGAGAAAAAAACTTCAGCAAAGATAAGGGCCGATGGTAACTTGGTACCTACTAAGTGGACAAAAGGTTTTTTTACCACAGGAAGACTTGAGAGGAAAAGGATTTGAATACCCTGCTTCACATAATATAGGGAAAAAACCAAAAACTATCAGCCGTATCTGGTTATAGCTTGTCCATTCTGAAATGAAGCGCCCCACTACTGCATTACTGTGTGCGTAAAATGCGGTAGTGGGGCGCGTCATTTCAAAGTGGACAAGCTTTAAGTGTCGTGTAGACGTGCGCTACACGACGGCGCGACGCGATACCGGTAATTG
Organism: Omphaloscelis lunosa; assembly: GCA_916610215.1. Lineage (NCBI taxonomy): Eukaryota > Metazoa > Arthropoda > Insecta > Lepidoptera > Noctuidae > Omphaloscelis > Omphaloscelis lunosa. Next base: position 11,165,947 of record OU744273.1, on the reverse strand, counting down.
TTCTTCCGTTAAGTTTTCTTAGAAATTTTATTGTTAGAGTCGCGTCGCGCCAGTCTGCACAAGGCTATACAACACAAACGGATCCCAACCACATTTACTTCAGAAAAAAAAAACTTTTTTTTTTAAATATCCTGCTTGAGATAAAACAGGGAATAACAAAATGCTGGCAATTCAGCAACATCTGTTTAATTTAGAATCGGACCTGAATCGCAGTCTATAACTTGAGGAAATTCAATTTCGTTTTTTACGTTATAATAACTATCTAATGATTCGATGACGTCTCTAAATTAGAATCTTTAATTTTCCTCATATAAATGAATAAACTAAGCAATTTTAATACTTATTGTGGTTACACGTCAGAAATTATAAAAAAGACGCGATACTAACATAAAAAATTAACGAGAATGACTAATGAATGAAGTACTGCGTGAATCATTTTAATAATTAACAATATTATGAGTTTATGTTGTATGTATGTGCAAATACGGGCTCGTGGCAATATAACAGCCGCACAGTTTGATCGATCAAGGTTAAGCTACGCTTGCCGCGGTCGTTCCGGGGATGGGTGACCATACCTTTCTTACCGAGACCCCTCCGGCCCGGAAAGCACGATAAGCCGCTGGTCCCAGCTGTCATTCGTTGATCTTTGCAGTTATTACGGGTAGTCAGAAGCCAAGTCTGACAACCAGTCTTACCAAGAAGTATTGTATTATCCATTTACTGGGTTGTGGAGGTTAGATAGGCAGTTGCTCCATGTAAAATACAGGTATTCAGCTGCATTCGGTTAGACTGGAAGCCATACCGACCCCAATGCAGTTGGAAAAGGTATAGAGGCATGGAGGAACGGTATAAAATTCACTCATTCTCCATAGAAAAGGGAAGAGCCTCCGACCAGACGGGTATTGTGTTTGGTGGGCAACTGCACAACGATTGATATTGGGACGGGACGTTGTATAGACAGGGTTATTGGTTATAAGTCGGCAATCCATTAAGGGGATGTAGGAGAGGTCATTTGCAACCAAATTACTCCTGATGACCTTACTGCCATTTTCGAGTCATTTGAAATTATATATTTTAAAATGTGTGAAATAAAAAATATAAAATGGACCCAGTAACAGGGTTAATAGTTAAACGCAACCATTTCGAGTAATTTGACATTTTATATTTTAAAATGTAACCAATATATTAATATTTTATACGTCGGCAATCCATTAAGGCGATGTAGGAGAGGTCATTTGCAACCAAAAGACGGCTTTTGACTTCTATGCAAATGTAAACAATTGTCTTTTGACATTTTATATTTTGCTTGCGCGATGCAAGATTTTGCGTGACGTCACTGTGATGCGTAGTTCGCATGTGTCCCTGTAGATACCGCCATAATGGCAAGGTAGATAATGATTTATGTACGTGTGCATGGAGTTTCTTTTCCGTTCTTCTCTATAAGAACCTACTACGCTTTGGTATGGACAACCGGCTTCATCTTTCTGACTGACCGACTCCTTTGACAATTCAAAAATGCCTTGATATGGTTTAAAAATTAAAATAAATGCTATGAGTTTGAGTTTAACAATATTATACGAGTAAATGAACATTACCTAATAGTTTTTACATTTTATCAGGGAAAAATGTTAATAAATTCCTGTATTCGTCCTTTATTTACTGTTATTATCCTTAATAAATTAATATAATTTTGAAATGGTTGTCTGGGTTAGGTAACATACCTACGTTTCTACGTCTTAAGAGCGTTTATTCTGAAATTTGGCAACGTCGCAAATAGATGTAAAATATTTCGCTGTTTTGATTAATTTGGCAATATTACTGTATGGAAATATGAAATGTGGCTAACTAGCGAACTAGAATATTAATAATAAATTGCAATGATAACACTGAATTTGATGTTGTAACCGTTTTATGTGTAAAAAAGGCATTTGGAAAGTTTTAAAATCCTGTTTTTTACATCTTAAACTAAATATTCGATGTTACGGTGTTATTATTGCATTTCATAATCAATATTTTAGTTCGCTAATTAGCCACATTTCATATTTTTTATACAGTAATATTAATCGAAACAGGTAAATATTTTACATCTATTTGTGAGGTTGCCAACTTTTAGGACGTAAAATTTAGTCGCAGAGGCAACCGGATGACGAATGGTAGGTAATCTGGGTCTTGAAGTGATACCGAACCAGCCGTACCGTCCGAATGGACCCCAAATGGACGGGGGCGGGGATATGGGCGATGGGGGAACATTTTTTTTTTGACATGGCATTCTAAATTTAAGCTCTAATAAGTGCATAGAATTTGTGCCTCGCCCACATTAAATTTTACAGTAGTCTTTTGTTTCTTGGCAGTGGTTGCTTGTAAAATACTGGTATTACCCTGCATCAAGTTAGACTGGAAGCCAACCCCAATATAGTTGGGAAAAGGCTGGGCAGATTGATTGGTAGTTGCCAACTCCGAAGTCTGAAAAAAACCCACGCATAGCTTTGCTTATCAAACACAAAGCTATGTCGGTTCTCATGAAAATTCCACCAAGGTTTGGTTGCCACCAGTTGGCACCACTTGACAAAAGGTCTTCCATTTCGACTATGAACATAAAATATATGATGACGTTAATCATCCGTTTCATTCATTCGTTCATCATTCAGTCCCGAATAAAGAAACTATAGGCGCTTTGACACTTGACAGGTGCCCGGACCTGACTTTTCAGTGCTGCCACCTGGTGACCGTCATTTCAGAAAACTCTTTATCTACAAATATATAACCAGGTTATTCATGAGTATTGCTGATAGATAAGAAATAAATGTAGATTAAAGTGACTTATGTTGTAATCACAAAGCATCCTTTGATTTCAGTACATCGACCGATTAGATAGCTATTATTCACCTCATTACGAGAAACTTTATAGATTGAATCGTTGGTTTAGTGGTTACAAGCGTGACTGCTAAGCATGGGGCCATAGGTTCGATCTCCGAGTCGGGCAGAATTGGAATTCTCCAGAAGATTCTCAGTAGCACCATGCCTGTATTCCTCAAAGGGACATAGGGGTTACAGTACAATCGAAATCCGCTGTTGTTTTAAAAGTCCCCATGTAATAGAAGCGAGACTATTGCCATCAACCGGGCACAAATCCAGACTCCAGACTACTACTGAGAAATTCCAGATTAAAAAGCCAAAAACGTAAATTAATGTGAGTCATAAAAAAATATATCATCAAGTGAAGTCTAACAGTTACGTAGCTAAGATAAACAAACGTACAGACGAGAATGCATCGTTACAGTACATAATTACTTATTATGTTGAAGAGCAATGCTCTGTGACTCACACTTTAGTCTTAACACAAATCGACCGAAAATATTCACACTATGAATACAGCTTGTCTAAAAATCAGAACAACGTGGTTGAAGCTACAGACATTCAGCATTTTCTCCGAAATAGAGATTTGTGAAATAGAGGTAATTAGGATTTATTCTTTGCATATTTTTTACATAATTTTTGAATGAAATACTAAAATCATGTCGCTATTCTACTGAGTCATTGGGACCAATTTTAATATAGTAAAAAAAAAAATGCAATTTTCAATACCCAATCACACAAAACCCCAATTTTGAAATAATAAAAACACCGATTTTTTTTTTATTTCTTTCCTCATTTCTAAACACCAATTTAGTTTTTGCAATATCAATCAGCCTAGCCTTTTTCCAACTATGTTGGGTCGGCTTCCAGTCTAACTGGATACATCGAATATCAGTATTTTACATGGAGCGACTGCCTATATGACCTCTACAACCCCACAATACCCCTTGGTAAGACTAGTTGTCAGACTTTTGGGCTTCTAACTACCCGTAACGATTGTCAAAGACCGGTGAATGACAGCCGGGACCAACCACTTAACGTGCTTTCCGACAAACGGAAGGGTCTCGAAGTGTAATGGATGGTCACCCATCCACGAACCGACCGTGGCAAGCGCAGCTTAACATTCGATCGACCCGTGCGGCTTTTATCTTTCGTTTTATCAAAGTTGACTTTTGGCAAAAAATTTAATTGAATATTGAAAAAACGACAGTATGAGGGGCTCGTCCCACGTTTTTTGCAACATAATAAAAATTCATTTCCTTTTTCCTCAATTCTAAAAACCTATTCAATTTAATCTTTTTCCAAATCTCAACTTTTGATTGGGTTTTGTTTGAATTATTTTAGTCGAACAAAGCCCAAGAATACGATATTTAACTGCAGATTACCAAGCTTCATTACACTTTTACCCAATTTTACATTCATCTGGTAAAAGCGTAATTTTCAAGCCAAATTTTTAGAAATATATTTTGATTTAAATCAACCCGAAAGCTATTACAAAATAATAGCTAACATGGAATTAGACAATAGATCAACTAAGCAAACTTGCTACTATCGGAGTTAGAAAAACCTAAATAATTATGGAGTAAAGTAAGTAAATATATTTGTACTTACTAAGAAAAATTTAAAACCAGGAATGTGGAAATTAGAAAAAGAAACAAACTCACAGATTCCTCACGTAAAGCGTGTTGGCCAGCCACATTTCAAGGTACCAAAAATTCAAAAGAAAAGATGGACACTTACGACAAATTGGTTGGACACATGGGAACAGATGCATTGCTAGACCAATAAAACATTGGACTGATGACATTATTTAAGTTGCTGGGAAAAACTGAATGAAGACTGCTAAGACAGCAAAATAGCACGGGATGGAGGAAGCTTACAACTAGGACAAAAGTCTATAACACAGGTAATAATATAAATATGACACAATATAAATATACAGCTAACAAAAATATGCAGGTCTATGAAACACTATTAAAGTTTCATAATACATTTTGTTTAATTTGTGTTCATTTCTGGGCCAAGCTTGTATGGGACCGTTATCCATCTCCTTTGTAAACTTTAACAAAATATGGAATAAAGAAACTTCTTAAGGGTAGATTACGGTAGCTTCATTGAGATGTCCAAAATACTTATGGAACACTACGAAGTGCCCAGCCTTCGAAACCGTTACACACTGAATGCCACCAAACATTTGCATGGACATTCTCTAAAGCTATGGAAAATTTGTCAAAGAAAAACTTTGCCTTTGAAACAATTCTTTCCTATCCGAGTTGTAACGGCATGGAATTGGCTCCTGGAAAATGTGACAGCTCCTGCTTCAAGAACTAGTGGACAGATTAAATAACTCCAAGCTTTTTTCAAACACACGCATCAGCTAATTATCTGCGTGTGTCTTACGAAATAATAATTGTAAAAATACTTAATTATAGAAACTTAATTTTGTTAAAAAAATAAAGTTAATAATAGCACTCACCTCATCTGTCTCGATCCGCAAATCCTCCATACTCTTGCTATTCTTCAACGTATTTAACGTTCCGTATGTGTTACGTCTCACAAACTTCGTTTCCACATCCTCACAGGGCACATCATAAATAGGTTCATCATTTTCAATGTAAAACTTTGAATTTTTCACTTCACATTCACAGTTGAGATGGCATTTGAATCTGTCATCTTTGTCTTCATTAAATTTACATTTTAAACACTTTTGATCGTCTGATTGGTTTGGATCGGTATTTTCACTGGAGCATGCACAGCATGTGTTAGAATCCTCATCAGCTTTTAGTCTTGTGTATGGAAGACTTGACATAGAATTGTTAGTTATGGCACAGTTCAAGGAATTCAGGCAACGAGAGATAGGATCAGGGCTTTGGTTAGGTAGTAACGTACGGTTGGTGATATCCAATATCTCAGTACATAAGTAGTGTATTTCTTTTGGTTTTTTTGGAGTTTCCGTAGTCCCTTCACGCTTTTGAAGTACTTTTTCGAGCTTTTCAAGCATTCTTTTAGCTTCCTTCTTTTGTTGTTCTGTGTTTTCTGGGATTGTTGGGACTTTGAAAATTCGTGGAGGTTTTGCAGGTGGTGGACCAGCAGGTAGTGGTTGCTTTAAAGCCTTTTTCAGTGTGTCTGTCAGTTTCAAATGAGGGTTCTTGCGTTCTAGACGTATAGTTTCACTGGAATCGCAGAATTCGTCCATTGCCTGAAGGTTTGTTAAATGGGTTTTTTCTGGAGACTTCTCAAACTGAGACATGAGACGTTTAAACCTGCCATTCTTGTCCTCTTCTATGTTTTCGGTCTCAGAACTAACACCACTGTCTGTCATGGCTTCCTGCTTCTCATTTTCTTTTCGTTTTGGTTTAACAATGGTTGCATACTGGTCTAGGATGTGCCGAGGAACCTCAGAATCTGGTATAGAATCAAATTCACTTTCAATTTCACTAACCTGCCCAACGATCTCCGCATATTCCGTTTGTGGAACAAAATTTTCTTTTTTCATCTGTTCTTCCAAAAAGTTCCCAAGCCTTTTTAGTCTGTCTTTGCTTAGTTTTCTCTCCATTTTGAATGAAAAATCACTGGTTTCAGATCTACCGTTGCAACTGCCGTGACGTTTAGGGCTCACTATTTTTTGACTCTTGTCACAACGGAATGCATGGCTCCTGTGCAATTTCTTGCCTGGATCACTGATTTGTCGCGATAGCGAATTTTTCGTGTCACTAGCACTCCGTTTTACATCGCTTTTGCTGTATAAATAACTGGAGTTCGGTTTAGGCGTCCATTCGTCATTGCCCTCTGATTCATTCCCGATATTATCCTGTTTAAATGATAGTTCGTAATCGATATTTTCACTGTTTTCCTTCCCATAATTTGTAGCAAAAACATTCTTTTGTCTACACAATTGGTTTTCAACACGCTTCGGAACGTTTTCACAGTTCAAATTTTCGAATTTACTCTTTATTTCTTGCACCCTGTTCTTTGCTGATATCATTTCGATGCATAGTACATGTTTATTGGCACAAATTATTTTCTTACAACGATTTTTATTAGCATACAAGCTAAACACTATCACTAAAACACTACCAATGCACCCATTTTAGAATTTTCTTAAAAGAATAAACACGAAACACTGCTTGTTTTTTTTTTTTCAAAACACGGTTCAAAGCACTGGCAGCTGTAATAACGGACTGATTATAAACTGCGTTATCTAAAAAATGCGCGTTGTAGTAGGAAGTTGCACGACACAGTAGTTTTAATTGCGAAAGTGGAACGTCAGTTGTTATTTTACTCGGTGTTAACTATTTTGAAACACAATGCACTTGACAGAAAGTTTACATAAACAGTTGTTCGTTCGTACGACGAGCGAGGCCACGGCATGGCACATTTGGAATTGCCAGACGTAAGAAAAATCTACCCCGATTAAATTATCTTCGGAAAAAGTGATAATATTTTATTTCATTCGACACACTATTTTATAAATAAAAACAATAGATAATAATTTTAAACGCACTTTGTTTTGGCAATTCACTCACTTTCAATTTATTTTATTATTCCAATTTCCACTCAATCACTGCGTAAACCTAATCTACACAAAGCGTCAACATTGCGCATTTGTTGCGCCTATTTTTCCTTAACAACAGCTATCCTAAATTTACACGACTCTGATTCAGTAAAATGACTAACAGTGACTTTACATTACATTACCTTACATAGAACACACACATTTTGTGGTAATAATAATTGAATTATGACGAAGTAAAATCACTAACCTACTGAGTACCTATTCTAATTTAGATGGCGGAAGTTTAGGTATAAATAATTTTCCCTGTTTATTTATAACAGATGGTCTTCTCGTGAATGAAACTGTGACGAAGGCAGTTGAGACTAGGTACAATAAAGATTCATTAGGCCTTAACAAATGGAAAAAAACGTAAAAGTCTATGTGGGTAGTAATTCATAATATTTTTTTATTATATTTTGATGCAAAAAGGTATTAGGAGTATACTTTACAGCTACAATGGTATACAGCTGTAGGAGCATACTTTTCAGAAAAACGATAACGATGTTGAATTACCTATTCATTATTACGATAAAGTTTTTAACTGTCTTTATCTCTAATATAATCTGATCTGACCAATGCGTTAGTTAATATGTAGAAATTTTATGGGTTATTTACATTCAAATTCAAAACATTTTATTTCACATAAACCTACACGGGCACTTATGAAACGACAGAAGCTAGGTGCACGGTTCCAATTGATCGTTTCCTACGAGAAAAGCAGGCAAGAAACTCCATTTGAACTGGCATTTGTTTTTTATTTTTTTACGAAATAATTCGACAAATTCACGATTATTTATGTAAAACACCCTTAGGTGAAATATATATTTAAAAAATCATACTATTTCTGTACACAAAAAAAAATATGACTACGTGGCACTTTCTTAGCTTTAAATATGAATGATGGTTTGAATGAAAATCATTTACTCATACTTATCAAACACACATCAAGAGTCTTATGTTATCTTCGAAACTATGTATTTTTGGAACACTTGTTCTAGGACATTTTGTACTATTTTTACTTATAGCATATAACCTTAGAGTTATGGGACATTCTTTTTAAATAAAAACAACAAAAATAATTAAAAAAAAAAACTTGGCAGGAAATGCATTACTTTCCTGCATAACGATAAAATCTCCCCGAATTAGGAGACAATTTTTTGATCAAGATAACGAGCAGCTGAGATTCTTGAACCGGTCGGATATTTACATCTGCGTCCTTCAGTAACTTGTTATCAATAATAAATTACGCGTTACCTGAAAACGTGCAGTATGTACTAATAATAGTTAAATAATTGCAAGAATATTTCGAGACTAGATTTTTATTACAGATGATTAAAATTATTAAAAAGTTTTACAAAATAAACTTTAAAACATATCCGAACATAGTCCGGATTGTTTACAGTGACATCTATTGACAAGTAGCAGATATTGTCTTATGAGTCCGCGCTACCACTGAAGTCCAGCGGAAAATTGTGAAACTACATTTTTATTATTGCAATTTGATACAATGCCATAGACACTAGCGCGGCGTCTATTGTATTTGAGTGGTGGTGCGAACTGCGGACTCTACTGCACATTTCTTCCGCTAGAGGGATATAACATAGCAATTAGCATCTCGCCTGTATTCCCCAAAGGAATAGCCAGTGGTGTACCTATGGAACCGTTTACATAAAGTACTTACATACGAATTCTATGCGCGCTTCCGTCATAATTATCTGTGTTATTGAAGATTTATCCAGAGTTTTTCATGTGTTTACAAACTATTAGATATTTTTGGTTATACAGAATTCATCAGTGTAGCAATGTTGTGCCAGTAGGTACCGATATGCAGGAACAATGGCATTCATTTTACAAATAATAATAGTTTATTAATAATTTTGTATTTAACCTTTTTGCGTAACTACATAATTTTTAAATTAATATTCAGATTTACTGAAATTATGATTGAAAATTAATTATTTGAAACTTCGAAATTAAATACATTGGAAATATTGCCATCTAGTGGCGAGTTGCTTAACTTTTATCGTGGTTAGTATTCATTGTGGTTTGACGTTATAGGTGGCAATGACTTCAAATAGTTTGGCTTGCTACCAATAGATGCCGCTTTATTGAATTTTGAGACATGTTCGTTTTTTACACTATTTGCGCTGTAGCATGGTGCGGGTGACAGTTGCCCGTATGACGTTGACATTTGTCAGTACCACGTAGGGATGTGAGGTTATGCAATTCATTTTTATCGCTAACGATACTCGCAGCGTGAATCTAGTTCTCTTTAATATTGTTATGAAAATTAGTGTATTATTCAGTTGTGCAGTGTAACTACGTGTGTGCTACGTGTATAAACTTGTCAATATAAATGTTTTATGGCTACATAATTATCTTTGTACTTATATAAAATAATCAAAATCGGGTTTATGTTTTTTTTTTCGTGACAACATTTTTGCTCTATGGTGCATCGGCGCGGCGGCCATGTTGTTTACCCGTGCGATGCTGTGAGTGCGAGTACGAGTGCAAGCGCGTTATATTGTGACTTAATGTGACACGTATTACGATTTCATTGATTGTTTTCATTTTTGTTAAATTGTTATTTGTTATAAGTTTGTTGAGTTTGTTGTTATTACCATGCCTAAGCATACAAAAAAAACTGTTTTGGGTAGTCAGGCCAGGGAGCTTGTTGTTCGCCTCCGAGACTACTTTGAAAGAGAACAACAAAATAATGGACCGTTGTTACCATTGAATCATATTGTAGAACGAGTAGCCGAAGCTCTTGATATTGGCCGCAATACTGTTTCGCGTATAACACGTGAGAAAATTGGCCAAGATGGGATGTTTGAAAATAAATTATCGACACCCAACAAAAAGCGGACCAAGGTGAAGCCAATCACAGATTTGGATGATTTTGCTAAGGTTGCTATTAGAAATCATATTTATGATTATTATAGAAGAATGGAGCTACCCACATTGCTCAAGCTTCTAAAATCATTAAAAGAAGCTGACTTGTTCAAAGGAGGTATTACTTCGCTACGGCAAGTTATAAAAGATATTGGCTTTGTTTACAAAAAAGTTAACAAAAGAAAGATTATTATGGATAGGACTGACATTGCCCTAGCAAGATGTAGATTTTTAAGGAAGGCCAAAAACATAAGTGATTGGAGCAAAGTTGTCTTTTTGGATGAAACGTGGCTAAACGCCAACCACACAGTGGGTAAAAGTTGGACCGACGATACGGCACAATCGTGTACCAAAGTGCCGGAAGGCAAAGGCGAACGCCTTATTATTTGTCACGCAGGTACAGCAAGTGGATTCGTCCCTGATTGTTTGCTGGCTTTTAAGTCAAAAAAAACTACGGAGTATCATGAGGAGATGAATTACGAAAAATTTAAAGATTGGTTCATAGGTCTATTAAACAATTTAAAAGAGCCTATGACCATAATAATGGACAACGCACCCTACCATTCGGTGCAAGTTAATAAACCCCCAAACCAATCCAACCGCAAAAGCGAGTTGGTGAAGTGGCTGAGTGAAAACGGAGTTACAGCAGATATAAAAATGTTAAAGACGGAGCTTATTGCCTTAGTCCGACGCCATAAGCCACCAACTCCTACCTATGCTCTGGACGAGATGGCAAAAGAAAAAGGCCACCAGGTCCTTCGACTACCACCCTACCATTGCCAGTATAACGCTATTGAGCTGATTTGGGCCCAAATAAAAGGTATGCTTTTAATTTCAATTCCCATTTTGAAGCTTTATAAAAAAATCAGCTTTCCGATCGTAGCATGTACCTAGTTTAAAAACATTACCAGATACTAGATTAGGCTGATTGATGATTATTTGAATACTTTTTTTTATAAGTTCGTTTATTTTTAGGTTACGCCGCAAGAAATAATACTTCGCCGCCATTTACGGCAAATAAGATGTTGGCCCTATTACAAGAGGCCATCAACAATGTTCAACCTGAAGACTGGTCGAAGGTCGTGAATAAAACAAAAAGGGACATTATGTCTGATTGGGATCGTGACATACATATTGACAACATAATTGAGTCATCGTTAATAATATCCGTCACAGATTCAGATGATGAATTGAGTGACAATTCAGATGTTCCTGACTCTGATATGAGTTTAGACGAATAACATGTATTTTTTTTTAGCAACCTTTTAAGCAACCTTACCCTATAAATGTTCTGTTGTATAATTAGACCTTTTAAAAATAAAAATTGACCTACGCACAATATACGTTTTTTATTATAAAAAATATCGACTATCCATCGTAGCAGTACATCCCATCACTAAATACGTCTATGGCGTTACGTTATACGCATAACACTTTGCTTAATTTTTCATTCAATTTGATTTTATTTCTTGATTAGAACATTCTGGTTGGGTTTAATTTAATTTACTACAGTTATTAATTATTTAATATATTACGAATGTGGTACAACTGAAATATTAAGTCATAAATTGTAAATCGCGGCAACTTTCAAGAGTGAAACGAAATGTTACTGAAACTGTCACCCGCACCATGCTACAGCGCAAATAGTGTAATCCCAAACACTAATATTTGTCAGGGGCAAATGTCAAGCTCCAAAATGAAAAAACAACAATGACTTGAAATGTCAAAGTATTCTCTTGGATTAAAAATTGAACAGATGCGAAGATAAATAAACTTTGTATTTTTTATTAATAGTTTACTTGAATACCAATCGTATATTTTAAATTATGTCAAAAGATTGTTACTTTATATATTTTTTGTTACTATGGTAAATAGTCTATGAAGTTTGCAGGTACAATCTTCCCACCCACACTTCTTTTAAGAATTTGCTCGAAGACCGATTCCACGAGACAGGTCGTTAAATCTTGGTCCGTATAGAGATTTTGTTAACATGTCTGCTAGTTGCACTTGCGCTGCAACTAGCTTGATATACATTCTCTAATGTAGAAGTGTCTCAAACTAATATGCTTCGTTCGACAGTGAAACTCATAAGGCGGATTAAATGATAATTTCACAGCAGACCATAGTGTAACGTTTAAAAATTCTGTGTTAGATAGGTCTGCCAAGAGCTTCTTCAACCACACTATTTCTTGTGTGGTTTCGCTTGCTGCTACAAGTTCAGCCTCTGTTGTTGACAGAGCAACTGAAGTTTGTTTCCGACTCTTCCAGGCAATAGCAGTGCCGGCATAAAGGCACACTATGCCCGTGGTCGAGTGCCCAGTTTCTGGATCTCCTCCATGATCGGCATCTGATTAACACATTAAGTCACCTGCTTTGGATTTACTCATTGGATAAAATGTTAGACCTTTATCGAGAGTTCCTTTAAGAAAGCGAAGTATTTGCTTTACAGCCACAATATCCTCCTTACTAGGTTTTCTAAATGCCTTGATGCAACAGACACTGCATAACAGATGTCGGGTCTTGTTGCGACCATCAAGTAAGCCAGTGCTCCGACACAATTTCGATAAGGAAATTTCATGTCTTCGTTTGCATTTGTCTTTTCCATTTTTGGCATCTTAATTGTCGGAGATGTAAGTGGTTTGCAGTTTTCCATGCCAAATCGTTTTAGGACTTTTTTAGCGTAGGTTGTTTGGCTCAAGTTTATTGACCCGTCTTTGTTTTAATATATTTCCATACCAAAGAAATGGGTTCCCTCTATCTGGCAGAATTTTGATGCTCCGAAATTTATTTGGCATAACACACTCGGCCGGCATAATCTTCTTTAAACGAATATATATATGGCATAAAAATAATCTATATATATATAAATGAATCCCTATTTCCCTTGGTCACGACATCACGCTAAAACGGCTGAACGGATTTAGATGAAATTTGGGATATGGATAGACCTTGACCCGGAGAAGGACATAGGATACTTTTTATCCCGATATTTTTACGGGATCGAGACTTATGCGGGTGAAACCGCGGGGCGCAGCTAGTTTAATATAATTATTGTTTGGCCGAATGTTTATATGTCCGAATTTACAAAGGCATACTTTTTAGATGGCAAAATTTTATTTGACATAATTACTTTTGGCAAAGTTTAATTTCGCATAATTTCGTTTCACATAACGTTTATTTAGAGCGACGATTATTTGGAATTATTTGAAATGAAATGAAATGAAATGAAATTGTTTATTCTGTAAATAGGATATCGGAATCACTTTTACAGGTCATATTAAAAAAAAAAAAATAAGCTAGTTGAGTTCGGCGTTTCCTATCTGACTACTCTGAGAAGAAAGGCCGAAACAAACTCAGAGGTCACAGTCTCTTTTAAAGTCCAGACATAATCTTGGTCAGGCCATATGAGGACCATGTAGATTAGTGTCTGAAATGGTCTTTTGAGGAAAGAACCACACAGATTTGAGTGGACCTGTCCAGTCAGTGCAAGCATTTGTCAGTAATCGTGGAGCTCAACTCAGAACTTAAGGAGCTCAACTCGACGAACAATACCAAAGAAAGGACATTTGGGTAGACCGCATAAACTACTCAAACTGCCAGACCATAATTAAAACTAACTGAAAAATGAAAATAATAATGATATCCACATAGTCCTCACATTCACAATAATTAATTAAAATAATATAATACTTTACAAAGTAATCATGTCATTTTGAATATAATTTTCAACAATGTCAATGTGTATATAAAACTGGTATATTTTCATGATTTTACAAAATAATTAAAATGTTAAGTTTTACCACAAGGCTTAGCAGAGCGAGCAGTTCAATCCCATGCTTTTTTATCTTCTAATTAATCTGAAATTTTGTAATACCCTTTTTTACAAAGTTTGGTTTTAATACAGATTTTAAATCTATTAATGGGTAAGTTTCGAATGTCAATGGGAAGTTTGTTGTAAGAGCGTATACATTGACCCATGAACGAGTTGCCTACTTTGTGGAGACGTGTGCGATGTACAGCAAGGTTGTGTTTATTCCTGGTATTTAAACTATGAATATCGGACATTTTCTTAAAATTTAATATATTTTTGTGTACATACAATAGGTTTTCAAAAATATATTGTGAGGCTACAGTCAGAATATTTACTTCTTTGAATTTTTCGATAAGGGAATCTCTTGGACCTAGGTTGTAAATGGCTCGAACAGCCCTTTTCTGTAGAACAAAGATAGTATCAATGTCCGCACAGGTTCCCCAGAGAAGAATCCCATATGCCATAAGACTATGAAAATAACTAAAATAAACAATTCTGGCTGTATCCACATCAGTTATCTGTCTAATTTTTTTAACAGCATAGGCGGCCGAACTTAGTCTTCCTGTCAATTTTTCTATGTATGGGCCCCATTGTAATTTACTGTCAATAGTGATTCCAAGAAAAACTGTCGACTCAACAGGGTCCAACTCTGTTCCATTAACTTGAACATTGGTAGATAGCTGCCTGACATTTGGCATTGAAAATTTAATGAGTTTAGTCTTTTTTTCGTTCAGTAGAAGATTATTTACATTAAACCAATGCACTACTTTAGAGAGTGCATCGTTAACTTATTCAAAGTTGACTAACTGACGTTTGATTTAAAAAATGAGGGAAGTGACATCTGCGAATAATACTATCTTGTAATTATCCCTTATGTGATAAGGTAAATCATTTACATAAATTAGAAATAAGAAAGGCCCAAGAATTGAACCCTGCGGAACGCCCATGGTGACCGCAGATCCTGCAGATTTCTTGCCATTAACATCGACCCTCTGGATTCTGTTGTTCAGATAAGAAGTCAGAAGGTCAAGAGCCTTGTCCCTCATACCATAGTGGTACAGTTTCCTGGTGAGTGTATCATGATGTACGCAATCGAAAGCCTTAGACAAGTCGCAGAAAATGCCAAGAGCATCTTGCGACTCCTCCCAGGCCTCGAATATGCTCTTCAGTAATTCCACGCCCGCGTCTGTAGTTGAGCGACCCTTTGTAAAACCAAACTGTTTCAGATGAAGTAGATTATATGCATTGAAATGTCCTAACATTTGTTTTAAAATTAATTTTTCAAAGATTTTACTCAAAGTAGGTAATATTGAAATGGGGCGAAAATTTGTGGGATCAGTTGTGCTGCCAGATTTGAACAGCGGAATTTCACTTGGCATATTAAGAAGATGGCAGAATAATTTTATTAGGCATAATTATTGTCATTTCTATAAAATGTAATCATATTCTTAACCTTAAATTAAAATTAAAATATTGTCTTAAAAGTCAATATGTTGTACTACAAAAGTTAGTGAAGTGACAGAACCGAATCGCTGCAAAACCGACTGCACGTAGTCTTGTCTGCCCTACCCCTAGAGTGTAATTTAAGCCCGCGTAGGCGCGGAGAGGCGAGGCGGCCCGCGAGCTGAGGGTCAGGTGGTTTTTTCAGGTGGTGAGCGTTACAACCATCTGCGACGAGAAGCTTGCGTGGGACCGCCGCGCCGGAGCCCCGCAGCGCCGGAGCCGTGACAGAAACCATGCCTGCTGCATGTTGCATGCTTGATTGCATGCTTGCTTGCATGCTGCATGTTTGCTTGCATGCTGCATGGATATGAAAAGTATGCCAAAAGATGATTCTAACTGTAAACTTTCTGAGATATGATAGTTCTACCGTTTAATGATTATCGATATGAAATGTATGTATGCCAAAAGACGATTCTGACAGTGAACTTTCTGCAATATGGTGGTTCTACTTTTTAATTATTATGGATATGAAATGTATGCCAAAAGACGATTCTGACAGTTAACTTTCTGCAATATGATGGTTCTACTTTTAATTATTATGGATATGAAATTTATGCCTAAAGATGATTCTGACTTACAAAATTATGCCTTTTTAATGTATTATAAATGAGTGTATGCCAAACGATTTTCTGCGAAATTAAGTTTATGCTATGCGCTGTTATGCAAAATAATATTATGACATAAAAAATTGTGCTATAAAGGGTAGACCCCAAAGAAATAAGATGTTGACTTCGTTGTTATTTTGAAGTTGCTTTCAAGTTCATTTAAAAACTCTTGACCAGCGCTGTCAGTGGAAGCTGCTACCAAGCCATCATCGACATAAAGTCCTACAATACCTTTCGAGTTTCCCTTGATTCTTACATAGAAGCAAGGATCTGCCCTGACTTCTCTGAAATTTGGCGTCTATCAGAAACTTATGTATGCACTCATTCCAGCATCGAGGTGCCTGTTTTAAGCCGTAGAGACTTCTCACAAGTCGACATACTTTTCCTTTAGGTACATCAAGTCCATTCGGTGGTGCCATATAAATTTCTTCTTCCACTGTGCCGTTCAGGAATGCAGTCGTGAATCGAATTGTTGTAAATTTAGATTTTCGTTAGCTGCAATTCCCAGTATTGCTCTGATGGTTGTAAGTCGTGCAACTGGACTAAAGGTTTTATCATAGTCAATACCTTCGTGTTGAGAGAAACCTTTGATTACTAGTCTCGCTTTGTAACGTTCTATGGTTCCATCAGGGTTTCTCTTTATTTTGTATATCCATTTGCTTGGTAAAGCTTTTCTACCTTTTGGTAATGCGGCAAGTTCCCAGGTATTATTTTTCTGAAGTGAATTCATCTCGCTTTGCATAGCTTGTTCCCATTTTTCTCTGTTTTCCAATAATATTGCTTCCTTATATGTTTTGGGCTCAGTATATTTGTCTTCTAACTCTGCCACAGCGTTCATAACAAAATCATCAAAACTTGCGTGTTGATGAACGATCACGCAAAGCTCTGGTTTTCGTTCTCTCTTCGGTGATTTAATTCTGAGGTGGCATTGGTAGTTCTTCGTCTTCCTCGGAATAAATTTCACTTTCTGGAGAAATTGAATTATTGTTCCTGTTTGCATTTCTGCTTCAGCCCAAATGTCTTCTTCTCTTTCTTGATATTCTTGTATTACTCTATTTATCTTTTCTTCTGGAAATTTCTTGTTTCATCATTTTTATTTTTACTAAGACTTTCTCCTTGCTTTATTTACTTATAATTATATCAACTTACATTTACCATTACAGGCATTACCCAATGCGATAAATGCGCTTATCCTAACTTAATTTAACAATATACTTATCCTAACTTAATTAAAATAATTACACTAACATCTATAACTAATTACAAACAATGCATTCCTTGTGAATTCACTCAGACAACAACAAAATAAGTATAGAGATTATTATATTATGTCGTATTCTTATTTATTTATGTCGTAGTAGAGTCTTTGCATTATGTTTACATTTTTGGTTACAATTACTTTTGCGTTGATGGTACCCAAATCCGGAAAGCCTTGGATATTTCAGAGTATCCAATGAAAACCCCAGGTATTGCTTTGGCATCAAACTTATTTAGTTTTATCTTCCTTTTAAGAGAACAAATGCCTTTGCTCCGAATCTATTAAGGTGCGCAACACATGGTTTTCTGCCAACCCATTTTTCAAATGGTGTTGCATTTCCAATTATGTTGTTTGGACTTCTATTTGACAGCTAGTTTGCTGTGTTGATGGCTTCGCCCCACAGATACATCGGTGCATTAGACTCAATCATTAGGCTCCTTGCTTTTTCCAGTAAAGTTCTGTTTTTCCTTTCCGCAATTCCGTTTTGATGTGGTGTATAAGGTGCAGATAGTCTTCTGGTTATCCCATTTTCTTTTAAGAAATTGTTGAACTCATTGTTACAATATTCTGTGTTAATATATTCATTTAATTTTCTTTTTTATGAAGTTCTCTACTTCAGCTTTATAGACTAGAGAAAATATTTGTTTCCGGCACAAGAAGCTTTTGGTATCAGACCACACACATCACTGTGTACAATCTGAAGTGGTTCAGAAGTGCGAGGTTCAGTTCTTGGTTTCCCGATCGTAGCTTCACATTCTTCCGGCTGTTCATCTATTTTGAAATCAAGTACAATCAAACTTTCATTCTTAAATGCTAGTTTCATATCCTTATAGTTCATATGTCCCAGCTTTGAATGCCATTCAGAAATATTATTATTTTTAACAAAATTAACTTTTCATATTTTGCGTTTATCACAGTCTTGGGAAAAATCGCATTGAGACCATCTTCAGTTCTCTTCGATTTCATCACAATACCATATATTTTTTACTGTAGCTCCATCCTTTTTTAAGAGTACTGTATTACCAGCATCTGTTATCTTCCCAATAGATAGAAGATTAGTACAGAGGTCTGGAATGAACAGTGTATTGTGTAGATTTATTTCTTTATTTGTATTTAGTAAGAGTCAACTCTTCCTTTTCCCAGTATGTTTTTGTTGTGATCTTTAGAGGCTAATTTAAGTGTTTTTTTCGATTGTTCTATTTCACAGAAATATTCTTTGCTGTAGCACATATGGGATGTGCATCCACTGTTCAAAACCTATTGTTTCTGGAATGCTACATCTTTTGTTAATAATGCTAAGGTATTGAATTCCTTTTGGTTATCTCTATTCCATTTTTTCTTAGAATTATTCTTCTTCTTATTTTTGTAGTTTTTCCAGCAGTTCTTAGTCATATGCCCCTTTTTGTTGCATATTTTGCAGTACAAATTTGTTTTTGCATAGAACGATTCTTGTTCGCTTGAGCTTGTACTCGGCTGGGTTCCTTGAGTGCTTTTTGAAATTCCTCTATGATTTTTATTTTTAGTTTTTCCGGTTTCGGAAGGTTATCACGGGATTCAATTGCAACTCTAAAGGTTTCAAATTCTGAGGAAAGACTGTACAGCATCATAATACTTAGTAAATCTTCATGAACCGCGACATTCATTTCTTCCAGTTTGTCTGCAACGTTCATAAATTTGTTTAGATGTTCCCTGATGTCGTTTCCTTTCTCATATTTTTCAAAAATAAGTTGCTTCAGTAGCGTTGCTTTTCTCGCAGGACCTTTGCTGGCGTGAATTTCGTTTAGCTTTTTCCAAATTTTATGAGCTGTTTTGCAGTTTTTTATTTGTTTTCATTCGGACGGCGATATTATAAGAACTAACTCGCTGATAGCCAGCAGGTTTCCTTCTATCTCCAACTCACTTGCTTTCGTCAAATCCATTTGTTATTCTGCATATTTCCACAATCTTGCTTTCACCAGAACGGCTTTGGTCTGTAGGTATTGCCCATGTGTCATAATTTTCTTTATGTAAAGGTTTCGATTTTGTTTGACATCTTCTTTGCTTTTATTTTATTTTCGATTATGTAACCATTGGGAACCACGCTCTGCTACCATGTAAAGATAAATAAACCTTTTTAATTTATTTATTAATAGTTTACTTGAATACCAATCGTATGTTTTTAAATTATGTCAAACGATTATTACTTTATATATTTTTGGTTACTATGGTAATATAGTCTATGAAGTTTGCAGATACAATCTTCACAACAAACATAAAAAAATCATAATAATTTACGAACCATTTTACCGCATTTTACGAATTTTAATACAGAACTGTCAAACAGATGAAATGCGTCCTAAGTATTGTATGAGTTTGTCAATTTGTGACCATTTTGTGATTGTATTATGATTGAATTACTTAGAATAGTTCTAATACTATTCTACTACAGCAGACTTTTTAGATATTCTATAGCATGATTGCTGAGCTAAGTAAGGATGTTGAGTTTTTGGTTGCAGCCCGGAGGCCCTTGGATTCATGTCTGGTAAATCCCAATTTCCAATAACATGAAATATTTAAGTGTTTTCATACACCTCTTTGGTGATTAAAGTCGTAATAATAATGTTTGAGCTAAGAAATTCCCTGTTTTTGTTCGTAGAACGTTAACCTTTGCGGTCGGAAGAAAAACTAAGGTCACAGACAACAGTCAGCTTAGTCTATTACAGAAAATATGTAGTCAGGTGTAGGTAATTTAAGTTCAACGATCCTAAAGTCTAGGTAGAGTTGCCATCCGTCCGGATAAAGCCGGACAGTGTTAGGCTTTTTGACCTCTTGTTGGCCAATTTGACTGCGTCCGGCCCGTCTGGGTTTTAATAGGATTTTTATTCTGTTTAATAGGCCAGCAATGAACGAAACAAAGAAACAGGTTAAAATCGGAAACTATTGCAAAAATGTTAATTGTGGAATTTAATTTAAGACTGCAAAAGACTTGCAAAATGTTTTATGATAAAATTATCAAGGAGGTTGAGCTTTTACAGCACTTTTCTACCAAAGAAAAAT
The DNA here is from genome assembly GCA_916610215.1 of Omphaloscelis lunosa. Lineage (NCBI taxonomy): Eukaryota > Metazoa > Arthropoda > Insecta > Lepidoptera > Noctuidae > Omphaloscelis > Omphaloscelis lunosa. The sequence goes on along the minus strand of OU744273.1, from coordinate 11,145,431 downwards.
ATGAAATAAAACTTTCTCATAAAAATATGTGTTTTATTTGAACTTTTAGTCAAAAATCGTTTTTTTTTGGCGTTCGTCCGGCCGTGAGACCCAAAAGTCCGGCTTTTTTAGCGGGTAAGTCCGGTTTTCTGATTTTTAGAGATGGCACCGCTATCTATAGGTATAGGACCTCGTTTAGGTATGTTTAAGTACCACCCTAAGCAGCGCGCCGCGCCGCTCCGTCGCACAGTGAACTGAAATCTCAAAGTAAGGAAATGTACATTTTTGAAATCTACATATCGTGAAACATGCCAACTTTGCCCACTTTTTTCGAATAATTTCAATTTTAATACGATTTTTCTATAAACAAGTAAGTATTTTCCTTCATCAGCTACAACTGTAAGATGATGTGCATGTGTTAGTATCGTTAAATTTACTATTATTCAACACTGAATTCAATATTTGTTCCATTTTGTTGGCAGGCAAAGTTATGTGGACTTTTCGCCAACTTTGCCCATATTAATTTTTTGACGCAAATATGGCCTTTATGCAGATGACATAAAAACAGTACAAGAATTTTGGTAAAGATGGCGTTTACTTTAGGAATCTAAACGACACTATAAAAAGTTTTTTACTAAAATTACTGGGCAATGTTACCCTCACCTTGCACTAAAATTTGCCAGCAAACACAAGCACCTCATTCGACTAATTCCCAAAAGCAACTATGTGAATAAAGCGAAGTTAGCAACAAACACAATAGTCAGTATTGAAATGAAATTAAATAAAAATGAAATGAAATAAAATTGTTTATTCTATAAATAGGATATTGGAATCACTTTAACACGGAATATTAAAAAAAAATAAGATAGATCAGTTTTCCTATCTGACTACTCTAAGAAGAAAGGCCGAAACAAATTACTATTAAATATTGCCATACATTTTTAACCTATTTTCCAACTAAGTCAATCAATGTTGCCATAATATTAAGATATTTTCCCCTTGCAATGCAATGCATGCAATGTTTGGCATATTTCAAGTACCTACAATATTATTTTGGTGACTTTTTTCATAAACCCATTACTTTCAAAGTTATAGGTAGTTTCAATGTTGTATTTTTTTGATGTATTAGAATTGTATGGCAAAATGTAGTCTAATTTAGACTTAGTTGTAAGTACGTGCACGATATTCAAAACCACTTCCACGACTAACGATGGAAATACCGCTAGGAGATTTTTTGAAAACTCTAAAATTGCCGCTGCGATCCCAGAAGTGAATGCCTGGCTCAAATATGGAGTCATCCTATGGGGTCACAGTACAGACGCACCCACATTATTTGCATTACAGAAAAAATTGATTAGAATCTTGGTTAATATTGAAGAAACCGCCAGCTTTAAACCCGACTTTCAGGAACTAAAATTACACAGGCCGACAAAATTTTTGACCAGAAACCAGATTATATATTTCCGAAGGTTTTCCTCAGAATTGGCCTCAGAATTGCTCTAACACGTCAGGTTTCCGAGATATCCTAACCTAAGGGTGCAAAAAGTACCGTTTTTGCCCGATTTTGCGGTTATGTAGACTCACGAATTATTAAAAAAAAAAAAGAAAGTTACCATATTAAAGAACAAGTCTTCTTCTTTCAAATGCCGTTGAGTTTGCTCAAATATATTTTTTTTTCGCTGAGATATCGTGTTTTGAAGTTCTCGTCTTTTATCACGTTTATGATCTCAATTGATTTTCAGGTGTACGAAAATATGAGAACTTCATTGCTATCGTTAATATCGTTTTTGTTGGCCTGTGTTATTAACCTTACCCTGTCTCTATATCTTTGAAATATGCAAATTTGTTCGCAAATACCCGGAATTCTACAGTAAACGAGAAAATATACAAACTAGAATTACACTTAGATATAAAAACAGATTAAACATACCAACTTCACGACTAAAAATGCATTCCTCCAGTACTTATGTCATGTCAATAAAAATATACAACAAGTTACCAGAATCCATTAAAGAAATAAATAAATATAACAGTTTTATTAATAAATTAAAACTCTTTCTATTGGGCAAAAGCTTTTATAGTATAAAAGAATATTTAGATGATAAATTATAATTTACAAGAATGACATACTTAACTAAAAATGTACATTTAATAATACATATAAATTAAACAAATAAAACAATCAATATCTAAATATCAATTCACAATAAATATATTAAATACAATGCAATAACTTATTTTCAATTAATAATAATTTCAAGTAATTAATAAATAAATAATCGTGCAAATACCACAAATCGTACCAAATATCATATGTAATTTAAACAAATACTTGAACAACAGGAATAACTAACTAAAACTATATCGGTATAACATAACAAAGACTTAGTTACTCAAGCAGGTGTAACATATAGAAATAAAGCGAAAATATTTAAGAAAAAGTAGTATTACCAGAAGACATACTCAAATAATATAAACGCTCTTCAAATAAGCGCTCTTCCTCCTCTCTCCTACTATGCTGTGCCCGACAGGGTCCATAATTGTTTCAATCATTTTAAGCCTACCAACTCTTTTACCAACATTATGGAATGCAATAAAGAATTGAGAATTGAGAATAAGTCAATGATGGATTTGATAAAAAAACAATCACCAAAAATACAACCGACTTCCAAAATACAGAGTGAAAAATAACTTTAATTTCGGAAATCGGTGTCTTTGGATCAGTATTTAAGATTTTTGCCACCGACTTCCGTAATTAAAGTTATTTTTCACTTTGTAGTTTGGAAGTCAGTTACATTTTTATTTTTTAGTGTGTTGATTTGTAATTCATCAGTTCCACTTTACGCAATGGTGCTTTTCGAGAGCAAATGCACGAGTTACTATAAAAAATACCCAAATCGCTATAGGTGTGCCAATAACATTTGAAGAGTTCCCTCGATTTCTCCAAGATGCCATCATCAGATCGTGACCAAATGACAATGGAACCAACTTGGAAGTATACACTTTCAAACAAAAAAAGAATTTTTCAAATCGGTTCAGCCGTCTTCGGGTAATCGGGGAACATAAATTAAAATAAAAAAATATTCCGACGAACTAAGAACCCCCTCCTTTTTTTGAAGTCCGTTAAAAACGATTTTAAAACCTTATTAGAGGCAATTTCTTCAAGTCACACTGTAGATACAATTAAGTTTAAAGATTACACCGAAGCCACCATGAAATTGTACGTTGATTTGTAAAATTGGTATTACATGCCTTCAAGTGTACACTTGCAGTTGCAGACAAGTAATACCCATAAAGTTCTTGCTTACGGAGCAGCTATCATTGACCATGGGGTGAAGCGCCGATTGGAAAATTATCCGAAGAAGCTGCTGAACTGCTAAAATTTTCTATAATTATTTTTTTATCAAATTAGATTTGTTACAGCTGTAGTGGCAATCATGTCATTTGGTTTAAATAGATCCTTATTTTTATTATTTTGTTTTCTTTTATATAGATTCTATTCTTTTAGATTTTGTGAATGTGAGAACGTTGTAGGTTGTAGACTTGTGGACTCTATTTTACTAAGTACCTGGTACTTGTTGATAGGCCTACACTGTCCTCACATATCTATTAACACAGTAATTTGAAAACATTGTAGAAACCATTTATTTTTAAAAGAGTAATCGTGGAGTTTCTTGCCGGCTCTTCTCCATAGGAAGCGACCAATTGGAACCTAGCTTCTGACGTTTCATAAGTGCCCTTGACGTTCCATATTTTATGTGAAATAAAATAATTTGAATTTGAACCTCGAAATAAAGACTTCCGGATATATCGTGCAGATCATTCGAGAAAATTCTGTAGAAAGGCTACGAATTAAGATATTATGAATACTTAATTAATTAATTAATCAGCTCTGACCCACATAATACATATAAAAAATACGTCACAAATTATTGCGAAAAATAAATCCCCCTCAGAAGGAGCAAAGCTTTGCTGATTATTACGGAGACATTAGTTGAGGTAGATTTAATTTTTTTTAAGAGGAGGCTCCCTAAATTGTATGTTAATTTGCATTAATATTCTGAAAAACTCACGCATACAATCAAAATGGAACTTTAGTATATGATTTATTGGAATTTGTTCTTTCCATATATAAGACAGTTACGTAATTGGAACATTTTCGCTCGATTCATTTTTTTTTTCGAAAATCATGTATTTTTTAAAGATTATTTGAAACAAAAACAAGATTACTCGGCTTTTATCTCTAAAATAATTATTGACAGTAAGAAAATATAGTTTATTATCCAGATATAAGATTTTTTTTTCTGGATCAATTATTATTTTAGTTATAAACGAAATAAAAATTGAGACTTACGACATTTAGTTCCGTGCTCGAACACGACCAAAGAGCGCACGCGATATTCAACTTTATTACTGAAGTGTTAGCGTTTAGCACATAGTGGAGTGATGGGGTGCATGGGGGTGGAGTTTACGTGTAAATTGTCTTAAGAGTGCCTGGTTTTAAATAGAGACCCATTATTGCATAATAAATCTGACTCTTCTGTTGAATAAATGATACCTTTGTTAAAGGAAGGAGAACATTTGCTGTAGTTATTGGCCATTAGGCAACTGAGGAGAACTAACAAAAATGGATTATAAAAACCGGCCAAGTGCGTGTCGGACTACGCACAATGAACAGTTCCACAATTGGGATGAATTTATCCCAAGAGAAAACTTAACATTGTAGTTGAAAAGATGGTCTCCCATACATTCCGCTTTTGACACGATAGATTATGAACTATTACTTACTAAACTCGAAGATTATGGTATGAGAGGTAAGACATTACAACTTATGAAATCGTGCTTACACAATAGAATGTATGTGGTTAAAAGTATTGGCGAGAATAATAACGAAGTGATATACAAGTCAAAAATGACATATGTTAAACGTGGTGTACCCCAAGGGTCAATTTTAGGACTTATACTTTATATTATTTTTACAAATGACTTACTCAACTTCATGAATAAAACCCGGCCGAAAAAGAAACTTGTTGTTTTCGCAGATGACACAAACGTAATAATTGGGGCAAAAGACGTAGAAGAATTGAGATTAAATACAAACATAATTATAGAAAAAGTTTTCGAATGGTTTACAGCCAATAACTTATTACTAAATACAAATTAGTGGACAAGGCAAAATTTTTAGGGATTAACATAGATTCGCATTTAAATTGGAAACCGGAGCTTGCTGTTATTGAATCATCCATATCGTCAGCATGTTACGCATTTAGAAGCCTTAAGGACGAATTGAATATAGAACAGTTAAAAGCTGTTTATTATGCGCTGGTCGAATCTAGTATAAGGTATAGCATTCTGCTCTGGGGAAATAATTACAGTTATAACTGGCAGAAAGCGTTCATCTTACAGAAACGAGCCATAAGGACAATAGTCAGAATTTCAAAATGTGTCTCATGCAGAGATTACTTTAAAAAATTAGCAATATTAACAGTTCTTAGTCTGTACATATTGGTAATTTTAAGTCATTTTGCCAAGTATCTACATGAGTTTGAATCACAAGAGAAACGTGATGTTAGAGCTCTCTCTAACATCACGTTTCTCTTGTGATTCAAACTCGCGAAGAAAAATTTTTAAACAACCAATAGCACCTAAATTTAACATAGTAGAACATTGCTCGAAGTATCAGGCTGTAGAGATATTAAATAAGTTGCCTTCTGAGCTAAGGAGCTTGATTTATAACACTCACTTGTAATGACAGATTGTCATACGAGGGGCTAAAATAACCCATTCTATCGAGGTAGTTTTACGTTTCCATGGGATAATTTCCGACTTCCACGCGAGCGAAGCCGCGGGAAAAAGCTAGTTTTACATAAGAATAAAGACTTTTTCGTTTTTGTAGGTTTGGTGGTTACAGACAAAATTTAAAAAGATTTTTTTTTTTTGACTGCCTCGTTGGTCTATTGGTCGCAAAGCGTACCGTTGAGTATGAGGTCCTGGGTTCGATTCCCGGGTCGGGCAAGGTGTTATTGGGTTTTTCTATCTGGAATTTCTCAGTAGCAGCCCGGAGTCTGGATTTGTGCCCGGTTAGTGGCAATAGGCTCGCCCCCTATTACATGGGACTAACATAACTGGCGAAATGTGGGTGTACTATAGATACACCTCTGCCTAACCCTTCGGGGAAGACAGGCGTGATGTTATGTTATGTAATCGGAATTAATGTCACACAATAATAAATGCATTATATATTTATTTTTTTCTGTTTTTAATAATTTGATATTACTTATATAATTTAGAATCATTTGCCGAAATTTTATATAATATTCTTCAATAACTATAAAAAAAAATGTTTCAACATTATAAGCAAATATTTTTTCACAGCGAGCCCTTTCATTTGATATTTTATGCCACACGGTACAGTTTGCATAACTTTTTTTTTTCAAATTAGTTTGCAAAAAAAAATCTCCAAGATCGCAAGATATCGCAGTACCAGATTAGATGCAAAAATAGGTTAATAATTTGTTCTATTCAAATCTCCAATCCGTTTTTTGAGAAAACTTGAGAATTACGAAATTTTCATGAATTTATGTTTTTTTTAATACAAAAATATCTTCAAATATTAGCATTGAAAATAATAGGTAAAACGTAAAGTCATAGAACAATAATATTATATTATATTGAACAATAGATTTCTTTTGCGTATATTTGTTTTTTTGCTTAATAATAACCATTCAGTTTTTTTTTTATTCCTAGGTCCTCTACGGTTTCATATCAGCATACTGTGCGTCGGCGCAGCTGGACCCTCACCCTCATTGCCTAACACACTTTCAATCACAATCTAAATGATTTTGAACGATATTGCTAATCCATTGCTTCAAATGTTCGAATAATTTGTCTGCTCTACAACGTAAATAACGCAACGGATGTTGTTGAACTGTCAAAATTAAAGCCATTGCTACTGTAAGTGTGATATGCAATAGGGATAATGCCTGGGTAAAAAAAAAGAAATTCTATTTAGTCCGTCAGTCAATAATAAAAAAATATTAGACACGTATATTTTGCTTTATCATATTAATAAAAAATGACTTAGATAAAACGCATTAAAGTTGGGGAGTGGGGGTCGCTACGTCACAACTCAGTATAAAATCAACATACTAGTGACGTCATGGCACATTTTTACTCAATGTATTGCCGTAGGTAATATTTTGATATCGTGAAAAAGAAAAAAAATACTTGTCTAATATTTTTAATAATACTTAAGCAAAACGGACAAAAAAAAAGTCTTCATCCCTATTAAGGCTCTTTCAAACAGGCGCGACACGCGATGCGACACAAAGACACCGCTCGTCGCGCGACGAGCGGTGTCCCCGCAAGACATACGCAGCACATACATACGCAGCCCGCCGCGCGCCGCCTCCGCCGCCGCACCCTGTGCCGCCGCCGCCGTAGATTCAGCACAGTTTCAATGTCACTTCTAATCTCTTCTAAGTTTTAATTGCCTGCTACACGGCTGCCAACCGCGTCCCCGACAGAGGTGACCTTGGTTGACGACAGGTTAGGATTTGGTCGTAAACCACCATTTATACGGTTGAAAACCACCAAGGTCACCTCTGTCGGGACGCGGTTGGCGACCGTGTAGCAGGCACTTTAACACGACAAGGTCTATTTGTCTTTGACATTTAAATAGTTTCAACCAATTTATATCTCTGCTCTCAAAACGTTGAAGGAAAACATAGTACAAAATAGGCATTTCAATATCAATCTGCCTAGCCTTTTCCCAACTATGTTGGGGTCGGCTTCCAGTCTAACCAGATGCAGTTGAATACCTGTATTTTACCTCAACAACCCAGTAACTTGGTAATACGATACCCTTAGGTAGACTGGTTGTCAGACTCTCGACCAGTAACGACTGTCAAAGATTCATGAATGACAGCGGGGACCAACGACTTAACGTGCTTTCCGAGGCACGGAGGAGTCTCGATATGTAAAGATGGTCACCCATCCAGGCCAATTTTCAAATTCAAATTCAAAATATTTTTATTTCACATAGACCTACATGGGCACTTATGAAACGTCAGAAGCTAGGTGCACGGTTCCAATTGGTCGTTTCCTATGGAAAAGAGCCAACAAGAAACTCCACGGTTACTCTTTTAATCGTATCTTAACCTCATAGAACGACTCGTGCGGCTTTGAGAACTTAGCCACGAGCTCCTCTATCTGTTCCAAGTCAAGGGACTAATAATAGGTAATATTAGCATAATCAGCCTTTAATGTGTTTAAATTAAATAGTGTTATTAATTTGTAATGTCTATCTGAATAAAAAACTTTAAATTTTTAAATTAAAATGATTTTTTTATGTTTCATAAATTATTAATGCGTCTAATTTGGACAGCGCTCCTAGATGGGCGAGTCCTATTACTGGCTGGACGTACGACGCGTTGCGTGAGCTCAGTACAGAACACGCAAGCTAACAACTTAAGGTCACTGGCATATATCTGCGTCTTAAATCCACTTATCCCGCAAGAAAAACCCTCTTCCTCATTTGAAACAGAAGAAAGGAACAGGCATTGATCACCAAGCTTGATCCTGACCTGATGATGATTGGGACTATGTAAGAAGTATACACTTTAAAAAAAAACAAGAATTTTTCAAATCGGTCCAGCCGTCTTCGAGTAATCGGGGAACACGCAAAAAAAAACCGATGAATTGATAACCTCCTCCTCTGCTTAAGTCGGTTAAAAACAACAGTTAGAATAACTTGATAAATAATTGAAACAGAAGTTATTTATTACCTAAAATAAATACCTTAAAAACCGCAAGATAGAATAGGTTATTGAACTAAGCTACGCAGGTTGCTTAGTTCAATAACCTATTCTGCAGCAGTAGATATAATAACCTATTCGGCAGGCAGATGCCTTGTCTTTTCTTGTCTTAGTTAGGGTCGGCTTCCAGTCTAACCGGATGCAGCTGAATACCAGTATTTTACATGGAGCGACTGCCTGTCTGACCTGCAACAGCCAAGTACTTTTTTTTTTTGGGGAGATATTATCAAATAATTTCTCCCGCTCTGGGCGGAACGGGAGAAGTTATTTGATATGAAATATCAGATTCTCACTGACTAATACCCACCCGTGTTCCTTCGGTTGCCCTGTTGCCGGGGGCCACGATCTCCTTTTCGGTTTTCTTCGCACCCCCGGCAGGCATCGGCCCTAACGGACCCCGTCAATTCAGCCGACATCTCTTTGAGGCGCGCGTGGAACACAACGCGCCGTCGACCCAGGTCTGGTCCTTATCGGACGGCGAGCTACCCATTGCTCACCGTCCCCAAGCCCGCGCCTGCGGTGGCCGGAAATCGGCCTGCGATTCCCGACGACCAGGGTGTCTCTCACCTGCGGCGGTTAGGGGCGTGAGGGCGCGAAATTTGCCTCTCCCTCACGCGTTCCGCCTCCTTTACGAGCATTAATTACTGCTTCGCAGAAGGAGGTGACGGCCTCCCGTTTCCTCTCGCTCCCTACAATGGCCCGAATCAGGGCCGGACGCGAGAGATCAGCGCCGCCAATCGCCTCCACGAGGACACGGCGATGCTCCGCCCAAACCGGGCAGACCTCCACCATATGCTCCACCGTGTCTTCCGGGCGATCCACACAATGGTTACACCCGGGCATTTCCTCCCGCCTTATCTTGAACAGGAACCTCCCGAAACAGCTATGTCCGGTGAGGACCTGCGTCAGGCCGAAGGTGAGGACGCCGTGGCGCCTCTCTAGCCACTCCTCTAAGAGGGGACTTATCCCCGGAATTGTGGCGTGCCCAGCACTGGGTTGCGACAATCGCACTCTCCATGACGCCATTAGATCCCGCTGGAGCTCTGTCTGCTGTGCCGTGATTTCTCGCGGCAGCGGAGTAAAGCCCCGGCGTTTTACCGCAAATAAACGTTTTACCGCAAATAAACGTTTTTTCTTTCTTTCTTTCTTTCTTTCTTTCTTTTGCCTCCTCGCGCCAGTCCTAGATATGCGCGAGGACCTTTGCCTCCAGATCCCATGGCGGTAATCTGGCAAGGAGGCTCGCAGCCTCACAAGAGACCGTGCGGTATCCTCGGGCCAGCAGGATGGCCATGACCCTCTGGAACACGTTCAACTGGCGGGCTGACCGCAGCCTCAATGATTTCGCCCACACCGGCGCCCCGTAGAGGGCCATGGACCGCACGACCCCCGCGTAGAGCCTCCGGCAGGAGGCGTTTGGATCCTCTAGATTGGGCAGAAGCCGCTTCAAAGTAGCCCCGGCCCGCTCCAGTCTGGGAGCCAGACGTTGGAAATGCTCCATGAAGTTCCACCGGCTGTCGAGGACGAGTCCCAGATACTTCGTCGTCGACTCGACACCAATGTGAACCCCTCCCGCCATAACAGCCAATTACTGGATAATACGATACCCCTTGGTAAGACTGGTTGTCAGACTTACGGGCTTCTGACGACCCGTAACGACTGTCAAAGATCCAGCAGCCGGGACCAACGGCTTAAAGTGTTTTCCGAGGCACGGAGGAGTCTCGGTATGTAAAGATGGTCATCTATCCATGTACCAACCCCGGCAAGCGTAGCTTAACCTGATTGATCGACCCATGGAGCTGTTATTACTTAGCCACGAGCTCCTATTATTGAACTAAGCATTATATAAGTTATTTTAAGTCTTATTTCTTTATAAAAAAGCGGAGAGGCCAAATCGATCAGTTTTAATTTTTCCATGAGGTTAAAAACTTACTTAGGAAGTAGGTGCTTATTAGTAATATTCTGTAAACAACATATTGAATGCAAATTTTTATAATACAACGACAAAAAATACTCAGACGAACCAATAACCTGAAATATCTGTTTAGGTTAGTAAATGTATGAGTGTAAACTATTGACTAGTATTATGTCTGAAATAAAAAAAAAATAAAAAAACAACAATTGCACTCCCGGAGTGCCGACAGAAGTGAAAACTTGAAAAAAAAAAATCGGCACCGCGGTAATCAACGCGTTGATGTCTTTTACTCCACGCACCGCGGTAATCAACGCGTTGATGTCTTTTTAAAGGTGGTGTCATCACGGTGTCGCGAAATCAATGGTTTAGTTCCATATCAAAAATGCCCAACGCGCCGAAAGAAGTTTTCACGTCAAAAATAAATATGTTGTAACGTTTGTTTGTCGCCCTGTGATACCAAAATTCTATAAATTACGATGCTTGTTTTTCTCTTTTCAGTTATGTGTTTTTAGATTTTTTTTATTACTTTTTTATTTTCAGCTTTTTAGTTTTTAATTATTTCTCATTCCAAAGTACATTTAAACATAAATCATTTGTATATATATATATATTTATATACCTAGTGACACGCAATAAACACGAATCTAGCTACATATCATTCATCAAAATCGGTTCAGCCGTTTAGAAGTTACGAGGGCACATAGAGATGGACATACACACATACATACATACAGGACAAACACATAACCCTCCTTTTTTTGCTACGCCGCAGTCGAGTAAAAAGGAATAATATTTAGTGTCACGTCTTAGTTTTAACCGACTTCAAAAAAGGAGGAGGTTCTGTAGTCGTCTGTATGTACTTTTTTTTTAACTAATTGCCCTTGGCCTTTTTTTTTTGAGTGGGAAATTATCAAATAATTTCTCCCGCTCTGGGTGGAGCGGGAGAGCGTGTCAGACTCTTACTGACTAAAACCCACCCGTGTTCCTTCAGTTGCCTGTATGTTGCCAGAGACCACGGTAACCCTTTCGGACAAACCCGCAACTCCGGCAGGCAGGCCCTAGCGGACCCCGTCAATTCTTTTGACATCTCTTTGAGGCGCGCGTGGAACACAACGCGCCGTCGACCCAGGCCTGGTCCTTATCGGATTGCGAGCTGGCCGGCGAGTGGCCGGGAATCGGCCTGCGATTCCCGACGCCTAGGTCGTCTCTTGCGGCGGTTAGGGGCGTGAGGGCGCGGAATTTGCCTCTACCTCACGCGAATGGCCTCCTCCTTCGCGAGCATTACTGCTTCGCAGATGGAGGTGACGGCCTGCCATGCCCTCTCGCTCCGTACCATAGCCTGGACCAGGGCCGGACGCGAGAAATCACCGCCGCCGATCGCCTCCACGAGGACACGGCGATGATCCGCCCAAGCCTGGCAGACCTCCACCGTGTACTCTGGGTGATCCACATAATGGTGACACCCGGGCGTTTCCTCCCGCCTTATCCGGAACAGGAACCTCCCGAAACAACTGTGTCCGGTGAGGATCTACGTCAGACGGAAGGTGAGGACGCCATGGCGCCTATCTAGCCACTTCTCAAACAGGGGACTTATTACTGTAATTGTGGCGTGCCCAACTGCACTTGGCCTGCCTTGGGGATCAAATTCAGAAACAGACCCTCAGCATTCGCACTTCTTACTTCTAGAACAACAAGGCAATCTGTTGGAAATCAAGGGTCTATTAATAATAATAATAACATAATCAGTCTATAATGTTCCCAGTGCTGGGACACAGTGGGAACATTATAGACTGGGAAGGGAGTGGGCTGTAATCCACCACGCGGGCCCAGGTGCGGGTTGGTAGATGTCACATGTCTTCGAATTTTTGGTTATGCTGGTTTCCTCACGATGTTATTCCTTTATCGTTTTGAGAGCAGCGGTGATGTAATAATTAACACAATGTAAAGCGCCAGCTTGGGTTCGAACCCACGATCTACAACTCGTAAATCGGGGCCGTTACCACTCGGCCACCGCTGCTCTCCCCTCTCAATAATATTTATTCAATAATAAACTTTACAAATTTCCGCAAAAATAGGACATACCGTTAACATAATATTACTACCGGCATTTATCAGCCTATTATTAATAATTCAAGCTAAAATATACATAATAATAGCAGTATTACTATGAAAATAAATTAAGATATGATTTATAACGTAACCTTTTGACATTATTTATGTTGGGACGGTTATGATACGGTAAATGTTGTTAATGCGGAATTAAGGTTCTATTTTTGTTCGGTTTTAAATAATAAAATTATAATATTACCACCCTATTATTATCCCACTGGCCTCTTCTTATAGAAGGTACGAGCATTGATTACCACGCTTGTTAAAGACTTTAAAAATATATCGACTAGTTCACTAAAGTAGAAGCTACGCACAACGTCAACACTCGCCATAAAAAGAGGTTATGCGCTCTGTTCTCAAGGATTAAAATGTTTTAAGTGATAGCCCATATATATAAAAATATATAATAAGTTGCCCAACGTGTTTAAAACTGAAAAATCTGTAACAATATTCCAAAAAGGCTAAAACTATACCGAATCCAAAAATGTATCTCTCAGTAAACGAATATTTAAAGTCTAGCTTAAAATAACGATCTTCTCTCTTGTACAAAAGTGTCGATCTGTCCTATACAAACAATAAGATTTAAGGGTCTTTCAAACAGGCGCGACACGCGACGCGACACAAAGACACCGCTCGTCGCGCGACGAGCGGTGTCTTTGTGTCGCGTCGCGTGTCGCGCCTGTTTGTAGGAGCCTTTAGTCTATCCTATTTAATTTCATATAAAATTATAATTATAATTTGTACTACCTGAAAAGGATGACATTAATATTGCACGATAATTGTATAAAATTAATTATTATATAGAATAGGTTATGACAAAACTAAACATATAATATCCTAATCTAACTAAAACTATTAGACTAAAACTAAACTAAAATATGGCGTCGAAAAACTCCTCCACATCGCTGTCGACTGGTAATGTACCCAAGAGACTGGCGGCATTGCCACGTTGTATGCAGGTAATGCTTAGCCGCTGGCCAAGGTAAAAGCCAGCCCTTGGGTCACGGGAAGTGTCAACCAGTTGTTTGGAGATTTCATTGAACAGACCGTCAGCACTTGGACCCCACGGCCCTAGGGTTTCAACCCCAAACGGGTCGAAAATATAGTGACCTATAAGGTTATTATACTTTCATTATTATTATTGACATTGAATTTTATCATAACTATAATTTTTCTATTTAATCGTGCCAATATAAAATAAAATAGTTAAGTTTTAATAATGTTTAATGCATGCTAATTTAGAATGATAAGGGCAGGAGAATGATAATTGCAATGGTTGTAAAAGGCTGCTAAGTCATAAGTACTAACATAACATAACACCAACATTGTACACTTAGTTCGCAATAAACGTTTTTGACTTTGATTTTGACAAGACGGGTTGGTGATTTCAGATTTATTTCCTCACGATATTTTCCTTCACCGATGTTAGTTATGTCCAAGATAAATACAGGGTTATTGGTTATATGTCTGCAATCCATTAAAGGGATGTAATAGGAGAGGTCATTATATAACCAAATGACCCCTTTTGACTCCAATGCAAATGTCAAAATTTTTCGAGTCATTTGACATTTTATATTTTTATTTTATTCATTTTAAAACATAAAAACTGGTCAAGTGCGTGTCGGACTACGCACAATGAAGGGTTCCGTAGTTAAGACGATTTTTTTATCCCAAGAAAAAACTTAACATTGTAGTTTTTCTCCCATAGATTTCTATTGCAAATGTAAGCTTGTACGCACAATATTGAGAGATTTACCATGTTATTTTAAGACCATAGACTTCTTATAGGTTTTCCTGTACTCTATGAGTAATGAGCCATATTATGTATTTTTTTCAAAATTGTAGGTCCAGTAGTTTCGGAGATGGGGAAAATGGTTAATTTTCATCGAGTTTCTTAAATATCTTTACAACAATTTATTTTAAAATTATACAAAAGATATGTTTAAGATTTTCGCAACAAGGCCTTTAATTTGATATGTCACACGGTGCTATTGGCAAAACTTATTTTTAATTTTTTTGTTTGCCCCCAAAAGTGATCCCTATATTCAAAATTCATTCATTTACGTTACACGTTCGTGTTTGGGTCACAGAAGTACATGTGTGTACCAAATTTCAACTTAATCAGTCCATTAGATTCGGAGAAATGGACTGTGACAAACGGACAGACCGACAGGCACACGAGGGATCCTATAAGGGTTCCGTTTTTTCCGTTTGAGGTACGGAACCCTAAAAACAACCGACTTCCTAAAAAACATGATAATGTGAAAAATAACTTTAATTTTGCGAGTCTTTGGTTTTGTATTTTCGTTTTTGCCACCGAATTCCGAAATTAAAGTTATTTTCCACTTTGTACTTTTTTTTTTTTGGAAGTCGCGACAATTTCTAAACGTGTTCACTGCTTGACCACCACCGATGAACTCTGCCTGTTTAGCTCCGGCCGGTCCGAGTGTTATGTTGTAGACTCTGTCTACCGCCGCTTGGCGGCGCTGGCGTCCCGATTAGTCAATTCAGTTACGTATTTCCGAAAGACTAATTATGCAGTAGTCACCACCTTTCTAGGCATACCACCTTTCAGTCCATCCATTTCTAGGCATACCACCTTTCAGTCCATCCATTGTTTTTTTAGTCTTCCTCTACTCTTCGAAAATGATGAGCAATAATTGCTCAACATTTTCGATAATGTTGAGTAATAATATTGCACAGCATTTTCAATAGTGGACTGCCTCGTTGGTTTAGTGGACGCAAGCGCTCCTGCTGAGCACGAGGTCATGAGTTCGATTCCCAGGTCGGGTAAAGTGATATTCCGTTTTATCAATAGGACATTCTCAGTAGCAGCCCGGAGTCTGTATTTGTTCCCGGTTGATGGCAATAGGCTCGCCCCCTATTATATGGGACTTAAAAATAACTGGCGAAATGTGGGTGTACCTACTATGGATACACCTCTGCCCAACCCTTCGGAGACAAGATGACGTGATGTTATGTTATGTACAAGTTGACACGCAAACAATATAAATACATAATCAATATGTTTACACTTTGGAATGTATACTGGCTCCGCTGTCCGTCCGTCCGTCTGTCTGTCAGAGGGCTATGGCTACATCTTTTGAACCGTAGAATAAGGTAGACACTTGAAATTTTCACAGAATGTGTACTACTATGGCTGCTATAACAACTAATAAAAAATGGTACGGAACCCTTCGTGTGCCAATCCGACTCGCAGTTGGCCAGATTTTTTATTTAAATTGTTACGTATGAAGGCAGTCGCAGACTGGCGCGACCAGGCGCCGGTGGAATAATTTCCGTGAGGTGTTCATAGAAATTATAATTATTATTATTTTTTGTTATTTTTTATTATTTATTTTTAAATATCGCAGCATTATGCTGAGATAGGAGCCTTTTTGGCCTCGCACAGGTCGTATTTTCCTTTTTTTTTTGTTAATCTAGAATGCTCCTTTTTTATTTTTGTTAATGTTTGTACCTTTTTTTTATTATGTTTTGTATTTCCTGTGCGTGTCCCAAATAAAATATTTTCTTTATTTCTTCTTTCTTTCTTTCTAAATTGTTCCACCAGAGTTGTCGCGCCTGTCTTCGACTGGTTAATTATTTAATATATTATTAGTATATTAATATTTGTATGTTAGTATTAGTTGTAATACCATTATGCTTTAAGTATGAGTTTTATAAAAATAAGTAAAAAACCAGCTTATGTTTTTATACATACATACATACTAAACTCACGCCTTCTCCCTATGGGGGTGGGCAGAAACTACAGAACGTTCACACATCTACACCCTAATTGCTTAACACACGGTCTATTATAATCTGAATCATTTTGAAGGATATTGCTAATCCATCGCTTCTTATTTCGAAAAATTTATCTGCTCAACAAGGTAAACAACGCAATGAATGTTGTTGAACAGTCAAAATGAAACAAATTGTGATTGATCGTAATGTTACGCAATTAAGCCGTGCGCACTTTAGACGCGTTTTCGTACGAATTTTACTCGTGCGAACACACACGAACACGCACGAACGATCCCGACCTTCCAAGTACTACGGGAGCGCGCTAGCTGAATCCGAGTTAGTCGTACGTATAGTTCCGACATCCGAAAACAATCCGAACTTGTTGAGCTTTATCGAGCGTTCAATACTATCGATGATATCACGGAAACACTATCTATGTAACGGAGAAAAACGTATTCAGTGTGTGCACTCAATTCGTATGACCACGATCATACGTGTACATACGTTACAAATTAATGTCCAAAGTGCGAGCGGCCTAAGGGTGCGGGTCATACACGCACGCTGCTTGCGACTACTACGCATCTGACCTTTCTGAACAACATCATGACACCATTGTGTCATGTTTTTATAATAACCATTAATTAATTATATACGGTTTTATCCATAGTTTCTTGTCAATATAATATGTGAATGACGTAGATTGTGATGTTATTGATAATCCGGAAAAAAATGTTGTTTTGTTGGAATTAATTTAAGACGCAGATATATGCCAGTGACCTTGAGTGGTTAGCTTGCGTGTTCTGTGCTGAGCTCACGCAACGTGTCGTACGTCCAGCCAGTAATAGGACTCGCCCATCAAGGAGTGCTGTCCCAAATTGGACGGATTATTAATTTATTATACCTACATAAAACATAAGGTATATAATAAAACACGTATACCAAAAGATTAATAATTAAATTATGTTTAAAATGGTGAAGGTTAAAGAAAAATACGCTAAATAAATGTTGCATGATTCTCAGTTTTTTATCCGCGTTAGCCATAACTTTACTAATTAATTTCATTATGTAATATAAACATAATTAATCTAAAATATTGCTATATTAGGTTATTAAAAAAATGCTTTAATTTAACATATATTTTTTCCACATCGTTAACACTACACGTTTAGACGTGATCTTCAGTATAAAATCATTAAAATTTGGTTATCGTCGCCTTAAGTTTTGAGATTCCTTACAGCTTAAGTAAGTTTTTTTTTTGCTTTTGTTATTAATTTTGTAAATTAAAAATGCTCCTTTTTAGGGTTCTCTAGAAAAGCTCAAGTTGTTACTAACTAATTTCCCTAAACCTCTTCTTATACTATGTGAAAAAACAAATCTGATGACTACAAGAGGAAACACTACTAGCTACTAACTGTACCACTTGAGATAATTCTTGCACAATATCAGGTTGGTTTATACAGTTTTGAGACAAACTCTCAGTCTTGGACGGGCCCTCCGTTGCCTCAGGCTGGACAGCATCAGGGTTTGAAACCTTCTGACAAGTACACTGACACATAACTAACTCATTTGCAGAAAATAATATTATATTTTTAAAGAGGTAAAATGTTTGTTTGCTTAGGGGGTAATCTCCGGAACTACCAGTCGGAGTCATTTGAAAAATTATTTTTGCATTGAAGAGACCAATTAGAGATGGGTTGTAACAGGTTAAACACGATATCTGTTATCACTATTACTGTTACACAAAAATAACAGATCCAAATATCTGTTATTAAATAACAACCTGTTATTTTCGTACGGATGATAAATACGTATTTAAATATCAATTGAATAATGGTAACTGGTCAGTAACAGGTAACAGGTAACACGACCTAATTTAAGAGTCACTTTTTTATACGTGTTTGTTCTTGTAAGACCACCGACTGTATTTTTAGGCACAATAAATACTAAGTGCTTCTCCTTTTAGCGTAGTCTAACCGCTTTAGTAAGAGTGAGAAATAAACATATATCGAAGGAAATAATAGGTGTTTCTCTATTTAGCAAGGGTCATTCCTGAATGAGGAAGAAAGATAAATTGTTAACCTTGCAATATTTCTTCCTTTGTGTGAGTGTGTATGTAACAGCGGTAGTAACAGTCTGTGTGAGATTGTTATAATGAATTAACAGTAACACCCGTGGTAACAGTCTTTGAGGGTCTGTTATTTTAAGTAAGAGATATTTATATTTTCAGGAACAATTGTTATTTGTTATTTTTAAATATCTGTTATTTCTACCTGTTACGATAAATACGCCTCACTCCTAAGACCAATTCTTGAGGTAGATCTAGGCTTTGTAACATTACGCTACGACTTTTAAGAGCTGAGCAAAAAGAAAAAAAACGTCAGAAACTACTCTAAGCGAAAACGAGGGGATGGCGGCGCGGTGAATCGGAGACCGAAATTTAATGCGGACGAAGTCGCAGGCAGAAAATAGTATTTAATGTAAAGGGAATTCATTCTGCCCTCAAATACCTGTTAGTCAGACTGTAAGCTCTCTTATAGGTCGAGTGTTTTCATAACATAAACTTCATGCCCTAATCCCCAAAAGGTTAGGCAGAAGTGTTTTCATTTATTTTCATATGGTCGTTACCACATTGTGGAGCTCGTAGTTAAGTAATTACAGACGCACGAGTCGATTCATTCGATTAAGCTATGCTTGCCAGGGCTGGTCCGTGGATAGGTGACTATCTTTACATTCCGAGACTTCTCCGTGCCTCGAAAAGCACGTTAAGCCGTTGTTCTCGGCTGCCGTTCATGGATCTTTGACAGTCGTTACGGGTCATCAGAAGCCCAAAATTCTGACAACCAGTCTTACCAAGGAGTATCGTATTACCCAGTAACTGGGTTGTGGAGGTCAGATAGGTAGTCGCTCCATGTAAAATACTGGTATTCATCTGCATCCGGTTAGACTGGAAGCCGACCCCAATATAGTTGGGAAAAGGCTAGGCATATTGGTCGTTTCCACATTAAGGCTCCTACAAACAGGCGCGACACGCGACGCGACACAAAGCTACGTCGCGTCGCGCGATGAGCGGTGTCTTTGTGTCGCGTCGCGTGTCGCGCCTTTTTGAAAGAGCCTTTAAATATCATTTATATATTTACCAACGAACTGACCCAATAGACGTTGTCTTGAAATAATTTAAATCTATAGAAGAAAAAAACACTTTCAGTTTTATAGCAAATTCTCCAACGTTCCCGGCATTTTTTTTTTTTTTACTTTTCAATTTTAGTAAGTACATATATTATGTAGATATATATTCTATTTGTCTATTTATCGGAGACACGAGGGGTCTCGGTATGAAATGGATGGTCACCCATCCACGGATCGACCTCGGCAAGCGTAGCTTAACCTTTGATAGACCCGTCAGGCATACGCAGACGGCGACCCATAGGCACTCTTAGGCTTCCTGTACATGACGCTGGACTCGCACCGGAGCCGCACCAACACCCCCGGACTGCAAGACGAAAAAAAATCAGAACACCTCGGAATAAAAAAAAAAATCTTCGTGGCGGCGGCGGTGTGCCGCATGGTCGATACTCAGACCAAATATAAACCAAGGCATAGCACTGCAAACAATACAGTGAAGCATGCCAAAACTACAGACATTTATAACCATTTACATTGACACTACAATCAAACTGCACCTCACTAAGTACACACATGTTTACGAAAACATCCTCACGTCACTGTTGACAGCGTTATGTCTTGGTTTTTTATTTGGTCCGAGGGTTGATATTCAGTCGTATAAACAAGCATGAGGTCTGGTGCCGGTGCGGCTCCGGTGCGACTCCAGCGATAACGCTGGAGTCGCACCGGAGCCGCACCGGAAGCCAAGCCTCGGGCAGACTGACGTGACGCGACAGCGCGAAGCGACTCTAACAAAACAATTTCTAAGAAAACTTCACAGTAGAACAGCAGGGATAAAAACAAATAAAAAATTACGTCATATAGATTATTAAAAAATATTGGACACGTATTTTTTCATTTTTTACGTTACCAAAAGATTACGGCGATACATTGGGTTAAAATGTGCCATGACGTCACGAGTATGTAGATTTTATACCTACTTGTGACGTAGCGACTCCCACTCCCCAACTTTAATGCGTTTTATCTAAGTCATTTTTTATTAATATGATAAAGCAAACAATACGTATATAAAATTTTTTTCTTATCTGACAGACAGACTGTCAAATTCAAATTCAAACGTCATTTATTAAAACTAGGCTGAGAATCAGCACTTTTCGTACGTCAAAAATTACAGTCCACCAAAACGCCCGCCCTTCACCACTTCCTAGTGCTTTAGCTGAGAAGAAGAAGTGGCGCAAACTCCCCAGTAGCACAGCTGTCTATTCAGTTAGCCTATTCCTATTGGTCGCCTAAGCCGACATTCGCACGGACGTAATAAAATCGCAGCAAGATTTTATCGCGTACTGGATTTTCAACTCTCGGTGTTAAGCCGAGCATTGAGAATCCAACGCGCTGGGACGCACTCTCATCCCAATGCGTTGAATAAACATAATGTTGGATTTTCAACTCTAGGCGCTAAGCAGAGCGTTGAAAATCAAGTGCAAGAAAAAAAAATCGCCGCGATTTTATTACGTCCCACAGTATATTTTTTGCCCAAAATTTCGGACATGGCTTTTTTATTATCTTATATCTTAGGACTTGCAATTATAAATGCGAGACGAGAACACCCGATTGCCTATTTGTCATGAAAGACAGAAAATTAGTACTTGAAAAAAATTTCTATGGTTTCCAGAAAAACCATAGAAACAATTGTAGCTCAAAAGTTTGATATCTTTTTAAGACTTTACTTATGGTATTGAACAGTGATTTAAAGACTTTACGATAGTAAAAAAAATTAGGCTTTATTTGTTCAAGATAACAGAGTTATAGCTGATTTTGTAAATTTTTGATTTCTTTTTTTTACCGCCATATTATTACGTATTAGGATTTGAAACTAGGACTGAAATGTTCTTTTTATTTACACTTATGACCTTACAAACAAAGGAATCCTAATATAGCAGGATATGGGAATTATTGTAATTCAAACTTTTTTGATTAGGGTTATCACCTCGTAAATTTATTAAACTTGAACTTTTAAAATATTTGAAGTTATTTTTTAATGTTAGTAAGATTATACAAGAAGACATTGTTATCACATTCTAATTGTATTTTGAGTGTTAGGTGACATTCGAAAATTCTATTTTTAAATAAAAATAGTAGGAAAACTTCCCAAAAAAAAAAAAACGGTGAATTCCGTAATTTCAATTTGGATCGTCTCCTAGCTAAACGTAGATCTTGATTAGGGGGTGGGGCGCTAGGCAGCGTGGCGCGCGCGCAATTTTTTTTCCCTTTTTAGTCAACGTCACGTGTCTGCACGTGACGGGTGTGTTTTTCCTAGTTCCGTCCCAGGCTCCCGTGAGCCGCGCCACCCGCCGCCAGCCAGCACGCCAATTTATTAAAACGCGAGTATTGTAAAATGGTGCGAAGTTAAGTTCATGGAGGATTGGAGGTCTTCCCTTGGCCGCTGCAGTCACTCAAACTCACCACCATTTACGTAAGTTGAATTCGATGCAAAACAAAAATGTTATCCGGATAGTGCGATTCAAGTAACAGAAAGGGAAGCCTTTGTTCCATTTGTTAGTTTACTTTCTCACACTCTTCAAAGATTAATAAACTCCTGCGACGAAATTATATCAACATATTGTGAACAAAAAGGTCTAGATACGGTAGATTGTATTTTTGAGGGGAGTTGAGGGTTTGATGGTAGTTCGGGTCAATCATTTTATAAACAGAATTTTTCTGATAATCAAGAGCCTGAAAACACTTTATTTGCCACTACATTCATCCCATTACGGATAAAAACAAAAAAAGACTTTGTACTTTGGTTAAACCCAACTCCACAATCATACAGATTTTGCCGTCCGATTCATATTCAATATCGGAAAGAGACAAAAGATTTAATACTAAATGAACAGAAATTGATAGAAAACCAAATTAGGGATTTGACTACTTTAGAAGCAACTACATCTAACAATAAGAAAATAAGGGCAAAACCACAACTTTATTTGACATGCATAGATGGCAAAGTACTAAATATAATAACAGAAACCTCTTCTCAACTTAAATGTCCATTTTGCAAAGCAACTTCAACGCAATTCAACAAATTAGACATAATTTATTCTCAGCCAATTGATATATCGGTTTTCAAATACGGAATAAGTCCCTTGCATGCATGGATTCGCGTGTTAGAGTTCTTACTTCATTTGGGCTACAAGCTTCCTGTAAAGAAATGGAGGGTAGGCAAAGATTCAATGGAATCAAAAACTGTTGAGGAAACAAAAAAACGTGTGCAAGAGAGAGTGCGAAAAGATTTGAAAGTGCTAGTTGATGTTGTGAGACCCAATGCTGGAACAACAAATGACAGCAACACAGCCCGAACAGTTCTATCGGATAAAAATCGTGCAGTCTTTGCTGAAATATTAGGCCTTGGTCTGTGGTTGTTGGACGATCTTCACACGATTCTGATTACTTTATCTTGTGGTCTACCTGTAAATGCTAATAAATTTGGAGATTTTTGCAAAAGCGTTGCATCTAAATACGTGGCAGAATATGGTTGGTACCCAATGACAGTAACAATACATAAGATTCTCATTCACGGTCAAGATATTATTAATAACTCAGCTCTTCCAGTGGGCTTATTATCAGAGCAAGCCGGTGAAGCGCGGAATAAGTTCTGGCGTTACGACAGAGAACACCATAGCCGAAAATCCGACCGCGAAAAAACCATGTTAGACT
This sequence comes from Omphaloscelis lunosa, assembly GCA_916610215.1. Classification (NCBI taxonomy): domain Eukaryota; kingdom Metazoa; phylum Arthropoda; class Insecta; order Lepidoptera; family Noctuidae; genus Omphaloscelis; species Omphaloscelis lunosa. The sequence goes on along the minus strand of OU744273.1, from coordinate 11,122,034 downwards.
TGTTTCACAGAGCACGGGAATCGTCAGATCCAGAAATTTCCTACATAAGGCTACAGAATAGGTTGAAAAAACTAAAATCCTTACCGTTACCACCCAGCGTAGTTAGGTTACTGAAACCGTATGAAATCTCAGCAGAAGACGATTTTGTGGCAATAGAAAATGACGAAAATTTTGAAATTATTGAAGGACATACCGACAATGTAACAGAAATTCTTTCGTCAGATCAAGCTGAAGAATGTACATCAGAAAACAATTAAGTAAAATGGCATAATGTAATTTACTACTAGTGAAAGAAATTTCAATATAGGTTCAGTACAGAGATCGTTTCCTACAAACTTTACCTCTTTATAATATTAGATATAATAATTATGTAGATTATGTTCAAAAAATTCCAAATTAGTATGGCAGGATTGGCATGTCAAATGAAATTCATAGTTTTTTTTTTATTATCTAAGCACGTCTAGGAAAACTGGGCTAAACCACAGCTCGATCCAAAAATGAAATAAAAAGTATTTTTTTTTTGTTTTTCTGTTCATTTAAAAACTATTTTTCTGTGTAAATAAAGTGTTCCGATGCACACGCCCCAACCTCCAGTTAATATATTATTTACGAATAAAAAGTTATGGTAACTTTTTACAATAAATTCTATTTAGAAATATTGACAACCCTAAAATCATAATTACCATAGAAAACTTTAGAAGCTTCTAAGTTCGATATCCTTTAATATTTGGATCTGATTTTTTTTTCATGGATTCATTCACTTTTTTCTAACAATTCTATAGAAAAATAGAATCCAAATAATTAAAAATACGACCATAAAAAAATAAAATAAAAAAATAATTAATTGTAAATAAATCTCTGAAAACTCGTTTAACAAATATATAAATCAATCAGTATTATGTGTCTTAAGATTATTGTTTATCAGGAAAAACAAGAAGATAATTCGTGAAATATTTCAAAAGTTAATGGTGATTTACAATTTTATCATAAAAAATAATTAAGTGGTTTTTTTTGGTCATAATGAGAAATAGGCGCTTGTGAGTTCTATTCATTAATTTTATAAAACATTAAAAACATAGTTATCACATAAAAAAGACATGTCCGAAATTTTGGCCAAAAAATATACTGGCGTCCGTGCAAACGTGGGCTAAGACTGCGGCATACGCGGTCTATGGGGTTATTTTATTGTGTTTAGATATCGATAGATACCTATGACATCTGCGGAGTTTTACTAGCTAATCTAAATTGACCCTGTGTATTATAACACCTAAGGTCATTCATCAACGCCTAGCAACTTGGTACATCCGCTGTAAAGCCTAATTAATCAATATAAGTAGGTATACAGGCAACGATTTACAATCATCTCAGTTTAGACACGCGATGATTAAAAAACCGGCTAAGTGCGAGTCGGACTCGCACACGAAGGGTTCCGTACCACCGTACAATAATGAACACTACATATTAAAAAAATACATATATAAACTCACGCTTTCTTCCCATGGGGGTAAACAGAAACTACAGAACGCCACCTGCTAAGCTCCTTACCACTGTACTCCTTTAGCCTCGTTTACGTTCATACATCTTAATACACGCACGCTGCTTGCGAGTACTACGCACTTGACCTCTTTGAAGAACGTCACCAATCTTCTTCTTATTTTCGTGTGATTATAGTGACTAACCTAGTGTCGGAGTTTTTATGCCACCCCTGGGCCTCTGACTTAGCTTCAGACATGCCGGTTTCCTCACGATGGTTTTCTTCACGGCTTTTATGGGGTCAGCATTAGTTATGGGGTCCCGTTGGCAACCTTTGTATATGGAACCCTAAGCGATGCCGATGATTAAAAAATATATCATTACATTGTCATTTCCTTGAAGGTGTAATTATTATTTATCGTTAAGTTAGCTCGTCTATAGGAGAGGCAAATATCCTCCCTCATGCCTCTAACCGCCGCAGGAGACGCCCTAGGCGTCGGGAATTGCAGGCCGATTCCCGGCCAACGTAGGCGCGGGTTTGCGGACACTGCTGGAGATAGGCCACCCCCAAGCACCACCTCTTCGACCGGTTCTGCGCTTCTCGCATCCAGTTCTCCACCCATAGTTGCTTATTATATATTTATTATTTTATACTACATTATAATTATACAAAGTGTTCCTTTTGATATCCCAATCTAGGGTGATCATGTCAAAGATACAACTGGGATATGAATTATTTTTCAATAACAGCTTTTTTCCGTTTTCCTTTTTCATTTAAAACAATTCGACAACTCGATTATTTACATAAAACAACACCCTTACGTGAAATATTGAAAAAAAAAATCTGGCTATTTCTGTCCATTAGAAAAAAATTACAACCTCGTATTTTGTTAGCTTTATATATCGTCTGTTTTCCTTTTTCATTCAAAATAATTCGACAGTCACGATTATTTATGTAAAACATCCTTACGTGAAATAAAAAAAAAAACATTTAATTCTGGCTATTTCTGTCCATTCAAAAAAAAAGACAAACTCGTATTTTCTTAGCTTTATATATGAATTATTGGAATGAATGAAAATGATTTACTCGTGTGTGATAAGTATCAGTGAAACTTAGATACACACATCGAGAATATAGTGTTATGTTATCATCAAAACTATGTTGTTCTAGAACTTTTGCATTATATTCATTTTGTAAGTATATTCTCAAATTGTATGTTTATATTTAAATTAGTAAATAGTTTTATTTTATTTGATGTATTTTGTTTTCTCTTCTACTATTACACACGTTGTAGATCTCTTTATCTATTTTCCTTTCGCAGGTATGCTGGAAGAGATTTCTTTAGAAATTAGCGTCATCAATTTTTACCCCAATTATATCTAATTTTATCAAATATTGCCTAATCTTGACTAATTTTATTTAATTTCAACAAATGTCTACTTTTATGTAATTTTAATCTAATTTTATGATTGTATGTGTAATTATAAATTACTAATAGATATCGACCTATAACTTGTATATGTGGTGCAAACTGTTAATATAAGTTGGTTCTTTAATTTAAAAAATATGTTCCGCTTAGCTATTTCTAAAGAGCCATAAAAAACGCAGAGAAACTCGCATACCCGCATCTCTGCGTTCAGAGCTCGGTGTGACAACACGCCGTGTTCGAGTTCGCGACAAGTCAATCGTCATCCTGAGGACGCCTCGTTGAGAGGTGAAACACGTGTCGATTTCTTTCAGGGTTTTTTATGGCTCTTTACTCCTTAAGTTCCTCAGGACGTGTTATCCCCTTATCGCTACGTCACTATGTGCTAGCGACCGTTTTTGGAGGCCCATTATTGAGTGTGCAAGTCACTGCCATTTTATCCGTATATACCATAACATTCATCAGGCAGGGGACATAGGCCTTCCATAGTCCTAGGTAACCAATCCACTATAACCACCTAAACCCATAGCCCAATAAAAAAATAGTCCTGAACCAACTGGGGGTTGTCTTTGGGTGCACATGCGTAGTGCATACGAGGATAATCGTCAGTTGGTGTCTCATTCCATTTAAAATCGTCTAAGGGGCCTCTGCCAGTTGGATTCGGTTCCTCGTACGCCTTCCAAAGGTTCGGGACCCTGGGGTCCTGAGATATACCAAAAAAATAAATTTAATGACATAATAATGGAGTGAACACTGACGAGAAACAGAGCTTCCACCTAATTCTAGCCTTTATTGGCCGGCTTGAGTAGAGATTCGCAAGAGCAAACGTGCTAGGGTGCGTAGGGATCTTGGCCATCTTCCGGGCTCTGCAACAGTTTTGATAGCCGTGGAATACCTCTTCACTCCTCAAATACTTCAGGATATGTTGCCCCCTTGTAGCTACGTAGTGACGTATGTGCTAGCGACAGTTTCCGGGGGCCCATTATTGAGTGTGCAAATCACCCCCTGCCATTTTATCTGTGTACTTATAAAACATTGATCAGGCAGGGGCTAGGGTCCTTCCATAGTTCTAGGTAACTTTAGCTACCCAAACCCATAGTCCTTGATCTTTGTTTCCATATCCTGCAACAGTCCTACACCAACCGGGGATTGTCCTTGCCCACTTGTTTAGTACATACAGGGATAATTGTCGGTTGGTTCGAATGAATCCTCTGCGAGTTGGCTTCGTCCCCTCGTACGCGTTCCAAAGGTCTGGGACCCCAGGGTCCTGAGAAATGTCAAAGACTAAAATACAATAATAATAATATAGATGACACTTACAACTTATTACTCTGTTGGTTCTAAAACAGCAAAATAGCTTGAAGCATCGCAGCTCAGCGTTCTGAAGTGAACGTACCGCAGTCGGGCGATCGGGCCCGTAAAGATACCACGCGCCGCGGAATAATACAAACAAGAAAAAAATATTTACGACTCAGTGCAGTTTCGTAATAGTTTTTATGTGAAAAAAAAATTTTTCGTAATTTCTTTGTGTTTTTTTTTGTGGTGGTTTTCTTTTCCTGAAGTGTCTGTGTGGATTTTTTTGTGGAGCTCCTGTTTTTTAAACTGGGATTTTTCGTTGAGGTAGGTTTTTAGTTAATGTTTCTAATTTTCTTTTAGATGTGTAAGATGAAGGTTTTTTTTTTTTTAATGTTATAATATTATTAAATTAAAATTCACACAGTAAATACAAATTACAGCATATTAACACATACAAAAAGAAAATACTATACTGTAAAAGTATCTGCATACATTATTATTCGTACTCCGCCAAAGAATTATTCGTTTTTTTTTTTTCTTCAAAACATTCGAATCTCGGTCACCACCTAGGTATTATTATAAAAATGGAGTAATATTAAGACCGTTTATTAAGACCGCATTTACATATGTTATGCATTATTATGTCATAATAATATATTTGCAGGTATGTTCGCTTTCACTTTTAAGGGGGGGAATTAGGGCAGTGTGCCACGAAAGTATCTTTTAAGATGAACGATAATGCATTTACTTGAGATTTACTTTCATTTTCTTGTAATGTACGCACGTATCTTTGGAGCTTTTGGTATAAAATTTGCTTTTCCAAATAATCATGGATGGAAAATGCATTTTCCGTTGTAGTGAAAACGAAAAATGATTATTTGATTTTTTTTCTTTATTAATTACAGAATAATTTAAAAAAAAAAAACTTTTCTGTCTTAAAAAAAAAATCACATAATTGTTTAAAAATGGCGTCTTACCAAGTAGTATACATTATGGTCTGATAGGTTGATTCAATACTGCCGATCTTCATATTCTGTAATAATCTCTCTTTTCTGTAAAATGTCAACGTGAATACCCAAAGTATTCACGTTGACATTTTTACGGAATAGATCGGCTGATATACTACTGCATCCGGGTAGACTGGAAGCTGACCCCAACATAATTGGGAAATAGGCAGGAAATGATTAAAAAAAGGGTTGAGAACCAGCACTTTTTGAAAAATTGGTTGCTAAACAACACTTTTGAAACGTCAAAGTTACAAATGACAGCTGTCAAAAGGCCCGCCCTTTACCAATTCCGTGTTTTAAATAGGAAAGAAGACGATCCTTTCTACAGGACGGTACCAAGCTGTGTTCTATATATTCAATATTTTAAGAATATCTGCAATTTACTGTCTCTTATACAGGGTGTCCAGTAAATAGCACGACATACTGCAGGGGGTGGTAGCTAGGGTCACTACCTATCAATACAACACAATATATGTTCAGCAAAATCTTACGGATTTACAGTTTTACAAAATTTTCCGAAATACCGAAAAATCTTTACCTTGAAACAGATTTTTAAGCATCTCGTAATGAAAACATCCTTTTCTAGTACTTTTTTTTACATCAAATTATTCGTGAATAGTTACTTTACTCATTGATAAGTCTTTTTTCTATCAAAGACAAGAATGTTTTCAAGAAATACTATTTTTTGTTTAAATTTGCACAGAACTATTTTCTTATCACTTAAGTTTAACCTACAGTGGTGAAAAAAAAATCCGTAAGATTTTGCTGAACATATATTGTGTTGTATTGATAGGTAGGTAGTGACCCTAGCTATCACCCCCTGCAGTATGTCGTGCTATTTACTGGACACCCTGTATAGACAAACATGCATAATAAAGCTGAAGAGTTTGTATTTGTTTGAGTGCGCTTATCACTCGAACTAACAGTCGGTTTAAAAAAAATCTTTTTGCATTTGATAGGCCAATTCTTGAGGAAGGTTATAGGCTATTTAGCATCACGCTACGACCTTTAGAAGCCGAGCAAAGTGAAAAAAATTCAGAAAGAACGCTAGGCTAAAACGAAGTAAAACGCTGGCGGGCGATGCGTCGAAATATCAAAATTAATTTGCCTAGCCTTTTCTCAACTATGTCGGAATCATCTTCCAGTCAAACCGGCTGCAGCTGAATACCAGCATTTCACATGGAGCGACTGCCTATCTGACCTCCACAACCTAATAACTGGGTAATACGATACCGCTTGGTAAGACTGTCAGACTTTCGGGCTTCTGACGATCCGTAACAACTGTCAAAGATCCACGAATGACAGCCGGAATCAACGGCTCAACGCGCTTTTCGAAGCACGGAGGAGTCTCGGTTTGTAAACTTGTAAAGATTGTCACCCATCCACGGAACAACCCCGGCAAGCATAGCTTAACCTGATGAATCGACCCGTGCGGCTGGTATTATTTAGCCACGAATGATGCGTCGAAATATATATTTAAGATTATGATCATACATTTTCATTTTATAGCGGTGGAAGGGAAGGGGTATTGTAATTTAACCGCCTCTCTGGTCTAGTGTTAAGACCATCTGTCTCAGACTCAGAGGTCCCAGGTTCGATTCCCAGCAGGGGCTGAATATTCTCCTCGGTTTGGTAGGTGGTAGGGCTTGTTCTTAGTCCGCCTGGCTAGCTACCACCATCTTATCTAAGTCTGTCGCCATAACAAAAATGTTAACAGCATTGTTGTGTTTCGGCAGTTAGAGGTAAGATAGCCAGCTCCTCTGTGGTTGAGGATTCCTGGTGAAGCTCGCATTACATTTGGCCTGGTCATACCATCAGGTAAGATGAAGGTCGAGAGCTTACCGATATTAAAAAAAAATTCACGAAAAACTAGATTCACGCGAACTAAGCCTCGGGCGAAGTGCTAGTTACATAATAATATGTACCTGGGACAACGGTCGGTAACAGGCGGACCGCGCTCCATATCTAGACCTCGAAAGGTCGGAACTTGGACCACCAAATATTTTGAAATACCAAATCATCTTCTACATTTTTTTTTTTAAACAAATGCCGTTCGAGATTAATGGACGTCCCACCTTAAAGACATTCTTTGCATTAGCCGCGTGAACCAAACTATAAAAAACTGGCCTTTTGTGTTTTCTAATAATTTTCTTGTACATCAATTATTCAAAATAAAAATAAAAACTACTAGAAAATTTTATGAGTATTTTTTTCTGGACCTCGATAAAGAATTTCTACAGTATCCGGATCCCACTTAAAAATACTTGCCAACCCCTGACCTAAGACTTAGAAAATAACTTGAAAAGTGTGTGTACCTACACCTATGCTTACTTCCATTGTTACATGCGGGCGTGATGTTCTGTTATGAATTTACGCAATTCTAAAATCATGCTAGCTAAGCTAAAGTAATGTAGCGATGACCTCAATTAGACATCATATTATGAACTTACAAACGTGACAAAATGCATTTTTCTGCAATTCTGTTAGCTATGCTAAATTAATCTTTTATCTATTTGTCATTTGCATAGAGACATAGATTTAATTTATAATATACAAAATACTGTACTTGCTTCAAAGACGGTGAAGGAAAACATCGTGAGGAAACCGGCATGCCCTTTTTTTGGGTGGGAATTTATCAAATAACTTCTCCCGCTCTGGTTGGAGCGAGAGGGTGTCTCAGAAATAATGACATTAGAATAATGACATGGCAGAACGGAATTAGTAAGTACCTACTATCATAGCAGCATGGAATTAGTATGTACTATCCTATAGTATTAAATGAGCATTCTCTATTTTCACTAGAGCAGAGCTCGATCGTCCAGGTACTTTCAATTAAACCATTTACAGAAGCTTTTGAATTGTCAAGGAGTCGGTCAGTCAGAAAGATGAACTTGAACTGGAATGGGCAATCCAAAGTGTTGAAGGTTAGTATGCAGAAGAACGGACTAGAAACTCAACGGACACTCTTGCACGCCTCACAACGCTTCTGCGTGTGAGAGTATTCTACTCTCGTTAAGTCGCCCTGTCAAAATTTTCCTACAATAAATCGCTTCTTTAATCTCTATTATTTACATGGAATTCATATTAGCAGGGAAGTTTTAAAAACTAGAGACGGGTAGTGCTTTCCACTGGGAAGTGTCTGTTTGTCGTCACGATTCACGTCGTCACACACAACGGATCTAAATCTTCTTTTTTATAAGCTTTCCTTTTTGAAGTGAAAACTTCTTTAGGCGCGTTGGGCATTTTTGAGATCGTGCTAAACCATTGATTTCGCGACACCGTGATGACACCAGCTTTTGACATTAAAAAGACATCAACGCGTTGATTACCGCGGTGCGTGAAGTAAAAGACATCAACGCGTCGATTACCAAGATGCTTTTTTTTTTTTCAAGTTTTAACTTCTTTTGGCACTCCCGGAGTGCCACTGTTTTTTTTACTGATTTTCGTTATCAAACTCAAAAGATATTAACAAAAATCGATAAATTTTCTTATATTTTTTGCCGTAAAATTTTTCATCAACATGGTTCTGTCTGTTTGGCGTGAACATTTAGATTTTCCAATTATTTTTAAATTATAGGTATTGTTACACAACAAATTTGTCAAGATCGTCATTAATTCGTGTCCGAGTGCGGCAGTAAGAGCTTCAAAGAAATACTTTGGCGAAATCCATCGAGTATTTATGTAAAAGAAAGTTCTTTTTACAATAGAAATTATTAGTAAACGTCGCAGCCGTCGGCTATTCTGTCTACTTAGAAGTAATAGATAGTCTATCCATTCTTATAGACTTTTCTAATGCCCAATTTCTATTATATTATCTTTCCAATCTTCACCTATTGTTTCAAACAATTAAACTTAAAATTAACGCTCCTCTGATTTTTCGGATTCATCTGCGTATTTTATAATTATCACTTGCTTCAAAAAAGGTGAAGGAAAACATCGTAAGGAATCTAAAAATACCTGAGAGATATTTTTCGTGGGCGGCATGAAAACTCTGACAGTGATGCGTAATTCGCATTTGGCGATATAGATGTCGCCACAAACATAACACAATTATTTAAAGTTAATTAAAACCTTTATTATAATAAGTTTATACAATTATAATTATCATATTAAGTACCTATGTCATATCTAATTTATGGAAATCCCTCTAAGTCGCTAATTTTAAAGGCATGATAATTATTTTTTATTATGCACGTAGCCAAGAATAAATTTACACGTGTATTTTATTTTATAGTTAATAATTAAATTATAATAATGTACCTACTGCATAAACAAGATTATGACCTGTAACTTCACCCGTCAATTAAAATAAAACAAAGCAGCCATAGTCTAGTGGTGTGACCATCGGACTGCCAAGTCATAGGTCTCGAGTGCGAACCCAAGGCACGCACCTCTGACTTTTTGGATTCATTATTACTTGCTTTAAAAACGGTGAAGGAAACCATCATAAGGAAACCTGGAAGATATTTCTCGACGGCATGTGAAGCCAAGTCAGAGGCCCTTGGGCGGCATTAAAACTCTGACACCAGGTTAGTCACTAATCACACGAAAAGAAGAAGAAAATAAATCAAATCAATCTGCCTAGCCTTTTCCCTACTATGTTGGGATCGGCAACCAGTCAAACTGGATGCAGCTGAATACCAGTATTTTACATGGAGCAGTCGCTCCATGTAAAATACTTTATAGGCAGTCGCCTATCCTACCTCCACAACTCAGTCACTGGGAAACACAATACCCCTTGGTAAGGCTGATTGTCAGACTTTCGGGCTACTACACGTAACGACTGTCAAAGATCTACGAATAACAGCCGGGACCAACAGCTTGACGTGCTTTCCAAGGCACGGAGGGCTCTTGATATGTAATGCATATTCACCCATCCACGAACCGTACGTGGGGCGCAGCTAGGACAGTCAGACCTGCTACCAACTTGCTAACTGCATAGTATTGTTACGACGACATGAGATATTTCTTCATGTTCGTGCTGATAAAAGAGAAAAAGGCAATAAACCAAGTCGTCGGATCACGCACAATGAAGGGTTTCGTAGTTGGGATTAATTTATTCCAAGAACAAACTTAACATTTGCAGTTGCAAAAACATGTTCTCCCATACTGAATGTATGGGCGAACATGTTTTTGCAACTGCAAATGTAAAGAAAGAAAGAAATAAACAAAGAAAGAAAGAACATATTTTTATTTGGGATTTGCACAGGAAATACAACATTAAAGCTAAGAAAATTATACAAACAATAACAATTTCAGAAAAACATTTAAGTTTAAAAAATAAATAAAAAATAAGTAAGTTGGTCGATTATTACTCGTCGCTCCTTGTAGAGCGTGCTTAGCTGTAATAGTTTTCCTTTTAATTTCGTTATATAAACTACTGCCGTGATTTTTTCACATATCCAAAACCAACCATTTAGCTGGCGGGACACACACACTTGATTCTAACAAAAATTTGCACTTTAAAGCTTAATGTTTCGCAAACGAATCCCAGAATCCAAATATGATTTTTACACACTCACAATGTTTTTGAACGACATTTCCGATGAGATCCCACAGCCCGTCCCATCTTTAATGTCCTCCCTCCGGTGACGCCCTAAGCCGAGGCTCGTACCCCACAGGGGGTGCCCTTAGCGAGCGTTCACCTAGCTTTTTAGCTTAGTTTGTATGCCCCTGGCTGGAGGCGTTGAGTTTAGCAGCTTAAGGCAACCACAGGATTGACCGGTTAAATAGTCATGATCTCACAGGTCAGCTATGAGGTGCCCTATCGAAAAAAAGAAACTACTCGCTAGACACAACGCCCGTCTGGTCGGAGGATCCTCCCTTTTCTATGGTGGATGAGTGAACATTACACCTCTCTGAGCTTAGGCGCGGACAGACAGACAGATAGATGGACATGGCGAAACTATAAGGGTTCCTTGTTGACTACGGAACCCTAAAAATAACGGTTTTATCAGGAAACTATAAGCACGTGTAGGTATAGATAGGAAGGGTTTTTCGTGTAGTTTGTACCACTAACCACACGAAAAAAAAGACCTGTAAATATTCAACTTTATGATTTATTTATTTCTAAATCTTTACAAATTATGATGTTGCAAATATGACATTATAATCGCTTTAAAGTTTTTTACTGGGTGTAAGGACAGTCACTGGTAAAAGTTATTGTGTACTGTTTCAGAATATGGTCTACCTTTAATGATTATTTTTATCTTTACACTTTTAGATATGACTGTTTTCAAATTTAAAACGGCACTGAACGAATTATTAATTTTTAAAAGTTATTACTCAATTGATGCTGATTTATTCCATTTGTTTTTTTTTTTGTGTATCGTTGTTGACATTTGACAATTTACTGTAATTCAAACGATTTGACTTTAATTTGTATTTTGTATTATTATTATTTCCTAATTATTATTTAAAATTGCCCATATGACGGTAGAATATGGAGGAATATTATAATAGAACATCGATGTACCTACTAATTACCCATGTTTGCAAAGTAATAAATTATTTGATTTGATTTGATCTTACCGAAAAAATCCTATACCTAATCTGAAGCATGGTGAACTGGTGATCAATGATCATTCCTTCTCTGTATGAGAAGAGTTTTTACGGAAGCCTTTATATTATTATTTCGTGGTAATTGCACTATTCAGCTTATTCATTATATTATTCATATATCATTTGAAAAAAATAAAATAAATTACTCAAGGATGAGCGTGAAACTGCGAGCTAAACTAGATTATGAAAGTAGTGTTATTTAATTAGTTAGTTGCAAAGAATTATGTAATTAATTAGTATTTTATGCAGCAAAAACACGTGTACCATAACTTTCTTAAATACGTTTTAATTAAGTGCATTCTAAAATCAAATAACTGTTGCTTTAAAAGTTGCAATTCGAGAATTTGCATAAATAAGACAAAAAATTAGATGTAATACGTACATTAATAATATTAATCAGAATGTTGTCCTATTTAAGTTTCGTCTGAGAATTTTCACTTTCAACTGTTTTATTTTACGGTTTACATTATTTTTATTACTTTTATCTATCAAGAGGTCAACAACACTGTAACTACTGTGTTCTGGAGGTCAGATAGGCAGTCGCTTCATGTAATAATACTGGTATTCAGCTGCATCCGGTTAGACTGCAAGTCGTCCACAACAAGGAGTCAGAAGGGGTCGGGAAAAGGCTAGGCAGATGATGCTGATATTAAGAGGGCACGTGTTTTCATCCTTTGGGTACGAAACACTAAGAAAGTCTGCACCCCATCCATGATTTAAAAAAAAGCAACATATTCAATGATGTTTTTTTTTTTGTCGTCGACTGTACACAGATTCAAAATGGCGGCTTATTATTATTCACCATTCCGTTACAGTAGTGATAGCTTAGTGTTGTGAACGTCGGACTCCTCCTTTATGGAAGTCGGTTAAAAAATACATCTCATCACTAAAAAAATATTTTACGTTGGTGCCATTCGGAGACTGAAAATAATATTAATAATATTCTGTTCCACCGAACCGCACTTATTAAAATTTTGTTTCGGTGCGGTTAGTGGAAGTGCTCAGGTGCGGTTCGGAAAAGTGCTGTTGAAATCGGTGCTCTTAGTAGAATACCTCTCAAAAATTCAAAATTCAAAATATTTTTATTTCAAATAAACCTACATGGGCACTTATGAAACGTCAGAAGCTAGGTGCACGGTTCCAATTGGTCGTTTCCTATGGAGAAGAGCCGGCAAGAAACTCCACGGTTACTCTTTTAAAAATAATTGGCTTTTACAATACTTTCAAATAACAGTGTGACTAGGTATGGGAGGACAGTGTAGGTCTTTCAATAAGTACCAAATACTTAAGAAAATAGAAAATGGTCAACAAATCTACAGTCCACTAAGCCTACAGCGTTCCAACATTCACAAAATAGAAAAGAATCTATAAAAAAGATATATAAATTAATAAAAATAAACACCTCTTTTAATTAGTCGCAATTACTTTATTGCTATTACATCTGTAATAAATCTGAATAATTATCATGTGCACAAAAGCCACTAATAAATAGTTGAAATTAACTCGTAGGTATATAATGTCTCTAGTTCGAACCCAAGGCACGCACCTCTGACTTTTCGGGATTCATGTGCGTATTGTATAATTATCTCTTGCTTCAAAAACGGTAAAGGAAAACATCCCGAGGAAACACCAGCGATGCGATGCTTGAGAGATATTTCTCGACGGCATGTGAAGCCAAGTCAGAGGCCCATGAGCGGCATAAAAACTGTGACACCAAGTTAGTCGACGTGCGTCGACGACACGAAAAAGAAGAACTTAAAAAACATGACGCCTGTATTCCTTCGAAAGGGTAGGTAGAGCTGTACCTCCAGTACATCCACATTTCGCCAGTTATGTTTAAGTCCCATGTAATAGGGGGCGAGCCTATTGCCATCAACCGGGCACAAATGACTCCAGGATACTACTAGAAGAAATTCCAGATGGAAAATCCCAATAACACTTTGCCCGACCCGGGAAACGAACCCAGGACCTCAAGCTCAGCGGTAGCGCTTGCGACCACTGGACCAACGAGGCGGTCAATTAACAAGTAAATCATTATCAATTAACTATAATAATAGCTGACCTGACAAACGTTGGCCTGTCCAAACAACAAATATTGCTATAGAAAATTCACAAATTTTCCCGGCAACTTTTTATAAATTATTCAAACTCAAACTCATAGCATTTATTTTAATTAGCCCACACTGCATTTTCAACGCTCTGATTAGCACCGAGAGTGCAAAATCCAACTGGGATGTACTCTGTTGAATTCTCAATGCTCGCTTAAAGGATCGTGCAACCAGCGCGATATCGCGAGCGTTACAAGGGTCACGCTGCCTGTAGCGCCCGCGATATCGCGCCAGTTTGCACGAGCCTTAACACCAAGAGTTGAAAATCCAGTGCGCGATAAAATCCCGCCGCGATATTTTTACGCCCATGCGAACGTGGGCGTAAACCATTTACAAGCGTCCGAGTTGTCAAGGAGTCAGTCAGTCAGAAATATGAAGCTAGTTGCCCATCCGAAAGCGTAATAGGTACCTATGGAGAAGAACGGGCAAGAAACTCCACGGACAGTCTTTTAAATCGAAAAAATCTTACAAAAACTTACTTAAATCATTCGTGTTGAAATTATACATGTGAGAACAATTCAGAAAAACGTGCACGTTAAAAGTAAAAATATAAAAATTGAAAACAATTCGAAAATTTAAATAAGCCATAGCAGCTTAGAGATGACCTTTCTTTCCTTAAGAACCTGATTCGGACTATTACGAACATTTTAAAATAATAAATAGCCAAATCGTTCCAGCCGTTTTCAAGTTATGCGCTTACCAACGAACATACATTATATTATTATAAAAATTGTAAAAGTAATAATAAACGACTAATCGGTCAATAACCAGCAAGATAGAGGATGTCATAAAAGAAAACGTTTATTATTAATTATTAATAATTATGTAATAAAAAGTCTATAAACTAGATAATAATTGATCTATACATAAACATGTACAAATAAATAAAACACACAAAATAGACATTTTTGTCTGTCTGTCTGTTTATTCCGGCTAATCTGCGAAACGGCTAGACCGATTTTGACGGGACTTTCACTGGCAGATAGCTGATGTTCTTAGGCTATTTTTATTTAAGAAAATCTTGCGGGCGAATCCGCGGGCAGCAAGTATGTCCTTTTTTATGACTTCTCTCATAACGATACAGTATTTTTATCCCACGAGGCGACGCGCGCTTCCCCGTCGTCTGCATGATTTTTTCCGACATCTTCAACAATCGTCGTCATATTTCAACCAATTTACACAAAACCTTAATGAATTATACACCTAAATCTTCCTCATGGATCACTCTGTCCATTGGTGAAAACCGTTTGAAAATCCGGTCGGCAGTTTTTGAGCTTATCTCGTACAGACAGACAGACAGACGCGCCGGGGGAGTTTGTTTTATAATATGTAAGGGTAGTGATAATAGTAATATCGATACCCTAGTTCACACTTGTACTAATTACATTTTTTCATTTTTTTATTTCTATGTATACTAAATTAAATTCTGCGTAATTTTATCTTATCAGAGTTAAGTAAAACTTTTTCCTTCTATCAAAAAAAAAAGTGTCACAATGATATTTAAAACTATTATGACAAATTTTTGTATTTATTTTCGTTTGCTCTCATTTTTTTTTTTAACATTTATATCCTAACTGCATTGATTTCATAGTTTCTAAGTGCGCACTTGTATTAACTGAGGGGGTGAGCTTCTCAGACATCCATTTTTTAGCATGCAGACTTTAAAATTGTCAAATAATTATTACAAATATAGTATCTCAAAAAGCTATTCTATGATATAAGTACTCATTTTGTAATGTTTTTTTAACCACTGCTACAATATTCATATGCGAACATAAGATTTGCTCTCCTGTAAAATTGGTGTAAATGTAATTAGTACGAGTGTGAACTAAGGTATCGATAAGATTTAAAAATGCTTAGTCTCTTCGTTCCACGGTTGTTGATTACAGCAACATCGTTTTGTCTTTGATCTCTGTGATCATATTCTTCTAAAGAACATTTTTTTTTTTTAACTGAAAACTTCTTTAGGCGCGTTGGGCATTTTTGATATGGGTCTAACCAATTGATTTGGCGACACTGTGATGACACCTCATTTTTGTAAACACGATTGTACTCTTTATTTATATCAAGTTACGGATCAATGTTCTATGCAATTATTTTTACTTTAAGGGTTTTGTAAACGCGATTATGCTCTTTATTTATATTAACTTACGACACAATGTTCTATGCAAGTATGTTTACTTTAAAGGTTTCGGGAGTATTTTTTTTTTAGTAAACGCTATTGTGCTCTTTATTTAGATAAGGTTACGGACCAATGTTCTATACAAGTATTTTTCTTCCACCAAGGCGATCTTGTCATGTTGTTATTTTTTTTTTGTACATTATTAATTATTATTATAGATAGTCTAGCCACCTAGCGTATTATTTTCCATAGCTAATCCTAATGGTAATGGGAATCCCAGAGAAACAATTATTATCTAGTTTGTACAAGATTTTCTATACATAAAAAGTAATTGATTGATATTTAATTATATTGTTTACTTTATATTTTGACTGCCTCGTTGGTCTAGTGGTCGCAAGCGCTACTGCTGAGTATGAGGTCCTGGGTTCGATTCCCGGGTCGGGCAAAGCGTTATTGGGTTTTTCCATCTGGAATTTCTCAGTAGCAGCCCGGAGTCTGGATTTGTGCCCGGTTGATGGCAATAGGTTCGCCCCCTATTACATGGGACTTAAATATAACTGGCGAAATGTGGGTGTACCTACTATAGGCACACCTCTGCCTAACCCTTCGGGGATAACAGGGGTGATGTTATGTTATGTTTATATTTTGAGTATTCAAATTCAAAACATTTATTTCAGACGTAGTCCATATACTGTTAGTAACAAAAAAAAACCTTATAAAGCTATTGTAAGTATATACAAAAACAAAGCCACAAGAAGAAATAAAATTAAAAACGAAAATTACATTGATCAATTGTCTATGTCCTCATCTATAAACTAATATAAAGCTGAAGAGTTTGTTAGTCGCATTTGATAGACCAATTCTTGAGAAGAGAGAAGGAGAGGAGAGGAGGAGCTCGTGGCTAAGTAATAACAGCCGCACAGATCAATTGATCAGGTTAAGCTACGCTTGCCGGGGTTAGTCCGTGGATGGGGAGACCATCTTTACATACCAAGACTCCTCCGTGCCTCTGAAAGCACGTTAAGCCGTTGATTCTGGCTGTTTTTTGTAGATCTTTGAAAGTCGTTACGGATCGTCAACAGCCCGAAAGCCTGACAGCCAGTCTTACCAAGGGGTATCGTGTTACCCAGTTACTGGGTTGTGGAGGTCAGATAGGCAGTGTCTCCATGTAAAATACTGGTATTCAGCTGCATCCGGTTAGACTGGAAGCTGACCCCAACATAGCTGGCAGAAGCCTGGGAAGATGAAGACCAATTCTTGAGGAAGGTTATAGGCTATTTCACATCACGCTGCAACCCTTAGGAACTGAGGAAAATGAAAAAAAACGTTACGTGAAAACGAAGTAACAGCGCGGGCGGGCGATGCAAACCGAAATTTCACGCAGACGAAGTCTTATATAGAAGCTTTGTAGTTATTAATATATTGAATGGAGGAAAATGTAAACAAAGCATTTATTTATTAATTAAAGAACACCAACAGTATAAACATTCAACAATTGGAAGGTAATAATAATAATTAGGAAAGGTATCACTGCAAATGTTTACACAATTTATAGGTGTACATAACATTTAAGGAATAATAACATTGGACAGAAACTGCGCATGAACTAAAAGTAAGATTTAAAAATTTAAACGAAGCTTCAACAAATTAAATACGAATGAATACAAATTAATTAAGGGGATGAACACAACATAACACACGTAATTCAAATACATAATTCCACTTTAAGATAATTCATGAAACTAAATGATAATTGTTAAGTTTTTTTTTTTCAAATACCACCCAAGGAGGTCATGGTATGAATTGGCCAGAAAAGTAGATTAATGGCCGGTACCTATAAAAACTGGCCAATTCGGAGTCGGACTTGTACACGATATTTTTTTTTCTATAGGGCATCTCATAGCTGACCTCTGAGGTCATGACTATTTAACCGGTCAATCCTGTGGTTGCCTTAAGTTGCTAAACTCAAAGCCTCCAGTCAAGTGCATACAAACTAAGCTAAAAAGCTAGGTGAACGCTCGCTAAGGGCACCCCCTGTGGGCTACGAGCCTCGGCTCAGGGCGTCACCGGAGGGAGGACATCAAACATGGGACGGGCTGGATCAAAGTTTTGATCATGATTATTAATCGGGGAACTCGCGAACGATTCCGCACCGTATTAAGATTGAGCAAAAAACGCAAAAAAAACCCCTTTCCTTGTATGTCCCTTTGTTGTCATAGTGGCAATAGAAATACACAATATGTAAAATTTTCAATTGTCTGTCTATTACGGTTTATGAGATACAGCCCGCTGACAGACAGACGGACGGACGGACAGCGGAGGAGGCTTAGTAATAGGGTTCCGTATGGTAGTCTTCGGAAACGGAACCTTTAAAAAACGTATCGTTTTTTACGCAGCTGGAGTAAATTATTTATTGATGATTGACCTTTAGCAAACATTTTGGAGACCGCTTTAGGTACCTACCTTCCTGTAAACAAAACTGGAAAAATAAGGAAAAGTGATTTAAAAGCAGAATCGTGAGTTTGACTTTGTATAAACTTCATATAATTATTTTTCGTGTGGTTAGTGACTAACCAGGTGTCGGAGTTTTTAAGCCGCCCATGGGCCTCTGACTTGGCTTCACATACCGTCGAGAAAAATCTCCCAGGGTTTCTTCACAATGTTTTGAAGCAAGAGATAATTATACAATACGCACATGAATCCGAAAAGTCAGAGGTGCGTGCCTTGGGTTCGAAGTCGAGGCCTACGACTTGGCGGTCCGATGGTCATAACACTAGGCTATCACTGCTTAATTATACAACGTGCCGCTACAATGGCGACATTAATTTAACACACGTGTCGGGCTGGTGACCAGTAATCAAAAAAACATAATAAGAAAAAATAATTGGTCAACTGAAAATTTAAAATTTCAAACGCTCGCCGACATAGGGCTCTCTCTTTCCTTCAATTCGCCTTCTGTTTGCACGTTATTCGTTTTATTTTCATTCATGCGAGGTTATGATCCCGGTAAATGACCTCTTCACTACAGTTGTTAAGTACAGGTTGCACCAAGATGCTATTTTAGAAAATTGAAAATAAATCAACGAATAATAACATTTAATGAAATTAAAATATCTCCATAAAAAAAACGCTAATCCGTATACGTGTGTTAAATTAATGTCACCATTAAAACGCCACGCTGTATAGTTAATGACATAACATACACATAACAAAAAAAATAACAGACTTTTTAAATTGATATTTCAAGTGCCTACACTCACTGCACACTATATTTTCTCAATCTATCAGCTCAAGACTCCTCCGTGTCCCGGCTGTCATTTGTAGATCTTTGAAAGTCGTTACGGATCGTCAACAGCCCGAAAGTCTAACAACCAGTCTTAACAACGGGTATCGTATTACCCTGTCACTAGGTTGTGGAGGTCAGATAGGCAGTCGCTCCATGTAAAATAGTGGTATTCAGCTGCATCCGGTTAGAGTGGACGCTGACCAAAAAGGCTAGGCAGATGATGGGTTATCGATACCCATCACTTCTGCGTAGTTTTGCTAGCTAATTTAAATTGACCCTATAAATATTAAATTATGTACATTATGTGAGAAAATCGGACATGCAAGGAGTCGTGAAATGGATCACACAGATGAACTGCAATATGTTATTGCTGTTTGAAATTCAACGACCTGTTTTCGACCTTTCAAGGCGAATGCGCGCCCGGTTTTGCTCTAAAATTCTTAAGGCGACGTTAATCGACTTTTAATATTGTATACTGAAGATCTCGATAATTAATTGATTCAGGCGTGACCTTGCGGAAATCCATTATAAAATATATGGATGTATTTAGTAACTTGTTCCGCTTAGCTATTTCTAAAGAGCCTTAAAAAACCCTGAAAGAAATCGATACGTGTTTCACCTCTCAACGAGGCATCCTCAGGATGACGATTGACTTGTCGCGAATTCGAACACGGCGTGTTGCAATTTCTTACAGGTTTTTTTTATGGCTCTTTAGAAATAGCTAAGCGGAACAGTTACTAAATATATCCACGTCCTTTGTATTTTTTTATTGAAGATCTCGTATAAACGAGTAGTGTTAGTGATTTGGAAAAACTATATGTTAAATAAGAGCATTTTCTTAATAATTCAATCTGTGCATATTTAAGATTGTTTATATTACATAGTGTGATTTATTTGTAAAGTTATATATAAAGCGGGTAAAAAACTGAGAATCACACAAAAACTATCAAGCGTATTTTTCTGTAACCTTCACCATTAATTATGTGTCTTTTAGTATGCGTGTTTTATTAAAATAATTTAAGATTTATGTCTAATAAATTAATAAGGCGTCTATTTTGGGACGGCACTCCTTGATGGGCGAGTCCTATTTCTGGCTGGACGTACGACGCGTTGCGTGAGCTCAGCACAGAATACGCAAGCTTACCACTCAAGGCCGCTGGCATATATCGGCGTTTTAAAAACTACCTAATCACTCCAATTTAGCTCTATTAATCTTTGTATATTAATAAATGTTTTGTTCGTAAAAATTGTCCTTACACCTTATTATTTGTATTGTTATACAGAATGTCCCGGAATTAACGCACACCACCAAACACCCCAATTAAAATATTATCTTATAATCATAATAAATACACTGAATTTTACCTTTTATACACAAAACATTAATTATATAAGTTATACTGATTGTTGGACAAAATTCAAATCTATGCACGCACAGGTACTAAATGTAAAAAAAATAATATGTAAAAAGGGTTTAGCTTAGTACATACTTCGTCCGTTTAGGTTTGTTTTGTCTTTACAGTAGAAATAACATAACATAACATCACGCCTTGTTTCCCCGAAGGGTTGGGCAGAGGTGTCCCTGTAGCAGGTTCACCCACATTTCGCCAGTTATGTTTTAAATCTCATGTAATAGGGGGCGAGCCTATTGCCATCAACCGGGCACAAATCCAGACTCCAGGCTGTTACTGAGAAATTTCAGATAGAAAAACCCAATGTCACTTAGCCCGGAATCAATCTGGGAATCGATCCCAGGACCTCATGCTCAGCAGTAGCTCTTGCAACCACTAGACCAACGAGGCAGTGGAAATGTGACTGTAATTTACGCAGTTTAAATTTTTGGGATAAAACATGCCTATAATATGTTAACAAAACCCTTTTCGAACCGAAAGGAGCACACAGGTACTGCAATAATATTAACAAAGGTAATTTAAAAAACACTCCGGGACTGTCGACAGAAGTGAATACTTGAAAAAACATCGGCACCGCGGTAATCAACGCGTTGATGTCTTTTTAATGGTCAAAAGCTGGTATCGTCACAGTGTCGCGAAATCAATGGTTTAGTCCCATCTCAAAAATGCCCAACGCACCTAAAGAAGTTTTCACTTCATAAAATGAAAATAAATTTAAAATTCACATTTTTGTACCAAAATTACCCCAAATCCATTAAAAATTAGAAAATTTTCAACACAGTTATAACTTTTGGACGCTCGCTAAACGACGACCGGTAAAATAGCCGATTGAAAATAAATGTGGCGAATTTTTTTTTTCTTTTTCATGAAAATTTGCACATAAATAGACTCTCAGTACAATACCTAACAACACCCTCACGGATCGGACTCGGTTTTTTTTACAAGTTGTATATTAAACATTACAGAAACAAAAATAAAATAAAAAATTAAAATATTCAAAATTAATCAAAATAATTCAAAATTCAAATTCTAAATTCTAAAGTCATATATTCAAACTAGGCTGAGAATTAGCACTTTTCGAACGTCAAAATGAGATAAGACAGTCCCCCAAAATGTCCACCCTTCAGTGCCTTAAGCTGGGAAGAAGAAGTGGCGCAACAAACTCACATTTTGCCTGTTATGTTTAAGTCCCATGTAATCGGGGGCGAACCTATTGCCATCAACCGGGCACAACTCCAGGACATCTGGAATTTCTTCTAGTAGTAGAAGAAATTCCAGATGGAAAAACCCAATAACACTTTGCCCAACCGGAGAATCGAACCCAGGACCTCATGCTCAGCAATAGCGCTTGAGAGCACTAGATCAACGAGGCGGTCGTATTTGTTTCACAACTTTAAAGGTATTCATAGAAATGTTTTATGAAGTAAACCATTACAAAACCTATTAGTTTGAACGTCTCCGTTCAAGGTGTTATTACTTAATTTATGGCATTCTTTGGTCATAATTTAACTACTCTTTAATTAAGCAAGAAATAATATCGGCCTCTAGCTGCCCCAGTGCAGGACAAAAGCCTCTTCTTGTATGGAGAAGGAACGAAATTTGATCACCACACTTGTTGACTGAGTGTTGAATTAAGTCCAGGTTTCCTATAGATGTTTCTCTTAAGACGCAGATATATGGCAGTGACCTTGAGTGGTTAGCTTGCGTGTTCTGTACTGAGCTCACGCAACGCGTCGTACGTTCAGCCAGTAATAGGACTCGCCCATCAAGGAGCGCTGTCCCAAATTAAACGCATTATTAAATTATTATAAATAAAACAAAAGGTATTTTAATAAAACTCGTATACTTAAAGATCAATAATTAAAATATCTTTAAAATGGTGCAGGCTTCAGAAAAATACGCTTGATAGATTTTGCGCGATTTTCAGTTTTTTATCCGCGTTAGACCTAACTTTACAAATTAATTTCACTATGTGATATTAATATAATCCAAAATATGCCTGTATTAAAATATTACTAAAATACTTTAATTTAACATATATTTTTTCCAAATCATTAACAATACTCGTTTAGACGTCATCTTCAGTATAAAATCATTAAAAGTCCATTATCGTCGCCTTAAGGGGGATGCGTCAGGGTAGCTCGCGAAATTGAAATTTTCTTACGTTTTTTTTTTTTGAATTCACATAATTATTATAATTAAAATCATCAATACTTACTTTTGTCTTGACAGTTGTAACGGGTCGCCAGAAGCCTGAAAGTCTGACAACCAGTCTTACCCAGTTCCTGGGTTGTGTAGATCATATAGGCACAGGCAGTCGCTCCATGTAAAATACTGGTATTCAGCTGCATCCGGTTAGACTGGACGCCAACCCCAGCATGGTTGGGAAAAGACAGGCAGATGATTGCAATTCATTATGAATATTTTAGTGCACGATAATTTCATATTTCCTTCATTAATAATAACAAATGAATAAAAACAGGTAAATATTTGACAGCTATTTCCGACGTTGCCAACTTTTAGACCAATGTTGGCCCAGTGGTAACGACCCAAATTACGAGTTGTAGGTCATTTGTTCTAACCCAGGCAGGCGCTTTACTTTGTGTAAATAATTTCATCATCACTGCTCTCAAAAAAGTGAAGGAAAACATCGTGAGGAAACCGGCATGTCCTAGAACCAAAAATTCGAAGACACGTGACTTTTACCAACTGGACCCGCGTGGTGAATTACGGCCAACTTCCTCTCACAGAGAGGAGGCCTGTGTCCCAGCAGTGGGAACATTATAGGCTGATTATGCAACTTTTATACGGCACGCTCTTAAATATTTCCATAAAGCCGGGTCTCCTACGCGTGTTTTTTCGAAATATTACACAAAAACATGGAAACATAGAGACGTGGCCATACACATTTGTGTACGCAAACACGATGTTTTTATTTTCCGAGCTGCGTTGAAAATATTCCCCGCGCGGGTGAAGAGAGGACGAGTTTGTTTTATTTTCAACCGCTGCGCGCACCGCGGACATCTGTCAGTGACATTCAACACAGGTTTTGAGGTTATATTGTCTTGTGAATAGTTGTGAACAAGTTGTGATAAATTGACAATGCATTGGAATAGAGATACTTTTTAAGTACGTCTTCCTCATCGGAACTCATTACGACATCTACACAAAATTTGTAGATGTAATCTAAAAATATTTTAATACGCAGGAGACAAATAAATTGTGTATGAAAACAAATGTTTATATGTAAGGTTGTATGTGTAATGTTTCTAAAAAACATGCGCAGGACTTGCTTTTGGAATCCATACCTGTTTTCAGGCTACAAAAGCAATTAAAAAAATTATGTCCGCGTATTAAGTAATTTATTGCTTATCTATTACTTAAAGGTCGTGAGTTCGAACCCGACTATTGAACTGAAACCTGTTCTTGGAATTTTATGAAATGTTGATGAAAAGATTTTATTTTCTGTAAATAGGTTTGTACAAACACTTTTACACGTCAATAATATTTAAAAAAACTAGAAGAGATCGGCGTTTCCTATCTGAGTACTCTGAGAAGAAAGGCCGAAACAAACGCAAAGGATGACTGTATTTATCGAGCCAATGGTGCCGCTTCTCTTACACACCGAACTAAACTAACCAAATTATCATTAAAATTATTATTTTTTTGGCTATGAGAATCTTAAAGCTATTCTGCAAAAAAAAAACTAAATTTAAAAATTATTTTGACACAACTAAAATCGAATTTGATAATCGCGACTCCACGTCGTACTCGTTTGCCCTGCCCCGTGAAATTGTATTAGAGCCGTAGGCGCGCATCTTGGGCAGCCTCGACGTGTCTTATATGGAATATTTTACTTTTTGTATGGAAAAAAAATATATATCACCCACATGTTGCATTTCAGGGTTTTATGGGTTCTATAAATGGGGTCCAAATTTTCATTATTTTTGCGATAGGACACACCATTTTCGACATATAAGCAAAAGAAAAAAAGTACAGTACGGTTTTTGCACTTGAAGTCGAGGTGTCCGTGTGAATTTTAGTTCATATGACTCATTTTATACCACACCTTTTAAATCGCGATTAAAAATAGTTAGATTTAGTTAGACAATCAAAATTTTAGGTGAAAAACGTCAAATTCCAAATACCAAAATTGCCATTTTCACAAAATTAATAACTCAGTGCCATATTAGTGCTGTCAAACTAAGATATAGTTAATAAGTTGTATCACTTTAGTCTATTTCAGAATGGGAAATCGTCGTTTGACAGGAATAAACTAAATTTTAGTGATTTTTAGACTAATTTAGAAGCATTTGTGACAAGAGAATTGGCGTGAGTCGTTAAATGATTTACCTTTTAAAGATGAACATAAGAAGTTCAAAGTTTATTAAATATCCGGTCTGAGGTAAGGTCGTAGATCTTTATTTGTTGTGTTTTTGTGTGCATTAGTTTAAAATAGGTTGAAACTGAGCTTTGTTTACTCAGGGTTACTGGTTCTTTTCCGGGTTGTGACAAAAATTGTGCGTCTATTTAGATTTTTTATTGGCTTGACCGCTGACAATCTTTCCATCGTTTCTTTTGTCTGCCGCTTTCCTTATAGCTAACCACAAGTTATTTATACCTACTTACTTCATCCTTACATCATTACATGTCTTTATCCTTACATATTATAAAACAAAGTCCCCCCACCACGTCAGTCTGTCTGTCTGAACGCGATAAACTCAAAAATTACCGAACGGATTTTCACACGGTCTTCACTAAGCGATGGAGTGATTCATGAGTAAGGTTTTGGTGTTTAATTTATTAAGGTTTTTATATAAATTGACTGAAATATGACGATGTAAGATACTTCAAATAGAACTAACATCAGTTACATTTTATAGTAACCCATGTTTGACGCAACAAGTTGAAGAATACGAAAAAACGATAATAAAAAAACCGGCCAAGTGCGAGTCGGACTCGTGCACGAAGGGTTTCGTACCATTATCTATAAAAACGGCAAAAATAAACACGTTTGTTGTATGGGAGCCCCCTTAAATATGTTTTTTTTTTCTGTTTTAAGTATTTGTTGTTATAGCGGCAACAGAAATACATAATCTGAGAAAATTTCAACTGTTTAACTATCACGGTTCATGAGATACAGCCTGGTGATAGACGGACAGACAGACGAACGGACAGCGGAGTCTGTCCTTTGGATACGGAACCCTAAACATGTAAGCATAATAATGCTTTGCTATTCATGCGAAGCCGGGGCGGGTTGCCAAAGTGCATGTATGTTTGTAACACTTTCACTGCTAAACCGCTGAACAGATTTTCACGAAATTTTGTTTCACGATAGCTCCCTAAGAAAACAAAGACATTATTTTTCAATATCAACCCTCAAATTGAAAGAAATGGGATGTTGAAGTTTCTAAGAAGTCATCATCCTCATCTGCCTAGCCTTTTCCCAACTATGCTGGAGTCGGCTTCCAGTCTAACCGGATGCAGCTGAACACAAAAGTTTTACATGGAAACACTGCCTATCTGACCTCCACAACCCAGTTACTGGGTAACCGAAACACCTTGGTAAGACCAGTTGTCAGAATTTTGGGCTTCTGAATACCTGTAATGACTGTCAAACATCTACGAATGTCATTCGGGACCGACAGCTTAACGTGCATTCCGAGGCACGGTTTCGATAAGTAATGAATGGTCACCCATCCACAAACCGACCACGGCAAGCGTAGCTAAACCTTCAAAAATTGCTCGTGTACTAAGATAAATATAATAAATCTCAATTCCACACAATGTTAATTATTGATCTGTGCAACAGCAAATTATTCATTCAACAGTACCTACTCCATGTTTTATGTTTTTTGCTCTGCCATTGTACGCTGTTGTTACATGCAATTATCACTAGGTTTGTCTTGCATCACAGCTACCTATTGTAGTCCTGGTGTCAAGAGAATATACAGGGTCAAATTTAAATAGCTAGCGAAACTTCATAGACAATCATGTCTGTCATGATAAAACATACAACAACAAGATTTATATTTTTTTTTGTTTGATTGATCGCAGTTAGTTTTGTTGCTTCGTCGGGAATCGCAGGCCGATTCCCGGCAACCGTAGGTGCGGGCTTGCGAACGGTGAGCAATGGGTAGCTCGCCGTCCGATAAGGACCAGGCCCGGGTACCGGTACTAGTTATTTGATAATTTTCCACCCAAAAAAAAGATAGTTTTGTTGTCTGAAATATTGATGGATGAGGGTCCTAGGCTCGATACCTGATCGCTCAGTGTGATAGTATTTTTCGATTAGGAATTTCTATATAGCAGCTAGGACAAATTGTATTTTGTTGATAGTAATGAAATTATCAAATATCTTCTCCCGCTCTGGGCGGAGCGGGAGGGCTTGTTAGACTCTTACTGACTAAAACCCACCCGTGTTCCTTCAGTTGCCATGTTGCCGGGGGCCACAGTATCCCTTTCGGACTTTCTCGCGACCCCGGCAGACATCGGCCTAGCAGACCCCGTCAGCTCAGTAGCAGCCCGGAGTCTGGATTTGTGCCCGTTTGATAGCAATAGGCTCGCCCCCTATTACATGGGACTTAACGTAACTGACGAAATGTGGGACCTCTGCTTTATCCTTCGGGATTAGAGGCGTGATGTTTTGTTATATTTTTCCTCGTTTAATACATACCATCTCTATTTAATGTAATTAATATTCTCAATGTCATGGCAACAGGCTTCCCACTTAAGTTACAATCATCTGTCAAACGATTTACGAGCTAAGTTTTTATAGACTTCCGGGTTGATTCGGAAGTTGCCATTAACGAAACGAATTGAGTATTGATGTATTTACACTTTTAGTTACAGTCACGGAAATTAAATGTTACGCAGATTCACATCAATTTGCCATGAAATAGTTATACTATGTCAGACAATTGTCAAACAATGACAATCTATATGCTGCTCCGGTTGACGTCATCACGTCAACGCCGGCCGTCGCTAAAAACCAGCGCTGTGGCTTGTCTCGCATAGAGTCACAGCATGATGCTGAGTGATGGCCGTTTTACGCGGATGTGACGCATATTTTCCCCCAAATTGATCTTTTCGTGTGTTCTTTCTCTACGTCATGTTTACCGCAAATATACGTATTTTCTTTCTTTGTGATTTGAATTTACGGTTAAGTTATGTTAATATTCGTTTAAAAATAGTGGTACTTAAGAATGTTAATCCACCAACCCGAACTGGGCCCGCGTGGTGGCATATGGCCCACTTCCTCTCACAGAAAGATTAGGGCTATGTCCCAGCAGTGGGTTAATTATGCATAAGCTAACTGTGCGTTTGCAATGGCGAAACATTGACATAGAAAAGTGTTGAAATCTCTATTTTCTGTCAATCTTTGTATGGAACATTGACAGAAAATAGAGATTTCAACATGTTTTTATGTGAATGTTGTGCAAACGCACAGTAAAAATGCTAAAAGAAAAGGTTTTCTACACGAGCAAATTGGTGTGATCTCCGAAATAAGCTTCACTTTTTTATTAATTTGTTAAAAGATGATATTAGTTATTTTCCTATTTTTGATAATTTATTATTCGAGTTCACTGATCTTTTTGTTTGCACATGTTTCTGTGGCAAATTAACCTATTTTTCAATCTTTAAAGGCTAACTAGAGCGTTTATTCTCAATGTTGGCAACGTCGCAAAGAGCTGTCAAATATTTCGCTGTTTTGATTAGTTTGGCAATATTACTGTATGGAAATATATAAAACATGGTTAACTAGTGAGCTAAAGTATTGATTATGAAATGCTTAAACATAACATAGAATATTTCATTTTTGATGTAAATAAAGTATCTGGAAACTTTTTAAATGCATTTTTTACATCTAAAACGGTTATGACATCAAATTCAGTGTTATAATTGCAATTAGCGTTATTTCATATTTCCATACAGTAACATTGCCAAATTAATCAAAACAGGTAAATATTTGACAGCTATTTCTGACGTTAACAAGTTTTAGAATGAACGCTCTTAAATACCTACGTTCAATGTACAATATCGGCCATATAATATCAGCATGTTGGTAACACTAGATGTCCTAACACATTGAAGAAACCTGTTCGAAGAAAACCAGTTTCTTCTTATATAACACGTGATAAGATGATGACACTTTCACTAGGTAGATTAACCTAGATTTTAGTCTAGATTTTATCGACTTGGCTACATTTTCTTGTTTGATTTTTCCTTAAGTGTTGAAGATTAACGAGTCATTTTAGTATTGGTGTTATTGGCAGAATGTAACGCTTCCTTAGCGTGTACGTTTTTGACGGTCGAAGTTTGAATAAATGTCTTTTGATTTTGATGTGTCTTTAAGGTTACGCTTACCGCGTCGGTTCGGGAATGGGTGACCATCTTAACATACCGAGACTCCTCCGTGTCTCGGAAAGTACGTGGTCCCGGCTGTCATTTGTAGATATTTGACAGTCGTTACGGGTATTCAGAAATCCAGAAGTCTGATAAACAGTACTACCAAGGGTTATCGTGTTATATGTTAATCTAAATATGATTCGCCGCCGTATCAAATATTTTTTTATATAATTATAATCATAAAAATCAACAATTCAACTCTTCAAGTTCATATTACCCTATTGAATGACCATTTCATGAAATAATGACATTTGAGGTCAATTCTAACATAAAGAGTTATATTTGCTGATTCTAATGATTATTATTCTGTAATGCCATATTTGTTACAGTCGAAAATCACATTTTAATCACGACACAACCTGACACTGACCTGCAAATTGCAAAAATGGTAAGAAAATTTGAATTTCGCGGACTGATTAGCGCATCCCCCATAAATTAACGAATTAAGGTCGTGTCTGCAATCGTCAACACACTTTAGTAACCTCATATTTCGGGCAACGCCTATATCCTACCACTGCATAGGCTGTCTCTCTAAAAAGAACGGCACTAAATAGATAGGTGCAGAAGGTCAGCTTCATACAACGAGAGAAAATGCTCGCACCATAGACACCACCACGTACAGTGAGTGCAAGCGCAGTCGCGAACGGCATTTGTTTGAGACAGCTTGGTTACACAGTTTGTGAGCAGTGGTGGCCCAGTGAGAGTAGTGGTGGCCCAGTGAGATCACTGGTGGCCCAAAGAGAGCAGTGGTGGCCTAGTGAGATCAGTGGTGGCCCAGTGAGAGCAGTAGTGGCGCAGTGGTAATGGCCTCCGACTTACGAGTTATAGGTCGTGGGTTTGAACCCAGGCAATGCTTTACTTTGGGTAAATAATTTCATTACCGCTGCTCTCAAAAACGGTGAAAGAGAACATCGTGAGGAAAATGGCATGTCCTAGAACGAAGAAATAGAAGACATGTGACATCTACCAACCGGCACTGGGCCCGCGTGATGGATTACGGCCACTCCCTCTCACAGTGAGGAGGCCTGTGTCCCAGCAGTGGGAACACTAAAGACTTATTATGCTTATTACAGCTCTTTGACAGTCGTTACGGGTAGTCGAAAGCCCAAAAGTTTGAAAACCAGTTTTACCAATTGGTACCGTGTTACCCAACCCAAAACTGGGTTGTGAGGGTCAGATAGGCAGTCGCTCCATGTAAAATACTGGTAAGGCTAGGCAGATGATGTAGAGGTCAGCTCATATTGGTTTTGTTACACTGCCGGGTCGCCTACCGTACGTACACGTCTATGTGCGCGTGTGCCTGTTTTCGCTTAAGCTAACCTTCTGTAATATTCTGTTATTCTGATGGCAGCGAGTTTTACGTCGCTCGGCTCAATATTTCGCCACTGTGATTGCGACAGGCGACCATCGGACCATACATTTCTTATATCTGCGTTATGTCATTTACGGCCGGTTTGTCTTTTAAAAATGCAATGGAATTTGATGTTTTCCTCTTTATCTCGCTCGCACAATACTCGCGGACTGAGTGAGAGCGAGACTGAACGGCGGGGAGAAGGCTCCAAGGCGCCGATAGTTTAGATAATTTCTTTTTACGGTGAAATTGTTGGCAATTTTTTTTTTGTTATATTAATGAAATCGTGTTTTCGTCAAACATAGTCAACTTAATATTAATCCTCAACTTTAACATATGTGCCCCCCCCCCCACTCAACCGACTTCTATTCCTACTCCTTCACTGTGCACGCGGTTCGGTTGTGGAATTCACTTCCGCCTGACATTAGGGACTGTCGTACTGTTGAAGCATTTAAACGAAGAGTGAAAGAACACTATCTTTCCACTTCGTCATAGTTGCATAGTTATTTTAAATCACATTTTAATTATATATATTGTAGTAGAATTATATATATGTATTGTAGTGATATTTATTTTAGAAGTATGTATGTAAGTATATTCTTATATTGTAAGTAGTTTGTGTAAATAGTAAACTGTATTTTTTTTTCTTCTTTGATTTATGTTTTTGTTTTATCTTCTACGGTTACATTGCACACGTTGTCTACATCTCACTTTTTATAATTTCCTGTCGCAGGTATGCTGGAAGAGATTTCTTTAGAAATAAGCATTGCCTTTGTACGTATTTTTCTGTTCCTTTCTTCTTGTCTGTTTATATGTGTGTGCATAAATAGTTAAATAAATAAATAAATTTATTTTAAAAATCATGCTGCCGAGTTTTTGATATTCCGGAGGATCATGCTAAACAATTTGAGGTATTTTACTCTTTTTTTTTTCCTTTGTCTTTGGTATTGTCAAGAACTGTGATCAGACCAAGTTAAAGTCTGGACTTTAAAAGGCTTACCTTTTCCCAACTATGTTGGGGTTGGCTTCCAGTCTAACGAATGCAGCTGAATACCAGTATTTCACATGTAGCGACTGCTTATCTGACCTCTACAACCTAGTTACTGGGTTATACGATATCCCAAAAATTTTTATTTATTTTAATATAGAATTTAAATAATTAAGAGCTCGACTATACCAACCTTACCAAGAGTGTCAATTTGGGTATAAATGACCAAATTGACCTTTAGGGAAAAATACAATAAATTAATATTGGAAAATACGTCATAAAATACCAAACATTTTTGCTACTTTTCTATACCGACCACAGATAAAAAAAAAAACAAATAATTTGCCGAGCCTTTTCCCAACTATACTGGGGTCGGCTTCCAGTCTAACCAGATGCAGCTGAATACCAGTATTTTACAAGTAGCGACTGCCTATCTGACCTCTTCAACTGCAGTTACTGGGTAACAGGATATCGCTTGTTCTGCCGGGGTTGCGAAGAAGTCCGAAAGGGAGATCGTGGCCCCCGGCAACATGGCAACTGAAGGAACACGGGTGGGTTTTAGTCAGTAAGAGTCTAACACGCCCTCCCGCTCCGCCCAGAGCGGGAGTTTGATAGTTTCCTACTAAAAAAAAAACAAGGATATCGCTTGTTGTCAGACTTAACGACCACAGATAATGCAATAAAACCCATAGACACCATTAGCATTCTACTTTTATTTAAATGTCATAGATTAATAATATACCAGTGATTTTCCATAAATAAACAATTACTAACACCGTAAAAACATAGGTACATGATATCGATTAAGCAATTTCCGAGATTGATGCGTCATACAGACATTATAGAAGTACTAACTAAGATTATCACGTGATTCCGTTTACGTTTTTTTCATGATTATCGCTCTTTTTTACGTTATTAGTTGTCAGAAGCCCAAAAGTCTGACAACCAGGCTTACCAAAGGGATATCGTGTTACCCAGTAACTGGGTTGTGGAGTCAGATAGGCAGTCGGTCCATGTAAAATACTGGTATTCTTTATTGAGTTTCTTTTTGTGTTTTTTGTTTATTGCGATTATTATGTTGGTCCGATGGAGATAATTGGACACCACACCCTTAAAATGTCACCACACCATTCTGCTAGACGCATTATAATAATAATAATAGTGGATACAGCAATCATTGTGCCGATAGTCGTGACGGCCAATGGCATAATAGCCAAGAGCCTCGACCAACACCTGAGGAGGCTCTCGTTAGGCAGCTGGATCAAGGGCTTGATCCAGAAAGCGGTACTCTTGGACACGGCGCGTATTGTTAGGAGGTTCCTCTCTCAGGAGCCCTGACCACCGGTAGCTTGGACCCTGTTCCCGACACCGGTGGGCTACTATTTTTTATATTTTTAAATGTTTATTTTTTTTGATATAAATATTTAAAAATGTAAATAATATGTTTTAAAATTAAATAAAAGATAATAGTAATAAACCGGCAGGGCAGCATGTGGCGAGCTGTTGGGCAGTAGCGACCCCAAGGACCCTATCTCCCGGGACGATATAATGACGAGGAAACTAGCTCCCACCTCCTTCTTGCCTTTATTGGCCGGCTTGAGTGGCGATTGGCAAGACCAAACGTGCTCGGAGGAAGGAAGTATTTTAGT
The DNA here is from genome assembly GCA_916610215.1 of Omphaloscelis lunosa. Taxonomy (NCBI): domain Eukaryota; kingdom Metazoa; phylum Arthropoda; class Insecta; order Lepidoptera; family Noctuidae; genus Omphaloscelis; species Omphaloscelis lunosa. The sequence continues at coordinate 11,088,945 of OU744273.1, read as the reverse complement.
AGGATGGATGGTAGAGATCTTGACCGTACTTCCGGGATTGTCCTGATAGCCGTGGAATACCTCTCCACTCCTTATAAACACCTCAGGACGTGTTGCCCCCTTGTCACTACGACACTATGTGCTAGCACCGTTTTCGGGGGCCGTTTATTGAGTGTACATGTAAAAATTGATCAGGCAGGGGCCACAGTCCTTCCATAGTTCCAAGTAACCAGTCTATTTTAGCCACCCAAACCTATAGTTCAATATTTTTGTTTCCATATCCTGCAATAGTCCTACATCAACCGACGGTTGTCCTTGGGTGCCCTTGCATAGTGCAAACAGGGATAACCGTCGGTTGGTGCCTCAAAACTTAAAAATGTCTAAGGGGCCTCTGCGAGTTGGCCCCTCGTACGCCTTTAAAAGGACTCCAGGATCCCAAGATATGTCAGACATGTAAAAATAGTAACCAAATAAGAATGTGATGTAAACTTAATAAATAATGATATTGAATACATACACACTTAGGTTATAAGATCTTACAAAATAAAATAAAAACAATGTATTTCTGGCAAATAAACATTTGATTTGATTTGAATTGATTTAAAAGTGGAGTTGTGAAGGTCACATAGGCAGTCGCTTCATGTAAAACACTGGTATTCAGATGCATCCGGTTAGACTGGAAGCTGACCCCGACATAGTTGAGAAAAGGCTAGGTAAATTGATTGATGATTTTCCATGACATTATTCTGAAATTTCAAGTTAAATTTTGAATTGGGTGGCGGTTCAAACTCAAACTCAAAACAATTGTTTCGAATAAACCAATTACATGCACTTTTGAATTGTCAAGGGGTCGGTCAGTCACAAATATGAAGCTAGTTGCCCATTCCAAAGCGTAGTAGGTTCTTATGGAGAAGAACGGGCAAAAAACTCTACGGACACTCTTTTAAATCAAAATATGGTTACAAAAAATAGGTTGAAATTAAAAACTTGAGAAAAATGCAGAACGTAAAAAAATTAAAATAAGCCGTGGCAGCTAAGAGATGACCAGTCCCTACTGACGGCACCCGTTCACGAACATGACGCATGACGTACCTACATGACGCACCATTTAGCTCAACCATTTTGACAGGAGCTAAATCCAACGCACGCGCAACTATCAGCGAGATTATTGGTTATTGGACGCATTGTGTTGTTAATTTTATCAATAATAATCTCCATAAACCTCGACATTACATTCACATTAATTAATTCATTAATTTCGAGTTTTATGTAATTTAACCAAATTTTATGATTGTATTTGTATTGACCTAAATAAATAAATAGATAAATAAACATTTTCGATGACCAGTCAGCCGTTGTTAGCAAAAAAATAAACTTTTTAATTTAGAAGTAACCTATTCACTCGATACTTGAAGACCATACCAGTATACTAATTGCGTAACAAAATGAAAATTCGTTTATTCAAACTAGGCTGATAATCAGCACGAACGATGATTGAACGTCAAAATTACATAAGACAGTCTCCCAAAACGTCCGCACTTCACCACTTCCCAGTGCTTTAGCTGGGAAGAAAAAGTGGCGCAACAAACTCCCCAGCAATAGGCCTGTGTCCACAAATTTTTTTTTAGTCCGTCTTTTAGATAATAAAAAAATATTGGACACGTATTTTTTCTTTTTTGACGTAATCAAGAGATTACGGCGATACATTGAGTTAAATGTGGCATGACGTCACGCCGTGCTAGATTTTTTACTGCGTTGTGACGTAGCGAGCCCCCACTTCCCAACTTTAATGCGAGTTTTCTAAGTTATTTTTGATTAATATGATAAAGCAAAAAATACGTGTCTAATATTTTTTTATTATCTGAAAGACGGACTAAATAGAATTTCTTTTTTTTTACCTAGGCCTTATTTCATCAGGATCCGAGGGTTTTGAAGGAAATCTCTAATCCATTGCCTTGCTACATAGGTATAAAAATTCGTTGCAATACAATGAACATGGCTGAACTGTCAAAATGATCCATTGTGATCGGTTGACACAATGGATCATTTCATCAATGGTTGTATCCAATAGACAGTACATAAATTGTTAGTAGTTAAAGAAAAGTATTATATGTATGGGTCCGATCATATTTAACAAAAGACCCGATGTAATAAAAAACCGGTCAAGTGCGTTGAGATCACGCACAATGAAGGGTTCCGTAGTTGGGATGAATTTATCCCAAGAACAAACTTAGCTTTGTAGTTGAAAAACATGTTCTCCCATGAGGAATGTATCGGAGAACATTTTTTTGCAACTGCGAATATAAGTTGGTCGATTATTACTCGTTAACTTGTAGAGCCTACTTAGCTGTGATAGTTTTTCTTTTAATTTCGTTATATATACTACTGCCGTGATTTTTTCTACACATTCAAAACCAACCATGTATCTTGCAGGGACACTTGACTCTAACAAAAATTAGCACTTTAAAGCTTAATATTTCTAAAAAAGATCTCTGAAACCAAAAATGGTTTTCACACACTCACAATGTTTCTGTACGACTATATTAATAAGGAACTAAAAATCGTAGGACTAAACAAACGCAAAGTAAAAGATATAGTTACTGATTGGCTACTCAAAATGGACTATCTAAAGACTGAAGATATACTAAAATTTACTGTGTAATCCACTATCACTGTCACCCACACACCCCCACTCACACTTACACATATACACTCACATGCACACACACTCACCTTTTTCACCTTATTTTATTTTAACCCTTTTAAATAATTAAATAAAAAAAATAACAATAAATATGTTCATATTCAGATTCACAACAAATGTAAGTACCTAAAGACACCAAATTGTAACATTTTTCACGGCTGAACGCTGTGTCCCAAAATACAAGCGATAGCTTAGTTTGGGAACCAGTATCACCAACTCTTGCAATTAATATATTTAGAAACTTTTATTTCGAAATATTTATTTTTGTGAATGTTCTTCTTGTACCAATAAACAATTTTTTTTTTTTGTTTTTGAAGGACCTTTCAAATGACACCACGGGATAGAAAAAAAAGAAAACATCACCTCTTTACGTGTCGGGGAGGTACCCTAAAAAAAATGTTGTTTCGTAATTTTATTTTACCACTTTGTCGGCGAGATTAATATGTATACCCATGCCAAACCAAAACTATAAGGGTTTCTTGTTTACTACGGAACCCTAAAAAATGAGACATTTCTACTTAAAAAAAAAATTGTCAGATCTATTAATTAACTAATATTATTACTCAATTGGCGAATTTTTTACCGATAAGAATTGAAACAGATAATATGACGTCTCTGTAATTCTGACTTGTACTAAATGATAAACATTTTAATTTAACTGTATTAACCTCGAACTTGATGAATTTATAATCCCATTTTATTAAACTTGACATTTTATTACTGTATTGCTTATTTCAAATTATTTACTGGGTTTCATCTTGACATGGTAAACTTGTATTCATTTGATTGAATGTGTTAATAATATTATATTGAGTGAGTCTCTATTATTACAGCTTAAACTGTTTGCATGCCTTCGTTAAGGTAGTTAGTATAAGGATCATTTTAAACTTAACATCTGTGACTTGTACACACGGCTACACATCAAGCTGTACATTTCCAGTTTAAGCTGACCTCGCATTGTACGGAAATCTTATATTATGCGAGATCAGGATAAACTGGATATGTATAGCTTGATGTGTAGCCGTGTGTACCTGCTTTCTGTGCAAATTAAGAATTATTCTATTTATATATCTTACTATCTTGACTAATATAATAAATGCGAAAGTGAGTTTGTTTGTTTGTTACGCTTTCATGCTAAAACGGCTGAACGGATTTGGATGACAGATAGTTTTTGACCTACATTTTAACCCACAGGATACTCTTTTTTCCGATGTTCCTACGGGATTAAGACCGCGGCGGCTATTAGTAAACTATAATGACAACGGTTTGTACCTATAGAATCGAATATCTAAAATATATTTTATTGCATAGTATCTGAAAAGCTGTTAAATGTTATAAATTAACATAAAGTAAAGTTAGATATTTTAAGTTATTCATACATATAAATAAAGTTATTGAACTCAGCAACAGTAAAAGACACGTATCGCAGTTAGTGTATTAAAAGAAAAAAAAATGATATAAATACTATGCAAAATTATTGTTCACTAGTGGTCGCCCAGTGGTCGAAATTCGACCATAAATTCATTCATTTAAATTTTGAATTTGATAGGATAAAATAATAGTTCATACTAATTCCATGCTGCCATGTCATTATTCTAAGGTAGAACCATAAACAAAAGATTGTGTGTGTGTGTCAAACGCATGGTAGTGTGTGTAATGTTTTTTTTTTTAATGATTTATTTAATAATATTAGCTTTCTGCTCTCCTCCTCGACATAAACTTTAACTGTGCCAAATGTCATACTCCTCCGTCCGTGTAATTTTCGTAAAAAGGGATATTTACAAAGTTTTTACTTCACGTACTAATAGATCAATGCTGCCAGAGACCCATACGTACTTATTTTAGGATATTAATTTACTAATATCGTAATAACTAGCTTTTAAACTCGACTTCGTTCGCATACCAAACAAGCTTTTTTGCCTACCCTTGCTCCATCTAAGGAACAAAGCTCGGATCTCAAATAATTCCCATTTTGCTTTGCTAATGATATTATTGAACACTGTAATATAAGAAATGTACCTCTTTATGTGAGCTTAATATAATTTCCATTTTGGTATGATAAAAATAATAAATAGTCAAGTAGTTAAGACCAACTTGGATGTAGCGCTCGCCGGCAGCCACCGCGGCACCGCTCGCTTCGCTCGGTCGGCTCGCTTGCTGTTTATCACAGTTATAACCTAACCTGACACATTTGGTCGGGGTATTTACTACGACCAACTTTGAAAATGGGCCATCAAATTTAAAAAAAAGACTCATTTTATTTAAAAAAGTAAGTTCAAGTTCAAGCCATGGTCGCATACCTTTACACCTACAAAATTATAATAGCATGCGACGACGGCTTTACCTTGACCATTTTTGTACCTATGTCTTGATTTCTGTCTGAAACATTTTCTTGTTTCATACTTTTTAGAGCGTGATTTTTCAGTAGTCGGGTTTTATTACATTCTAAAAAGAACAAAAACAGTTTTTTGAGGCCCATTTATTTAAAGAAAGCGTAAATCGTTAGGAGGTCCAATAAGTTTTTAGAGGATCAATAAAATTCCTTCGTGAAATACACCTGCGATGTTTACGTACATGCCTCGTTGGAAAGTAAGAACATAGTTATTGGCGCAAGTTCACTAGACCAGTCGGTGTTGCCACAAACCGGTGTGTTACGAAAGAAACTACTTGTATACCAGTTTCTTACTAGACATTCGTAGACGAATGTGAACGAATTTGTAGTAAAGTAACACAATTTGTGTAGAATTGGGAGGTGCTTGTGGTTTGGTGGGATTAGTGGGTGATGGCTCTGTGGGATTTGTAGCTAGAATAGGAGAGTTTTGTGGCTTTGGAGGATTAGTGGCTATATTTTAATTTAAAAGAGTGTCCGTGGAGTTTCTTGTCCGTTCTTCTCCATAGGAACCTACTATGCTTTGGAATGGACAACAAATTCATCTTTCTGACTGACCGATCTCTTGACAATTCAAAAGTGCCTGTAATTGGTTTATTTGAAATAAATGCTTTGAATTTGAGTGTGTGTTGGGTTAAACATCAAAATTAAAACTCATTTATTCAATTTAGGCTGAGAATCACCACTTTTTGAACGTCAAAATTACACAAGACAGTCCGCCAAAACACCTGCCCTTTAGTGAGTCGCTATGTAGGATCAGTAGATATGGCGGGATGTGTGATTTTGCGGAGTAGTGGCTTAAGAGTCCATATTCTTCAGCTCAAATTCATTCCTTATCTCGCTCTCACGATATTGCACGCGCTCTGAGAGCGAGACTGAGCGGCGGAGAGAAGGCTCCAAGGCGCCAATAGTTTAGGTAACGCGCCATGGTGTTTTTACGTCGAAAATAATGGTAATTAAAATTAAAAAAAAAAACACCGTGTCTACTTTATAGTTATTTCAGTTTTTATGTAAAGTTTCTCGATCTAATTTGATGTATTTTTTTTTAATACTAGCGGTTTATTGTTCGGTTTGGAGGTAACTTTGGATTTTTTTCTATCGAGATTTTATGGAATCATGTTTTCGTCACATATAGTACTTAACATTTAATCCTCAACTTTATCATATATTTATTTCAAAATTAATGCTGCAGTATTAACGCAGGATCATGCTAAGCAATGTGAGGTATTATGGGGCTTAATGGTTGTGTGGGGTTGACTTATTTGTGGTTAGAGGCTAAATATGTTTTTCGTGAAGTAGGCGCTATACCAATTCTCCAAAAAAAAATGGTGTGTCTGTAATTTAAAAAAAAAACGGCCAAGTGCGAGGACTCGCGTATGAAGGTTTCCGTACCAAAAAAAACGCCGAAAAAAAACACGTTTCTTGTATGACCCCTTATACAAGAAACGTGTTTTTTTCGGCTTGGTTATTAATTATTAACTATATTAAATATTTATTATCTATTATTACGGCGGCAATAATAGTACACAAATTGTGAAAATTTCAACTGTCTACCTATAACAATTCATGAGATACAGCCCGCTGACGGACAGACTGACGGACGTACAGCTGAGACTTACTAATAGGGTTCCATTCGGCACCCTTCAGGCACGAAATTTAAGGTTCCGTCTAAGCGAGTAATGAACAAAAGAAATTGACATATTATTTTAAAAACAAAACCTAAACTAACGCATTATTCTAAAACTAAAAAAACCGGTAAATGAAATAGTTATTTATGGTACAAGTGCGGAAAGTAGATGATTTCCGACGAGTAGCATTTTTATTCACGAGGGAGCGAAGCGAGCGAGTTTATAAGTCGACACGAGTCGGAAAACATCTTACGCAAATATATCATACAACGTTTTACTATGCATTGTGCGAGGAAATAAAAAAAAAACGAGCGAACCTTACAATAGTCAGTAGCATATGATGTGTAACAATGTGACATCTTGGCTGACGTACATCAATAATATAATCAATATTCTTCGTCATCATCATCGCCATCGCCTGACTTGTCAGTCATGTCTGACTTTGGCTTTGACTTTGGCTTTGGCTTTGACTTTGACTTTGACGTTGACTTTGACTTTGACCATTGTTATCGCCATTGCTATCGCCATCTTCACCATCATCATCATCATCTAATTTGTAAAACTTTTCGTTGCGTCGGGCTGACGACGGAGTTAAAAAATTAAAAACAGAAAACCAGAAAAGTAAAAAGCACTAGTAAAAAAAAGTGATACTTTCCGCCCAGTTTGGCTGCTTGGAAAACGCTCTTTTCGAGCACATGCATTGTAAAATACTTTTATTCACATCTAGTAGTGACGCATATATTAATAAGCATGTTACACATACAAGGTGACGAAAATACAGGTCTTCTAAAAAAATTTAAGCAATGCAATAACTATGTAGATTTATTAATTTATGAAATCGCAATATGTGTACAGGGTCAAATTATTTTGGCTAGCGTAACTTCGCAGATCTGATGTCGATATTTAAATATGCACAACACAACACAAAACCAAAGACACCGACTTCCGAAATGTAAGTTATTTTTCACTTTGTAGTGTTTTTTTTGGAAGTCGGTTGTTTTTTTTTTTTTGTTGTAATAATGTTTTTATTTCTCGTTTTTTGGTGGGTCAGTTTGTAATTTATCTAAGTTACAATAGCAAAATCTCAACTGCTCATCACCTTTTTACAAAATATTGCTTTTCCCGACCCAGGGGCTTTAATTCTTGAGGAGTTCTCCTGGTACTTCATCATCAGGTCCACTTCTCCATATGCATTGTGACGCGCATAAATTGCTTGGCAACCATACTAAAGTAATCGCATCGTAACCCATGAAATACTTATTATTAAGTAGTTCTGGTGGCCATCTGTGGTCTTCATTATCAGTTCCACTTCACCGAATGGTGCTTTTCAAAAGCAACTGCACTTAATATAAAAAATACCCAAATAGCTATAGGTGTGCCTATAATATTTGAAGAGTTCCCTCGATTTCTCCAAAATCCCATCATCAGAGCCTGAATTGATAACGATGGGAGTGCCTCGAAAGTATACGCTTTCAAACGAAACAGAAGTTTGAAAATCCGTCTATATATGACTGAGTTATGCCCAAACACAAATTAAAAAAAATATAAACATTCGATTTGATAACTTCCTCCTTTAAAAAGTCGCTTAAAAATAGTCAGTTTTTCCCTACTTCTTGTCAAGTTACGCGAACATGCATGTATGAAAAAGGAAACCGGCATGTCCCAGAACCAAAAATTCGTAGACATGTGACATCTACCTACTCGCACTGGGCCCGCGTTTAGGATTACGGTCCACTCCCGCTCACCGAGCGAAGGCCAGTGTCCCATTAGTGGGAACTATAAGCAGATTATGCCACACATACGAAGCAGTTGTTTATTTTCCCTATATTAATGAACTTAGTAATGTTATTTAACCCTCCAGAAACAACAAAACATCTCACACTTAGCCGGTTTTTACATTATGATAATCGTAAAAAATAAATCCTTCTTAACTTGTGATAATTACTTACTGAGAGTCAAAAACTGACATTAAACTAATAGTTATAATTAAAAAAATATAAAAAAAATATCTTATTATTGTTGTGACTTCCTAAAAAAACATGTTCATAGACATACATGAATAATTTATAAAAACATAAATCATTTTAATGTTTTTTACTGTCCACTAGTATCTAATTAGTATTATAAATAATTCATTCTGTTTCATAATTAACGGGTTTTATTATGTAGGTTAATGTGGTAAGCACATTTTTGTTGAGTTTTAGCCGAGTTCAAAAAAAGGAGGAGAATGTCAATTCGTTTTTTGAAGTGAAAACTTCTTTAGGCGCGTTGGGCATTTTTGAGATTGGAAAAACCAATTGAACTCGCGATACTGTTATCGTTACCGTTACACCTCATTAAAAGTATTTTCTGCACAATAAAATTGTTCAAGTTTTCATTTCTGTCGGCACTCCCGGAGTGCCACTGTTTATTTTTTTTTAATTATTATTAGCCTGTGTTGTCCCATCCACTTTTCCCTGTCTACTGCGATTGCAGACCAATACTTTAAGAAAGAGTCTAGCTCATCACGCCATCTCTTTCGGGGCCTGCCGCGTAGGTAGTCGTTTTCTGCTAGTTGGGTTCTTGGGATCGCAAAAATGACCACTGAGTGGTCAGTGGTCATTTTTGCGTATTGCTGTGAATTCAGTTGTAACTTCGTCATTTAAGAATCGATTTTAATAATTCTTGTTTTGTTTGAAAGTGTGTAAGTCTTGAGGTCAACCCATACAAATTTGGTCAAGTTCTGATGCTACGATATTTGAAAAAACAAATACCGCAGCGCTGGTATTCTGATAAGGCCCACTGTAATGCCACTGACACACCTACGGACATAAAATAAAGCCCACTAGAGGAGTAAAAAAAAAAAAAAAAATACAGGCTGGCATCGGGACATCGACGCGAAAACTGTTAAAAAACAAATACCGCAGCGCTGGTATTCTGATAGGGCCCGCTGTAATGCCACGGACACACCTACTGCAATAAAATAAAGCCCACTAGAGGAGTAAAAAAAATAAAAGAAAATACAGGCTGGCATCGGGACATCGACGCGAAAACTGTTACCATGAATTCAGTACATGATTCTGAACGCACCTGCGTTGAAATTTGTCGTAGGGGGCGAGTCTATTGCCATCAATCGGGCACAAATTCAGACTCCGGGCTACTACTCAGAAATTCCTGTTGGAAAACCTAATAACACTTTTTCCGACCTGGAAATCGAACCCAGGACGTCATGTTCAGCAGTAGCGCTTGCGAACACTAGTATGACGAAGTAGCTAGGCGAGGCAGCTAGTATACCGAGGCAGATAGTATACCGAGGCAGCTAGTATACCGAGGCAGCAAGTATATCGGGGCAGCTAGTATACCGAGGCAGCTAGTATACCGAGGCAGCTAGTATATCGAGACAGCTAGTATACCGCGGCAGCTAGTACACCGAGACAGCTAATTAGTATACCGAGGCAGCTAATATACCGAGGCAGTTAGTTCGTTCTTTCTCTCTCTACTCATCTTAGTTTCTTTCGGGGTTGCCAATATGTACGGTCTCACCGCCGTACATTTTTTTGCTTATTCTGTAACCTACTTTAGGTCAACGATGCGCGTCATAACTTAGTGTAATAAAATGAAATGACTAACTAATTTAAATATAGTGAACTTATAACTGTGTAGCTATCAACAACTGAGAGAAATAATCGCCTTCCACTCACTTACTGTAACTTACTTTTAACTTAAATAAACTTAACTATTTAGCACAACTTAGTGGAACATGTTTCTCTATACCAACTGAACTTACAAACCTTCCCGACAAATCGGTGTACGGAGTTAACTACTACAACCCGTACTTTAATGTTCCTTCGAGCAGGAGGCAGTTAGTATACCAAGGCAGCTAGTATATCGAGGCAGCTAGTACACCGAGGCAGCTCCAGCTAATTTAAGTAGTAACAAGATTATAACGCGTAGCTGTGTGTATGTTACGTTTGCGGGGCAAAGACCTCTTCTTATACAGAGAAGGCACGAGCATTGATCACCACGCTTGCTCAAGACGGGTTGGTGATTTCATACTTATGTCCTAACTAGAGTGCCCCGCGGTTTTACCTGCATAAGTCTAGATCCCGTGAGAATATCGGGATAAAAGTATTTTATGTATTAATCCAGGTTATAAACTATCTGTGTGCCAAATATCATCTAAATCCGTTCAGTAGTTTTTGCGTGAAAGAGTAACAAACATCCATCCATCCATTCTCTTAGTAGTACTTTTTATTAATGTGAAAGCGAGTTTGTATGTGACGCTTAACGGATTTGGATGATATTTGGCATACGGGTAGACCATGAACTGGGTTAGGAGTTAGAACATCTGTTACATTTTATACTGATATTCTCACGGGATCGAAGCTAATGCTGGTGAAACCGCGTGGCGCAGTTAGTTAAGTCCAGGTTTCTTCACGATGTTTTTTCTTCACCTACAAGTTTTTTATTGTAATTAACGATAAAATCATTTCTTCACGGCTTGTTAGGTTAACAAATTAATTTAAGTGGTTATTAGTATTACACATTTTTTTTAAACCTTGATTTTTTTGCTGTGGTCGATCTCAGTCCACTCCCGTTTACAGAGCTGAGGCCTGTGTCCCAGCAGTGGGAATATTACGGACTGATTATACTACTTTTTTTTAAGTTTTGACAATGAATATGGATGGCTCTAAAAATAAGGAAGAAACGATCTATTTATTGTAGTAGCTGCGCCTCGATCCCGTGACAATATCGGGATAAAAAGTATCCTATAGACTAACCCAGATCATGGTCTACCCATGTGTCAAATTTCATCCAAATCCGTTCAGCCATTTTAGCGTAAAAGCGTAACAAACATACAAAAAATCAAATCTTTTCTCTTTATCATATTATTTTATATTATTATAGATTACATGAAAGATGATATGGCTAGAAGGGGGTGAGCACTGTAATGACTGATAGAGAATTATGGAAGAAGAATGTTTTCTTCCATACTCCTCCCATTTAAATTCAGTTATGGGCTGTACCGGGGCGGTTGCTGCAGGTGCAGAAAACCTCAAATGGCGCAAAAATAACAACCTTATTATAGAGCCGTTTGGAGTTGAAACACTATAGGGCCGCTGGGTACGAATGCTTATCGAGTCACATTCAACCGAAAACTCACCTTGGCCATGGTAGCTAAACAATCCTACCAAAGGATAGGTTTTGTTCTGATAATTGCCGCGATTTTCGCACTGCTCACGCCATCAAAATAATTTTTAATGCGCTCGTACGTAGCAAGCTGGAAACCAGCTCTTGCGTGTGGAATCCACATAAAAGCGTTCCTTAGTTACCTATATAAGCAGAAACGCACGGCTACTATCCTTACCTCTATCTGACAAAATTCTTACTGGGTTACTTCGGATACAACTCGCTAGAGGTAAGGCGAGCTCGAGGTCAGCTCACAATAGCCTGTAAGACGCTGCGTGGCGCTATTGACGCTCCTGATCTGCTTGACGTGCTGGTGCCCTTCTTTATCCCAGACAATTTCTGGCGGGGCAGAAGACACAGGCTGTTTGCCGTGCCTCCATGTCGTAGTGTTCTGCACGTGCTAAGTCGCTAATTCCTCGCACTCTGGCCGCTCTTAATGATCTTTCGGATGGATGGACGAAGATTTTATTGATATGTCAGGAGTACTGTGAGAGGAATTTGTGAAAGTTTTGTTAACCTTCTTTTATTTTATTTATGTTTTTATTTTGTATATTTTAATGTGTGTTATAATTGTCTCTTTTATTTTTATAATTTTAGATACTGTGATACCGTTGTAGCTAAATAAATTAATAAATAAAATAAATAAATGAAGTATTTCGGGACATCGCCAAGCGACTGGTCGACTCTTCACGTGACCAGAGGGCTGGCCAATTCTTAGGCCAGAGAATCAGTGGCAGCATTGCCACGTTGGATGGCAATGCTGCCACCCTTTTGGGCACTTTGCCCGCTGACAGCGATGCGGACGACTTTTTTGATGCCCAATGAGCTCTTCTCTTCTCTTCTCCCTTTATTTTTAACCGATTTCAAAAAAGGAAGACGTACTCAGTTCGTCGTTTTTTTACGTGTGTTCCCCGATTACTCGAAGACGGCTGAACTGATTTGAAAAATATATTTTTTTGTTTGAAAGGGTATACTTCCGAATGGATCCCATTGTCATTTGGTTATGATCTGTTGATGGGACCTTGGAGTCGAGGGAACTCTTCAAATATTATAGGCACACCTATAGCAATTTGGGTATTTTTTATAGTAACTCGTTCATTTGCTCTCTAAAAGCACCATTTGGTAAAGTGGAACTGATGAATTACAAACCAACCCACTAAAAAGTGAGAAAAAAAATAACAAAAATACAACCGAAATCAAAAAATACAAATAAAATAAAAATATTTTTACCAAAAATACAACCGACTTCCAAACTACAAAGTGAAAAATAACTTTAATTTCGGAAGTCAGTGTGTTAGGATCAGTATTTAAGTTTTTTGCCACCGACTTCCGAAATTAAAGTTATTTTTCACTTTGTAGTTTGGAAGTCGGTTGCATTTTTGGTAAAAATAATTTTATTTTATTTGTACATAATAAATATATACTAATAATATATATTATAATAAATAGTTGTATATACATAATTTAGATAATGTGTAATCAAAATATTATTGAAATAAATCTTACGTTATGGGTAGAAGAATGATAATGTTTTTTTTTTTTTCAATGTTGACAGGTTAAAAATAGAAAACTGTTTTTTTTTTCTAAATAAAATCGCTTTGATCACTCAGTCTTTGTCATGAATGTCATTTACCAACATTAACCCTAAATACATCTAACGTAAATAAATATTGATTCAATGCGGGATTCGAAGTGACGAACTTGAGTAGGTACCATGGCGAACACTGGCGGTGACTTACTTTTCAACCTTATTGCTAAGGGCATAAGGGTGAAAATTGGTTCACCGCTAATATTCGCGGTTATTCATGTAGACATTCTTATACAAATAAATAAAATTGAAGTGTCTGTTTGTCAAAATAAAAGCTTTTTACTAAGTGCATAGTATCTATATACGGTACCTACTTACAAAAAAAAAAAGTCTGTTTATTTGTTCCGGCTCATCTTCGAAACGGCTGGGCCGATTTGGCGAGACTGGCAGATAGCTGATTTATTATAAGGAGAGAGGAGGCAATTTAGGTTACTTTAATTGTTGTAAAAGAATTTTAGAGTCCACGCGGGCCTAATTCACAGCCAGGCCCAAGGGCTTAACGTGCTTTTCGAGGCACAGAGGGGTCTTGATATGTAATGGTTGGTCACTCATCCACGAACCGACCGCGGCAAGCGTAGCTTAACCTTCGATCGACTCAAAGAAAATGCTTAAAACATAATTAATTAAATGTATTTAGATTACGGTCAAATTCTAATTGGAAAATAAACATTTGGAAATAAAAAATGAATATCAAAAATTATTCATATTTTTATTCTATAATATTAAATGAGCAATATTTGTATAAAATATACAATTCATAATCACGTTCTCGAAAACGGCTCTAACGATTTCGATGAAAGTTGCATTATAGGGGTTTACGGGGCGAAAAATCGATCTAGCTAGGTCTCATATCTGGGACAATTTGTTTTCTCTATTTTCACCTGAGCAGAGCTCGGTTGCCCAGGTACTTCTTACTTAAGTGGCAATTTCTCGCAGAACAGAGGGGCGATGAAGCTGAAAGGTTCTGGAGTGGCGACCACGTACGGGAAGACGTAGCATTGGAAGGCCTCCCACAAGGTGGACCGATGATATCAGGCCGAAGGCCGCAGGAAGTCACTGAAAGCGAGAACCACAGAAACGGTCGAAGTGGCGATGTTTGGGGGAGGCCTATGTGTAGCAGTAGACGTCTTTCGGCTGAAATGATGATGATGATCTATCTTTTAACGAAATGTGATGAATTTAAATCTTTGAATCTGAATAGGTACAATATCTTAAGTAACATCCTCATTGGTGTTATGGTCGCAAACGCCAATGCTGAGTGTGGACTCCTAGATTTGACGGGTTGGGCAAATAGTTATGTAGTTTTTCTTTTAGCAAAATCTCACAAGCAGCCTGGACTTGTAACTGGCGAAATATGGGTTACAATACAGGGTGGTAGTTAATTGATTCAGGCGTGACCTTGCGGAAAATACAATAAATCCATGATAAAATACAATAGACGTAGATATATTTAGTAACCTGTTCCGCTTAGCTATTTCTAAAGAGCCATAAAAAAATCGACACGTGTTTCCTCTCAACGAGGCATCCTCAGGAAGTATAAAAGTCAATCGTCAATCTGCATCCATAGCTAAGCGGAACAGGTTACTAAGTATATCCACGTCTATTGTATTTTTTTTAATACAGGGTGGATTTTTGTGAGACTGGGCTATAAGGGCACGTATCAGGGTCATACGTGATAATTAACGTTTTTCTAGCTGACTGTATCATTTTTACAAAAATCTGTAAATGCAGTTAGCAATTACTCAAAAACTTAAGGACAGTCTCCTTAGAGAGTTTTCCTGTAGCTACAATGGTTAAGGTACCTGCTCTTATTGCTCCGTCTCGAAAATCCACCCTGTATGATTGTTATACGGGATGGATTATTGTACAGGGTGGATTATTATACAGGCTGGATTATTATACAGGATGGATTTTTGAGACGGTGGACGGATGCAGAGATTTATACATCTCTGCCTTCCTCTCCGGGAAATACAGGCGTGATATTATATAATTATTATCGCAGGATTTAGAACAACCTTGTTTGGGTTATGGTAACCGGGGACCTTACGCATCATATTATGTATTTCTATTTACCTACAATAAAATGTTGGATTCACGTGAATGCATACATAAATAAGTTAAATGAATGCATACTTTATTTTAATTTTATCATTCTCTACTACTATTATAATAATTGCATTAATAATATTATCATTGAATTACAAGCAATAATATTATTATTGCTTGTAATTCATACAATGCAATATATTACATGAATTAATATTACGTACGCGATAGATTTCCATACGATTCCAAATTGTACAACGTTTGCTCAGCGTCTTACATTTTAAAAGAGCTGTAGAAATAGGCACCCTTTGGGTACGGAACCCTAAAAAGTTCAGCATTATAGAGCGTCGAATCTGTCACTTATACCTGCAGTAATATATCATTACATATATTTATTATTATAAAACAGAGTCCCCGCGTCTGTCTGTCTGTATGAACGCGATCAACTCAAAAACTGCCGAACGGATTTTCATACAGTTATCACCAATGGACGGAGTGATTTATGAAATAAATTTAGTTGTATAATTCATAAGGTTTTGTGTAAACTGGCTGAAATGACAGGTTATTCGAGATGTCGGAAAAAAAAATAGTGAAATGAGCTGTCAAATAGTTTAAATTCGGAGCATCAGGCGGAATGACAATTCACTTCAAACTTACTTCATCACGGTCAGATATTTAAAGAATAATATATCGGCCTGTTTATCTAATTTGTTTCGATACAAAGGAATAATTCACGGAACTGTTAAAGATGATAAATAATTAGTTTCTTTCAATAATATCTATTTTTATAGCCACTTAATTATGGAGAATGATTAAATATTGTGTTTTCCTAAAATGTTTTGATAGGTATTTATTATTAATTTTACGCGAGGAAATCTACCTTTTTGTCATATTATCTATGAAATTGCGTCATAAGTTTATGTTATTAATAATTAATAAATATTTAATAACATCATGACTATGGTGTATCCGCATTTTTGTGCATATTTTATTTTTATCCTAAGACCGGGTTGGTCACCATCATCTTCATTCTCCTAACCATATCCTAATTTATTTGTAGTCAACATGTCTTTTTCTGCTTTACCTCTCTATCCATCTGCCTTTCCACAGTCCATCCATCGTTTCTTTGGTCTTCCCCTACTCTTATAGCCATCCACATTCATACTGAAAACTATACTAAGACGCCACCCTAATTTCTGAATAATTTTGAAGGATGTTGCTAATCCATTGCTTCATATCTTCAAAAAATTTGTCTGCTCAACAAAGTAAATAACGCAATGAATGTTGTTGAACTGTCAAAATGGGACATATTGTGAGTGAGTGACGTGAGGCCGGTTTTGTAAACATGTGTGTACTTAGTGAGGTGCAGTTTGATTGTAAATGTGTGCGTGTGAGCGTGTATGCACAGAGTGGTGGTGTAGTTTGGGCATGCTTCACTGTATTGTTCACAGCGCTATGCCTTGGTTGTTTATTTGGTCTCAAGGGTGCAGGTTGATATCATCATTTAAATCCTGAAGTCTTTAGAGGCGATATTATAGACTCGGGGCTCGGAGATCGTGACTTATTTATACCTAGTACTATTAGCCGCATGTATCGATGGTTAAGTTACGCTTGCCGAGGTCGGTCCGTGGATGGGTGACCATCCATTACATATTGAGATCCGCCGCTAACCCGCTGATCCCGGCTGTTATTTGTAGATCTTTGACAGTCGTTACGGGTAGTCAGACTGTGAATGTCCAGAAAGTGTAACTAGCAGTCTTACCAAGGGGTATCTTTTTACCCAGTAACTGGGTTGTGGAGGTCAGATGGGCAGTGTTCAGCTGCATCTGATTAGAGCGGAAGCCGACCCCAACATAATTGGGAAAAGCAGATCGGCAATAGGCTCGCCCCTATTAGGACTTTCACATCCAATATAATTTACTATAAACCGAGCAATATTTGTATTATATATATTTGTTTGTATATATATTTGCACTCACGTTCTCGAAATCGGCTCTAACGGTTTCGATGTAAGTTGCAATATAGGGGTTTACGGGGGCGAAACATCGATTTAGCTAGGTCTCAATTTGGGAAAATTCGTTTTCTCCATATTTTCACCCGAGCAGACCTCGGTCGCCCAAAGTTTAGAACAAGATACTGAATAATGACATGATATTATTGACATTAGAATAATGACATGACAGCATGGAATTAGTAGGTACCTACTATCGGGTGACCACTGAAAATCAGCGCTGTGCTGTGGGTTCCCCATAGCACAGCATCATGCTGAGTGGAAGCCTTCTTGTCACGTTCATGTCGTGCAGCTGCCGACTAATTTCTGTTTTACGCTCGTGATTTATTATGTACTTTTTGTTGTTTTCGTTTACTCCTGTGTTTTATGTATGCACGTGTCTCTGTGACAAACAAACCTATTTGTCTTTCTTTCTTTTTATCATTGCAGCATGGAATAAGTAGGTACTATACATGGATTAGTATGAATTTTCCTATACTATTAAATGAGCATTCTCTATTTTTACCAGAACAGAGCTCGGTCGCCCAGGTACTGACTGGCTAAATAAGATATAATAAAAAAAAAATGATTAGTTTTTTTTGGGGTCATCTACCGCAGTTAGTGTAATCACTTGAAGTATCAGTTTAAAAATATCAGCTTTCTTTGTGTAAACTTCACAGACGTGATGGATATACCTAAATGCAAAAAAATAAATAAAAAAATACACTTTTTCTCAACTCATACTTCAAGTAGCAAAACCATCAGCGGTCGTTGACCCTGAAAAAAAACCATTAATTTTTTCAATTAATTTTGTCTAAGTCAAATAATTTATTCTTAATAGGCCCAAAGGCACTTTTGAACGTAATTTACAAAAAAATAGAATTGATGGGCATTGAGAAATGGGCAAGAAACTTCACCGTTACTCTTTTTAAATGTTTTACAATATTTTGTATAGGTATATAATAACAGCCGCACGGGTTGATCCACCAAGTTAAGCTACGTTTGCCGGGGTTGATCCGTGGATGGGTGACCATCTTTACTTAACTCCTCCGTGCCTCGGCCAGAACATTAAGCCGTTGGTCCTGGCTGTCATTCGTAGATCTTTGACAGTCGTTACGGGTCGTCAGAAGCCCGAAAGTCTGACAATCAGTCTAACCAAGGGGTATCGTGTTACCCAGTAACTGGGTTGTGGAGGTCAGATAGGCAGTCACTCCATGTAAAATACTGGTATTCAGCTGTATGTCGTGTTAAGATATCGATATCTACCCATCAATTAAAATAATATAGCATTACTTAATATCAA
Source organism: Omphaloscelis lunosa (assembly GCA_916610215.1). NCBI lineage: Eukaryota > Metazoa > Arthropoda > Insecta > Lepidoptera > Noctuidae > Omphaloscelis > Omphaloscelis lunosa. The sequence continues at coordinate 11,070,149 of OU744273.1, read as the reverse complement.
GTTTACTACATACTACATTATTATGATATTTGTTTTAAATTTCGTAATCAAATTAAATAACAGTTTGTAAAACTTAAATAATTTAAAAAATCAAAATTTATTAATACTTACATTTTATTTTTATAAATATTAAAATCTATAAAGCTTTGTGAATTTACTTTCTTAAATATGCATGAAATAAAGGGCTTTTAAAAAAACCGGCCAATTGCGTGTCGGACTACGCATAATGAAGGGTTCCATAGTTGGGATGAATTTATCCCAAATACAAACTTAACATTGTAGTTGAAATACATGTTCTCCCAAACATTCCAACTGCAAATGTAAAGTTTGTAAGCACAATATTGAGAGATTTACCATGTTACTTTAAGACCATAGACTTTTTATAGGTTTTTCTGTAATCTATAAGTAAAGGTTCACCCACATTTCGCCAGTTATGTTTTAAGTCCCATGTAATAGGGGGCGAGCCTATTTCCATCAACCGGGCACAAATCCAGACTCCAGGCTGCTACTGAGAAATTGGCGAAATGTGGATGAACCTGCTACAGGGACACCTCTGCCCAACCCTTCGGGGAAACAAGGCGTGATGTCTATAAGTAAAGAGCCATACTACGAATTTTTTTCAATATTTTAGGTCCAGTCGTTTTGGAAATAAGAGGAATGGTCAATTTTCATTTCTTAAATATCTTTAAAAGTATTTATTTAAAAATTATATAAAAAATATGATTAAAATCCTCGCAGCAAGCCCTTTCATTTGATATGTCACACGGTACTGTTAGCAAAACTTTTAATTTTTTTAATTTTCTTGTTTGCTCCCAAAAGTGATTCCTATATTCAAAATTAATTTAATTACGAAAAAAAGACACGGATAGACATACAGTCACACGACTGATCCTACAAGGGTTCCATTTTTTCATTTTGAGGTACGAAACCCTAAAAAAACGGATTTATTTTATTTACACGATACATCAGCGGAGATTTTCTAGATAATTTAATTTGACCCCGTACACAAATTTGTATAGCATTTTCTGGAATAAAATCGTAATTTTACTATTGTTTTAGTTTACGTAATCCTATGAGAAAACATTTTGTTTTATTCTTCTTCACTCGTGGCTGGGTTTTTACCTTTATTTACCTCTTAATTGGATTTTTTATACTATTCTACACGATCCTCTGATAAGGAACTAAAATTTAATATAAAATTGTTATTTTTCTTGTTACAGGTAACTACTGGTTCTTCTTATTTTCTGTTTAGAGAAATTAACTGAAACCACAGCCGGTAACTGGGTAAGTAATATCCTTACTTATTATAAAACAAAGTCCCCCGCCGCGTCTGTCTGAACTCAAAAACTCGCGATAAACTCAAAAACTACTGAACGGATTTTCAAACAGTTTTCACCAATGGACGGATTGATTCATGCGGAAGGTTTTAGTGTATAATTCATTACGGTTTTGTGTAAATTTGACCATTATTGTTAAAGATGTCGGAAAAAATCATGCCGACTGGTAGCTTTATTGGTGTGCGCCGCGGAAATCGTAAAAGTTACATAAAATTTATGTTGTACAGTATTGTTCATCCAAAAAGTCCGCGATGGCATATGTCTATCTTTTAAGGATGACCATCCTTAGAAGATAGACATATGCCATCGCGGACTATTTTATTTAATTTTTTAAGATGACACAACAATCATTTTTATCTTTCAGAATTTGATAAAAAGTTCATTGTTATTTTCGAAGCTATTTTGACCGGTATCATATTAAACCTTATCCAATTAACTTTTTTACTTAAATTGAGCATTTAATTTAGATTAAAATATGCCTTGACATCATTTCATTTAAATGAATGGTTTAAAAGATATCACAGATTCAAAATTACGCGTAGCAAAATAATTTATGTTGACGGCAACGCGGGCGCAGCGGTAGGAGTCAATGACCTTTTCCTCGGCTATTAGGTATGTAATCCCGGTATGGGTAGTACGTTCCCGTGGGATACCTTCCGAAATCCACGCGGGCGAAGCCGCGGGCAAAAGCTAGTTTTAAATAATATCCGAACCCTCGAATTCAAGTCTCCTCTCTGCGAGAGTCCTCCTCGTCTCCTCGCTAGAGAGCAGTGGGGGGCCCAGTGGTATCGACGATGATATTTTTTTTAATCCTATACTATTAAATGAGCAATATTTATTATTTTTTATTTATATATATATATGTCGGAAATACGTTACTAAGTTGCCTAGACGGGACGCCAGCGCCGCCTAGCGGCGTTCGATAGAGTCTACAAAATAACGCTCGGAGCGGCCGGACCGGAGCTGTGTAGATGGAATCGATCAATATCGATTCAAATCTGCCGAGCCTTTTCCCAACTATGTTGGGCTCGGCTTCCAGCCTAACCGGATGCAGCTGAATACCAGTATTTTAAATGGAGCGACTGCCTATCTGACCTCCACAACCCATTAATTGGGTAATACGATAGTAATTGGTAAGACTGGTTGTCAGACTTTCGGGCTTCTGACGACCCGTAACGACTGTCAAAGATCCACGAATGACAGTCCTTACAAGAAGTGTTTTGTTCCCGACTTTTTTTTGCTCGATCTTAATTCAATACGGAACTCTTCATGTGCGAGTCCGAGTCGCACTTGGACGGTTTTTTCAATAAATGCCTAAGTAAATAGAATAGCACGAGGTCCATCGATTGACGTTTCTAAGTCTTAATCATCGATATCCTGAACTATTTCACCTTTGCGATCAACCCATCGATGCGACGTCGATCTCGAAGCACTAATAACACGATTAAAAATTAAATTGCAGGTAGTTACAGATTTGATTGAGAGTAATGGTGGCTCAATGGTAATCACTAGGACTACGAGTTGTAGGTCGGAGATTTGAACCCTGACAGCCGCTTTACTTTGTGTAAATTATTACATCACCGCTGCTCTCAAAACGGTAAAGGAAAACATAGAACCAAAAATTTGAAGACATGTGACATCTACCAACCGGCACTGGGCCCGCGTGGAGGATTACGGCCGACTCCCGCTCACAGAGATGAGGCCTGTGTCCCAGCAGTGGGAACATTATAGGCTGATTATTTATAGATTTGTTTAAGTTAATAAGTGCCTTGAAACTTTTATTAAAGTCAGAATTAGAAATAGTAGGTATCAGAAGAGATAGGGCAATTTTAATGAAAGACCTCACGGAAAAAATATAGATTTATTTAATTTTGTGTACCTTGGCCCGTGACTAAATGATAAGTAATAGCCGCACGGGTCGATCGTAGGTTAAGCTACGCTTGCCGCGGTCGGGTCGTGGATAGGTGACCATCCATTACATATCGAGACCCCTCTGTGCCTCGGAAAGCACATTAAAGCCGTTGGTAGCTGTCATTCGTAGATCTTTGACAGTCGTTACGGGTAATCAGAAGTCCAAAAGTCTGAAAATCAGTCTAACCAAGGGGTATCGTGTTACCCAGTAACTGGGTTGTGGAGGTCAGATAGGCCGTCGTTCCATGTAAAATACTGGTAATCAGCTGCATCCGGTTAGACTGGAAGCCGACCCCAACATAGTTGGGAAAAAGCTAGGCAGATTGCATCTTGGCTTGACAATGACATTCAACTTGATACCTAAAACTGAGGTTACATTACGATGTATGTAGGTACCTAAATCAAATGTTAATTTTCCTCAATTTGTAGCAATTGACGTGTCCATACGTCTTCAACCTGTCATTTGAATATATGGACAATTTAAGTTGGTAGTTAATTTTCTTAAGGCCGCGGAGTCGAAGTCAGCGGGCAGCGGGACGGCAGCGGCGGAGAGCGGCGCATTCAAATGCATAGATCTATATGTATGTAACTGGCTTCGAAGGCAGCGGCGCGGGGAGCGAGCAAGTTCCATATAAAACTATGCGTTGCCACGCCGCCGCCGCCGCCGCCCCGCTTACTTCGAGACCGAGACCTAACGATTAATTTCCCTGATTTTACTATCCCACAGTTGAATATTGGGCTAGTTGGACGTAATAAACTGAATTATTATGTGATTATGGGTTGGAAAAATGCAGGAGGAACTCGTGGCTAAGTAATAAGAGCTGCAAAGGGGCGATTCATCAGGTTAAGCAAGCCTTTTCCCCAATGTTGGGGTTGGCTTCCAATCTACCCAGATGCACTTGAATATCAGTATTTTACATGGAGTGACTGCCTATCTGACTTCCACAACCCAGTTACTGGGTAACACGGTTGTAAGACTTTCGGGCTTCTGACTACCAGTAATGACTGTCTAAGATCTACGAGGTTAAATCACCAGATGTAACTAAAAAAAATGCTAAAAATCTTATTACATCACAACACATTTTTTTACAAATACAAACCGCCTCCAATATTCTTAACTCTCAGACATAAAAACAGGTTCTAAACTAGGCCAATAACTTTACCATTTCAATACTTATACCGACTAGACATAGGAAAAAACGTCTTGACCCTTGAGGCAGTTAATTGACTGTCAATCACGAAGAGAATGTTTTGATACTTGGAATACTCCTTTATGAAATTTTATCATTATTTATCACGTAACTGGCGAAATGTGGGTTTTACTATAGGTAGGTACACCTCTGCCCTTTGAGGAATACGGGCGGGATATTATGTTACAATAGCTTCTGTTTTTTTGTTTTCAGAAATTTCTTTAAATACAATAGATGTGGATATATTTAGTAACCTGTTCCGCTTAGCTATTTCTAAAAAGCCATAAAAAATCCTGAAAGAAATTGACACGTGTTTCACCTCTCAACGAGGCATTCTCAGGATGACGATTGACTTGTGTGGTTGTGGTTATTCAATTAACTAAGAAATTTCTTGTTTTAAGGCAACAATAACCGATTTTTAACGATTTTATACCGAAGCATCTAAACGAGTAGTGTTAATAATGTGAAAAAAAAAAAGTTAAATTAGAGTATTTTCTTAATAACTTAATACTGTGTGTGTCATTATAATGTCCACATATGGAAATGAGGGAATCTATCAAAAAAACATTTTTTTTTTTTCAATTGAGGTCACTGCCGTATATCTGCGTCTTAACATAAAATATAACCTTTGACACTCGGCAATACTGTAGCTTCACATTAGTGTAAGAATTTTCGGAATCGGATCAGCAGTTCTAGAGATTACCCCCTACATACAAACTCACTAATTTCACATCTTTATAATTTTAGTATGGATTTTATAATCAGCCTTTTCCTAACAATTTCGACGTAGGTTTTCGTAATTAATTAACTGCCGCAAGGCTATGCTGGTTGCGTTAATTCCATGGATGGGTGATCATCCATTTCATTCCGAGACCCCTTCATGTCTGGGATAGCATATCAAGCCATTTTTCACGGCTGTCATTCGAAAGATCTTTGACAGTCGTTACGAGTAGTCAGTAGCCTAAAAATCTGACAACCAGCCTTACCCAGTTACTGGGTTGTGGAGGTGAGATAGGCAGTCATTCCATGTAAAATACTGGATTTTAGCGGCAACCGACTAGACTAGAGGCCGACGTTAACGAAGTTGGGAAAAAGCTAGACGGATGACAGTGTGTTGTCTTTGTATATATTTGAAATGGCCTCCATGACTGGCTTTATTTAGATGTAAGACCGGAGTGACAAGGACAGACAACCACATTACTACCTTGCTGACAAACTAACATTTTTACCACGGCATGGACTATCCTTAATAATACGTGCTAATACGAGAGAATAAGGAAAATGCCCTATTATTCTCAGCTACATAATATAAAAAATAAGTATTTTAGATTTCCAGATTACCGAAGCACATAAGTTTTCTGGTTTACCTGTAAGCACTTACTTACAGGTTAACCAACAAAGATTTGCGCTTCGGTAATCTTCGTGTTTCCGAATTAGTACGAACGTTGCGCCACGGAGTAATCCCCCACAGAGGCAAAGATTCTATGGTCTGTACCTACTGCCGCGATTTTCTTTTTTAGTGCACTTATCTCTGTTGGGTTATTGACACTGGTCGCACCTAATGTCACTCAAAAGGTTTTTGAAATTGCATAGAGTTGATAATCAAATATTTTGTAACCATGGTTATAACAAAATATGTAAGTGCTTTCATGGTTGTACTCGTAGCAGTTCTAAATTAGCTCTCATAATCGCGCATTCGTATTTCCGGAGAAAGACGATGATTGCCGAAGCGCATACTTTTGCTGGGAGATCTGTATTTATTTATCATGTGATGACATGTTGCAATGTCAAACAATGACCACTTACGTTTGGCCAAAGTTCTGAAACTAGTTGTTAATATTGACCGAAGTAGGTACTATTTCAACATAAACCGGTTTTTCCGAATATTCTATTGCATATGTTTATTTTTTCAACTACAGGGTAAAAGGTCACTCCGAGCTACGAAAAACGTTCCGCATTATTACCCCAGCTGACATTTTTGTAGATCCGTAACAGTCATCACATGCAGTCAGAAGCCTAAAGTCTAAACACCCCTCTTAAGGCGACACAAAGCGACTTTTAATGACTTTGTACTGAAGATCACGTCTAAACGAGTAGTGTTGAAAAAAAAATATGTTCAATTAGAGCATTTTTGTAATAACGTAATCTGTGATTACGTTTAAATTACATAGTGGAATTAATTTGTAAAGTTATGTCTAACGCGGATAAAAAACTGAGAATCACGCAAAAACTATCAAACGTATTTTTCTAAAACCAATTTAAAGCTATTTTAAAGATAATTAAATTACGCATCTTTTAGTATACGTGTTTTATTAGAATATCTTTTGTTTTACGTATAATAAATTAATAATGCGTCTAATTTGGGTCAGCGCTCCTTGACGGGCGAGTTCTATTACTGGCTGTGTCTGGACTTTGAATCTTGAGTTTCTTCTCAGGGATGGAAAATGTCGACTCCGTCTAACTTATTTATTTTTAGGGTTCCGTACCTCAAAAGGAAGAAACGGAACCCTTATAGGATCACTCGTGTGTCTGTCTGTCTGGCTGGTTGTGCGTCTGTCACAGCCAATTTACTCGGAATCTACTGGACCAATTTAGTTGAAATTAGGTACCTACATATATGAGTTTTTGTAACCCAAACACGGACGCGTAACGTAAATAAATGAATTTTGATTAAGAGGCTTACTTTTCGGGGGCAAATTGAAAAATAAAAAAGGTTTTTATAATTTTTAAATAAATACTTTTAAAGATATTTAAGAAAATAGATGAAAATTTACCCCTTATCTCCGAAACTACTGAGACTAAAATGTGGAAAAAAATACAGAATTTAATTCTATATACTTAAAAAGATTACAGGAAAACCTATGAAAACTCTATGATCTTAAAAGTAACAAGGTAAATCCCCCAATATTGTGCGTACAAACTTACTTTTGCAATTATAATGTATCAGAGAACATGTTTTTCAAGTACAATGTTCAGTTTGTTCGGATAAATAAATTCATCCCCACTACGGAACCCATCATTGTGTGTGGTCCGACACGCACTTGGCCGGTTTTTATATGACGCGTAAAAGTGATTCCGATATCCTATTTACAGATTAATAATTTAATTTAATTTCCCAGTAACTATACTACCTGGGTTTAGGAGGTCAGATAGTAGCGCCTCCATGTAAAATTCTGGTATTCAGCTGCATCCGGTTAGACTGGAAGCTGACCCTGACATAGTTGTCAAAAGGCTAGGCAGTTAATGATTGAAGAAGGTAACATTGGTAGAATCTAGGTTATAATGTAAGTGATGGCAACGTATCTGCGAAGCCTCTAGTATTCACAGTGATTTTTAATTCCCTGTCAACCTTTCAGGGCATGAAAGTGCTCATGATTATGAGTAACTTTCACTGTAAGACCAACTCTGAAATATCGAAAACATGTCAGCTGTTTCATACAAAAATGCAAAGTTTACCCTGTGAAAATGTTTTTATTTATTATTTTTATTTATTTATTTATGCACACACATATAAACAGACAAAAAGAAAGGAACAGAAAAATATGTACAAAGGCAATGCTTATTTCTAAAGAAATCTCTTCCAGCATACCTGCGACAGGAAATTATATAAAATGAGATGTAGATATCTAAAAAAGATGTTTTTTTTTTTTGATATTTCGCAGTTGGTTCCATAATGAAAAATTATTTATTATCATGACTACTTGCACCTCCTGAAAGGTAAGTAAGTTAAAAATCACCGTGTATAGCTGATATTCATAAGCGGCGGTAACCACATAACTTCAGTTTGACCGCCGGCTGTCTGCGTTCCATATAAAATTACAAGACTACCTCGTTGGTGTAGTGGTGGCAAGCGCTACTGCTGAGCATAATTTCCTGGAGTCGATTCCCAGATTGGGGAGTGATATTGGGGTTTTTCCAATAGGAATTCCTCAGTAGCAGCCCGGAGTCTGGATTTGTGCCCGGTTGATGGCAATAGGCTCGCCCCCAATTACATGGGACTTAACATAATCATCACAGCCTAGTTTATTCCCAAATATGTTGAGGTCGTCTTACAGTCTAACCAGATGCAGCTGAATACATGGGACTGAAACGTAACTGTCAAAATATGGGTGTTGTATACAATTTAATATGTAAACGTCCGTTCCGAAGGGGGCACATAGGTAATAGCAATAACTTATTATTTTCAGTAAAACTTTAAAATAAAAAAAACACATTTAATATAATATAAAATAACTATTTTTTTTTTTAATATATATATATTTTTTTAAAATATAATTTAATATAATTTTAAATATAAAATTCACATTTTTAGTACGAAAATTACCCCAAATCCATTAAAAATGAGAAAATTTTCAACAGGGGTCATAAGTTATGACTTTTAGACACCCGCTAAACGACGGCAGCCCGCGCCCCATGTAACCTGGTAAAATCCCCCATTGAAAAAAAATGTGGAGATTTTTTTTTCCTGACCTTTACCACATAAAATATAGACTCTCAGTACGATACCTAACAACACCCTCACGGATCAGACAGGGTTTTTAACATGCTGTATATGAGGTCAGACAGACAGTCACTCCATATAAAATACTGGTATTCAGCTGCATCCGGTTAGACTGGAAGCTGACCCGAACACAGTTGGGAAAAAGCTGGGTAGATCATGATGATATGTCACAAAGCCTTCACAACACACTGTCACGACCTTGTCCTTGTCCATTTAACATTTCCGTTTAAGGTGCACTTAGTAAGTTATTAAGTAAGTCGGTATAATATTTTATCTCAACTAACACGACAAATTCTCTCACGAGTCATATCTCACATATTTCCTTGAAACTTATTACGAGAGGCGCGACAAAATCCAACACGAGCGTTTTCTCGCAAGATGCACTTTAATAAAGTAGGTACAATTTTATCTTAAAAGATCGACATGAATTTGCAATAAAACACTGATTATACCTAACAAGGTCTAGTTATTAGGTCTTGGTCGTAACCTAGAAAAATGGAAACCTCGACGACTAGATTGCTATAATTGTAAAGAAGTATTCATTTATAAATGCTCTAAAGTTTGAGTATTTATAATGTGCACATATTGAAATGAGCGAATCTATGCTTAAATTTATCAACGGAAATTAAAAAAAAAAAAAAAATCTATTATATTTTTTATATATTTTATTAAAATTTGTAACATAACGGTGTAACTTTTAAACTAATTGATCTATCACGATGAAACAAACTCCCTAATGATTGGAAGTAATTAGGCGTCCCCATAAAATGAAAATTTTGGAAAAAAAACTACCCTCAATTGTAAATAATCTTGTTTTTTTTTTAACAAAAATCGTAAAAATTTCCCAATAAGACGGCAACAGAACAAAAAAAAAATTGATTTTTGAATAGAAAGACTCACACTGCAAAAAACAGCGAACTAGAATATTAATAATGAATTGCAATTATAACACTAAATTTGATGTTGTAACCGTCTTAGGTGTGAAAAAGGCCCTGCCGGGGTTGCGAAGAAAACCGAAAGGGAGATCGTGGCCCCCGGCAACAGGGCAGCCGAAGGAACACGGGTGGGTTTTAGTCAGTAAGAGTCTGACACGCCCTCCCGCTCCGCCCAGAGCGGGAGAAGTTATTTGATGATTTCCCACCCTCAAAAAAAAAAAAAAGTTGTGAAAAAGGCAAGTTTACAAATACATTTTTATACATTTAAAACTAAATATTCGGTGTTACGATATGAATTATAGTATTTCATAATCAATATTTTAGTTCATTAGTTAGCCATATTTCATATTTCCATACAGTAATATTGCCAAATCAAAACAGCGAAATATTTGACAGCAATTTGCGATGTTGCCTACTTTCAAAATAAACGCTCTTAAATCAGAAATGCAATTATACGAAAAAAAAAAACGAAAAAAACCAGAGTAACCGACATAGCTTGCAGAGTAAGCAAGCTGAAGTGGCAGTGGGCTGGCCATGTTTATCGAAGGACCGATGGCCGGTGGAGCAGACGAGTCCTTTTTTTTTTTTTTTGAGGGAGTCCTGGAGTGGAGACCGCGATCAGCACGCGTAGTGTGAGACGCCCCCCAGCGAGATGGATCACGACCTTAAGAAAATGGCTAGGATGCGGAAGCCGGAGGGTAGGGTGTTATGGCGCAGCCTGGGAGAGGCCTAGTCCAGCAATGGACTGCGACAGGCCGAATTTATGAAACATAAGTGGCGAAATGTGAATGTACTATGTACGCCTCTACCCAACCCGTCGGGTAAACAAGGCCGTGATGTTATGATATGACATGTCATCTTATCTCTTGTTCAGGTTTTGGCAGAACCAGTCATTTGACTGGTATAAAATAAAAGATAACAGTGTATAAACATGTTATTAAATTGACACAGTCTGCATATCCGTGTATTATGTAAAATGTTTGCACAAATATTAATATACAATACTTCAGTACGTTTGTACGTGATGATTTTTGCATATTTTTGCGGAAATCGTGACAATTTAAAAATGGCGAGTTTGCCGTCCTTTGTCTGTTCAATCAACCTGCCTAGCCTGGTTGGGGTCGGCTTCTAGTTTAACCGAATGCAGCTGAATACCAGTATTTTACATGGATCGTCTATCTGAACTCCACAACCCAGTTACTGGGTATCACGATATCCTTGGTAAGACTGGTTGTCTGACTACCCGTAAAGACTGTCAAAGATCTTCGAATGACAGCCGGGACCAACAGTTTAACTTGCTATCGGCACGCAGGGGTCTCGTTACGTATAGATGGTCACCCATCCACGAATTGACCGCGGTAAGTGTAGCGTAGCCTGTGATTGGACGATGTGGCTGTTATTATTTAGCATATTCTGAAAATTTTAGAAATTTAATGCTTGAGAAGCTTTCATTCTATCAAAGGCCTATCCATTATGCTACCTTGAGCAGCAACTACCTATAAGAGGTATAGGTACTTACTTATTTAACTGCATTAGCTATGGTAATTAAATAAAGGTAAAAAAAAACAATGGCCCTCTGGGAGTGCCGACAGAAGTGGAAACTTGAAAATAAATCGGCACCGCGATAATCAACGCGTTGAAAAAAGCTGGTGTCATCACGGTGTCTCGAAATCAGTGGTTTAGTCCTATCTCAAACATGCCCAACGCGCCTATAAGTTATCAGTTCAAAAATATAAAAAAAAAAGATTTTTTATTATACTTTCTTATTTTAAAATACGTTATAACCAAATTAAATTTATTTTCCATGTTTACGATTGTTTCCTCTTTTATTAATATAAAAGTTAAACTTTATAATTTATTATTAAACTACTTTTCGTAGATAACCGCGTGAGCACATTTTATTTGTTAGATTTATAATGATATTATGATATTTTGTAATATGTCTATATTGTGAAAAGCCCAAAAAGACAGGTGCTCTAAACGTCAACGAATTATAACGTTGCTAAATTGAAGAGTACAACTGTGGCGTAGCATGACAACTGAAGTGACAGGTATTACGTTTAGTCGGTTACTTGACAACTCTCTCGTCACGTGGTTTTTTGTTAACCTTTATTTAACTACCCAAATCAACAGAGTATAATTGTATTAATATTGAAAATCTGATAAGGCGTCATTGTACCCACCATTTATTCATAATTCTAATTACTACTGCTGAGGAGCTCGTGGCTAATGATAACAGCCACACGGGTCAATCCATCAGGTTAAGCTACGCTTGCCGGGGTTGGTCCGTGGATGAGTGATCATCTTTACATACCTCCACCGTGTCTCGGAAAGTACGTTAAGCCGTTGCTCCCGACTGTCATTTGTAGATCTTTGACAGTGGTTACGGGTCGTCAGAAGCCCGAAAGTTTGACAACCAAGGGGTATCGTATTACCCAGTTACTGGGTTGTGGAGGTCAGATAAGCAGTTGTTCCATGTAAAATACCGGTATTCAGCTGCATCCGGTTAGACTGGAAGCCGACCCCAACATAGTTGGGAAAAGTCTTGACAGATTGCTAATTACTACTGCTAATTACTTTTAGTATGGCCTGAGATCAACCATGAAAAAAAATCAGCAATTCACTACATTTTGCTGAGTTCATTAATATCATTCTCCTGGATAATCCAACACTTATTTTAGTGTCGACGCAACAAATCTTTTCCTTCCATATTACTCTATTAGTCGTCATCTCGATACAGATCTCGAACAATCCATCCATCGTTTCTTTGGTCATCCCCTACCTCTTACAGACCTCTATATTCACAAATATAGGTACAGAGAACCTGATATTTTTGCGATTTCCGGGTTGGTCCCATAATAAAAATATTCACACAATTACACCTTGTATTATACATCTATCTTATATATAGTCATAAGCATAACTATTGCACTATGAGATCAACGCCAGTGTTATGTAACAGCCATTCCATTACATAAGCTTGTGACATACAGACATACATTCTGCTAAGGCGTTAGGCAAACGAATAGTCTCTAAACCAGTCATGTTGAAAGAGATATACATTTCTTTATGTTTTTGGTGGGTCATGAACGTGGAATATCACGTTGGTTCCTTGAAAAGGGTAGACAGTACTATGTTGGCTCCAGGTATAATTTATAAGCCGTGTTAGTCAGTCAAAGTGTAGTCTTAAGTCTTAACAAAGTAGAGATAGAGGTTTTTATATTTTCCGACCTCCATGCGGACGACGCTGTCGCCAAAACTTAGTTTAAAATAAAACCCTAAGCTTGCCAACAGCAATACTAGCGTGAAAATCAAGATTTCTTGCTCAAACCATGTCAATAAAAACAAAGTTGAATGCACCTCACTCCACTTTAGACTCGGTTACAAAATAACTGCCGTTAGATCTGAGCAGTTAAGTTTGTGCGCACAGCTGAGACAAAAATGTGGCCCTTGTTACTTTAACGTTACGTTTCGTTACACAAGTAACATAAAATTACGCCCTTATAGTTGCGGTAAACATGACGCAAAGAAAGTACCAAAACATAGAAGAACAAGTTGGGGGAAAATATGCGCGCGATGTGTGTTGAGATGTACCTATGGTAAATTTCGTCAGTTATGTTTAAGTCCCATGTAGTAGGGGGCGAGCCTATTGCCATCAACGGGGCACAAATCTGGATTTGTCGGAATCTGTGACATGACTCAGGCATTTGATTATGTGGAACATAATATTTTACTAAAAAAGCTTGACGCTTACGGGGTAAGAGGAAATGTCCTTGAGCTCTAAAAATCTTACCTTCATGACAGAAAACAATTAACCGAAATAAGTAAAATTAATATACGCACCAAAAGAGAAGAAATCTTTCGATCAAATGAACGCAACGTTATGTACGGAGTTCCACAAGGAAGTATACTAGGACCACCGCTTTTTACTCTTTATATTAATGACTTTCCAAAGGCAATCAAACATCCGATGACACTATTCGCGGATGACAGTACAATAACGATACCGTGTAATCAAAGAGATTTTTATAAAGATGACATAAATAATACATTAAAAGAAACTATAGAATGGTTAGACAATAATAATTTAAAAATTAATTTAAATAAAACTGTAATAATGCATTTTAGCCAGCGCGCCTTGACCTTTTCTAATCTTGACATAACATACAATGACATTAAAATTGACACAGTTAATACAACTAAGTTTCTAGGACTTATAATAGATCGAAATTTAAATTGGAAGGTGCATGTAGAGGCTCTGACTAAAAGGCTAAGCAGTAGTGCGTACGCCTTGTATATTCTGTCACGCACTGTTAACATAGATGCGTTATTAACGGCTTACTACGGGCTAGTTGAATCTGTTCTCAGATACGGTGTTATCTTTTGGGGTAACTCAACTAATAAAGAATCTGCATTTAAAGCACAAAAGAGATGTCTCAGAGCCATGTTTAAGTTAAAAACCACCGATAGTTGTAAGCCCTATTTTATTCGTTATAAAATTTTGACATTGGCATCACTTTATATTCTGGAAACAGTAATGTTTGTTAGAGGTAATTTTAATTTATTTTCGCGAATGGCAAATAAGTTTCCAAGAAACAGGCGTGATCAAAGTCAGCTCTGTATGCATAGGAGTAGGACGGCACTTATGCGCAAAAGTGTTTTTTGCATGGCTCCCATTATTTATAACAAGTTACCCAAAAGTTGGAGGGAGCTAAATAATTTACATTTGACGAATAAACTGAAATCATATCTAATGGACAAAGCTTACTACAATATTAACGAATTTCTGACAGAAGAATTTATATTGACATAAACTTTGATGCAACATTATCTTTTTTTCTAATATTGATGTTTATAATTTATTTTGTTGTTTACTAATAATGTTTTTGACTTCAAATTAATCATTCATAATATTTGCACGCCATATTAGGTGGCAAACATGACTGATCCTTTCCTTTTTATGTTATCCTGCATGCATTTATATTATTGTATGTGTACACATGTTTGAGCAAATAAATATATCTTATCTTATCTTATCTTATCGGAATTTCTCAGTAGCAGCCCGGAGTCTGGACTCCGGGCTGCTACTGAGAATTTCGGGATGGAAAACTCAATAATACTATGCTTAACCTGGGAATCGAAACTACGACCTACTTCACGTTTCGTTTCGTTAAAGCTAACGAAACGTGAGGTCTTAGGTCCTAGGTTAGATCTTGAATCGAAATTTTGTATTTTTTACCAAGCACCATTAAATATCATATCAATCTGCCGAGCCTTTTCCCAACTATGTTAGGTTCAGCTTCCAGTCTAATCGGATCCAGCTGAATATCTACCAGTATTTTACATGGAGCGACTGCCTGTCTGACCACCACAACCCAGTAACTGGGTGATACTCCTTTGTAAGACCACCATACCATATAAAGTGTGTAATTTTTTTTAGCATTGGTTTTGTCGAAATTAAAGCGGTTCGTCATATTATAATTAATTGCATAGAAAAAAAAAACAAATGCATTCGATTTAAATTACCGAATGTTAGAAGTAGCGAATGTGACATCATATTGAATGGAGAAAAACTGGAATGTATTAATCAAACGCTTTTCCTTGGAATCACGCTAGACGAGAAATTACAATGGGGACCTCATACAACATCTCTTGCGGGGCGGCTAAGCTCGGCTGCTTATGCTGTTAGAAAGATAAGACAGTCAACAGATGTAGAAACCGCGCGATTGGTCTATGTTAGCTACTTCCACAGCATTATGTCGTATGGCATTTTACTGTGGGGTCGGGCTGCTGACATTGAATCCATCTTTATTTTGCAAAAGAGAGCTGTTAGAGCCATTTATAGTCTATGTCGTTGCGAATCTCTCAGGGAACTATTTAAAAATATAAATAATATGACGGTAGCTTGCCAATTCATCTATGAAAATATTATGTATGTAAGAGAAAATCTACATCTTTTTAATAAAATAAGTGATAGACATAATTATAATACTAGAAATAAATATAAAATAGATCAACCATTTTTCAGATTATCTAAAGTATATACATCTTTTGTGTTAAATGATACAACAAAATACCTTGTGATATATCACAATTAACTGAAAGAAAATTTAAATCTCATATTAAAAGTACTCTTTGTCAACAAGCATATTACAAATTAGAGGATTATATCCAAGATAAGAATGCTAGGAAACATGCTGGTCTAGCTCCATAGGACAATTTAGAGTCTAGACAAAATCAAACTGTTTGCTAATTTAATTGTAAAATTCATGCGCGTTGTGTTCCACGCGCGCCACAAAGAGATGTCAGCAGAATTGACAGGGTCCGTTAGGGCCAATGTCTGCCGGGGGTGCGAAGAAAACCGAAAGGGAGATCGTGGCCCCCGGCAACAGGGCAACCGTAGGAACACGGGTGGGTTTTAGTCAGTAAGAGTCTGACACGCCCTCCTGCTCCGCCTAGAGCGGGAGAAGTTATTTGATAATTTGCCACCCAAAAAAAAAGATGTCCATCTCAATGCGTGTTGACGATTTCAAACCACAAAGAATTAATGAATTAGTTTTATTGTTATCCATATGAATTCAAGATACCTTTACAATTTTTAACACAACAAACTATTTACACTAGGTACTAAATTAAAAGACTAACTAACCATCTGTGTAAATAAAAATAAAAACAAAACGACACTTAGGCGTCGAAGTATTCGTCCGTATCGCTGTCATCCGGAAACGTACCCAGGAGACTGGCAGCATTGCCACGTTGAATGGCAATGCTAATTCTTTCGCCAAAGAACGAGCCAGAAACAACGAGAAATTTCCTTAAAAAGGAGACGCGCACTCGGGCCCCATGATCCGGTGATCCATAACCATAAAGTTTGTTTTCCTCATAACGTTTTCCTTCACTGTGACTCAGATGGTGTCATAAATACATAAAGGGTCTCAAAGAGACGCGACACGCTATTCTGGTAAAATAATTTCCAGGAAGTTTTCATAGAAATTGTTCTACTAATGTCGCATTGCGCTGTCCTGTCGCGCTGTCACGTTGTGCTCTCGTGTCGCGCTGTCACGTTGTGCTCTCGTGTCGCGCTGTCACGTCGCGCGTGTAGCCTTAATGCCAAGTAACAAACTGAATAAATGCACATTATAACCGTTGAGATAACCGATCAAACTTTTAACTGTATTTCGTCAATGCGGCGGCGACGTTGAAAAGAAATGATTTTGGTCATTATTAAAAAAGGTATGCACGTACTTACTTACTTAAGAGTCGCGAGATTTTTTTATCGAGGTATGTATCTATTATTGTTTACAAACGATAAAAAGTACATACTAAACACAAAAAAGTTTATTTTCTTGAATAGTCAGATTTTTACTGAAAATAGGTAACATTAAAACAATTAATCTGCTTAGCCTTTTCCCAAATATGTTGAGGTAGGCTTCCAGTCTAACCGGATTCACCTGAATACCGTATTTTACATGGAGCGACTGCCTATCTGACCTCCACAACCCAGTAACTGGGTAATATGATACCCCTTGTTAAGACTGGTTCGGGCTTCTGACTACCCGTAATGACTGTCAAAGGTCCACGAATGACAGCCAGGACCAACGGCTTAACGTGCTTTCCGAGAACGGAGGAGTCTCGGTATTTTGAGATGGTTACCCATCCACAGATCAACCCCGGCAAGCGTAGCTTAACCTGATGGATCGAACCGTGTGGCTGTTATTATGTAACATTAAAACATAAATTAATAACAATCTCAAATCAAAAGAACTTGTAAACTTTTTAGAAGAAAACTTACTTTAATTGTAAGCAA
This sequence comes from Omphaloscelis lunosa, assembly GCA_916610215.1. Lineage (NCBI taxonomy): Eukaryota > Metazoa > Arthropoda > Insecta > Lepidoptera > Noctuidae > Omphaloscelis > Omphaloscelis lunosa. The sequence goes on along the minus strand of OU744273.1, from coordinate 11,052,468 downwards.
ACACGCTCACCGCACCATTAACTTATTTAATTGTCAAAAAAAAAATATACTAGTGTTTATACTCAGGCAATAAAACAGATAATTATAATTATATTACTTATGATACATATCTACAACTTATTATGTCTAAAAGAACACGCGCCATTTTAAAACATGTTAACTTAACGATTGATACAATTTAATTTCTGCGAAAACCGGAACCAATGTTTAAATACCAATATAAAAATTATGTTTGGTATATCAAAGAATTTTTATTTTCTTTTGATGGCTTAATAATGTAATGTGTGTGTGTGTGTGTGGGTGTGTGTGTTTGTGTGTGTGTGTGTGTGTCTATGATATGAGCTCTACTTTAACTTGATTTGAGAATTTATAATCATAGAATTATGTTATCGTAGGCGGGGAACAGTTAAACCATATTTCAGTTCATTGGTTTGTCACGCCTGCTATACCAAAATTCCAATGCTTGTTTTTATTGTTTTGTTTACAATGCTTCTTTTGATTGTCTTTTCAGTTAAGTGTTTTTGCAGTCAGGTTTTTTAGGGTTCCATAGTAAACAAGGAACCCTTATAGTTTCGCCATGTCCGCCTGTCTGTCTGTCTGTCCGCGGTCTAGCTCCGAGGTTCTTAGTACTAGAAAGCTGTAATTTGTCATGGGTATACATATTAATCACGCCGATAAAGTGGTAAAATAAAATTACAAAAAAAAAAGTTTTAGGGTACCTCCCCTACACGTAAAGTGATGATGTTTTTTTTTTTCTATCCCGTGGTGTGCAGTATCGTTGAAAAGGTCCTTCAAAATTATTGTGAGTGTGTGAAAAATATTTTTGGATTCAGGGATCCGTTTACGATATATTAAGCTTTAAAATGTTAATTTCTGTTAGAGTCAAGTGGTTTAGGATGTGTAAAAAAATAACGGCAGTAGTTTATTTAATGAAATTAAAAGAAAAACTATCACAGCTAAGTAGGCTCTACAAGTTAACGAGTAATTATCGACCAACTTAAATTTGCAGTTGAAAAAACATGTTTCCCATACATGCCGTATGGGAGAACATGTTTTTCAACTACAAAGTTAAGTTTGTATTGGGGTAAAATTCATCCCAACTACGGAAACCTTCATTGTGCGTGGTCCGACACGGATTTGGCCGGTTTTTTTGTTTTATTTTCAGCTTTTTAGTTTTTATCATTTCTCGTTCCAAATTACATTTAAACATATAATTTGTTTATTTTTTTGTAATCACCTTTCAAAACTATATTTTGATACTTCTTTTTTTTTCGAATACATACATTTTGGCGCCAAAAATCAGCCATTGTGATTTTTTTATAATTTTACACATACCCAATGACACTCGCGCAATAAAGACGAATCTAACGACATATCATTCCTCAAAATCTGTTCAGCCGATTAGTTGTTACGAGGGAACATAGAGATGGACACACATACATACCTAAAGGTCAAACAAATAACCCTCCTTTTTTGGCTTCGCCGCTGTCGGGTCAAAATGGCTAAGCCGAAGAATTATTACATTAACCCGTTAGAAACTGACCCAATTTTTCTGAATAACTTCGATGTACCTACTTACATAGACATTCCGACAAATCACTACGTATTATAAAGCAAAATCGCCGCCGCGTCCGTCTGTCTGAAGACGATAAACTCAGAAACTTCCGAACAGATTTTCATACGGTTTTCACTAATGAACGGAGTGGTTCATGAGGAAGGTTTAAATGTATAATTCATTAAGGTTTGGTGTAAATTGGCTGAAATATGATGATGATTGTTGAAGATGTCGGAAAAATACATGCTGACTTGGGAGCTTTGAACCAATAAAACTTTATGAAAATAATGAATAAATGGGATATTTTATGACATCCACGCGGGCAAAGATGCGGGAAAAAGCTAGTATATTTATAATAATGCCAAATATATTTGTCCATCCGGTTGTTTGAGCTCGTAAGAAAGTATCTTTCACTGTTGAGAGCAATTTTATAAACTTTCAACTCTCTTTCAATGTATGTATAAAGTTTGAACGAAATAATTATATCGGGTGACTGGTAATTAGTGACCGATACTTAAACTTTTGCATCAGAAATGTTCGCGGTAACCCATACCGATGGATTTCATGCCATCATCCGCAAAAAAAACGGCCTCACTCCTGAGCAGAATAAGAGGCAGTCGCAATAGTATCCTGAAGGCTGTGGCGGCAGATACTTCCTCCGCCATAATAAGGCAATTTGTGCGAAAACTTTTACCATAGTTAGACCATTACCATTTCTCATTGTGTCTAGATGTTAGGTGGTCTTCTCACAAATTCGTCTATAAGTTTTAAGTTACTAACAATAGTGGTTTAAGTGCAAACATGTTACTAACAATAGTGGTTTAAGTGCAAACATGTTACTAACAATAGTGGTTTAAGTGCAAACATGTTACTAACAATAGTGGTTTAAGTGCAAACATGTTACTAACAATTTATGGATCTTTTTGTTATCTGAAATAAAACAGTTTTTTTTTTTTAACATATGGCTTTACTCATCATTATGAACAACTTTTACTTGGGACCAAACCTGAAATTGCGAAAAAGAATCAGCTGTTCCCTACATTTATGTTCGCGTATCCCATCAGAATGCGGCGAACAGCTATTTTTTTTTTTCGAGAATGAATGTTCACGTAGTATTACAGTACAATTTTATTATTCATGTTTGGGTCGTCTTTCACACTAAATATAGAGATTTTTAAAAGGTTACCAAAATATTAAACGTTGTACCTTTATAAGCATGTTATAACACATATTTGGGCAGGCAGATTTATTGACTCTCGACCGGAATATAATTAGTTATAACAATAAATTACGGTATAAAAGTAAGTAAGCAACGGCTTTACGATGTGCTAATTGTCGCTTCTGGGTTTGTCTGTAAACATGTATTTAACCGTTGTTTTTACATCTCTATTGACAATGAAAATGATGTGTTTATATTCTTACATTCATACTTACTTATACAACATGAAATAAAAAAACCCTTTCCGATTCGTGAGGGTGTTGTTAGGAATCGTACTGAGAGTTTTATGTGGTAATTTTCAAGATAAAAAAAAATCGCCATTTTCAATGGGGAAATTTACTGGGTTAGAACATGTAGCGCGGGCGACCGTCGTTTAGCGGGTGTCTACAAGTTATAGCTTATAACAAATAAAATAATCTTTAATTCGGATAAGCAACATCCATATGGGTGAGTAAACAAAATGATAACTTATAAGGCGATTGGCACACTGCACCGCATCACGCAGCGTGGCGCGGGGCAGCAGATTTAACATAGTACCAGTTTGTATAGAAAACACAATCTCCGCATGAACGCGCGTGGATGCATTTTCTGTGTGTTAGACTGTGCGTGTTTTCCATACAAACGGAGATACTTACAAGCAACGGAAGAACACGCATCCACGCGCTACGCTGCATCATGCGGGGCAGTGTGAGAATCGCCTAACTATGTTAGTAAACTTATTATTTATTTGGAAACAAGACTGTTGTTCGAAATGTATCTTCGAACAACATCACCTAAAAAATGAGAATCGTACCTCCCCGCTATGGTCTTCAGGATGGATTTGGAGCTTTCCCGCACTCTGCAGAGCAAACAGGCAGATTTCTGTCTGACGATGGCGTGGAAGCCATCGACGTGTGCTTGTGTGAACATACCCGATGCACTGCCGAAACGGGGCAACCCCGTCAACATCCTCAACCCGTTATTATATTACGTTACTGATGACCCCTGTTGAAAAATTTCTAATTTAAATGGATTTGGGCTAATTTTGGTACAAAAATGAGAATTTTAAATACCAATAACTTTTTTATTTTCTATAATAATAAGATCTATGTGCCTTTTTGGGCAGGACAAGGTTTTGTTTACATATTGTATAAACTCACGCCATCTTCCCGTGAGGGGTAGGCAGAAAGTACAGAACGCCACCTGCTACGATCTTTACATACTTCTTTTAACCCCTTCCTGGATCCATTTTACTCCTTTTCTTTCCTCCTTCTCTTTCTGCCTATATATTCTTAATTTTTAATTTATATATCTATGTATATCTATAAAAAATATATAAAAATCAATTGCCGTGTGTTTAGTCTTAAAGTCGCAAAAACTTGAAAATGCCGCGACCGATTAGTTTTTTTTTTTTCATCGCCTCAATTTTAGAAAAAAGAAAATCAGGAATAACCCAAAGGAACAGTCGAATCATCGAAAAAATCTCAATTTTGTCTTACCTAGTACGATGTTCACGGGGTCATGTGATCCAGACAACAACAGTCGACTGCACCTACACATAGCGTATAAACCGCGACGTAGAAAAAACGTGTCTGTCACCAAGCTTCTATAATGATCCATACAACACTGACGACCGTACCTACACACGGCGATTAATCCGTACTTAGATTATACTGCAAAAAAAAAAGTGTGTGTATAAAGGGCCTTTTTTTTTGGATGGGAAATTATCAAATAACTTCTCCCGCTCTGGGCGGAGCGGGAGGGCGTGCTAGACTCTTACTGACTAAAACCCACCCGTGTTCCTTCGGTTGCCCTGTTGCCGGGGGCCACGATCTCCCTTTCGGTTTTCTTCGCACCCCCGGCAGGCATCGGCCCTAACGGACCCCTTTAATTCTACTGACATCTCTTTGAGGCGCGCGTGGAACACAACGCGCCGTCGACCCGGCCCTGGTCCTTATCGGACGGCGAGCTACCCATTGCTCACCGTCCGCAAGCCCGCGCCTAGGGTGGCCGGAAATCGGCCTGCGATTCCTGACGCCCAGAGCGTCTCCTCCTGCAGTGATTAGGGTCGTGAGGGCGACAAATTTGCCTCTCCGTCACGCGTTCCGCCTCCTCCTTCGTGAGCATTACCGCTTCGCAGAAGGAAGTGATGTATAAAGAGCCTAATAAAACATTGATGCAGCATTCAATCTGGTGACCTAAATCTGTTAAAGTGGAACTGAAGGTTAACTTAACTAGAAAACTCGTTAACTGTGTAATTAATAGGTTTTTTATTATTTCCGGTATTTTGGAATGTCGTCAGTAATAAGGGCAGGGTAAGATAGAGTGGCTAATTTAAATTATTTATTTATGTATCGGTTATAAGGTTTTAAGGGACTGAAGGACTAGGAAAAACTGTGTGACCGTTGTGCAGATTCCGAGAAAAAAAAAGGTTCAGAAAACGCATAATATATAAACGCATAATAATAACCTATACTATTAAATAAGCAATATATATTTGTAATGCAGATCTAACGATACGATGAAAGTAGCAATATAGGGGTTTACGGGTGCGAAAAATCGATCTTGCTTATATTTGGGAAAATTCGTTTTCTCCGTATTTTCACCCGAGCAAAGCTCGGTCGCCTAAATTTTAGAACAAGATGGCTACCTTAGAATAATGACATAGCAGCATGGAATCAGTATTAACTATTCTATACTATTTTCAATTCCAAACTCAATTCAAAATATTTTTATTTCACATAAACCTACATGGGCACTTATGAAACGTCAGAAGCTAGGTGCACGGTTCCAATTGATTGTTTCCTATGGAGAAGAGCCGGCAAGAAACTCCACGGTTACTCTTTTAAAAATAATTGGCTTTTACAAATATTTCAAATAACAGTGTGACTAGGTATGGGAGGACAGTGTAGGTCTTTCAATAAGTACCAGGTACTTAACAGAATATAAAATGGTCAACAAATCTACAGTCCACTAAGCCTACAGCGTTCTCACATTCACAAAATGGAAAAGAATCTATACAAAAGATATATACATTAATAAAATTAAAAACTTCTTTTAATTAAACGCAATTACATGATTGCTATTACAACTGTAATAAATGTGAATAATTATCATGTGCACAAAAGCCACAAATAAAGATTTTAAATTAACTCGTAGGTATATAATGTCAAATAATAGGATGAATATGTAAAGGACGAATGTAAAAAATTAAAATTAAATTAAACATGGTAATTTGGGAGCAGTTAATATACTCTTACATAATTATGCCGTTAATGAGATACCAGGGAAGCCACATGTTCAGAAGGAGTTATTGCCAAACTTCCTTGTCTTCAACAAACATATTAAATAAACATTCTCCATTTTCACCTGAGCAGAGCTCGGTCGACCAGGTACTAAATAATAATGGGTCGAGTAGGTTTTTAGTTACTTAATAATGTTGATGATCATGATACATGTCGATTCAGGCCGTTAAAAGACTTTTTATCCGTTTTTTTTTAAAATTAAGAATGTAAAAAAAAATGATGGGGCAGTCACCGGGATTGCCATGGTAAACTGCAACAACTATAAAATACTAGGTGTACTATAAAAATCAAATCAGTTTTTGCATACACCTCTGCTTAATGCTTCGGGGAATGCAGGCGTGAAGTTATAAAACTTGCATATGTCGCAGTAGCACGGTTGTAGACGTGATATAGTTATATGCCTAGTGATATAGCAATACAATATGTAAAAAAACCCTGTCCGATCCTGGGGCTCATAGGTACTGCAAAATAATATTACCTAAAAGTAAAAAAAAACTAATTATTATTAAAAATAAAAAGTTATTGCTATTTAAAAATCACATAATTATTTAATATCAAAATTACCCCAAATTCATTAAAAATTTGCAAATTTTCAACAGGGGTCATAAGTTATGACTTGTCATCCGCTAAACGACGGCCGCCCACGCGTACCTATCGTACTAACAGTCTATCTAAATTGAAATTTTCAGGAATAGAGAGGAAAAAAATCGCCAATTTTTTTTTTTCAATGGGGAATTTTAACGGGTTATTTATTACATGGCGCGCGAGCGGCCATCGTTTAGCGGGTGATTACAAGTCATAACTTATCACCCCTGTTGAAAATTTGCAATTTTTTAATGAATTTGGGGTAATTTTGATATTAAATAATTATGTGATTTTTAAATAGCAATAACTTTTTATTTTCAACAATAATTAGTTTTTTTTTTACTTTTTGGTAATATTATTGCAGTACCTATGAGCCCCTTTCGGATCGGATAGGGTTTTTTTTACATATTATATTGCTATATCACTAGGGATATAACTATATCACGCCTACAACCATGTTACTGCGACATATACATGTTTTATAACTTCACGCCTACATTGACCCCTGTTGAAAATGTTCTATTTTTTAATGGATATGGGATAATTTTGGTACAAAAAATGTGAATTTCAAATAACATTAACTTTTGTTTTCAAGAATAATTTAAAAAAAAACTTTTTGTTAATGTTATTGCAGTACCTATGTCCCCCTTTCGGATCGGGCAGGGTTTTTTTACATATTGTACATAAAATTGAAATTATGTAAGAAAAAATAAGCTTTCTTATTAATTCTACTTGCCACGTCATAGAATGAATACTTAAGATAAACGTTAAATAACTTTATCAATGTATAATTAATTGTTATTAATTAATTAATGTAACTATAATTGGTTTTTAAATGGCGGCGTAAAGTGTAGAAAGTTCAATAACTATTAAACTAGGGATACATTAATAAGTCTTGACATGATTTGTACTGTTCCACAAACTCAGTTTAAGTACAATAAGAGATTTATCTCTACTATCTTGGTCCTTGCTTGTATAATAGAATTAACGCGTCCTTATATATCTATAATTTACCACACAGCAAATGCAAACTAGCCCTCCGTGCATTTCTCCTGAATAAAACCTACAACGGGATTGAAAAGTATTTATTGTCAATTACATAAAGGTAGGGTAGGTTGTATTACATGGGACTTAAACATAACTGGCGAAATGTGGGTGTGCCTGCTACAGGGACACCTCTGCCCAACCCTTCGGGGAAACAAGGCGTGATGTTATGTTTATGTTATGTTTACATAAAGGTAACCTTTCCTATTATTCAAATTCACATACACACACACTCACTCTCATACCCTCATACACGCACACGCACTCACTCGACTCAGCACATCTACACTCCTCATTCTACTTTGTTTTATTTAATTTTAATTGTAAGATTTTATCTTTTGTATTTTGATACTGTGATCTTCAAAACGCATAAAAAAACATGATATTTTGGGATATTCAAATTAGGAGTCGAAACTGTCTCCTAAATACAGATTATTCGGGGTTGCGAAGCCTGCCGGGGTTGCGAAGAAAACCGAAAAGGAGATCGTGGCCCCCGGCAACAGGGCAAACGAAGGAACACGGATGGGTTTTAGTCAGTAAGAGTCTGACACGCCCTCCCGCTCCGCCCAGAGCGGGAGAAGTTATTTGATGATTTCCCACCCTCAAAAAAAAAAAAAAAAAGGAGAGATTCACCTAACAATTAATTATACCTACACTATGTAATTAATATTGTAATGTAAGTAACTAGCTTCGCTCGCGACTTTGTCCGCGTGAAATTTCTTGTTCCCCAACCCGCATCGCATCGCATCTCCTCTCGCTATTACTTCCATTTCATTTAGCGTATTTTTGCTCTTCTCCTATGGGTCCTAGCGTAATGTTAAATAGTCTGTAACCTTTGTCAAGAATTGGGCTATTAAATTCAAAAATATTTTAACAAATCTGACTGGTAGTTCCAGAGATTAGTGCATTCAAACAAACAAAAAAACATAATCTTCAGCATTATTATTAGTATCTACTACACATTGTAATAGCTCGTGGCTAAGTAATAACACCCGTACGGGTCGATCCTTCAGGTTAAGCTACGCTTGCCGGGGTTGGTCCGTGGATGGATGGCCATCTTTATATATCGAGACTACTTCGTGCCTCGGAAAGCACGTTAAGCCGTTGGTCCCGGCTGTCATTCATAGATCTTTCACAGTCGCTACGGGTCGTCAGAAGCCTGAAAGTCTGACAACCAGTCTTGCCAAGGGGTACCGTGTTACCCAGTAACTGGGTTGTGGAGGTCAGATAGACAGTCGCTCCATGTAAAATACTGGTATTCAGCTGCATCCGGTTAGAATGGAAGCTGATCCCAACATAGTTGGGGAAAGGCTAGGTAGATTGATTTACACATTGTAACAGCAAACAAATTTTCAAAAATTTTAATTTAAAAAAAAATGACCTAGGTCTTAGGAAGCTAAGACCTAGGTCAAATATTTTTTTAATATTCGGATAGCTTATGATTTCATGACCTAAAGAGGTGCAATGTACCTTGAGTCGCACACCGCACCTTGTACATTTGATTTGAAGTATGTCACAATGTCATTCCATTTCTATAAGTGTCTCTTCTGTTTCTGGCATCTTGTTTTTACATATATTCATGTAATTTATTATCATTTTATTGTGCTTATGTGTGTCTATTGTGTGCACTGAATAAATGTTTTATCTATCTAGAATAAAAATTGAAAATCTTGAATTATTAAAAACAAAATTACACGGGATAGATATTAAAATTATAATCATTTTGTGATTATTTTAATTAATTTTTTATTAGGTGTCCATGTTTAATAGAGCATTTGAAATTGTTAATAGACTTGACAAGTAATAATAGAAAAATCAAGTCAAATTAATTTATTTCAATAAGACCCATAAAAGGCACTTTTGAGCGTCAATATTTATAAAAAAAATAGAATTGATTCTAGTCGCCCCTTCCAAAAGGTAGTTTTCGTATGGAGAGGAATGGAAAGGAACTCCACAGTTACTCTTTTAAAATAAGAGAAAAATATCTTTAAATAATATAATCATAACACTTAACATCACGCCTTGTTTTTCCCGAAGGGTTTTGCAGAAGTGTACCTGTTAGTGGTACACCCACATTTCGTCAGTTATGTTTAAGTCCCATGTAATAGGGGGCGAGCCTATTGCCATCAACCGGGCACAAATCCAGACTCCGGGCTGCTACTGAGAAATCCCAGATAGAAAAACTCAATAACACTATCTCTTCTCACACTCTTTTTCTTCATTTTTTTCTTTTTACATTTTCCTCTTTAGTTTTTATTACTGCTTGTATTTCCTATCCCAAATAAAATATATTTCTTTCTCTGCCCGACCTGGCAATCGAACCCAGGACCTCATTCTCAGCAGTGGCGTCTGCAACCACTACAGCAACGAGAATGATGTGTAATTATAGCCAATTAATTGATGTATTAATTCAATTTTATTCAATTAACTTATTTTAAAATAAACCTATATCTACTCTAAAATACATTATTATTATCTCATCAATTATATTTTTAGCCTAATGTAACAAAAATTTAACATAATGTCATAGAGGGGCTCGTGGCTAATAAAGAACAGCCGCACGGGCCGATCGAAGGCTAAGGTGACGATAACTGACTTTTAATAATTTAATAGTGAAGATCACGTCTAAACGAGTAGTGTTAATGAATTGGAAAAAATATATGTTGAATAAGAGCATTTTTTAAATAACTTAATATAGGAATATTTTAGATTACGTTTATATTATACATTGTAATTCATTTGAAAAGTTATATCTAATGCGGATAAAAAACTAAGAATCACGCAAAATCTATCAAGCGTATTTTACCTTCACCATTTTAAAGATAATTTAATTATTGATCTTTCAGTATACGTGTTTTATTGAAATACCTTTTTTTGTGAAAAATAAATTAATAATGCGTCTAATTTGGGACAGCGCTCCTTGACGGGCGAGTCCTATTACTGGCTGGACGTACGATGCGTTGCGTGAGCTCACTACAGAACACGCAAGCTAACCACTCAAGGTCACTGGCATATATCTGCGTCTTAAGCTACGCGTGCCGCGCTTGACTCGTGGATGGGTGACCATCCATTACATATCGTGCCTCGGAAAGCACGTTAAGCCGTTAGTCCCGGCTGTCATTCGTAGATCTTTGACAGTCGTTAAGAGTAATAAAAAGCCGAAAACTCTGACAACCAGTCTTACCAAGGGGTATCGTATTACCCAGTTGCTGGGTGGTGGAGGTCAGATAGGCAGTCGCTCCATGTAAAATACTGGTATTCAGCTGCATCCGGTTTGACTGGAAGCCGACCCAATATACTTGGGAAAAGGCCAGGCAGATTGCTTTTGACTGCTGCTTCGCCCGCGTGGATGGCGGAAAATAACCCTTGGGAACGTACTATGGGGTTAAAAGTACCCTTTGTGTTAATCTAGGTAAACAATGTATTAATTCCGTAATACATTGCTTTCATATCACCCTACTGGTTTATGCGGCGCACGGCCGTGAAGCTCCCCGTCGGCATTTTCCGACATTTTCAACAATCATCGTCATATTTCAACCAATTTACACAAAACATTAATTAATTATACACTTTAATCTTCCTCATGAATCACTCTATCCATTGGTGTAAGCTGTATGAAAATTCGTTCGGTAGTTTTGAGATTATCGCGTTCAACAGACAGACAGACGCGGCGGGGGGACTTTGTTTTATAATACGTAGTAATAAAACTATTAAACTATCTAAAGCATCATCCATTATTTTATTCAAGGCATAATATATTATATAAAAGTAATTAATTATTATGCTAACAAAAATAATAATAAAAAAATGGGAAGCAAACGTGTTGATCAATCTCGTTTCTTCTGTTTGAGAAGAAAGATGACCGGCTTTCCAATATTTTCTTCATAGAGAAAAAAAGAAAGAAAATACATTTATTTAGAACAGACAAAAAGGCACACAACACAACATAATTATAATACAAGTAAAAAAGAAAATAAAAATAATAATAGTTTAACAGAAAAGTGTGCCGCGCGGCGCACAGAGCTTTGGCGAGCTTTTTCCCATAGTTTTCTTCTAACATCTTTGGGAAATAAATGGATTGAAATTCTCGTATTTTTGCAATCAACAGCGGACTAGGTAGGAACTACGTTCTACTTTCCATCAGTGGACCGACGCGTAGATTAGCCAATATAATTTTAAAAAATATTTAAAAGGAAAGTCCGCCACGAAGTTCACAAACATTATGACAGACGATGACCCAGATGACTCAGTAAATACATGTCGGCTTCTGGGCTGAAGGTTGCGAGTTCCATTCCCGTTTACGAACGATTTATGTTACTTTTAATATTTATTACTTCATTCCGTATGGATGTGTCTGTGTGATTCTGAAGAATGAGTGTCGTGAGGAAAGTTTTGAGTATGTTGACGTAAATAGTGCGTCAGTTTTATTTTACCGTACTTTGCCCAACCCTTCAAAGGATAAAGGCGTGATTTTATGCAAGTTTTCATTATTATCATTAAGATTTATAGAACAACTATTATTAATTGTACCTACAGCTCGTCAAATTACAAGGCAGAATTGTTGCTTTACTTAATTATTATAAAAAGTTTATTTTATTGAAGTCTATAACTTAGAAATCGTGCATAACATGCATAATCTGCCTATAACGTTCCCACTGCTGGGATTGCGGCCTCCTATCTGTGAGAGGGAGTGGGCCGTTATCCACCACCCGGGCTCAGTGCGACTTGGTAGATGTCACATGTCTTCGAATTTTTGGTTCTAGGACATGCCGGTTTCCTCACGATGTTTTCCTTCACCGTTTCGAGAGCCGTGGCGTTGAAATAAATTACACAAAGTAAAGCTCCTGTCTGGGTTCGAACCCACCCGTAAGTCGGGGCCGTTATCAATCTGCTACAACTGCTCCGGACGCATCCACTGCTGTGGAAATCGTAAGATACCACAATATACTAAAACAACAGCCACATCCACTCTTAGCGTTCTTTCTCACTTTTGTCTGTTTTGCTCGGCTTCTAAGGTTTGTAGCGTGATGTTAAATAGCCTATGATCTTCCTCTAAAATTGGGCTATCAAATGCAAAGAGAATTATTCAAATCCGACAGGTAGTACCAGAGAATATAGCGTTCAAACAAACAAAAAAAAAACAACTGCTTCAGCTTTTTTATTGTTACTTAAAAATGGTAAGGTAAAAGATGTCAGGGGCATACTTTACGGGGTCCGCTAGGTTGACGGGGTCGGCTAGGGCCGATGCCTGCCGGGGTTGCGAAGAAAACCGAAAGGGAGATCGTGGCCCCCGGCAACAGGGCAACCGAAGGAACACGGGTGGGTTTTAGTCAGTTATAGTCTGACACGCCCTCAAGCTCCGCCCAGAGCGGGAGAAGTTATTTGATGATTTCCCACCCAAAAAAAAGGGGCATACTTTCAGGAAGTGTAGTTCTGATAAGTATGTACTAATTCTACTGTCGGACCAACTCTGAAATATGAAAAAAATATAATCTGCTTTTCCAAACATTTTGATCGTGTTGATATTGTACATTTTTTTATTATGGATCAGCTGTTTTTTTTTGCGTTTTCGGTGTTTTTCCCATAGTATTTTTTTTTAAGTCAAAGTCAAAGTCAAATCATTTATTTCAAATAGGCCCATGTATGGCACTTTTGAACGTCAAAATTTACAAAATAATATAATTGATTCTAGTCGCCCCTTCCAAAAGGTAGTTTTCGTTTGGAGAAGAATGGGCAAGAAACTCCACCGTTACTCTTTTAAAATGTTTTACAATAGTTCGTATTAGTACGTAAATTAGTTAAATAATTATATGTGAAGACGATGCACCTAGAATAAAATTACTATACCACAATAGGTAAAAAGAATTAAAAATGAAGCAACGACAGATAATTTAATTATGTGATAGATACATGGTGCTCACATATTTACAAACATTGTAAAAGTAGACGATTTTCCTAATGTTTTTAAAATTAATAAGTCAGTGTGTGAGGAAGTAATCACAGAATTTAAAATCAATGTCATATAACACAAAATTATAAATTTTACAATTCAATTAGCAACCTGTTTGATTTTGTCTTGATTTTAATAATGATGACCACAATGACCCCTTTTCAGGTTTTCAGTTAAGTATAAGGTACAGTTTATTTTGTTAATGTCCCTCGGGTGTCATCGGATTTCCGAATACAAAGGAATGCTAATTTTCATGTCCATCAATTCGTGTATGATAATTTGAATTTAGAACTAAGTACTTTATTTTTATTTTTTTCCGTGTGAACAATATAGAGCTGTGAAACTATTTTCCTATCTGTCGTGCCTGCGACTTTAGCGGCTTACCTCCTATTTTTTAAATAAATTAGATTAAGTTAAAAGAGTATTAACAACTCTATATACTTCCAAGTCAGTTGAGAGCGTCCGGTCTGCACCAAGTTCAAAGGGCAACTGATAGAAATCCGACAACTGAAGAAACATGAAATTTGCCGAGAGACATTAAGAAAATAGAAATAGTGTATATTTTCATTATTTTTAGTCACATACAGGGTGTATTAGAAAGGTGTGGTCAAAAAAGGTGTGGCACTGACCGTCAAACTATACCACTTTCTCTATGGGACCAACATCGTAATCGAAAAAAAAAATCATCTGTTCCATTCATCAGGATCTATTGAAGTTTTGGATGGGACAGCAGACATTTTTTTTCCCATTGAGAAAGTTGTTCAGTTTGATGGTCAGGGGCCATACTACGACGTGTTAAAGGCACCATTGTTCCAGTGTGAGAAAGAGGTGGAGCTATAGAGGCATAAATAGCACTGTCCCATTTTCAAAGCGGAACAATAATGGCTATAACACGACACAGTACCCCTTAAATTTGACCACACCTTTCTGATACAAAGTCAAAGTCATTTATTTGCTTTAAATGCTATTACAAAGGTGTTATTATATAAGTATGATAACGATGACACATTTCGCCATATTTCAGCATGCAAATATTAGTAAGGCTTAATTATCTCTAACTAAAGTTGAAAATATTTATTAGACATGAAATTATTGAAAGTAAATCAATCTTCAATTTACACACTCAAGTTAAACTCACACTTAAACTTACTAAAGAAAAATCTACGCAAACAACTCACAATCACCGCCATTTTAAAACCGCAAGACTAACCAAAAAAAAAAAACAGTTTACACAAAACCGCGGTTAAAATCTGCGACCATCAAGTTCACAGTTATCCGTAACTTTCTAAGATGATAGTTAAGAGACAACGGCATGAATGTGGGTTAAATGCGCAGGCGCAACGGCACTTCAATATGTCTTTTGTGATGAATGAAAGTGAATGAAAGTGATTAACTGTTTATTCCTTCAAAAACATTGATAGATTTCTTTGATGCAGTGATTGGGGAAGAATTAAAAAAAAAAAAACAACCGGCTTCCAAAAAAAGAAAACACTACAAAGTGAAAAATTACTTTAATTTTAGAAGTTGGTTCCAAAAAATTAAAATACAAAACCAAAGGCACCGACTTCCGAAATTAAAGTAATTTTTCACTTTGTAGTGTCTTTTTTGGAAGTCGGTTGTTTTTTTTTTTGCAACAAGTTTTTAACTTTCACTTTTTAGTTGTGGTAAGTATCTAATTACCACAAAAAATTCGAATACCACTACCTGCTATGTAAATAATAGTGGCAGGAAGTTATTACAACATCTTCAACATAGACTAAGCGGTAAAAAGGTATTATTGAAGCTAACTCAAAAACTACCCAAGCAAAGTTAATAAAATGTATATGGGACCGCGCAAGCTTCTCTACCAAATGAAAAACGAATTTTCAAAATCGGTCCACAATTAATATAAATCCAGGTTTCCTCACGATGTTTTTCCTTCACCAACATCAGTGAGTGATGTAGGTACAAGATAAACTCAAAAAGTACATTAATGAATTGAAAAGTCACATTGGTACTCACCCGTATTTGAACCCACAACCTCGTGCATGAGAGGCAAGGGCGACCACTGGGCCATCACGAAAAGACTTTGTTTTTATTTAGTTTTTACACTTTTTTGTGCATCGCAACAATTGTTATGATATACCTAAGTCAACTTCTCAGACGTTATGCTACACAATGGTGGGAACTCATCTAAATATGCTTATTAATTGCGTAATAATATTAGTTGTAACACTGAAACTGAAATGCAATGCTAACGTCCAACCACTTTAACGTATTTGGTCGCGGGGGTCAATATCTCTCAAGGCCAGACTCATAATTTGGAATGCAATGCGATCATGCTGGGACAGGCCTCCTCTCTGTGAGAGGGAGTGGGCCGTAATCCACCACGCGGGCCCAGTGCGGATTGATGGATGTCTCATGTCTTCGAATTTTTGGTTCTAGGACATGCCGGTTTCCTCTTTCATACATGCATGTTCGCGTAACTCGACAAGAAGTAGGGAAAAACTGACTATTTTTAAGCGACTTTTTAAAGGAGGAAGTTATCAAATCGAATGTTTATATTTTTTTTAATGTTTGTTTGGATAACTCCGTCATATATAGACGGATTTAAAAACTTCTTTTTCGTTTGGAAGGGTATACTTTCGAGGAACTCCCATTGTTATCAAGTGAGGATCTGATAATGGGATCTTGGAGAAATCGAGGGAACTCTTCAAATATTATAGGCACACCTATAGCTATTTGGGTATTTTTTATAGTATCTCGTGCAGTTGGTTTTGGAAAGCACCGTTTAGTGAAGTGGAACTAATGAAGAAGACCACAGATGGCCACCGGAACTACTCAATAATAAGTATTTCATGGGTTACGATGCGATTACTTTAGTATGGTTGCCAAGCAATTTATGCGCGTCACAAAAACCGGCATGTCCCAGACATGCCGGTTTCCTCATGATGTTTTCCTTCACCGTTTTAGTGGTGATGAAATAATTTACACAAAGTAAAGTGGGTTCGAACGTAAGATCTCCCTTGGTAAGACAGATTGTCAGACTTACCAGCTTCTGACTATCCGTAACGACTATCAAAGATCTAAGAATGACAGTCGGGATCAACAGCTTGACGTCCTTTCCGAGGCAAGGAAGGGTCTCGATATGTAACGGATGGTCATCCACGAAACGAGCGCGGCAACCGTAGCTTAACCTTCGATCAACCCGTGTGGCTGTTATTATTTAACCACGAGCCCCTCTAGCATCCAAACATCGTATGATACAGAAATTATGCAACTTTGAAAGTGATACCATTATAAATATCTTTCTTTACGTAATATCTCTTTAGAAATCTGAATATTTTAGTGTTTTGCTTGACTTTTAAAGATATTTTGCAAATTTTTCTAAGTCGAGAAATTGCATTGAATTCAATTAAGTAACGAGGCAAAAGGAGTATGCAAGAATCGTAGCAGGTGGCTTTCTGTGGTTTCTGCCTGGGGCATGTGAAGAAAGGTCAGTGACAGCTCGGCCCGAGTCAACTCAACCCGGATAATAATACCAGATACTAGGTTGTCAAAACGCAGCCTAAAAAACTGGTGTGTACCGTTGGCATGAAATGTATCGACTTCTTAAAATATTGAAGATTTTTTAAAATTTCTTGATAGTTTTTTTTTTTCTGAATACTTAAATATTGTGATTTTAAATGAAATGAAGGCCTGAGTTTATACAGGGTGGCAAGGACATCGACGCGAAAACTGTTACCATGGATTCAGTACATGATTCTGAAGAACCCTTTTATTTTTTTTTGGCTGGGAAATTATGAAATAACTTCTCCCGCTCTGGGCGGAGCGGGAGGGCGTGCCAGACTCTTACTGACTAAAACCCACTCGTGTTCCTTCAGTTGCCTGTATGTTGCCAGGGGCCACGGTAACCCTTTCGGACAAACCCGTAACCCCGGCAGATACCGGCCCTAGCGGACCCCTTCAGTTGTGCTGACATCTCTTTGAGGCGCGCATGAAACCAACGCGCCGTCGACCCGGGCCTGGTCCTTATCGGACGGCGAGCTACCCATTGCTCACCGTCCGCAAGCTCGCGCCTACGGTGGCCGGGAATCGGCCTGCGACTCCCGACGCCATTCCGAACAACCCTGCGTCGAAATTTTTCGTCGTTTATTTTAAAAAAATATAGCTGTTCCATACATTTTGACCGCCGATGGTAACAGTTTTCGCTTCGATGGCTTGCCACCTTGTATATGCATTGAATTACGATAACTTTTGCATTGGCAATGGCATTTGCATCGATCTCTAATACAAGTGATCGATGGGCATTTGTCAAACATTGTATTAAAAAGGTAGGTAGGCAATGACTAGAATTTTAACTAGCTGTTGGCTACGAGTTCATCTGTTTGTATTTTGTTCATAATTTTTTGGATTCCATACCCGATAGGTGCCAAACGGAACCCTGTTACTAAACCTCCGCTGTCCGTCTGTTCGTCCGTCTGCCGGTCAGTGGCCTGTACCTCACGAACCATATTGATTGACAGATTGTGCATTTTTATTACCGCTATTATAATCAGCCTATAATGTTCCCACTGCTGGGACACAGGCCTCCTCTCTGTGAGAGGCAGTGGGCCGTAATCCACCACGCGGGCCCAGTGCGAGTTGGTGGATGGAATTTCACGTCTTCGATGTTTTGGTTCTAGGGCATGCCGGTTTCCTCACGATGTTTTCCTTCACCGTTTTAAGAGCAGTGGTGATGAATTATTTACACAAAGTAAAGCGCCTGCCTGGGTTCGAACCCACGACCTATAACTTGTAATTCGAGGCCGTTACCACTGGGCCACCACTGCCCTCTCATCTCTATATGCTCTATTACCGCCATAACCACAAATAATACAAATAAAATAATGTTTATAATTAATGGTTAATTATTAAAAAACAACCAACTGGAACCGTACACCTAGCTTCTGACGTTTCATAAGTGCCCTTGTAGGTTTGTGTGAAATAAAATATTTTGAATTTGAAAACGCAGAAAACAACACGGTTTCCTGTATTCAAGAAACGTGTGTTTGTTGGGGTATTCCTCGAAGCGCACCAACGATGAATTTCAGCGTTTTTTGCTCGATCTTAATAAGTACGGTACGGAACCCTTCATGTCCATTACAAACAAAAAGAAAATAAAGAAAGAAAACTTGTTTATTCTGCACGAACAAAACGCACATTAAAAAAAAACTAGAAATAAAATACATTTAATACAAAAGTAGTCAAAAGCCTCGTATTCAATCCAAAAAAAGTTTGACATCTACCAAACGGCACTGGGCCCGCGTGGTGGATTACGGTCCACTCCCTCTTACAGAGAGGACGCCTGTGTCCCAGCAGTGGGAACACTATAGCTAATTATGCTTATTACAATAATAAATAAAATACACAAGTTTAAAATCGTCTCATCTCCGCAATCCGGATTTATCATAACTTGTTATGCAATAAATATTTAAATTTATTGCATCGGTTAAAAACCTTTTAATTGCATAGTTGTATGACTGCTTGCGTTTTTTTGACACAATTAATTCATTGATTTTATTACTACGTAATCAAGTTTGCAGAACATTTTGCGACATTTTATTAATTTAAATATATCTTTTGTTACAGTATGTATCCAGTTGGCTGATTTTTCTACGTATGTGGATCTATGAAGAAGAGAAGTATAAGAAACTCCTTGAATCATACTAAGGGCTTCTGACTACCCCTAATGCAGTCTTGGTGGTCTTCCAACCATGGAGCGAACGCGGCAAGTGCGGCTAATAGGGCTGCGCCCACTAGCGGCATGGCACGACAAGGGATTTTTATGCGACGAATAAGGAGTGTAACTTGTGCAACTGTGAGGAGCTTGTGGCTAGATAATAACAGCCGCACGGATCCATCAGATTAAGCTACGCTTGCCGGGGTTGGTCCGTGGATGGCTGACCATCTTTACACACCGAGTCTCCTCCGTGCCTCGGAAAGCACGTTCAGCTGTTGGTCCCGGCTGTCATTCGTGAATCTTTGACAGTCATTACAGGTCGTCAGTCTAACAACCAGTCTTACCAAGGGGTATCGTATTACCCAGTTACTAGGTTGTGGAGGTCTGATAGGCAGTCGCTCCATGTAAAGAACTGGTATTCAGCTGCATCCGGTTAGACTGGAAGCTGACCCCGACATAGTTGGGAAAAGGCTAGGCAGATTGAATAAGGAATGTAAAATTGAAATTTCAGTGATATGCCCTAAGGACGGCACGTCATTATTACACGATTACTGACAAATGCTTGCACTGACTGGACAGGTCCACTCAAATCTGTGTGGTTCTTTCCTCAAAAGTCCATTTCAGACACTAATCTATGTAGATTCATGCTAATCTATGTCCAGACATAATCTTGGTCAGGCCATATGAGGACCATGATTCATATGGCCAGACCAAGGTTTGATTTGGAGACTTTGACCCCTGACTCTGTTTCGCCATTTCTTCTCAGGGGTATAAGGAGTAGGAAATGTCGACTCCATCCAGCTATTTTTTTGTATATCATGAATATTTGATACCGATATCGGGGGCACAGCGCCACCAAATCGAGCAAAACAAACAAAGGCACACCCGTACCATTTTTTCTCGAAGCCATTCAGGACATTTTCGACACCCTTTAAATTCGTTGTAGATAAAGCTAGAAGGCTGGATTTTCAGTGACCAAGAGGGCTTAGTATAACTTTGTATATTCCTAAATTTCATTCAATTTAAATCAGTAGTTTAAGAACTATTGCGACTGCCAAGTCATTCTATTTATTAAAGAAATAAAGATGACAAATAGATAGGTACAGTTCGTGCCTCTAAAGATGAGACTTGACACACCACGTGGTTTGACTTGCGCAGTAGACGATTTATGGGTCTCTTTAGCGGTATGAAGTTCGCGCCGGGGCGTCATCGGGGCGGCGGAAGGAGCGGCGGGAGGCGCGGTCAAGTCTCATCTTTCGTGGCGCGTATTGTACTGAATAAATTAACGGAGTTGGTTTTACATTAGATCTCACATCTTTTTACGGTAGAAAAACTGCGTTGCAAGACTTGTAATTTTTTACATATTGTGTTTTTGATGGGATCCTATTTGCAAAATGAGCAATTTCACTTCATTACATTATTAAGTACCTGGGCGACCGAGCTCTACTCAGTTGTAAAAAGAGAATGCTCATTTAATATTATAGGATAGTACATACCAATTCCATGTATATTACATTCTAATTCCGTGCTGTCATGTCATTATTCATTTTGGGCGACTGAGCTCTGCTCGGGTGAAAATACGGAGAAAACGAATTTTCCCAGATATGAGACCTACATAGCTAGATCGATTATTCGCCCCCGTAAACCCCTATATTGCAACTTTCATCGAAATCATTAGAGCCATTTTCGAGAACATGATTACAAAAATATATACATATAGAAAAATGTATAGGATAAAGGAACAGTGTGACCTTTATGCCTATCTCATAAAATAATAATACATGTTATTATAATAATAAAAAGTAAGTTGATTACGAGACAATTTTGAGATGTTTATAGAAGAGGATGTGACATTTTTCCATTTTATTATTTATGCTTGAATATGTACTTAAACATATATATTTTATTGCCTTGAGGAAGCTATGTAAAAACATTTTTATTAAATTTCACAATCATTTGCCCAGCCTTTTCCCAACTATTATAACGAGCGACTGCCTATCTGACGTCCTTAACCCAATCTATTATTACTGGATAACAGAATACCCCGTTGTAAGACTAGCTGTCATACTTTCGGGCTTCTGACAAGCCGTAACGACGTACCCAGCGGAGTGGAGGTCAGACTGACAGGCAGTCGCCCCATGTAAAATACTGGTACTCAGCTGCATCTGGTTAGACTAGAGGCTGACCCCAATATAGTTGTTGACTATTTTTAATAAGCAATTTTAACACTTAAAAAAATCGGCCACGTGCGTGTCGGACCACGAACAATGAATGATTCCGTAGTCGGGATGAATTTATGCCAAGAACAAACTTAACATTGTAGTTGAAAAATATGCTCTCCCATACATTCCAACTGCAAATGTAAGTTTGTACGCACCATATTGAGAGATTTACCATATTATTTTAAGACCATAGACTTGTTACAGGTTTTCCAGTAATCCATGAGTAAAGAAGCATTATCTGTAATTTATTAAAAAAAATAGGCTCAGATGTTTCGGAGATAAGGGCCCCAATGGTCAATTTTCATTTATTTTCTTAAATATATTTAAAAGCATTAATTTAAAACGATAAGAAAATATATTCGAGATCCTCGCAACAAGCCTTTTCATTTAATATGTCACACAGTATAATTCGCAAAACTTTTTTTATTATTTTGTTATATGCCCCCAAAAGTAACCCCCATATTTAAAATTCATTTATTTACAGTATACGTTCGTGTTTGGATCACAAAAACACATATGTGTACCAAATTTCAACTTAATCGATCCATTCGGGGTAAATTGGCTGTGACAGACGGACATACAGACAGACACAGACACACGAGTGATCCTTTAAGGGTTCCGTTTTTTTCCCTTTTGAGGTACGGAACCCTAAAAAGGAAAGTTGATGTAATTATCAGCAAATTAAATTTTAATCAAAATATAAGATTTCTATAAAATATTAGAATGGACGTAAATTACTTTCATGTAGTTATTATAAGTACGCTCCAATAACTGTCGAGTTGTTTACTTCAAATAACACGTAATAATACTCTTGCGCAGTTTGCAAATTTTTAATTTAGTTGCAGACAAGCGGTTTCGAAGCGTTTTCCGGGAGTTTATTTTAAGGAATAAATGACTTTTGATTTATTTTTATAAAACGCTTCATTTTTTGAACTGCACTTGTCGAACGTCAAAATTACATAAGACAGTCTCCCGAAACGCCCGCCCTTCACTACTTTTTAGTGCTTTACCTGGATAGAAATGACGAGCCAAAAGTTTGTTATAATCAAAAGCTATTTGGATTACTACTCACAACTGACATATAAGGAATAATGAATAATCAACTGACATAGTGATGATTATCATGCCGAGTAAATAGATTTTAAATCGTACCGTATTTCATTGAAAAATACTACTGGCTACATGACTAATAAAATAATTGCCTTTAAGAGTGGAAAAACTGTTCTGATTTTGTCAAAAACCATAACACTAAATTCTAACATTGCCTATCACTAGTTTCTGCCCGCGACCTTGTGAAATTGCTTGTTTAAACATAAAATGCATCCTGTAACACTCGGCAATAATATAGCTTCACATTAGTGAAATAATTTTCCAAATCGGATCAGTAATCCCGAAGATTACCCCCTTTTTTTGGGTGGGAAATTATCAAATAACTTCTCCCGCTCTGGGTGGAGCGAGAGGGTGTGTCAGACTCTTACTGACTAAAACCCACCCGTGTTCCTTCAGGTGCCCTGTTGCCGGGGGCCACGATCTCTCTTTCGGTTTTCTTCGCAACCCCGGCAGGCATCGGCCTTAGCGCACCCCGTCAGAAGATTACCCCCTACATACACACTCACAAGTTTTACCGTCCAATATTGCTTAGAAAATTTAGAGTATCTTTCGTAAACTTACAGCTCACCAAAATGTTTTACTATTACACAACAACATTACGAACGCGCTTTCAAGCGTTTCGACCGCTCTTACCCGCGTTTCAATCGCTCGTCTACTCTCAAAAAAAGTTACACAAATCTTTAAAAAAATTTACCTAAGTATTCAAATATGACAACACGTGTTTTAAAACTGGAGCAAATTTTCCTTTAGACAACACTTTTAGTGATTTTGCAAGATGAAGTACGTAAATATCCACTTTTTGTAAAACAACACTGTTATTTGAAACCGGGACTTGGAAATAAATATTTTGCAAGACAAGAAAAAATCTTGTTCAATTAGAAGGAATATAATCACGTTTTTTCCACGAAGAGTAAGGCAAGCTCAAACTCAAACTCAAAGCATTTATTTCAATTAAACCAATTACAGGCACTTTTGAATTGTCAAGGGGTCGGTCAGTCAGAAAGATGAAGCTAGTTGCCCATTCCAAAGCGTAGTAGGTTCCTATGGAGAAGAACGGGCAAGAAACTCCACGAACACCCTTTTAAGGCGACGGTAACTGTCTTTTAATAATGTTTTACTGAAGATCACATCTTAACGAGTAGTGGTAATGATTTGGAAAAAATATATGTTAAATTAAAGCATTTTTTAAATAATTTAGTATATGAATATTTTAGATTATGTTTATATTACATTGTTAAATTAATTTGTAAAGTTATATCCAATGCGGACAAAAAACTAAGAATCACGCAAAAACTAACAAGCGTATTTTTCTGAAACTTTAAAGATAATTTAATTATTAATCTTTTAATATACGTTTTTATTAAAATACCTTTTTTATGTATAATAAATTAATTATGTGTCTAATTTGGGACATCGCTCCTTGACGGGCGAGGCCTATTACTGGCTGGACGTACGACGCGTTGCGTGAGCTCAGCACAGAACACGCAAGCTAACCACTCAAGGTCACCGTCATATATCTTCATCTTAAGTGTATAATAATTACGTAGGTACGGCCACATTTCGAAGACGACACTAAATGCCAGTGACCTTGAGTGGTAGCTTGCATGTTTAGTGCTGAGCTAACGCAACGCATCGTATTTTAATGAAATGCGTATATTAAAAAATAAATAATTACATTATCTTTAAAATTGTGAAGGTATCAGAAAAATATGCTTGACAGTTTTCACGTGATTCTCAGTTTTTTATCCGCGTTAGACATAACTTTACAAATTAATTACACTATGTAATATAAACATAATCTAAATTATTCACAGACAAAGTTATTAAAAAAAGGCTCTAATTCAACATATATTTTTTCCAAATCATTCACAATACTCGTTTAGACGCGATCTTCAGTATAAAATCATTAAAAGTCGGTTACTGTCACTAATAGGGGACGAATCTATACCCGGCAAAAATCTAGACTCCGGGCTGTTACTGAGAAATTGTTGACGGTAAAACTATTGTAAATTACAAGTTGCTAAATTACTGAAAGTTTCAAATGGAAAAACCGAATAGAACTTCGACCAACGAGACGGTATAATCTTTAAAAGAAACTTCTATTATACGTAAAAGTATGAAAACTCTATAGAAAATATTCTTAGCCAGCCAACTATAGTTACGAATATAATTGGCCCACTGTGGGCTCTGGCCCTACTTATTAAATTCGACCTAAGTTCACGCTCTATAACTAACGAGGTGAGCAGCTATGTAGGTCATATTTACTTCGAAAATATTAACAAGGGCTATAGTAAGTAAACGGTGCTAGAAAATAGTTTTTATTCTTCTCTCGTATCGTCAAAACGATGAAGGAAAACATCGTGAGGAAACCGGCATGTCCTAGAACCAAAAATTCGAAGACATGTGACATCTACCAACCCGCACTGGGCCCGCGTGGTGGATTACGGCCCACTCCCTCTCACAGAGAGGAGGCCTGTGTCCCAGCAGTGGGAACTGGGAACATTATAGCCTGATTGATTATGCGTATGCGTGTCGGTAAGAAATTTATGAGAATGGCTCCTGCTGTGATAAAAATGTTAGTGGCTCAGCAAGGTGGTAGAAGGCTGAGTATTACCTGCCTTACAGTTCGATCAAGGTTAAGCTACGCTTGTCGAGGTCGTTCCGTGGATGGGTGACCATCCATTGCATACCGAGATACCCCTCCGTGCCTCGGAGAACACGCTAAGCCATTGGTCGATGGTAGTCGCCGACGCGTCCAACTGCAGTCGTCGCTACAGTTGCTGCTTGTGCACCAACAGTTTTTTTTTTAGTTGTGGTACCTGCCCCACACAAATTCGAATACCACTGTGACCTGCTATGTAAATATCAATGATGGGAACTTATCATATCATCCACATACTAAGTGGGAAAAAATACACATTAATGAAGCTAACTCAAAAACGATCGAAGCAAAGTTAATAACAATTATATGGAACCACCTCGACAGTATGCCCTTTCAAACAAAAAAAAAAAAGAATTTACAAAATCGGTCCAGAATTGACGGAGAAATCGGTGGACATACATATGCTACGAACATAGAGCCTCCACCTTTTTGGAAGTCGGTTAAAATCCCAACTCTTTGCTCGACTAGGGAATAGAACCCAGGACTACATGCTCAGCTGTAATGTTTGCAACAACTGAACCAAATGAGGCAGCAACGAGACTAGGAAAAGGATGAGTTAATTCCTATATTAAAATGGGCTATAATTATACACCAAGGGCTTCTTGTGAAACTTCCTTCAACATAATTACTAATAACATGCCTTCATTATTATTCTAATCGACATATCAGTAATTACAATTATCGCAATCGATTCAAATCGATTCTGTTAATGTGAAGATATTCATTGTTATTTTTTCCTGAAACGGCCATGTTGGTATCTTTTGTGATGTTCTATGTTGAGATAAACCTTGGGTAAAAAACCGTCCAAGTGCGTGTCGGACCGCTCACAATGAATGGTTCCGTAGTTGGGATGAATTTATCCCAAGAAGAAACTTAACTTTGTAGTTGAAACACATGTTTTTGCAACCGCAAATGTAAGTTGGTCGATTATTAATCGTTAACTTGTAAAGCCTACTTAGCTGTAATAGTTTTTCTTTTAATTTCGCTATACATATACCTATACAACTGCTGTGAATTTTTTAACACACCCAAAACCAACCATTTAGCTGGCAGGGGGGACACTTGACTGTAACAAAAATGAGCGTTTTAAAGCTTGATATTTCGAAAACCAATCCCTGAATCTAAAAATGGTTAACAAACTCACAATATTTTTGAACGACCTTTCCAACGACACCCCACACTATGGGATAGAAGAGAAAAAAAAAATCATCCCACTATGTGTAGGGGAGGTACCTTTAGAAAATTTTTTTTTCAAGATTTTATTTAACCACTTTGTCAGCGTGATTAATATGTATACCCATATCAAATTACAGCATTCTGGTACTAAGAGTCACAGAGCTAAGCCGCGGACAGACAGACTGACGGACATGGCGAAACTACAAGGGTTACTTGTTTACTACGGATCCCTAAAAAGGGACAGCGTCTGGCTACGAAGCTAAAATAATAAAATAATTTAAAAAAAAAACAAACGAGCCTTAGCTTTACAGTGGTCGCATATGATGTGTAATATTTGACATCTGACCTTGGTAAAGCCGTGTTTCCTGTGCATGTTTTTTGAAACATTATGCAAAAAACCTTACACATAAACATTCCATCGTCAATTTATCATAACTATTCACAAGACAATATAACCTCAAAACATGTTTTGAATGACAGTGACAGATGTCCACGGTGCGCGCAGCGGTTGAAAATGAAACAAACCCTTCCCCTCTTCACCCGCGCGAGGAATGTTTTCAATGCAGCTCGGGAAACAAAAACATCGTGTTTGCATACACAAATGTGTATGGCCACGCCTCTTTGTTTCGATGTTTTTGCGTAATGTTTCGAAAAAACACGCGCAGGAGACACGGCTTAATAAGCAACATTTAATTGCCTGCTACACGGTTGCCAACTGCGGCCCCGACAGAGGAGACCTTGGTTGTCGACCGGCAGAGCTGTTTGAAATTTGGTCGTAAACCACCATCTGCACGATTGTAAACCCCCAAGGTCACCGCTGTTGGGACGCGGTTGGCGACCGTGTAGCAGTCGCTTAAAGGGGCGGGGCCTCGTCACAGTCGTTTGCCATTGGACGCCAATGGTCAAATAAAATAGCGCACGCTTCCCCGTCTTCCTGTTACACACTTCCGTCCCTTTCCACTAAATCACTCCCACAGATTGCAGGAATGCGAGAAGAAAGATGTTGTCACTTCAATAATTAGGTATCAGTTATTTATTACTAACTTTAGCCCGCTGCTTCGCCTACGAAGTGGTCGGAAATTATCCCACAGAAACGTACTCCCGGGATGAAAATTATCCGTTGTCCTTCCCCAAATCGTGGTCTGCCCGTGTGCCAAATTCATCGAAATCGGGTGTATCCTAAAAGTTGGCAACGTCGCAAATAGCTGTCAAATACTTACCTGTTTTGATTAATTTGGCAATATTACTGTATGGAATTAAGAAACGTGTCTAACTAAGGAACTAAAATATTGATTATGAAATGCAATAATTATATCGTAATACCAAATACTGAGTTTTAGATGTTAAAAAAAAAAGTATTTGGAAACTTTCCAAATGCCTTTTTTACACCTAAAATTGTTACAACATCAAATTCAGTGTTATAATTGTAATTGATTATTGATATTCTAGGGAACTAGTTAGCCACATTTCTTATTTCCATACAGTAATATTGCCAAATTAGTCAAAACAGCGAAATATTTGACATCTGTTTGCGACGTTGCCCACTTTCAGAATAAACGCTCTTAAGTCAGTCTCACTCAGTCATTTATTTGCTATATATCGGTATTACGACGGCTGCAAGAAAAAAGAATTCTTGTGCGACGGCACATTTCACAATATTTTGGCAAGCAAATATTAATATCTAAGTAACCTGCTAATTTAAATCAACAATTATCTATAATACATCATGTAAAATCAAACCTGTCTGGTCCGAAAAGGGCACAAGGTACTGCAAAACCATTATCAAAAAAAAAGTAATAAAACATATTATTATTACGGTTTAAGAAAATTTATTCCGCTCTCAAAGAATACAATTATTCACTCCTCTGAGGAAAGACAAAAACATAATAATGAAAATAAAAAAGTTATTGCTATTTAAAATTCACATTTTTAGTAACAGAATTAACCCAAATCCATTAAAAATTTGTTAACAGTGGTCATAAGTTAATGACTTGTAGACACCCGTTAAACTACGGCCGCCCGCGCCCCATGTAATAAACCGGTAAAATTACCCTATTGAATAAAAAAGTGGGGATTTCTTTTTTGTTTTGCCGGAAAATTTCCACATAAATAGACTCTCAGTAACATTTGACACTCTCATGGATCGGACAGGGTTTTTTTTTAACATGTTGTATACAAAGTGCTAAATTAGGAGCCGAATGGTACCTACTCAAGAGATGGTAAAAGGAAAAGAGGACGCCCGACACGAAGGTGGGACGACGATGTTAACGCGACAGCCGAGCCAATGTGGAAAAGGAAAACCCGAGACCGAGAACTCTGGAAGAATATGGGGGAGGCCTATGCAAAGACAAAACAATCTTCGGAAACCGATGTCTGAAGAATAACTTTTTTATTAACTAAATAACATATGTAACTGATTGTAAGATTGTTAATAAAGGCTAATATTATTATTACACAGGTTGGCAGGGACATCGACGCGAGTACTGTTACCATGGATTCAGTACATGATTCTGAACCAAACAGCGTTGAAACATTCTGTCGATTATTTTAAAAAAATCTGTTGTTCCATACATTTTGACCGCGTAGGTATTTATCTATTTGTTTATATTTATTTATATATACTTTATTGTACACCACAAAAATACATAAGAAAAAATTAATCAAACACTACAAAATATACAATGGGCGGCCTTATCGCCTTTCGCGATCTCTTCCAGGCAACCTTGGAATGGACAGTGATTTGCCTGGACCTAAAATGGGGCTGTCGTAGATGCAAATAATAAGTATACAATATACACTGTATTGCACTTTTCTATGAAACAGCTGCAGCATTAAAAAAAAATAACCGACGAAAAATTTAAGTTACAGTTTAACAGTTTTCGCGTCAATGTCCCTGACACCCCGTATATACTTTTGCATTTATAATATTAGTATGGATTTAATAAAATAGGGGTGCACCATTAAAGGGGTACAAATTCAGACGCCCACTGTTACTGAGATTGTCCTAGCGGGAAAAAAAAATACCCAACCAGCACGCGTAGCATGACTACCGTAGAAACGGGTTTTGTCGACGGAAGAATAGACAAAATGACAGATTGTGATTGTTTATCTGTTATTTTGTCTATTCTTCCGTCGACAAAACCCGTTTCTACGGTAGTCATGCTACGCATGCTGGGGATTGAAAGAAAGAAAAAAAATACATTTATGTAGCACAGACCAAAAAATACAACACAATATAATTAACAGCAGTTATAAATTAAAAATCATAATCAAATAAAAAATGTAAAGTGCGATGTAAGAAATTAGCAGAGGAGTGTGCCTCACGGCTGCGCCAAAAAGGCCCAGTTCAGCAAAAATGCCAGACAACAATAAGTGCCTGACGCTGGTTTTCAACTGGACCTGAGAGTGTGATGCGACGGATGTAAATCAGTTTTATAATGTAACTTGTGTTGGCATACTTAAATAAAATAAATTTGTATCAGATTAAAAATAAGTAGGTACAAAAATAGTGTGATTGTGCATAAAATTACAAAACGAACAACGACTGACAAATAAATGAGTAAATGGCAGCTACATACATCATATAATTGAGACATTTATTTAGTGTGATCATATCCAGCTTCCGTTGCGCTTCTATGAGGTACTGCCGTAAGCGTGCTCTAATTTGGTTTGGTCGATTGAGCCTAAGACGAACCTGCAGTCGCCTTTGCGACGATTAGGCTCACTAGGAAATCTTTTATGTGGTAGTAATTATCATTCTCCTGCTCATATTCCAATTTATTTGAGGTCAACGCAACATGTCTTTTTTCCATACTTGTCTTTTAGTCGTCATCTCGGTAGTCACTCCCTTTCTATCCATATCATCTTTCACACAGTCCATCCATCGTTTCTTTGGTCTTCCCCTATTCTTATAGTCATCTTCATTCATACTCAAAACTTTCCTCACGACATTTTCCTCATTCTTCCGGTGTCGTGGTACCCAGTAAAAGGGTTGGTTAATAATAATAATAACTGACTAATAGAAAGTGGAGGAGCTCGTGGCTAATAAGAGTCACACGGGTCGATCCATTAGGTTAAGCTACGTTTGTGGGGCTGGTTCGTGGATGGGTGACCATCTTTACATACCGAGACTCCTCCGTGTCTCAGAAAGCACGTTAAGCCGTTTGTCCCGGCTGTCATTCGTAGACCTTTGACAGTCGTTACATGTCGTCAGAAGCCCGAAAGTCTGACAACCAGTCTTACCAAGGGGTATCGTATTACGTAGTTACTGGGTTGTGGAGGTCAGATAAGCCGTCGCTACATGTAAAATACTAGTATTCCGCTGCGTCCGGTTAGACTGGAAGCCGACCCCAACATAGTTGGGAATAGGCTAGACAGATTTTTTTATGGAAAGTAATTGGCAGAATGTATCTATCATCTTTGGCTACATCTTCGGGCAATACATGATGCTTTGTTGCCGGGAAGATGCCCTCGAACTTGACATAAACGGTACGCCAATTCGAAAAGTCACAAAATTTAAAAATCTGGGGCATTTTCTTACCAGCGACCTCAGTGATCATAGTGATATTGAGAGGGAGTGTAGGGCTCTGGTGGTCAGGGGTAATATGTTGGCACGAAGATTTGCTAGGCGTACTGACCAAGTTAAGATTACGCTTTTTAAAGCTTATTGTCAGAGTTTTTACACCGGTAATCTTTGGGTCAACTACTCAAAAAGGTCGCTAGATGTTCTACGCGTTCAATACAACAATGTTTTTAGGATGCTGTTGCGACTACCTCGTTTTTGCAGTGCATCGGAAATGTTCGCGGTAACCCATACCGATGGATTTCATGCCATCATCCGCAAAAAAACGGCCTCACTGCTGAGCAGAATAAGAGGCAGTCGCAATAGTATCTTGAAGGTTGTGGCGGCAGATACTTCCTCCGCCATAATAAGGCAATTTGTGCGAAGACTTTTACCATAGTTAGACCATTACCATTTCTCATTGTGTCTAGATGTTGGGTGATTTTCTCACAAATTAGTCTTTAGTTTTAAGTTACTAACAATAGTGGTTTAAGTGCAATCATGTTACTAACAATTTATGGATCTTTATATCCGAAATAAAATGATTTTATTTATTATTATTATTTATTTGTTACTTCCTCGGTCTAACTTTTGCTGAAGGAGCTAAACCATTCTTAAGTTTATTTTTAGCTCAAAAATAATGGAAATAAATCCATAAACCTCAATATAAACATAGCCTACGCAACGTATTTGAGCATTATTGCGTGCGCGCATTGTGGTCAAGGATCGACGCACGCCTCTGATTGGCTGTCCCCGCGTTCCATATTTGAACATACTCATAACGGTTTTTACAATTATTTGATGGTTTATGTAATGTTGAATGTTTTACGAGCTTGTATTGCGATTTAAGAAGTTTTCTTTTTTAAAAAAACGTTCCTTTGCTAAGAAAATGACACACATCGGATCTGATGACAACAGAAAAGTTTTCTATCTCACTTTTACACAGCAAATTTACAACAGTAAACAACATAAAAGACAAGGCGGCGATTTCTGTGAAACATTTATTTTGCCCTTCCGATGGTACACACCACTTTTTTAGGCGTTTTGACGATGTACTACCTAGTATTATTATTCGGATTGTCGGGTTAGCGTGGAGTGATAGCCTAGTGGTTTTTCTACCAACGAGGCAGTGAAGAATTATAATGTTACTATACTAACTGATGCCCATACTGATCCAAGGGAATCAGGAATTGTTTGTCACGGTACAGGAAGTGATTACAGTCCGAACGATGAGTTCTTGACACCTGTCAGTTTGACAGGTGTCAAACTAGTAGTGTAACCATCGTACTGCCAAGTCATAGGTCTCGAGTTCGAAACCAAGGCACGCACCTCTGACTTTTCTGATTCATGTGCGTATTGTATATTTCTCACTTGCTTCAAAAACGGAGAAGGAAAACATCGTGAGGAAACCGGCATGCCTGAGAGATATTTCTCGACGGCATATGAAGCCAAGTCAGAGGCCCATGGGCAGCTTTTAATCTCTGACACCAGCCACCGGGACTGCGGCCTCCTCTCTTAGAGACGGAGTGGGCTGTAATCCACCACGCGGGCCCAGTGCGAGTTGGTAGATGTCACATGTCTTCGAATTTTTCATTCTAGGACATGCCGGTTTTCCTGCGAAGTTTTAGACCATGACCTGGGTTACTATAGGATACTTTTTATCTCAATATTCCCACGAGATCAAGACTTATGGCAAAAAACGAAAATTCTAAATCAAAGACACCGACTTCCAAAATTGAAGTTATTTTTCACTTTGTAGTATTTTTTTTTGGAAGTCGGTTGTTTTTTTTTTTTAGTTGTGGTACCTACTCGACACAAATTCGAATACCACTACCTGCTATGTAAATAACAGTGACAGGAACTTATCATATCATCCACATACTAAGTGGGAAAAATAAGCATTATTGAAGCTAACTTAAAAACTACCCAAGCAAAGTTAATAAAATTTATATGGGACCACTCCAAAGCAAAAAAAAGAGTTTTCAAAATCGGTCCACAATTGACAGAGAAATCGGCGGACATACAAAAAAAAAAACATACATACTCTACGAACCTTTTTGGAAGTCGGTTAAAAATAGCTATTCTTAAAAGATCATCATAACACTAACTTGGATTACAAACACTATTCTGTCTCGCTCTAATGCCCGCAGACATAACTCTAAGTTGTAGTTAGGTAACATTAATTCTGATGCAATCATTACATAGGCTACTCATTCATTGCAGCTAAAATAACTTAACAAAAAAAAAACAACGTAAAAGTAATTGTTAAACGAGGAAACTGTTTCAGAAATAAGTAACGTAGATGAATAAAAATAAATTCTTAAAAGAAAAAAACCGGCCAAGTGCGAGTCGGACTCAAACACGATGGGTTCTCTGGTTCTGGTTTCTTGTATCGATTCTCTTTAATTTTTACTAGCTTAGTTTATTTTTATTGAAGTTAAAACTTCTATAGGCGCGTTGGACATTTTTGAGATGGGATCAAACCATTGATTTCGCGACACTGCTACCGACACCTCATTTTTGTAAACGCGATTGAGCTCTTTATTTATATTAAGTTACGGATGGGATCCCTTCTTTTCGCATAATGTTCTTTGTCCTAATATACTTCGGCATAACGATTTCGGCACAATTTGTTTTGGCATAATAATACTTCGGCATAATTTTTTAGGCATACATTTTATGTTGGCATAATCATCTTAGAGACTAATTTGTTTTGGCATAAATTTGATTCGCATAACGTTAGTAGGCCTAATATTGTTGGTTAAAAATTTAATATGCTGTGCAACAAAAGTTAGTGACTGAACCGAATTGCTGCAAAACCGAATCCACGTAGTCTTGTTTGTCTTACCCCTAGAGTGTAATTTAAAATCGCGTAGGCACGCGCGTGGCCGCCGGAGGCCCGCAGCGCCGGAGCCGTGACAGAAACCCTGCCTGCTGAATGTTGCATTCTCGCTTGAATGCTGCATGCTGCATGCTTGCTTGCATGCTGCATGCTTGCTTGCATGCTGCATGCTTGCTTGCTTGCTGCATGCTTGCTTGCATGCTTGCTTGCATGCTCTATGCTTGCTTGTGCTTTAGGATATTATGCTTAAAAAAGTTATGCTTTAGAACTTTATGCTTAATAAATTTATGCTTTAGAATATTATACTTAATCATTATTATGGTTAGAGAAATTATGCTTAAAAAAATTATGCGTAAGCTGTTATGCGTAATTATATTATGCGAAAATATAATTATGCCAAACAAAATTATGCTAAGTTATATTAGGTCTTAAAATTTTATGCAAATGGATAGGGAACCTTACGGATCAATGTTCTATGCATGTATTTTTATTCGCTAACAGACCATCTGTGGAGTAAAAGACATCAACGCGTTGATTACCGCGGTGCCGATGTAGGTGATGTTATGATACCTACATAGGAACATGTTTTTTAGTTTTCACTTCTGTTGGCACTCCCGGAGTGGCACTAATTTTTTTATTTGTTGTTATAGCGGCAAAAGAAAAAAAGAATCTGTGGTTTCAATTATCTATCTGTTACGGTTCATGGGATACAGCCCGCTGACAGACAGTCGGACGGACTGGCGGATAGACAGCGGAGGCTTAGTAATTGAGTTCCATTTGGCATCCGTCGGGTACAGAACCCTAAAAAGATAGAATTTAAGTTCCAACAAAATAAAATGCATTGTTTTACTGACAACCTTTCCTCGTAAAGGCTCTTTCAAACAGGCGCGACACGCGACGCGACACAAAGACACCGCCCGTCGCGCGACGAGCGGTGTCTTTGTGTCGCGTCGCGTGTCGCGCCTGTTTGAAAGAGCCTTAAGTCGTAGCCTCGTAGGTCAGTTCACAACAATTGAAATGTTTTGCTTCCAATATTCTAAACTATATTCAAGTTATTCAAGTT
This sequence comes from Omphaloscelis lunosa, assembly GCA_916610215.1. Classification (NCBI taxonomy): domain Eukaryota; kingdom Metazoa; phylum Arthropoda; class Insecta; order Lepidoptera; family Noctuidae; genus Omphaloscelis; species Omphaloscelis lunosa. The sequence goes on along the minus strand of OU744273.1, from coordinate 11,017,494 downwards.
AAACAAGTTTTTCAAGATATTAAATATGTTAATTACTTTAAGACTTATAAATTATGTATGAAATGAAATTGTTTTAATTTTGTAAATAGATTAAATAAGATATCGGAATCACTTTTAGACGAGATATAAAAAAAAATGCTAGATGGAGTCGATATTTCTTATCCCTGAGAAGAAATGGCGAAATAAACTCAGAGGTCACATTCTCTATTTAGTTAAGACATAATCTTGGTCAGATCATGTGAGAGATTATTTTGAGGAAATACTCTTTGAGGAAAGACCCACACAGATTTGAGTCGACCTGTCCAGTCAATTTACGCATTTGTCAGTAATTGTGCAGTTTAACTCAGATCTTAATACGGCACGGAACACTTCGTGTGCAAGTCCAACTCGCACTTGGCTGGTTTTTTTTAAAATATATTTATTATAAATATTTACAATAAAAAAAATAAAAAGGTCATAATGTTATTTAATTAACGTCATGTATGTTTTTAATTGTCGTTGATAAAAATAAAATGAAAATAGTCTTTTATTATTTTTATGGGTTTTTGTGTTTTACTTATAAATAAAATAGAAAAACACCCTTTAATACAATTTTTTTTTTCATTTCAGCATTAGACCACACATGTAGCACGACTCGGTTTCGTCCACTACCGACCACGCACGATCACACACGACCATGACGCGGCTCACGGTGGGCCAGACGGCCCGCAATCGGCTCTTCGGTTTGGCACCGACTCCTGATAGAAGAGTGCCGCTCAGTATGCTCATCTCTCAGCAGAAGAAATTGAGTTGTGGTATGTACCTAATAATTTATTTGTTTTTTTTTTTTTAATATGTAGGGCTATTACTTTTTCAAAGACAAGAAAACACACAAACTTTTTTTTTATGTGTAGGTACCCAAGTATCTTTACAGGGTGTAAGAGACACCGAGGCGTCAAAGTCAAAGTCAAATAATTTATTTCAATTCGACACATAAAAGGCACTTTTGAACGTCAAAATTTACAAAAAAAAAATAGATTTGATTCAAGTCGCCCCTTCCAAAAGGTATTTTTTGTATGGAGAAGAATGGGCAAGAAATTCCGTCGTTACTGCATGCGCAAACTGTGACCAAGAATTCCCTCATGAATACCCGAAGAAAAATTTTTACGCTGGAGATCTAAAACTATGTGCTGAAATTATGGTACACACGGCTACACATCAAGCTATACATTTACCAGTACCAGTTTGCTTGTCGATGTCACTTATACCGCATATTTTATCAGGGATATTACGGATCTCGTTTTACCGGAACCGGAGCCGGAGTAGAAGGTTTTAAATTTGATTGATCGGAACCGGAGTGGGAGTCGGAACCGGAACCGGAGTCGGAGGCGGAAGTAGAAGAAAAATGTGTTAAGGGAAAGCATAATGAAACAATAGAAATATAATTCAGTCTCTTTAATTAGTATCTTTAATCAGTCAAATATTAGCGATAGTAATATAATACCTAATTGGGATGGTGATAATTTAACATGCGGCAATTGAATAAACTTCATTTAAATCAAATCCAGTGGCTCTAAAAGAGGCAAATTGTACTTTCAATCTTCGGTATAACTCCGATTCAAATTTTTTTTTTTTATATTTACACGAATACATATTATATTAAAATTTATAGTTACAAAAGATATCCTAAGCTCCTTTTTACCACATTTTTATTTTTTTGTATTCTTCCACATTTCTTTTTACTTTTTTTTTTGTATCGGGCTGTACTTATCGGAGAAGAAGCTCATTTTTGACACCACCTGTATATTCTTCAAAAAATAAATTCACAAGGTTATATAGAAAGATTTTTTTTTTTCAAAATATAGAAATATAATTTGCGTATTCTAAATGAATTACTAAATTATCACGACATGACGAACTCAAGTTAAGCAACACAATATGTGGTCAAAAACAAGATGGGTGACCTTGCATGTATTTCCGAATTATTTCCGAGGTCAACTTAATAAATGACTATCTAATAATACAATTTGGAAAGCTAGGCGGAGATGATCGAGGTTGGGAAATAGATGGGTGGCATTTGGCGGGTTACTTTTGACTTCGAGTTTGATGTTGTAATTTCAATTTACATTAATATTGCAGGTCTGTATAATTAATTTTATATTACGCCTCTTTTCCTCAAAGGGGTTAGTAGTTAATGAAAATTGTGTAAACAAAAAAGAAGACCTGTGCGAGGCCAAAAAGGCCCCTACCTCAGCATAATGCTACGATATTTGAAAAAACAAATACCGCAGCGCTGGTATTCTGAAGGAGTTATATTGCTGATTCTAATATTTATAATTCTGTAAAGCCGTATTTGTTACGCCCTGACACTGACCTGCAAAAAAAGTTTTTCAAAAAAAAAAAAAAAACACTGTAAAGTGACAAATAACTTTAATTTCAAAAGTCGGTGTCTTTTGTTTTGAAATTTCGTTTTTTTGGCACCGACTTTCGAAATTAAAGTTAATTTTCGCTTTGTAATGTTTTTTTAGAAGTCGATTGTGATTTTTTTTTTTTGTAAAAAGTTTTTATTTTTCACTTTTTAGTTGTGGTACCTACCCCACACAAATTCGAATACTACCTGCTGTATAAATAACAGTGACAGGAACTTATCATATCTTCCACGTATTAAGTGGACAAAATAAGTATTATAGAAGCTAACTCAAAAACTACCCCAGCAAAGTTAAAAAAAAATATGTGAGACCACCTCTGACCTACCAAACAAAAAAGAATCAACAAAATCAATTCATAATTGGCGGAGCAATTGCGTAACAAAAATACAAAAAAAACATGCAGTCGAATTGATAAAAACCTTATAAATTTTGAATTTGGCGGGCTATCTGAGATTTAACAATAGATATTTAAAAAAAAAAACAGGAAAAACACTTCCACTTCCTTTTCTTCTTTTCTTTTTTTAAACTTGAGGATTGAATCCAGTAACCAACGCTCAGCAATATCGTTTGCGACAACTCAGTCAAAGGCGCAATCATCATCTGCCTGCGTTTTTCCAACTTCGTTGAGGTTAGCTTCCAGTCTAGCCAGATGCAGCTGAATACCAGTATTTTACATGGAGCGACTGCCTATCTGACCTCCACAACCCAACTACTTTACCCTAGGGTAAAGCGAGTGGAGCGGTTGCTCTGAGTGTCAGATGGCAAGGGGCGCCAAAAAGCCAAATACGAAAAACGCAAAATATTCTTTTAGCGATTTTTTTTTTGTGTTGCCAGATTAGATTTTTTAAAATCCGTAGGTTAAATCGAAGCAAGAGTATACCAATTAAAGCTACTTATTTTAATTTTGATTCAGTTGATATTTGTAACAATTGTAACAACAGTTGATTTTTGAAAATAAAAAAAATAGTATTTACTAGCAGCGCCCCGCGGTTTCACCCGCATAAGTGTGGATCCCGTGGGAATATCGGGATAAAAAGTATTCTCTGTGTTAATCCAGGTTATAAACTATCGGTGTGCCAAATTTCATCCAAATCCGTTCAGTAGTTTTTGCGTGAAAGAGTAACAAACATACATCCTCACAAACTTTTGCGTTTATAATATTATAAATAGTACGTATGTCGGAGACGGTATGTGACTCTTTCGTTATTATCAGCGATATTTTAACTACTGTGGGCGTACTGTGGGCATCTCAGACCACATTATAATTTACTATCAAATTATTTACACTAGCAATACACACACTGGGTGCGATAAAAAGCGTTTATTAAAATCACAAATTAATACAATAACTGAGCATAACGAATCGAGTACAGTTCCGCGACGTCTTAACTCCGATGCGATCAGAGACTGAATACCTCCTCGCCGTGGCCTTAAAACATCACGTGATGTCGCCAGTGCGCTTGCGATTCGTTTTGTGTCCGTACTATTGACCGGATCCGACAAATAAATAAATAAAAATGAACAAATCATAAATAAATAAATAAGTAGGATTTATCGAAGTAAAATTTACGTGAAGTAAAAGCGTCGATCCGAAAGAAAATCTCGCTTTACCCTGATCAGGGCTAGGGCCGGTGCTCTGCCGGGGTTGCGAAGAAGTCCAAAAGGAAGATCGTGGCCCCCGGCAACATGGCAACCGAAGGAACACGGGTGGGTTTTAGTCAGTAAGAGTCTGCTACGCCCTCCTCCGCCCAGAGCGGGAGAAGTTAGTTGATAATTTCCTACCCAAAAAAAAAGGAACGGTGCTGGTTAAGTTACAGTTATAAATCAAGATGAGTTCTCTACTAGTCTTTATTTACTATCTATCATACATCCTTGAATACTGTGATTTGCCGTTAATTTAGCATGTATGTACAAAAATGATGTCAACTTGAAAAGTCCAAACCAACCGCGACGCTATAAAAAAGATAGGTAATGGTTTTCATCTGTACATAGAGATAAACTACGATAACATGGCGCGCCCCTCTACTTTACTGTTTCAATGGGTCTAGTGACTAGACTCACGAATAAATAAATCCTCGGATTTATTTTTGTTTGATGGTCGTCTCAGTACGCACACAATGCTTTGTGAGTCTTGGTGGCGCTTTGTAAATACATTTCACAAATACTTTCAACCGTGTAGAATTTTGGAGGGGCGCGCCATGTTATCGTAGTTTATCTCTACAAATGTATAAAATTGAAAGGTTTGTAATGTCAAAATAACAACTTTTTACTAAATGCATAAGAATGTATATACGGTACTTATAACAATTTTTTTTTGTCTGTTTGCCTTTTTTTCATACCAAAATGGATGAAACATGAGATGTATACTGGGTTATTGATTATACGTCGGCAATCGGTTAAGGGGATGTAGGAGAGGTCATTTGCAACCAAATGACCCCTAATTACTCCTATGTCAATGTCAAACATTTTTGAGTAATTTGATTGATTTCCGACCATTACATTTACATTATACAGGGTACATTTTATATTTTTATTTCATTCATTTCATGAAAAGCTAGGCGCACAGTTCCAATTGGTCGTTTCCTATGGAGAACAGTTGGCAAGAAACTCCATGTATAGTCTTTTAAAAATAGTAGTTTTTTTTTTTTTCAAATTATACTTTTATTAGGTAGGTATAGTACCTGGGCGACCGAGCTCATTTAATAGTTTAGGAAAGATCATACTAATCCATGTATAGTAAGTACCTACTTATTCCATGCTGCCATGATAGTAGGTACTTACTAATGCCGCCATGTCAATAATCTAATGTCATTATTCTTATCTTTGGGCGATCGAGCTCTGCTCGGGTGGAAATACAGAGAAAACGAATTTTCCCGGATATGAGACCTAGCTAGATCGATTTTTCGCCCCTATATTGCATCTTTCATCGAAATCGTTAGAGCGTAATTCGAGAACATGACTACAAATATTGCTCGTTTAATAGTATAGGATAGGATAGGATATATGGGAGGGCAGTGTAGGCCTATCAACAAGTACCGGGTACTGAAAACAAAATTGAAAAAGGCCAAAAAATCGAAGCATATATGAGTCTCCAAAGCCAACAACGTTAGGCTGGATGACTTATCTCTCTGCCTATCCTATTTCAAGCTATTATCATTACGCTATAGTCCTGTTAACCTCGCATAAAATGAAATATAACTCGTACGATTTGTGCAATTTTTCCTTACAACACACTACCATCCGATTTTCGTAATATTGACCAATGGTACAAGCTATAAGATGTGACATTAACATTTGTAATTTGATTTGTGTAATAAGTTCATTAGTGCCTGATTGATTGAGTGAAGAATAGGGATAATGGCTGGTTCAAAAAAAAAAGAAATTCTATTTAGTCCGTCAATCAGATAATAAAAAAAATATTAGACACGTCTTTTTTGCTTAATCATATTAATCAAAAATGACTTAGATAAAACGCATTAAAGTTGGAGAGTGGGGGTCGCTACGTCACAAGTATGTATAAAATCTACATATTCATGACGTCATGGGACATTTTAACTCAATGTATCGCCGTAATTTTCTGATAAAGTAAAAAAAATAAAAAATATGTGTCCAATATTTTTTAATAATCTAAAAAACCGTCATATTTCTTTTTTGTCATCGTCCCTATTACATAACATAACCTCACGCTGTATTTTCAAGGGTTAGGCAGAGATGCACCCACATTTCGCCAGTTATGTTTAAGTCCCATGTAATAGGGAGCGAGCCTATTGCTATCAACCGGGCACAAATCCAGACTCCGGGTTGCTACTGAGACCACTGTACCAACGAGGCAGTGAAGAATTATAATGTTACTATACTAACTGATCCAAGGGAATCAGGAATCGTTTGTCACGGTACAGGCATGTGATTACAGTCCAAACGTCGAGAGTATGCGTTCTTGACACCTGTCAGTTTGACAGGTGTCAAACTAGTAGTGTGACCATCGGACTGCCAAGTCATAGGTCTTGAGTTCGAACCCAAGGACTTATGTGCGTATTGTATAATTATCACTTGCTTCAAAAACGGTGAAGGAAAACATAGTGAGGAAACCAACATGCCTGAGAGCTATTTCTCGACGACCTAATTTAGAAAACATGATAATAATAATTCTCCAGAATGAATTTCGGCCATGGCAACCAATTTTAGCGAAGACCAGCCTCTGACGCGGGAAATATTATAGAGCACACACACAGGTGTACTCTCTCTTCCCTCACTCTCAGGTCAAATAACAAGAGATTTTGACAGCAAACTTATCTGATTTTCCGCTAATATCTTATAACATAAAACAGCTAATCACTGAACACGCAAATGTAATGCATGCTACTTGTGAGTCGGTTTCGTTCTGTAATAGCTCGAATTAACATCACCGCCGCTTCACTCGCGGCTCTAAACCGCGAAATACGATAATTATTATGAATTTCCACGCTGTTGGTAAACGTAAGAAAACGGACATATTGATGGTTGATATGGCTTCTAGTACTTCAAAACTTAAGTGGCAATGGGCAGGGCACATTGCTGGTAGATGAGGTTGAAAGGTTCTGGAGTGGGGACCGCGTTCCGGAAGACGTAGCATTGGAAGGCCTCCCACAAGGTGGACCGATGACCTTATGAAGACCGCAGGAATCCTCTGGATGCGGGAAGCACAGAACCGGTCGAAGTGGCAGTGCCTATGTCCAGCAGTTTACGTATGTCGGCTGAAATGATGATGGCTTCTAGAATTCTCTTACAGGGCTGTCTGCCAGTGCTGTGTTCCAGTGCTGGGTTGTAGTTTTTGGTTTGCTGTTTTCTAGTGCTGTCTTCCAGTACTATCTTCTAGTACTGTATTCTAAACCCTATTTTCTTCCAGTGTTAATTTATCAGCCTGTAACCGTCCCACGAGGCAAATACCCTTCAGTATTTGCCTCTTATCATACAGAAAAGGCACGAGCATTGATCACCACGCTTGTTTGAGAAGGGTTGAGGACTTCAGACCATTCCAAGTTATCTTCACCATTAGATAGTGGTAGAAAGTAGTCTAGTTAGTCTATGGTCGCAAGCGCTACTAATGAGCATGAGGTCTTTTTTTTTTGGTGGGAAATTATCAAATAACTTCTCCCGCTCTGGGCGGAGCGGGAGGACGTGTCAGATTCTTACTTACTAAAACCCACCCGTGTTCCTTCAGTTGCCATGTTGCCGGGAGCCACAATCTCCCTTTCGGACTTCTTCGCAACCCCGGCAGGAGTATGAGGTCCTGGGTTCCATTCCCGTCGGTTAAAAGTGTCGTGGGGTTTTCTATAAGGATTTTTTCTTACCTTTCAGGGACTTTTTTACAGGCGTGATGTTATGGTTACCTTGACATTAAAGAAGTGTATTTTTTTCCTCAACTTATTAGTTGTTTCGAATCACAGACAACAATGTTGGCACTATAATAACATGAATATACAACCGAGCATAATTATGGAAAAAGAAACGTGTAGATTGTTATCTTTTGTTATCTTATATCTTTACACTCTCGTAACTGGATAAGCATAAGCAGAGAAGCATCTTGGTAATGCAAAATTACCGTTAGATACTAGCTACAAGTACCTACGAAAAGATAGTACTAGCTAGTAGTACTGGAAGATAGTACTGGAACATAGTACTGGAAGATAGTACTAGAAGATAGTACTAGAACGTAGTACTGGAAGATAGTACTGGAAGCTAGTACTGGAAGGTACTGCTGAAAGATAGTACCGGAACGTAGTACTGAAAGATAGCACTGGAAGATAGCACTGGAAGATATTACTGGAAGATAGTACTGGAGGCTAGTACTGGAATACAGTAAAAAAAGATTAGATACCTTATTCTTAACTGACTACCCACAACGAATGATTTATTAGTTAGGCTTAACGGCTTATTGATAAAATGATAAATGATGGCAAATGATTTTATTTTTCTACAAGTAGGTTTGTACAAACATATTTACACGTCAATCAATTTTTTTTTAAACTTGGTGAGGTCGGCGTTTCCTATCTGACTTTTCTGAGAAGAAAGGCCGAAATAAACTCAGAGACCACAGTCTCTTATAAGTCCAGACATAATCTTGGTCAGATCATGTGAAGACCATGTAGATTGATGTCTGAAATGGTCTTTTGAGGAACGAACCACACAGATTGAGTGGACCTCTCACCTCTCCAGTCACTACATGCATTTGTCAGTAATCGTGCAGCTCAACTCAGAACTTAAGGAGCTCAACGTTTCGACGAACAATACCAAAGAAAGGACATTTGAATAGCCCGCATAAATTACTCAAATTGCCAGACCATGATTTTAATACTAAATCAGATTTAAAAAAAAAACAATGATCCACATAGTCTTCACATTCACAATAATTAAAATACCATAATACTAAACTAAAGTAAATATTCATGTCATTGTATTTATTAAAATAACTGGATCTATTAATTAAACCAATTACTTAACAGATCACATCACAATTATGTAACCGGTAAAGGTTGATTCTGGTCAACCTTAACTCTGGGGTCAAAGTTAAATTAATTACTTTACTAATAGCTATTAGAAACTTATGTAAGGACATTTAAATACTTACTCGTAACTAGACCACCTCGGCTTAAACGGCTAATTACTGTTAAACGTTTTTTAGTTAAGTAGAACATTAATAAAATAACGCCCTTTGTACACGGCACGGTTAACGGTACGGTGTACAAACCACACCCTAGAAAAAATGTATCTGTCAACAAGCTTGCACAGTCATCCATACAATATTGTCGGCCGTGCCTACAAACGGCGGATAAACCGCGCCGTAGAAAAAATGAGCCTATCAACAAGCTTCCATAATGATCCATACAAAACTGATGACGAAAAAACACGTTTCTTATATGGAAACCCCCAAATTTTTTATGTTATGTTATTTTTATTATTTGTGGTTATAACGGCAATATTTTCAATTCATTTTGAGAACAACGGTCTGCCTATTACGGTTCATGAGATACAGCCCGCTGACAGACAGACAGACGGACGGAGGTTTAGTAATAGGGTTCCGTTTGACACCCTTTCAGTACGGAACATTAAAACCTAGGGACTCGTCCCTGTTTCACACGGTTTTTACGGCTTGACAAGACATACAAACAATTATGAATGTACACATAAACCTTTTGGAATCCTTATCACTTCGTTGTAAGTCCGACAGTCTGTCAAGACCCTTTTTCTTAGGAACGCGTGGAGATCTCCAGTTGAAATGAATACCAAATACGTAAGTCTATGGTTTGTTGGAGGTCTAAAAAAAATCAAACTTCCAAGTCAACGTAATAAAAAAATACGGCCATTTTTGTGAAATTTGGCAGGAAGCAAGGTCTCACAGCACATGTAAAGGAAAAAGTCCAAAAATCGTTAATTTGTAGATTTATCACCCAAAACAATTTTTTTGCGCTTACAAACTTATATTTGCAGTTGAAGAATTGACAGTGACGTATATCGATGTATGGGAGAACATATTTGTCAACTTGTAGTTAACCAACTTAACATTGTATGTTAAGTTGGTTTTTGGGACAAATATTCATCCCAACTACGGAGCCTTTATGTTTTGCGTGGATGTGACGCATATTTTCCCCCAATTTGTTATTTACGTATTTTTTATTATCTTTATTTGCGTCATGTTTACCGCAAAAAAACGTATTTTCTTTCTTTCTTTCATCGTGCGTGGTCCGACACGCACTTGGCCAGTTTTTTTTCTCAAATCCGATGTTGGTCCCATACAGAAAGTTGTTCAGTTCGATGGTCTGCACCACAGCCTTTAAATTTGACCACACCTTTCTTATACACCCTGTAGATAAACATATCAGAAATTATGTCAATAAAAACCTTCACTTTCATCAAATAATATGTGCAAATTAAAGGTCAATAATTACCGAAACTACAAAAAAAAAAACTCACAATGTTCTAATTTCCCCACAGAACCATAAAAGTGAAATGTGGTCAAACAACATATTTTATTATGGTCAAGGGCGTCATAGGCTGTTCGAGTTAATTTTAACTACTCATTTAGTTAGTTACCATAATTCAGTTAAGTTTTAACTAGGTATACGGTTTCAGAATTGAGAATTAGAAGTAAAGAACTTGTCAAACTTTATGTTGACATTATTAAGAACATTTAATCTGAAAGTGGGCAACGTCGCAAAGAGATATCAAATATTTAAAGAAAAGAAAGAAAGAAAATACATTTATTTAGCACAGACCAAAAAAGCACACAATATAATTAACAGCAGTTAAAAAAATATAAAAATCAAAATCAAATTAAAAGTGTAAAGTGCGATGTAAGAAATGAGCAGGGGAGTGTGCGGGTGTGTGCGTGTTTGCGTGTGTGGTGTGTGTATTTCGCTGTTTTGATTAATTTGGCAATATTACCGTATGGAAATATGAATTATGGCTTACTAGTAAATTAAAATATTGATAATGAAATGCGATGATTAATATCGTATCACCGAATAATTAGTTTTAGATGAAAAAACAGTATTTGGAAACTTTCCAAAGGCCTCTTTTACACCTAATGTTACACCAACGGTTACAACACCAAATTCAGTGTTATAATTGCAATTCATTATTATTCGAGTTCACTAGTTGGCGATATTTCATATTTCGATTCAGTAATATTGCCAAATTTATCAAAACAGGTAAATATTTGACAGTTATTTGCGACGTTGCTAACTTTTAGAATAAACGCTCTTAAGGTGACACTAGTCGCGGGCTCGAACTCACTAGTGGGCATGGCCGAAAAGCACGCTGTGTCACCCGGCATCGTGTCCGACAGAGATAGTATCAGTGATGAGCAATTAGACACTGGTCTACGTGCACAACGTCTAGTTTGCACGCACGCAAACACCGTTCCGAACTATTTTAGTAAAACGAGTGCGTAAAAAATTACGAAAAGTCCTTTTGAAAATAGGGTTTTATGAAAAAACCACTGCATAAATCAATTACAAATAAAGTTTATTGAACTCTTCGACAATTGAGCTTTGTCGGTGCCGACTTTGTTTTGGAGATTTTACACTTCTTTTATTGCTTATTTACCCCCAAAGTTGCGTTAAAATTAGCAAGAAAAAGGAATCCTTGTGGGCTCCTAACTTTTTAATGGCTCATTATTTTACTATTCTGTTTCCGCACAGACAAAATTAATAATGAAACAAAACGATATCATATTTAAGTTTGGATGTACCATGTCAAACAGTGGAGTAAAACCCCCCTGAAATTTGTATGGAAAAAATATCAACTAGTTCCACCTTAAGGCGACGCCTGTGTGACAAAATGACAGATTGTCGCTTATTACCTGTCGCCTGGTGGTTAACGCTTTCCTGGAAACTGAACAAGACACGATAGTACCACAAGCGGTGTGTTTTATTTTTACACTAATTTTAAGTGTTATAATTTGCATTTTACGCCGCTTGTGGCACCCTGAAAAAATGGGTTAGGTTAAGTTGTGACTAACAGCGCGAGACCCGAGGAAGTGAAGTGAGCGGTGCCGCGGCAGCGGCCGGCGAGCGCTACTTCCAAGTCGGTCGCTTTCCATAATATCATATTTGGAAACCCAATCAAAGTTTCGATAATCTGATTTGTTGTATACCGCCGCCATGATGCACAAAACAACAAAGCGACATCAATGCCTCTAGCGGTGAATAATCTAACTGTTTTATGATATGATCACTATGTTTGGCTACATCATGAAGTAGTTGTGCGTTTAACTGTTCATATCGTCAAACGTTGAGTACATATTGGTTACCAGTGGTCGATGTTCTATGTCATGAAATACAACCATTTCATGAAATGGTCGAACACTTAATGAAATGATCAATTCTAAGATCTGGCCGCGACATATACACGAGTGTAGAGTGACTAGCTTGCTAGCTTATTTGCACTTTTTTACTATAATTGTTACTTCAAAAACTAGCTTCGTGTAGGGCATAACATTGACATTGAAGACATGTTTTTTTTTTTTAACTGTAGTCATGTCGACTATGGATTTTGCCGATCAACCGACTAGACTAAACTATTGGATATTATTTGACAGATTTTTTGTTAACAGACTGGGACTGCCATTAGATATACGCAATTAAATTTATTGTTGAATTGTTGGCTTCACCTTTTAAAGTTATAGGTAATTTGTATCACACTCATATGATAATAATCTTGTCATCATATGTGAAACACCAATTATTTTTAATTGATCGCTAGTTGCTAGTTTTTTTATACCACTGAATTAATTGTGGGGAATCTAGTGTTGATAACACACTTAGAAACTTACTTCTCATCTTAGAAAATGAGACACTTATCAAGAAAATAGCTAAGTATGATAGTCGGTAAGACGACGCGTATTTTGCGTACGGGTGGGCGAATCGATTATTCGATCCACCCCAGCTCCTCAGGGAAATGATACTCTGAAAAGAAAAGCCGAAACAAACGGAGATCACAGTCTCTTTCAAAGTCATAATCTTGGTCACATCATGTGAAGACCATGTTGATTAGTGTCTAAAATGGTCTTTTGAGGAAAGAATCACACACATTGAGTAGACCCGTCTAGTCCGTGCACGCATTTGTCAGTAATCGTGCAGCTCAACTCAGAATTTAAGGAGCTCAACGATTCGACCAACAATACCAAAGAGAGGACAGTTGGTTAGGCCGTATAAATTACTCACACTGTCACACCATGATTAAAATAAATGAGAAAAAATAAAAATAAAATAACCCACATAGTCACATTCACAATAACTAAAATTAATACTTTACTAAATAAAGTAATAAAATACTTTCAAAGAAGGCCAGCAACGCTCTGGTGTTACTGACACGGAGGGTACCAGGGTTACCGAAGTACTTTTCCCTGGCTGTGGCAACCACCGGGCAGTTTAGTAGAAGCACATGAACTGCTGTCTCGTCGTCTTCCATGCAGGCTCTGCACAGTGGACTGGACTCAAACATAACTGGCAAAATGTGGCTATACTATATACTTCTGCCAAACCCCTTCGTCATACAAGCGTAATGTTACGTTATCATTATCAAAATCACCGATTTTCAAAATCAATTCAATTAACTACAAACTCTTAAAAGTGATATCGTAGCCACAACAACAAATGCGTTGCTTAACGCAGACCGCATCGAAATCGGGTCAGCCGTTGAGTACTCGTCATTTCCGGCGTTTATGTCAAGTTGTGGAGTATTAGAGGTCGTATTGAAGGTAATATAATACTTTACTACTTGGAAACTAGTTAAGTCAGCTAAATGTTTAATAATGTAGTCAAAACGACAGTTAAAAGGTCTGTAATTATATTCATTTAAGTGATTAATAACGGAAGCTAGTGCTAGAGCACTAGCTTACATCACTATCTCAATCAAATCTATCTATATGCTTCTAAGCTAGTACTGGAAGCTAGTCCTAGAAGCTAGTCTAAAGCTAGTGTTCCAGTAAAAGAAGCCAGTATTGGAAGATAGAGGATAGGGAAGATAGCACTAGCTAGTAGAACTGGAAGCTAATACTAGAAGCCAGTGCTGGAAGCCAGTGCTGGAAGCCAGTGCTGGAAGCCAGTTCTGGAAGCCAGTGCTGGAAGCCAGTGCTGGAAGGAAGTGCTGGAAGATAACGGATAGGAAAGACAGTACTGGAGGCTAGCACAGACCCCCAAGATACCTACAGGTAAACAGTTTAGGGTTCACCGTCCAAACTGATCGTGTATGTAAGGACGTACTAAACAAATTGATTTAATTTGAGTAGATGTAGTAATGCTAAAAGTACTGGTATCTGAATGCCCAATTCCCGTTGTTCTTAGCTTATTTTTTAAGAAACAAACACTAACGTGCAAATTTAACGTATGTTCCGTTAGAAAACATTGCAGTTGACATCTGACCCCTGCAGTATTAAAAACAAAAAATACAAGAGTAGATATTTACATCTGACTAGCTTCTGCCTACGATTTCATTCGAAGTCGTAAAGCCCAGTCTCCTGCGTGTGTTTTTCGAGACATTACACAAAAAACTTTACACAAAAACATTTGTTTTCATACACAATCTGTCTCCTGCGTATGAAAATATTTTTATATTTCATCATTTTGAGTACCTAGATGTCGTAATGAATTCCGATGAGGAAGGTGTACTTAAAAAGTATCTCTATTCCAATTCATCATCTGTGTTGCTGTCGTCTTCGCCAGCCTGCGACTCACAGGTCTTATCTCCGCTTCGTACCGCCGTCACCCAGCTCTCGACGCTACGATCGCGTCATACAAATATCATACATCTCCGCTAACTGGTCTCCACTGAAGCTGAGCGGAGACGAGATGAGTGAATAATGAAATTCTATTGGTTGTTTAAAACATCTCCTCTCCTCTCGTCTCGTCTACGCTTTGGTGGAGTCGTAGAGTACAGGCCTAAAACCGGCGCGAATACTCGCGTGACTTCTTTGTCATTAAAACAAATGACGTGCGTAGTCGCGTGCCTCCCGCGGGGGTTCACCTCAGTGTTGCCAGAATTTAAAGCTGTCACTATTTCATATCTTACTCATCTATACATCTGATCCTTATCCTTACATATTATAAAGCAAAGTCCCCCACCGCGTCTGTCTGTCTGTCTGTCTGTCTGAACGCAATAAACTCAAAAACTTCTGAACAAATTTTCAAACAGTTTTCACCAATGGACGGAGTGATTCATGCGGAAGGTTTTGTGTAATATGGCTGAAATTTGATGACTATTGTTGAAGATGTCGGAAAAATCATGCCGACTGGGAACTTTATTGGTGTGCGCCGCGGAAATGGTAAAAGTTACATAACATGTATGTTCTACAGTATTGTTCATTTTGAAAAGTTCAACAAAAAAGTCCGCGATGGCATATGTCTATCTTCTAAGGAGGTCATCCTTAGAAGATAGACATATGCTATCGCACAATAACCATTTTTATCTATTTTAACGGGTATTAATCCTTATTCAATAAACTATGTTACTTAAATTGAGCATTTAATTTAGATTAAAATATGCCTTGACATCATTTCATTTAAATTAATTGTTTAAAAGATATCACAGATTCAAAATTACGCGTGACAAAATAATTATGGTTGATCGTAACGCGGGCGCAGCGTTAGGAGTCAATGACCTTTTCCTCGGCTTTTAGGTATGTAATCCCGGTAGTACGTTCCCAAGGGATATTTTCCGACATCCACGCGTGCGAAGCCGCGGGCAAAATCTAGTATATTATAAATTAAAGTCGATTTTTGTGTCCGTATGTACCGCGTTGTACTTCAAAACTACACAACAGAATTTGATGTGGCTGTCACCATCTGGATCACTTAAAGAATTTGTCCCGGATAATAAATTAATATTAAGCTTACATTATAATAAAGAAATATCGATGTTGTGTGACGTCGAAAAAGCTATCTGAAGCAGGGCGAGTCGCTACTAGGAATATAAACTTATCTTGTAAAGCAATCATTTTTGTGGTAAGTTCAAAAAACTGATTACGTAAAACCTGACTTCGTACAAGACTTTTAAGTGCTTCACAAAATGATGTCTTTCTTGCAAATGCTGGATATTTAGTGAAAAAAAAAAAGATTTTTTCTCCATGCAACACATATTACAGTGAGTTATTACATTTAAGTGAATTATAAATCATTTTAACGTTGTTTATTTATTTTCTTTCATATATTTACATTTTTAAATATTTCTTCCACTAAAAAGATATTTAAAAAAAAACATTCAAAAATAAAATAGTGGTCCGCTGATGTCGGGAACTGGGTCCAAGCTACCAGTGGTTAGGGCTGCAGAGAGAGCAGCCTCCTCACAATGCAGGCCGTATCGAAGAGCCTTCTGAATCAAGCCCTTGATCCAACCGCCTAACGAGAGCCCCAAGAGATGTTGGTCGAGGCTTTCAGCTAAATTATTATCTACTATTATTATTATTACTGCTTCATTGGTCTATGGTCGCAAGCGCTACTTCTGAGCATGAGGTCCAGGGTTCCATTCCTCGGTCGAGCAAAGTGTTATTGGGTTTATACTACACCCACTCCATGTATTAGGGGGCTAGCCTATTGACATCACCCGGGCACAAATCCAGACTCCGGGCTGGTAGTGAACAATTTCAGATGAAAAAACCTAATAACACTGACTGACCCGGGAATCGAACCAAGATCCTCATGCTCAGCAGTAGTAGACCAATGGCAATCCAAGATACCGTACCCCGTTAATGATGATTACCTACGTAAAAAAATAGGTGACAGGATTCTTGAATGACAGTACAAAAAAACCCACTTTAGGTTCTAGGACAATCATAAAGTCGTGATTTCTCACTTAAGTTACTTGAATCATTTCGTAAAAATATTGTTATAACTGACTAATTTGGGTTAACCAGCACCCAAGGTGAGGATCGGAGGAAATTACTAGTTAACTTACATGTTAGTCAAGTGTTACTTTACATAATTTAACCTCAAGATTAAGTTATGTACCTTGATGTGTCACTGACGCATATTTTTAATATCTACAGTTCGCACGTATGGAATTATCTGACATTGGGGTTTCTCGGTCTATAGAGGAGCTCGTGGCTAAGTAATAAAAGCCACACGGGTCGATTCATTAGGTTAAGCTACGCTTGCCGGGATTGGTCCGTGGGTGCTGGGAAACGTGCTGGTCCTGCTCCATAGGACAATTTAGAATCAAGACAAAATCAAACAGGTTGCTAATTTAATTGTTAAATTTATAATTTTGTATTATATGACATTGATTTTACATTCTGTGATTACTTCCTCACACACCGACTTATTAATTTTAAAAACATTAGGAAAATCGTTTACTTTTACTATGTTTGTAAATATGTGAGCACCATGTATCTATCATATAATTAAATTATCTGTCGTTGCTTCATTTTTAATTCTTTTTACCTATTGTGGTATAGTAATTTTATTCTAGGTGCATCGTCTTCACATATAATTATTTAACTAATGTACGTACTAATACAAACTATTGTAAAACATTTTAAAAGAGTAACGGTGGAGTTTCTTGCCCATTCTTCTCCATACGAAAACTACCTTTTGGAAGGGGCGACTAGAATCAATTATATTATTCTGTAAATTTTGACGTTCAAAAGTGCCATACATGGGCCTATTTGAAATAAATGTTTTGACTTTGACTTTGACTTTGATGGGTGACCATCTTTACATACTGAGACTCCTCCGTGCCTCGGAAAGCACGTTTAGCTGTTGGATCCAGCTGTCATTCGTGGATCTTTGACAGTCGTTGCAGGTCGTCAGAAGCCCGAAAATCTGACACCCAGTCTTACCAAGGGGTATCGTATTACTTAGTTACTGGGTTGTGGAGATCAGATAATCAGTCGCTCCATGTAAATAACTGGTATTCAGCTGCATCCGGTAAGACTGGAGGCCGACCCCAACATTGTTGTCGATTGATTGGGGTTTCTTGGTCTATCTGCATGGTCCTCACATGATCTGACCAAACCTATTTTGACGATGTCGTCAGAACCAACCCGAATAATAATACAAGATACTATGTAGTATCTGGCATTATTATTCGGGCTGAGTTGACTCGGGCCGAGCTATCACTAAAAATACATCATTATTCACCTGTAAATAGGTAATGAAACCTAATTCTTGTTCATCCTGTCTACCGAAATATAGTATTTTTTTAATACTAGTATTTTACATGGCTACCTATCTACTATCTATCGACTACCTATCTGACCACACCCCAGTCACTGGGTAACATAATACTCTTCGGTAAGAATGGCTGTCAGACTTTCGGGCTTCTAGTCAGAAGCCCGAAAGTCTGTCGTCCGTAACGACTGTCAAAGATCTACGAATGACAGCTGGGCCCAACAGATTTACGCGATTTCCGAAACATGCAGCTGAATAGGCAAAACTATTTTGTGTATGGAGCGACTCCCTATCTGACATCCATAGCCCAGTTACTCGGTAACACGTGCGAAGACGGGTAATCTCAGGCTCATGGCTACCCGTAACGACTATCAAGGATCTACGGACTTTAAAAAAATCTAACGCAGACTTACGATAAAGAGAAACTTTGTGAGGAAATCTGTTTATTTTTTTCTGAAATACCATCGAATCAGAAATGAAGAGATCCGCAGGAGAACCAAGGAAGAATTGCTAAACTTAAGCGGCAGTGGCCAGGGCACATTGCTCGCAGAACAGATGGATGATGGAGCCGACAGGTTCTGGAGTGGCGACCGCGTACCGGAAGACGTAGCGTTGGAAGACCTCCCGCAAGGTGAACTGATGACCTTGAGGATGCAGGAATCCGCTGTATGCAGTCAGCACAGAACCGGTCAAAGTGGCGGTCCTTGGGGGAGGCCAATGTCCAGCAGTGAACGTTTTTCGGCTGAAATGATGATGATGGACTTCTGAATTGTCAAGGGGTCGGTCATTCAGAAAGATGAAGCTAGTTGCCGATTCCAAAGCGTAGTAGGTACCTATGGAGAAGAACGGGCAAGAAACTCCACGGACACACTTTTAATTCAAAATATTGTTGTTTTATTATTCATGTTGAAATTATGCATGTGAGAACAATATAGAAAAATGTGCTCATTAAAAGCGTTCGTAATAAAAAGATAATAAAACAAGAAATAATTCAAAAATTAAAACAAGCCATGACAGCTAAGAGATGACCAGTCTCTACGTTCACGAACATGACGCATACACAAGGTCAAATAAAATTACCTAGCGAAACTGTGCAGCCGTGACATGTATATCTAAACACGATAAAATAATAACAAGTACAATTTTAACAGTTAAAATTTAAAAACCCCCGACACTAATATTTCCTCATTTCTCTTTCCTAGTGCATCACCAGAACCTGTTCAAAAATCTTTTAACGTCGGAACCGATTTTGATAAAACATATCTAAGAACCATCGCTAGAAAACCTGCTTTCAAATTAAAAAAAAACCGCAATCTAATCGGTTTACCCGTTTAAGAGCTACGGTGACACAGACAGACACACACACATTGCGGTCAAACTTATAACACCCCTCTTTTTGCGTCGGAATAAAAATAAAAAAGATTTTTGTCTTTTATGGAGGTCAACGACCGCTGATAGTCTTGATAAGTACTTGAATTATGAGTTGAGAAAATCGGTTTCATCGTGTTAAAATATCGCTCCCAACACATCTGTTAAATTTACAAACTGATATTGGTACTTATTGAAAGACCACTGTCCTCCCATACCTAGTCACATTGTTATTTGAAAGAATTGTAAAAGCCAATTATTTTTAAAAGAGTAACCGTGGAGTTT
Source organism: Omphaloscelis lunosa (assembly GCA_916610215.1). Lineage (NCBI taxonomy): Eukaryota > Metazoa > Arthropoda > Insecta > Lepidoptera > Noctuidae > Omphaloscelis > Omphaloscelis lunosa. The sequence continues at coordinate 10,997,789 of OU744273.1, read as the reverse complement.
CTTGCCGGCTCTTCTCCATAGGAAACCACCAATTGGAACCGTGCACCTAGCTTCTGACGTTTCATAAGTGCCCTTGTAGGTTTATGTGAAATAAAAATATTTTGAATTGAATATTTAAAGTGACTACAATAACTGCGATCGAAGAACCACAAAACAAAAACCATAAAACAATATATATTTGTTTTATCATGTTTAGATCTCAGACCAATTAAAAAATAAAGACAGCGCTGTCAACAATGACGTGAAGCCGGTTTCGTAAACATGTGTGCACTTAGTGAGGTGCAGTTTGATTGTAAATGGTTGTAAATGTGTGCGTGTGAGCGTGTACGCACAGAGCGGAGGTGTAGTTTTTTTTTTAAATTTTACTTGACCCTGTATACTTCCATCAAATATATGTCAAGGTTTTCCTTAAGCCATTAAAAATACGCCATTAAATTTAAAATATTCAAATTCTTCATTAGCTTCCTATAAAAACAGGTAATTAATTCATTTGTTGTCAGACTTTATTGTTACCACAAATATTATTTATTCGGTTTGGTAAATAAGTAAGGTATTTAAATAATGATTGATGAAAACATGGCGCTGTGATTTGAAGAGGAACAAATAATAACAATTTATTCAAATTCAAATAGCCTTTATTTCTAATACTGTACTTGCAATTACATTTCCCGCATATAAAAACAAATTGTTACTCACATTATTACAAGTTTTGGTCGATTCAATTTTAACTTTATTTACTAGTTGTTAAATTTATTATTAGATATCGAAATTAAAATAAATATTTGTAATACATTATTTAGTTCCATTCGTTATTGTTAAATTATTATTAATTATCGACATCGGTAACATTAGTATCAGCTTGCCCTTTGGCAAAGGCCTCCCCTATGGTTTGCCATAATTTCCTATTCGTGGCTTTTCTTCTCGATGTCGAGACTGCCGTTTTTTTTTTAACTTCATCCTCCCATCTCATTCTTTGACGTGTGGCCTATCCAGTTCCTGAAATCAGCCTATACTATTCCCACTACTGGGACACAAGCATCCTCTCTGTGAGAGGGAGTGGGACATAATCCACCACCCGGGCCCATTGATGTTGGTAGATGGCACATGTCTTCGAATTTTTGGTTCTAGGAAATGCCGGTTTCCTTCTCCGTTTTGAGAGCAGTAGTTATCACATTAAATACACAAAGCAAATTGCCTGGCAAAGTCAAATAATTTATTTCAAATAGGCCCATGTATGGCACTTTTGAACGTCAAAATTTACAAAATAATAAAATAGATTCTAGTCGCCCCTTCCAAAAGGTAGTTTTCGTATGGAGAAGAATTGGCAAGAAACTCCACCGTTACTCTTTTAAAATTTTTGACAATAGTTTGTATAAGTACGTACATTAGTTAAATAATTATATGTGAAGACGATGCACCTAGAATAAAATTACTATACCACAGTAGGTAAAAAGAATTAAAAATGAAGCAACGGCAGATAATTTAATTATATGATAGATACATGCTGCTCACATATTTACAAACATTGCAAATGTAGACGATTTTCCTAATTTTTTAAAATGAATAAGTCTGGCTGGGTCCGAATTCTCGACCGACTCGTACGTTGGAGCCGATATCACTGGGCCACCACCAGGCAACAAGACACAGTTAACAAATAAAGAATCAGTGTTTAAAGCGCAAAAAGATGCGTTCGCGCAATGACTGGTATCATTGTTCCTGAATCATGCGAACCATATTTTAAAAAGTTTAAAATGTTGACCTTTCCATCATCTATAAAGTTACAGTATTTGTTAAAATAAATAAAAATCTATTTGGTGAACTAAAATCAAAAAGATTTATACTGAGAATATCTAGTATACCACATAGCTGCTCTTCTGGGCAAATGCTTTTTTGGAATGGCATCAAAAATTTACATTAAGATACCTGTGGACATTTTAAGCACCAAGGAACTCCCACTGTTCAAATGTAAATTGCGTAATTTTTTAATTTATTGACAAAGCTTACTACGCGATCCAAGATTTTCTCAATAATTTGTGACTACTACAATCTGTCACCATACACCTAATTGTTATTTTGTAAGATTTCCTTTATAAGTGATGCCTAAGAATTTTTTATACTGCATGTTGACATAATTATTATATGCCTATTAGGCAGGACATAATGGAACCTTAATTTAACTAACATCTGTCTGCATAACCTATGCCCACAATAAAAAGATTTGATTTCATTGAAATAATGAACCATTGTTTTGCAATCAGTTAAAAATGACAGTTAACAATCACATTTCCTCACTTTCGAAATCAATCAAACAGGAATGCGATTAGAAATTACAATGAAATAAAAATGACTACGTCCTGCCTCGATAGCTTTGCCAATGAACTTGATTTTATCTTCAAACTGTGTTCCGTCCTTATCGCATTTGTGGGCGTACGTTGGAACAGTATGGCCCAATGGTAACGGCGCCAACTTACGAATTGTAGGTCCTGAATTCGGACACAGATTTTACTTTGTGTAAATTATTTCATCACCACTGCTCTCAAAACGGTGGACGAAAACATCGTGAGGAAACCGGCATTTCTAGAACCAGAAATTCGTAGACATGTGACATCTACCGACCCGCACTGGGCCCGCGTGGTGGATAACGGTCCACTCCCTCTCACCGAGAGGAGGCCTGTGTCCCAGCAGTGGGAACATTATAGGCTGATTAGGTGGCCAGCCTATTGCCACTAACAAGGCAAAATCCAGACTCCAAGCTGCTACTGACAATTCCCTAAGAACAATTTGCTCTATCCAGGGCTCCAACCTAGGAAAACCCTACGCTCAGCAGTCATGCTCAGAACCACTTGACTAACAAGTCAACATCATCTGCCGAGCCTTACCCAACTATGTTGGGGTCAGTTTCCAATCTAACCGGATGCAGCTGAATACCAGTAATTTACATGGAGCGACTGCCTATCTGACCTGCACAACCCAGTTACTGGATAATATGATACCTCTTGGTAAGACTGGTTGTCAGACTTTCGGGCTTCTGACGACCCGTAACGACTGTCAAAGATCTACGAATGACAGCCGGAACCAACGGCTTAACGTGCTTTTCAAGACACGGAAGAGTCTTGGTATGTGAAGATGGTCACCCATCCACGGACCAACCGCGGCAAGTGTAGCTTAACCCGATCGATCTATTCGAGCGGCTGTTATTACTCAGCTATAGAAACCTCACCACTAGACGTAACGATTCAAGCATTATATAAATTAAATCAATTTAGAACAGTCTTCTATATAAAATTAAATATTGCACACTATGTATTAAGTTATATATTTTGTATTTATTTGCATAAATATACATAATTACGGCATAGAGATTAGGTGTTACTGCAAGCGGGAAAACGGTATTTTTTTTTTTGTTTTAATTATCTCCGAACTGACTAACAATTGGCTAAAGTTGTGTTATTAGCAAAGGTTCTCCTTGGAAAGCTCATTCCATTGTTGTTTATCTTATGGCTATTAGGTCAAGAAAATTCCTAAATTTCACCAATACACCAATCAAAAGAATCTGTTCAGGACTACGTCAAATCACAACGAGTTTTCATTGGCTAACAGTGCGTCAGAAGGTGTCACGAAACGACCGAACGACACAAGCACCGCTACTTCGACCGCTTCTGTGCTTCCCGCATCCAGCGGACCAACGCTACGTTTTCCGGTACGCGGTGGCCACTTCAGAACCATTCAACCCTATCGGCCATCTGTTCTGCGAGCCCTGCCTATTGCCACTTAAGTTAGGCAATTTTTCGGGCTACATGACATAACACAGTAACATAAATTCGGCTTAACGCTCTTCTACCCAAGTCGCTCACAGTCGACCCACATCTCAAAACCAGTTTTCTGTGGTAAGGAATCATTACTTCACGCAAATACATTTATTTACAATGCAGTGACATATATTTAAATATAACTTGTAGTCTACTATGATAAAGTATTACATACGTTCTCATCTTGAAGTAATTTATCTAAAACAAATCATCTTTTTAAAACGGTTAATATACATATGTACAGCATCATCTGCCTATCTGCCTTTTCCCTACTATATTGGGGTCCGCTTCCAGTCTAACCGGATGCAGCTGAATACCAGCATTTCACATGGAGCGACTGCCTATCTGACCTCCACAACCCAGTTACTGAGTGACACGATACCCCTTGGTAAGACCGGTTGTCAGACTTTCGGGCTGCTGACTACCCGTAACGACTGTCAAAGTCCTTCGAATCACAGGCGAGACCAACGGCTTAACGTGCTTTCCGAGGCACGGAGGGGTCTCGATAAGTAAAAGACGGTCACCCATTCAAAGCTCGACCGCGGAAAGCGTAGCTTAACCTTGCTCCGTTAACCTGTACTACGAAACGAGCCCAGAATAGTTAAAATGGCCACCATAGTTTAAATCAGCTGATTTATATTATGGAAATGTTTTTCATTTAATAACTTAGGAAAATACTCAAATAAATATTCAATTAATTCTTGTGGTTAAGGATTATATTATATGTTATAGAGCATGAAGATTTATGACTAAATTAAAGTCCAAAGGGCGTAACGCTAAATAGTGTTCATAAATAACAAATTTGTTCTTCCTCTTCTTGGTCGCATACTTCATTACCGAAGGTGAAATAAAATGAAATTGTTTATTCTGTAAATAGGATATCGGAATCACTTTTACACGTCATATTAAAAAAATATTAAAAATAAGCTAGATGAGTTCGGCGTTTCCTATCTGACTACTCTGAGAAGAAACGAAATCAGAGGTCACAGTCTCTTTTAAAGTCCAGACATAATCTTGGTCAGATCATTTGAAGACCATGTAGATTGATGTCTGAAATGGTCTGTCTTTTGAGGAAAGAACCACAGATTCAGTGGACCTCTCACCTCTCCAGTCACTGCATACATTTGTCAGTAATCGTGCAGCTCAACTCAGAACTTAAGGAACTCAACGTTTCGACGAACAATACCAAAGAAACCACATTTGAATAGGCCGCATAAATTACTCAAATTGCCAGACCATGATTTTAATACTAAATCAGATTTAAAAAAAAACAATGACCCACATAGTCTTCACATTCACAATAATTAAAATAATATAATACTAAACTAAAGTAAATATTCATGTCATTATATTTATAATCTAGGTCAGGCCATATGAGGACCATGTAGATTAGTGTCTGAAATGGTCTTTTGAGGAAAAACCACAAAGATTTGAGTGGACCTGTCCTGGTAGTGTCCCTGAAAAGCCTTCGTTGCTTTATGAATGATATTCTTCCACTTCGTTCGGTTCTCCGCTTCTCTCAATACGGTCGTAACAAAGAGTCCAGTGAGGGCGGTTATTGGTCTGACCAGCGGTTTGGTGACTGGTCGCGAGATCTTATCCCCATCCACCATTCCCATCACCACTAACCATTCAAGGTTAACCGGTTCCCGACGGCCAATGTGACCGAAGTAACCGAGAATCTTTTGATAACAGATCCCATGATCTGTCAGGACTATAGTCCTTTGTTTAAGCGTAGTTGTTCGAGGATAGATTTGTTCAAACTCAAATCATTTATTTCAATTAAACCATTTATAGACACTTTTGAATTGTCAAGGAGTCGGTCTGTCAGAAATATGAAGCTAGTTGCCCATTCCAAAGCGTAGCAGGTACCTATAGAGAAGAACGGGCAAGAAACTCCACGGACACTCTTTTAAATAAAAAAAATGTTGCAAAATATTGGTTACATCATTCATGTTGAAATTATACATGTAAGAACAATGTAGAACGTTCATTCTCTTGGCGGTCCATGGTAGGCGTCAAAGACCAAACCGCTGTAATGAGACGAATTGTCAAATAATTTCAAATCATTCAAAAAAGGTAAGTATAAGGAAGTGTGAAAACAAAAGGTGTTGTAGTCATTTGTTTAGTTATTCAACTGGCTGATAGCCAGACAGTCAAATGGACGGACACAATGATTGTTCCTTGTGTGGTTACGCTGAAATAACTTGGGACTTAATACTATTTAATTCTCGTTATAAAACTTGGCAAAATTCTCAACAATATTGTCAAATTTTATGCCCAAATCTTAGCTAAATATTCTTGTGTCATTATTCGGGAATTAGGCCCTAGATGTTCTGCAAATGTGTACTCTCAGACATCAATTTCGAGTTAACACGTTCAATGCCGGGAGCCCTCCTGGAGGGTTCACCTAGTTGCATATGGGATGCCGTGAGCCCTCGCGGAGGGCTCCCGTCTTACAGGTTTTTCTTAGCGAATACAGCATTCTAAACCGTAAAAATAAAATCTGATGTTTATTTTAACAAGATTTATTAGTAAATTGCGTTCGTTTTAAAATCCAAGCAACTTTACTTTTTTTAAATTTTTTGTTCACGTAAGTATACACATATTCACAAAAAATGTAATTCGTTGGAAACTAAGTATAGCGACAAGACCCCCTGAAAACACTATTTTACTTCGTATTACAGTGTTTTCTAACACGGTTTTAAACCTAATGCCGTTGACCGTCCACGGTGGTTAGCTTTAGCGCAAACGTAATGCCGGCAACCCTCCCGGAGGGTTAACTCCCAATATGTATAGGCGGCATGGCGTATTAGTTCTATGAAAAGTGGGTGGAGTCGAAAGTGTTAATGAACCATTAATAGTTATAGAAAAAGCATGAGTTTGAAATGGAACCTTTGTGAAAGAAAAATGCGAACTATGTACTAACTGTAATCAACACCTGTGTATACGACCGTCATAGAATGACGTCATTACTCCATCTGTGACAAAAGTTACTTCCTAAATATTTTGATTACCTATTAGAATCGTCTCAAGTCCAAAGTTATTGCAAATAATCTTCAATAACCATGACCTTTAATTTATAGACATACGAGATGTGCCCCGCGACTTCGTTCGCGGAAGTCGTAAGAACCATTTTTGGGCATGACATCTCGCAGGTCAACCTAGGAGGTTGTCGGCTATTTAAACGGATTTTCCTGTGGGTGCCTCAATAAATTAAGACGCAGATATATGCCAGTGACCTTGAGTGGTTAGCTTGCGTGTTCTGTACTGAGCTCACGCAATGCGTCGTACGTAGCCAGTAATAGGACTCGCCCATCAAGGACCGCTGTCCCAAATTAGACGCATTATTAATTTATTATATATAAAAAAAGTATTTTAATATAACACGTATACTAAAAGATCAATAATTAAATCATCTTTAAAATGGTGAAGGTTCCAGAAAAATAAGTTTGATAGATTTTACGTGATTCTCATTTTTTAATCCGCGTCAGACATGACTTTACAAATTCATTTCAGTATGTAATATAAACATAATCTAAAACATTCCTATATCATGTTATTAAGAAAATGCTCTAATTTAACATATATTTTTTCAAAATCATTAACACTACTCGTTTAGACGTGAGTTTCAGTATAAAATCATTAAAAGTCGGTTATCGTCGCCTTAAGGCCTCCAGTCAGGGCATAAACTTATAAACTAAGCGACTACACGCGGCCCCTCTGTGGGGAACGGACCTCGGCTTAGGGCATCGCTGGGGGAGGACAACAAGGGACATGCCGGATCGGATTCAGATTTGTTAGGGACGAATTTAAAGCTACAGGCTTAGCGGCGTGGGGTGCCCCGAGCAAGGGTGGGGGCGGGGCATAAAGAAAAGAAAAGAAAAACATTTGTCTATTTCTTTTTTACATCTATTTAATATATTGAATCACATTTTAATTTTAATAAATTATTTTTCTTTAAGTACGCTGTACTGGTACAGCGTCTAAATATTTGTTTGCTGCACCGGTCGACGTCATTACGTCGGCGCCGGCTGTCGCTGAAAACCAGCGCTGGTGCTCTGTCTTGCATAGGGTCGTAGCATAATGCTGAGTGATAGCCGATTTGCGTGGATGTGACGCATGCTTCCCCAACTTTTTCTCATTTATGTATTTAATTTTTTTTTTTTTTGCGTCATGTTTACCGCAAATAAACGTTTTTTCTTTCTTTCTTTCTTTTAATTTAGTTTACTAGTATATATGGTCTTAAAGAACAGCCACATTTTTATAAAAACTCCCTCGTCCCCTAACCCGTCGCATCGCCCGCCCGCGCCATTACTTCGTTTTCGCTTAGCGTACTCTCTGATTTTTTTTCTCTTTGCTCGCCTCCTACTCTTTAGGCTTGTAATGTGATGTTAAATAGCCAGAAACCTTCCTCGAGAATTCGGCAAAAATCCAACCTGTAGTTCCAGACATTAGCGTGTTCAAATTAAATCGGATCTTCAAATTTACCATAAAAAATAGATTAAAGCAAAGATAACACAATAGGTTTACAAGTTGCTACTATTTTTCTCATACTGCAAACAATGGGGTTTTCTCAAGACAATAAAATGCATAATACGGAGGTAATTCGATGGTCATCTACGTTGTAACCAAGGCTTGTAAATCTTAAAAAGATTGAGGTACTTATCTATCTATCATCTATACAAATATATAAAATTGAAGTGTCTGTTTGTTATGTCAAAATAACAGCTTTTTACTAAATGTTTATGAAAGTGCTTATAAATAGTAGGTACTTATAACAAAATAACATTAAAAAAACGCTGTCTGTCGGCTAATCTCCGAAACAGCTGGACCGATTTTAACAGGACTTTCCCTGGCAGATAGCTGATCTTATGAGAAGTAACTTTTTTTCGGGTGGCATATTATCAAATAACTTCACCCGCTCTGGGCGGAGCGGGAGGGCGTGTCAGACTCTTACTGACTAAAACCCACCCGTGTTCCTTCAGTTGCCTGTGTCGTGCTAGGGGCCACGGTATCCTTTCGAACTTTCCCACGACCCCAGCAGGCATCTGTCCTAGCGGCCCCGTCAGTTCTGCTGACATCTCTTTCGCGCGCGTCGAACACAACGCGCCGTCGACCCGGGTCTGGTCCTTATCGGACGGCGAGCTACCCATTGCTCACTGTCCGTAAGCCCGCGCCTGCGGTGGCCGGGAATCGGTCTGGGATTCACGATGTCCACGGAAAAGGAGTAACTTGGGCTTATACTAACAAAAAAAAAAAAATTTGGGTCTACACGTAAATATTATTTCTGAAAGGAGCAGGCAGAGATGTAAATTACGCACATATTTTCCTGGTTTTGTTTAAGTCTCTTGTAGAGTAGAGGGGCTTGTGGCTAAGTTATAACAGCCGCACGAGTCGATCGATCAGGTTAAGCTACGCTTGCCGCGGTTGCTGCGCTTGCCGTGGTTGTTCCGTGGATGTGTGACCATCTTTACATATCAAAACCCCTCCGTGCCTTGGAAAGCACGTTAAGCCGTTGGTCCCGGCTGTCATTTGTAGATCTTTGACAATCGTTACGAGCCGTCAGAAGCCTGAAAGTCAACCAGTGTTACCAAGGGGTATCGTGTTACCTGTTAACTGGGTTGTTGAGGTCAGATAACTAGTCGCTACATTTGAAATAGTGGCATACAGCTGCATCCTGTTAAACTGGAAGCTGACCACTACACAGTTGGGAAATGCTAGGCAGATGATGCTCAAGTCTCTAGATCTTCCAACCCGCACTGGGCCTGCGTTGTAGATTACAGCCCACTCCCTCTTACAGAGAGGAGGCCTGTGTCCCAGCAGTGGGAACGTTATAAGCTGATTATGCATGGACATAAATCTCGACTTCAGGTACTAGTGAGAATTTTGAAGTTAAAACCGGCCAAGTGCGAGTCAAACAATTATAGTTTTTACACTCTTTCAGAACGGAGCTCTAAAACTAAATAACACAGGTACAACTATTTAGAAAATACAAAACACTTAAGCTGAGCCGCGGTCACACACAACATATTTCAAAACATTTAGATTTTTTCTCAAACGAACATTGTAAAAAGAATTTACAACTATGTAAAATATGAAAGTTCCACGTGAAAGTGCTGATCACGCGAATACTGTGATGTGTCGCCTTATAGAGACATCAAGACTTTATTAATACGAGGTGTGAAAGAAAGGTGAGGTAAATAATAACACCATGTAACTATGTAGTGGTTCTGCAAACAGTAGACCTCACGAGCACAAACTTGTATTAGTTAAAGACCCGATTCTACTGGTATAAATCTAAAAGTGAGCAATTTCCTGCATTTTGAGGAACTATACCAATTTTTTACGAGACTAATTTAAAGTTACTAGCTTTCGAATTAAAAAAGTACCATCAAAATCGGTTCTCACAAGGCAGAGATATCCAGTAGCCCCTTTTTTCCCCTTTTTGGAGAAAGCACCCCTCCAATCAAATATCCCCGATGACGAAAAAAATCTATAAAGTCGTAAAACCTGTACACCAAGTTTCGTCCAAATCGGTTGGAAAATACGACCTGTAGAGGAGTACCAACAAAATGACAACGGAAAGCAAATTTTGCCAGCGTTCAAGCAGAGATGCTGCTCTCGCTCGGCCAATCACAATAGCTAACCTGAGATCTGTTTATACTTTTTGCTGGGACCCTACAGGGTCCGCAATTGTACCTAACATCAGGGTAGCCCAAGAAGTTCAAAATTTCTTACGTTTCTTGCAATGTGTAGGTTAGTATTTTGTAAGTCGGTTGTATTTTGATCTAAATATGATTCGCGGCTGCAACAAATATGGCTTTCCAGAATTATAATCATTAGAATTAGGGATACAACACTCTAAGTTAATATTACCCTATAGAATGACTATTTCATGAAATCATGACATTTGAGGCCAATTCTAACTTAAGGTATTGTAATGATTATAATTATGTAAAACCATATTTGTTGCGGTCGGGAATCATATTTGAATCAACTTACAATCTGACACAGACCTGCAAATTGCAAAAAACTTAAGTTTTTTTTTTAATTTCGAGGACGTCTTTAGGTTTCTTAGCAGGAAATGCCAGTGCCCTATACAGGAATGCGCCCTTCTTTACATAAAAGTAAATAGAAAATTTACTAGCATTTTAAAATTGGTTTCCGTTTGAGTATTTGACCATCAGCACCGTACTCCGAGATGACGAGTCTACAATTAAGCATCTGACAGATCTTATGTGCCCATAATTCATCAAAGTCAGGAGAAAAGTGAAAGTACATCTGTCTCTATCCACCTCGTCTCTAAATGATCTCGACCGGTTTGAACACGCATGCAAGGTCAATGGCATGCCTTTAATGATACGATACAGAAGATTATCTATAGTGAAAAAACATGAGTGTAATCAAAGAAAAAGTTCGGCAGCATAAAATGTCAGATTACAAAAATCGAAGACATGTTACATCTACCAACCCGCACTGGGCCCGCGTGGTAGTTTACAGCCCATTCCGTCTCACAGAGAGGAGGCTTGAGTCGCAGTGGGAACATTAAAGTCTAATTATGCTTATATTTATCACAAAATATGTTGAGGCACTAGGACGGGGCAAATCAAATCGTTTCAGATATTTTTAACCAGCAAAAGAACATAAATATATAATATTTCACCACTGATAGTGCACTCTTAATTGTCTTCAATCTGCCTGCCTTTTTCCAACTATGTTGGAGTCAGGTTCCAGTCTAACTAGATGCAGCTGAATATCAGTATTTTATATGGAGCGACTGCCTATCTGACCTCCAAAACTCATTAACTGGGTAATACAATACCCCTTTGGTAAGACTGGTTGTCAGACTTTCGGGCTTTTGACGACCCGTAACGACTGCCAAAGATCCACGAATAACAGCCGGGACCAACGGCTTAACGTACTTTCCGAGGCTCGGAGGAGTCTCGGTATGCAAAGATGGTTACCCATCCACAGACCAATCCCGGCAAGTGTAGCATATCCTGATGTTTCGACTTTTACGGCAGTTATCACTTTACCACGAGCTCTTGTCTTGTAGTAGGCTATTTCACTCCGGATTTTAATATTTCCAGGTTTCATACATTCATACACATACACAAACTCACGCCTTCCCAAGGGGGTAAGCAGAAACTACCTGCCTGCTACGATCCTAACTCTTCCTTTGCTTCGTTTACGTTCATACTAGAGTTGCAACGGATAGTGATTCGGCCGGATACCGGATAACCGGTGACTGCCGAAGCCGGACAGCCGAATATCCGGCCAAAGCGAACGTCATGCATGTTAAAACCTGCTCGCGTGCTCAACGGCTCGCGGTCGCGACGAAAAAGGCGAGCGCGCTTATTATGTGTAAAGGCCGAAAAAAAATGTTTTCATACATCATGATTTGCCATTAGTAGATTTCAAATATTGATTATAATTAGATACCATCAGTGCTTACAGACCAAAAATATATATAATATACATTTTTAAATAAACAGGTTGTTTTTCGAAATTAGTGCATTATGAAAATAAAACCAAATATTCGGCTAGCCGGATATCCGGCACAATCAGGCCGTGCGCCGGATAGTAAAAAAATTGCTGGATAGGCCGGATATGCGTTGCAACTCTAGAACATACATCTGCTCTAATGGAAAAACCGCCTTTGTAGTCTAGTGATTAGACCACCTGTCTCAAACCCAGAGATCTTGTGTTCAATTCACAGTGGGGACAAAATTTTCTACTCGGTACTTTACTTGGTTAGCGGTAGAACTTGTTCTAAGTCCGCCTGGCTAGCTACCACCATCTTATCTAAGTCTGTCGCCATAACGACAATGTTAACAGCATTGTTGTGTTTCGGTAGTAAGAGGTAAATAGCTAGTTCCTCTGTGGTTGAGGATTCGTGTGAAGCTCGCTTCCACCTTCGGCCTGATCATCATTTACCATCAGGTGAGATGATTCCCAACTTTGTGGTGGTCGGCTTCCAGTTGAACCGGATGCAGCTGAATACCAGTATTTTACATGGATTGATTGCCTATCGGACCTCCACAACCCAGTTATTGGGTAATACAATACCCCTTGGTAAGACTGGTTGTCAGGCTTTAGGGCTTCTGACGACCCGTAACAAGTGTCAAAGATCTACGAATGTCAGCCGGGACCAACGGCTTAACGTACTTTCCGAGGCACGGATGGGGTCTTGGTAAGTAAAGATGGTCACGTCCACAGACCAACTACGGCCAGAGCAGCTTAACCTGTTAGATTGACCCGTCCGGCTGTTATTACTTAGCCACGAGCCCCCCAAGGCCAAGAGCATCCCCGTTGTGTATTAAAAATATGTAAATACTTTGACCAATTCGCTGTCCCTGGCGTATGAAACGGTAATGTGCTACTGCGATAGTTTTAAAGTTATTGCATATTCGATATTAAGAGGTCCGATTACAATCTGTAAATTTGTTTCATTCATTTCCTACGGTTATTTCAGAAGTTAGAAGATTTTAAGATGTATTGTAATGAATGTAAAAAAACACTTTTTTATACTTCAACAATTCCGCTATGTATAGTTATAGTTAGTTAATAAGATTTTCGCAAAAAAAAAAAAAACTGTTTTTTTATTTTTCCTGTAAAATTTGGCTTTTACGATTTTGTTCGCCGGGGACAGTGAATTAACTACCACAACTTTTATGTAAAAACTATCAATCATTTCATCTAATCATATCTACAAGTTGTAAAAACTAAACGTAACAAATACTGCCCAGTAGGTCACTGGGCTATCAATAATACCCTGGGCAATGTACACATAGCCCGAGGCATCAACTTTCTAAATATTACACTTTATGAGTACAACTTGTACCAATTTGTGTACTGATGAATGACATGCAGAAAAAAAAGAGAAACATACATACATATCTACAGTTGAATTGAGAACCTTCGATTTTTTTTTTAGTTGGTTTAAAATTGTGGAGATCACTTGAATCGATTTATACAAATAAATGAAATTGAAGTGTCTGTTCGTAATGTCAAAATAACAGCTTTTTTCTAAATCCATAATATGAAAGTACAAACGGTACCAGAAAAAAAAAAATGTCGGTCTGTTTGTTCCGGCTAATATCCGAAATGGCTGAACGGGCAGTAACGGGACTTTCGCTGGCAGATAGCTGTTTATTTGTTTGAACGCGCTATTCTCTGTAACTACCAGTCGGATTTTAAAAAATCTTTTTGCATTAAATAGCCCAATTCTTGAGGAAGGTTATTGGTTATTTAACATCACGCTAAAACCCTTAGGAGCCGAGCAAAAAGAAAACAAAGTCAGAAAGAACGCTGAGCGAAAAGGAAGTATTAGCGCGAGCAGTTACCTCTATGGATTTCTAATCAGAATTAAAAAAAAAAAAAAAATACTAGAGGAGCTTGTGGCTAAGTAATAACAGCCGCACTGATCAAGCCATCAGGTTAAGCTACGGTTGCCGGGATTGGTCCGTGGATGGGTGACCATCTTTTCATACCGAGACCCCTCCGTGCCTCGGAAAGCATGTTATGCCATTGGACCCGGCTGTCATTCGTAAGTCTTTGACAGTCGTTACGCGTCGTCAGAAGCCCGAAAGTCTGACAACCAGTCTTACCAAGGCGTATCGTATTACCCAGTTACTGGGTTGTGGAGTTCAGATAGGTAGTCGCTCCATGTAAAATACTGGTATTCAGCTGTATCCGGTTAGACGGGAAGCCGACTCCAAAATAGTTGTGAAAAGGCTAGGCTAGGCAGATTGATTGATTTTTATTTACTACCACTTTGTGTGGCAATGATTCTTCTTTGGTCAAAAAATAGACCAGCCAATAGCTCACGTGAAGAGTCGACCAACCGCTTGGCGATGTCTTGAAAAAAGTGAGCAATTGGACCCCATGACCCTAGTGTTTCAACCCCAGACCGCTCGAACATAAAACATGTAAAAAAGAAACCCTGTCCGATCCGTGACGGTGTTGTTAGGTATTGTACTGAGAGTCTATTAATGTGGAAAAATTCAGGAAAAAAGAAAAAAAAATCTATGACGAAATTTGCCGGGTTTTTATTACATGAGGCGCGGGCGGCCGTCGCTTAGCGGGTGACTACAAGTCATAACTTATGACCCCTGTTGAAAATTTTCGGGTAATTTTGGTACTAAAATGTGAATTTTAAACAGCCATAACTTTTTTATTTTTAATAATAATAAGATTTTTTTATTAGTTTTTGGTAATGTTTTTGCAGTACCTATATGCCCCTTTTTTACATATTGTATAAGTCCCAATAAGATTGGATTTTATAACTTGTTTAAAAAGTCACACTGAAACCCTAGGGCCGTGGGTTCCGAGTGCTCACGGTCTGTTCAATGAAATCTCCAAACGACTGGTTGACACTTCCCGTGACCCAAGGGCTGGCTTTTACCTTGGCCAGCGGCTAAGCATTGCCATACAACGTGGCAATGCGGCCAGTCTCTTGGGTACATTACCAGTCGACAGCGACGCGGAGAAATTTTTCGACGCCATATTTTAGTTTAGTTTTAGTCTAATAGTTTTAGTTAGGTTAGGATATTATATTTTTTGTTTAGTCATACCTTCAATAATATTTGTGTACTTAAACTGTTAAATAATTAATTCCTATGCAAAATAAATAAGAAATTGCGAAAAAAAAAGTCACATGACTAAATATAGTATAACATTGCGACTGTAATCCCGGAAGGATTCGGCAGAGGTGTTAACAGTACACTCACATTTCGCCAGTTATGTTTAAGTCCCATGTAATAGGGGGCGAGCCTATTGCCATCAACCGGGCGCAAATCCAGACTCCGGGCTGCTACTGAGAAATTCGTAATGGGAAAACACTTCCTAGGTACAAAAAAAAACAATCGACTTCCAAAAAAAACACGAATGAAAAATGATTTTAATTTCGGAAGTCGGTGTCTTTGGTTTTGAATTTTCGTTTTTTGCTATTAATTTTTTTTTATTTTCCACTTTTTATTTGTGCTACCAAACTCAAAGCATTTATTTATTTCAATTAAACCAATTAAGGCACTTTTTAACTGTCAAGGAATCGGTCAGTCAGAAATATGAAGCTAGTTGCCCATTCCAAAGCGTAATAGGTACCTATGGAGAAGAACGGGCAAGAAACTCCACGGACACTCTTTTAAATAAAAAAATTGTTACAAAACATTGATTACATCATTCGTTTTGAAATTATACATGCGAGAACAATGTATAAAGACAAAATCAATTGATAATTGGCGGAGTAATCGCGTAACAAACATACAAAACATACAGTCGAATTGAGAACCTCCTCCTTTTGGAAGTCGGTTAAAAAACGAATAAAACTTTGCCCAACCTGGGAATCGAACCTATTACGCTCAACAGTCACGCTTGAAATGATCATGACGCTTTTATTATGACTAGATTCTCAGGTTATTCCCTTGTAAATAAGCCATCTATTATGACGCATACGTATTTATATATAAATTATACATAATTCATGGAAACTACGTAGGAAGGTATATAATATCTTTTTGTAATGTAATACTACTACTTAGCCTTCACAGTGACGATACTTTAGTTCATAGGTCGCATCCTGATCAGTCGCCCCGCCAGCACCGCTGAAAACCAGTGGTGGGGCTCCGTCTTGCATAGGGTCGTAGCATAATGCTGAGCGATAGCCGATTTGCGTGGATGTGACGCATGCTTCCCCAACCTTTTCTCATTTATGTATTTTAAACTTTTTTTTTGCGTCATGTTTACCGCAAATAAACGTTTTTTCTTTCTTTCTTTCTTTCTTTCACCTGACATGAGCTAATTTATTTTCGTTTAGTACATGTTGAATACAATGTCTTAGATGAATTTAATGTCTTAAGTTCACCTTCGTGGGTTAGCTAAATAACACTAGCTCAGGGTTAATCCAAAGAGAATTATTGGATTAACCCTGAGTTAGCTGTTAACTCCGATTTAGCTGTCAACGCGCAAGTGGGCCTTACTTGTACTATTAGGTAAAGGCTCCCGTGAGAGTCGCGTCGCGACGGCGCGACGCGACTCTAATAAAACAATTTCTAAGAAAATTTCACGGTAGAACAATTATATTACCGGTGTCGCGTCGGTAGCGCCGTCGCGTCGCGTCAGTCTGCACGAGCCTTAAGGCGCAGATAAATGCCAGAGCTCACGCAACGCGTCGTACGTTCAGCCAGTAATAGGACTCGCCCGTCAAGGAGCGCTGTCCCAAATTAGACACATTATTAATATATTATACATAAAACAAAAGGTATTCTAATAAAACACTTATACTAAAAGATAAATAATTAAATTATCTTTAAAATGGTGAAAGTTTCAGAAAAATACGCTTGATACCTAGATTTTGTATGATTCTCAGTTTTTTAGCCGCGTTAAACATATATGACCTTACAAATTAATTTCTTTAAGTAATATAAACCTAATCAATGAATCTAAAATAATCATATGTTCAATTATTAATAAAAATGCTCTAATTTAACATATTTTTTTTCCAGTACCTCCTTTATATGTTCTGTGATTTATATGATAAGGGAAATTAAAATAATATGTACGTAAATAACAAACTTATACGTAATTAATTAGATCTTAAAAAACTTTTTATAAATAAAGAACCGACTTCCAAAAGACACTACAACGTTAAAAATTACTTTAGTTTCGGAAGTCGGTGTCTTTGGTTTTGAATTTTCGTTTTTTGCCACCGACTTCCGAAATTAAAGTTATTTGAAAATCACGTATTATTGAAGCTAGCTCAAAATTTACCCAAACAAAGGTATTATAATCCATATGGGAAGCTTCCTCTACCAAATGAAAAAGAATTTTGAAAATCGATCTACAATTGACAAAAATATCGACTGACACAAATAAAATAAAAATAAAAAAAACATTCGGGCGAACGTAGGACCTACTCCTTTTTGGAAGTCGGTTAAATAATTTTACTGACAAGACTTTAAACCGACGACATTAAAAAAAATACAGAAACGGGCTCTTGGCTAAAAACACCCACACGGGTTGATCTTTAAGGTTAAGCAACGCTTGCCGCAACTCGCAGCTTGCTTTGCGATGGGTGACCATCCATAACATACCACGTAGATTTATGTGTGAGAGTACGCCAATGTAAAAAACTAGCTTCACACCGCGGTTTCACCCGCATAAGCCTGGATCCCGTGAGAATTTAAATATAAAAAGTATGTTATGTCCTAACCCAGATCATGGTCTACTCATGTGCCAAATTTCATTGAAATCCGTTCAGCCGTTTTAGCGTGAAAGCATAACAAACAAACTCAATTTCGCATTTATAATATTAGTTAGGAGGTAAGAAAGAAAGAAAGAAAGAAAGAAAATATTTTATTTGGGTCACGCTCAGGAAATACAAAACATAATGAGAAAAAAAAAGAAACAAACATAAGGATAACGTAAGGATATTTAAAACATCTAGAAAAACAAATTGCGTAATTATAAAACCCATGACAAAAACCTTCCACAAGTGTCTATGGATGGATAAAGATCTAGGAAACCGAAGACAACTTGATTACAAATTAGATTTAGCTAGAAACTATTATACATTATCTTGCACGATTATGTGCAATTGTTTATTACATATAAGACCGCAAAATATCCAATTATGTTTGTCATTTACTATTAAATGGCATGCAAAACTCACCTATTAACCTTCTGGGTTTTATAAGAACAACATCTAGCTTTTCCCCTTATTATTAAAGTACGCATGATCAGCCTAAAATGTTCCCGGGTAAATGGGACACAGACCTCCTCTCTGTGAGAGAGAGTGGGCTGTTATCTTCCACGCGGGTCCAGTGCAGGTTGGTAGATGTCACATGTCTTAAATAAAGAAAGAAAATACGTTATTTACGGTAAACATGACGCAAAGAAAGAACACAAACACAAAAAAGAACAAGTTGGGGGAAAATATGCGTCACATCCACGCAAAACGGCCATCGCTCAGCATAATGCTGCGACCCTATGCGAGACAGAGCCATAGCGCTGGATTCAAATTTTCGGTTCTAGGTCATCCCAGTTTCCTCACGATGTTTTCCTTCACCGTTTTGAGAACTTGTGTAAGAAAAAGCAGATTTTTTTCGATTCCCCTGAAAAATGGCATAAAAGTTTAAAAGCCAGTCTGTATTTTGTAACTTCATCACCAGAATTTCATTAAACGCCTCATCAAGCTATAATCACAGTTAAAGGCATATGCCAAGTTAAAGGAGATAAACGTGAATAGATAACTGCCGTGTAAACATCTACAATTAATCAAATTGTTACGATTTAGGTAATTTACCTCTGATGTATGGTCTAATTTATAAACTAAAAGATATCATCAGCTTCCTGCTTATCCCAATTTATTTGTGGTCATCTCGGTAGTCACCCCCTTTCTATCCATATCATCTTTCACACAGTCCATCCACCGTTTCTTTGGTCTGCCCCTACTCTTATAGCCGTCGACATTCATATTAGAAACTTTCTTTCAAATTGGCTAGCTGAAGAAAATAACGCAGTTTCTAAGCTAGCAGTGGTGGCCTCGACTTATGAGTTGTATAGGTCATAGGTTCGAACCCAAGCAGGCGCTTTACTTTGTGTAACTAATTTCATCACCACTGCTCTCAAAACGGTGAAGGAAAACATCGTGAGGAAACAGGCATGTCCTAGAACCAAAAATTTGAAGACATGTGACATCTACCAAACCACAATGGGCTTGCGTGGTAGATTACAGCCCACTCCCTCTCGAAGAGAGGAGGCCCGTATCCTCTGACTTTATATGTACATAGTCTATTTACTATTCATTGGAAGAACTTTGTTCAGCGTTTACGGGCTGAAGCTTCTTTCCTCTTAACAACATTGTCTAAGCGTACGAGAATAGCTCCATACAATCATGATCAGCATCTGCGTAGCCTTTTCCAATAGTATTGGGGTCGACTTCGTCCAACCCGATGCAACTTAATACCAGTATTTGACATGGGAAATAATGAAGCTTCCGAAAAACAAAATTAATTTCCGATAATCTGTGGTTGACTGTAATGAAAAAAAATTACAAAAAATTACTAACCTTCTGAAAAAAATTACTAAATTTCCGAAAGTAAATATTTTGTGCTACAAAAGTTTGTAACATAAACGAATCGCTGCAAAACCGATTCCACGTAGTCTTGTCTGCCCCTATTCCTGGAGTATAATTTAAGCCCGCGTAGGCGCGGAGGGGCGAGGCAGCCCGCGAGCTGAGCCCGATGGTGAGCGTTAAAACCATCTGCGACGATAACCACTGCGCTCGCATGGGACCGCCGGAGCCTCGCAGCACCGGAGCCGTGACAAAACATGCCACATGCTCGCTTGCATGCTGCATGCATGGTGTATGCTTGTTTGCATATTTTAAAAATATTACGTCAGCAAATGTTGTATTGATTTTTCGGAATTTTCAGCATTTTATTCGATCTTTTCTTTATTTTTATTCGCTAATAAACTGTCGGAAAATTAGTATTTATAGAAATAAATTTCATATTTTGAGTACGCTCAATTTTTTTTTCGGATCTTTTATAACTACCCTGTTACATGGACCGACCGCATCTGACCTCCACAACCCAGTTACTGAGTAACACGATACACTCTTGGTTACACTGGTATTGCCAATCATGGAGGCTGTTTTAATATTCTTATTTCTAAACCGCTCTAAGTTTGTAACTTGAATCATAGCTGAAACAATAATTCACCATTTCCTTAGTCATTACCCGTCTGTCTTCAAGAATCATTCATATACATGCAAACGTTTTAACTAATGCTACTTACTGATTTCTGAAACTAAAACCTTCTTATAATAAGGCTTGCATTTGAACACTGTAAGGCCACTGGAGCGGAGCGAGGCAGCGGAGCGGAGAAATGATACCAATATTGCAGCAGTTGACAATGAAGCACGCTTGCCTAGAAGTAACCTATACACTCGAGATAAGAAGACTCCCAGATTATACCTAGTTAAAGGGAAACACAGAATCCGGCAAGGATTTAAACTCCTTAGTCAATCAGCCTATCACAGTCCACTGCTGAACATATGCCTCTCCCAAGCTGCGGCACAACACCCTGTCCTCCGCCATCCGCGTCGAGTCTGTCCTAGCCACCTTTTTAAGGTCGTCGATCCACCTCCAACTAAGTCCTTAGTGGTAAGAATTAAATCCTAATTTGCCTACAGAAACAAACGAGGGATTCACCATCATTCTCCTACCCTTTTCTACTAATGAATTTTAAAAAGCGTACGACCAAAATAACAATGGCTTTTGTGAAAGATGATATACTCAAAATCGAAGCATTTATTTCAAATAAACCAATTACAGGCACTTTTGAATCGTCAAGGGGTCGGTCAATCAGAAATATGAAGCTAGTTGCCCATTCCAAAGCGTAGTAGTTTCCTATGGAGAAGAACGGGCAAGAAACTCCTTGCACGGATACTCCTTTCAATCAAAATATTAGTTACGTCATTTATGTTGAAATTACATATGTGAGAAAAATGTAGAAAGACGTGCACGTTAAAAGCGTCCGTAATAAAAAAATAAAAGTTTATTAAGCCGTGGCAGCTAAGACATGATCAGTCCCTACTGAAGACGCCCGTTCACGATATGGCTAGAAAGGGGGTGACAACTGAAATGGCAACTGATAGAAATATATGGATGAAAATGACAATGTTGCCCGAACAACAAATAAATCAGGATAAGGGCAGGAAAATATATATTATAAACTTAAATCATCTTGCACACAAACCTAAGCTGATTCAAGAAAATGTAGGTCAGTCAGCATGTATTAGGTTTTTATGCCAAAACCGCTGAACTGATTTTGATAAGTAGGATTTGTAAATAGATCTCTTTAAAAAGAACAGGCAACAAACTCCCTGTTATGGTTAATCTTTCAAATAAAGATATTACAAAAATTCGTGTGCGGTTGATTGATAATTTCCAATAAAATCATTTCTTTATGGCTTGTTAAGTTACTAAATTAATTCAAATGGTTATTAGAACTGAAAAGAGCTATTTTGTAAGGTTTGAGAATGCGTATGGATGGCTTAATAGTACTTAAGAAAAAATTAAGAGCGTGCATTCTAAAGTTGGTCTCACAAATGTCACAAATAGCTTATTTATCACTGAATTAGATGTTGTAACCGTTTTAGGTATAAAAAGGGCATTTAGAAAGTTTCCAAATACTTTTTTTACATCTGAAACTAGATATTCAGTATTACGATATTAATTATTGCATTTCATAATCAATTTTTTAGTTCACTAGTTACCGATATTCTGATTTCCATACAGTAATATTGCCAAATTAATCAAAACAGCGAAATATTTGACAGCTATTTGCGACGTTGTCAACTCTCCGAATAATTATGGCTAGAAAGCGGGTGACTCGTGAAATGACAGCTGATAGAGATGTATGGAAGAAGATATGTTGCAGAATTAGGAAATTAGGATAAGGGTAGGATAATAATGCTGATGACGATGACGAACTAGCAATGAAATCTAGGAACTAGTCGTCATTCACGACATCATGATTCACAGTAATAAATAAATAAAACATGAAGTTCTTCATTTATTCCTTACTGAGAAAAATACGAGGCTAATGTTGATGATGAAATTCTTTTCATAGTAAGTTAAACATTCTAGGAATATGGAGGAGCTCGTGGCTACATAATAATAGCCATACGGGTTGATTGAAGGTTAAGCTACGCTTGTCGGGGTCGGTCCTCAGATGGGTGACCATCCTTCAATTATCGAGACACCTCCGTGCTTCGGAAACCACGTTAAGTCACTGGTCCCGGACGTCATTCATAGATCTTTGACAGTCGTTACGAGAGTCCAAAAAGTAAGTAAGTAAGTAAGGTAAGACTGGTTGTCAACCAGTCCTACCAAGGGGTATCGTGTTACCCAGTAACTGGGTTGTGAAGGTCAGATAGGCAGTCGCTCCATGTAAAATACTTGTATTCAGCTGCATCCGGTTAGACTGGAAGTTGACCTAAACATAGTTGGGAAAAGATTAGGCAGATTCAGTAAGCAGAATATTCAAGGGACTTCCCATCTAGTGGTTATAATAGGCGATCTATCACAAATTATCTCGACAATGACCCCTCACCTCGACATGGTATGAAGATTTTTATGGTTGTGTTTAAAGCCATAGGAGGTAGCGGAGCGGTTAGCTAACATGTAACTAACATCACTGTCTTCAAATTTTTGGTTCTAGGTCATACCTATTTCCTCACGAGAGGTTTTGAAAGGTAGACCCGTGAACTAAAACGGACGTCAAGTGCATGCCTTTAGCTATAAATCAACCTTAATTTTAAGAATATATAATTCTTAACAAAATAAGAGATTAATTAAACTATCCGTAAACATTTTATACGACAGTTTAATTTCCTTACCGGGACGCATTTAGATTTTGTGAACGGACAACGTCCGTATGAAGAATAATATTTAAACAGATTTTTTGGAACGATCAGTTAGAAAATTACAGCTGGTAATAAATCTTATTCGAAATCTTAGTCGAATTTTATCACAATCGATTCAGTTGTTAAAGCGTGAAGAGGTAACAAAGACACAGACAGTATCACTGTCGCATTTATAATATTATATACTATCGTAGGTATAAATATAAGTAAAGGGATAAGTAGCAGTAATGGATGGATAGAGAGAGAGGGAGGAGAAAGAAAAGATTTATTGACTGTATGAGGAATGATATGAAAGAGGAGGGAGTAAATGATAGTGTGACGGTTGACAGGCGAGAATGGAAGAAAAAAAGTGGTGCGCCAAACCCACGTAACTTGGGACAAGGGCAGGAAGATGATGATATTATAGTAGATATGGAAACGTCTAGGAATGAAAACCTTATCGGTGATGTTCTTCAGAAAGGTCAAGTACGTAGTACTCGCAACCGGCGCGGCGGCGTACGTGTAGGTATGACCAAATGTAGAAAAGAAAGTATGAGTTTATACATGTTTAGGTGTAGTAGATATGAATAATATAAAAAATGTAAATATATACTATGGATTGTAAAGGATGATTTCCACCAAACGACTCGCATCGTATCGGATCGGAAAGGATACGAACGGATGCGGTGACAGCCGACCGCGTCCGGCAGGATGTCGACGCATACGATCGGCTTGGTAACCGTCGCTTGCGAACGTATCCGTTTCTGCGCGTAGTCAAATAGTTTCATTCCGACCGTGTTGACGTGTTCTAATTTTTGAAAATAATTGAAGTTGACATAGTAGTTAGAAGAAAATAATCATAAAACAGCCGAAAGGATTCGATCGCATACGACGACAGGCGAACAGAGCCGATCGCGCTTCGCAGCATACTTTCGGCTACGATCGCGGGTCGCGGTAGATGCCCGCGGTCAAGCTGCTGTGTGCGGCTTGGTAATATAGACTTTAAATATTGTGTACACGATTTAATATCGTTTAAATTTATTTATTTCAGACATAATTTAAGTCCATAGTTATCACTCTTATATTTAAATTATAAACTCACAGATAAAAACCCAAAATACAATAATTTTTAAACATAAAAATTATTAAAAACAATTAAATAAAATTGTCAATAAATTATAAAAATATCAGAATGGAAAAATAAAATAAAATGTTAAATATAAAATTGACAAGGAGTATAATTTTATAAAAAATGTCAAAATACTGAAAAAAAAAGAAAAGAAAAAAATGAAAACTGAAAAGAAGTAAAATCCGAAAAAAAGGCAAATAAAAAACGATTTAAAAGTTACAAAAACGACAAATATAAGTTAGTAGCTAGTTAGTATAAGTTTTTAAAGATTGTAAAATCCGTTCCGATCCGACGCGATGCGAGCCGATTAGTGAAAATTATCCTTTACTCACGAAACAGTAAGTATTAATCGCCCCGCTAACCGCTCCGCTCTTCCAAACCCACAACCCAACACTAATAGCGTATTTCAACACACTATTACCCAGAACTTCCTTGACTGCTGAACATGGTGTAATTAGTAGCATTATTCTTGTTTACTACAAAGTAATTATATCATACATGAGTTAGCGGCAGCGGTCCAGAGGTCAGCCAGGTGTGGTGCGCTTATAAATAATGAGCTGATTGTCAATTGTTAGCGCAAAGTCAAACCAAATGTGAGGACTATGTCCATTAAGGCGACGATAACCAACTTTAAATTATTTTATATTGAAGATCATGTCTAAATGATGTTAGTGATTTAGAAAAAATATATGTTAACCCTTAACCACCTACCACCACCTATTATTGTAACACCACCACCTGCCATACGTCTGCGGGACCCGGCAATGAAATGATTCGCTTTGGTAAAATGTAGAATATTAAAGTTTTGTTTTTAATTAAAAATCAGTTTAGGCACATGTTAAACTATTTATTAGAAAAATAAAGCCACATAAAATTCAATAATATTTATATGAAATCTTAGTTTGTTTTGTTGTTTGTTTGTAAATGAGACCCATGAAAAAATCACAAAGAATACGATTTTTTTTCTACTTGTTTTCTTTAAATTATTAAATAATCAATAAACATAAGTAGTAAAATTTAAAAGAATTCAGTTAAATCAAGTTTTTTACAAAATTGCAGGCCCTTAATTTATAGTTTTTCCCGACAGCGAATACACAGCTTTTTTAGCAAATTGGTGCTTGCCATTCGAATGCCCCATCTGCTATTGCGACGAACTGTGTAGCTTTAGTCAAGAAGGTCGACTTCAATTTTGGTTTTGTCACAAAAAAGCATTTTCTTAATAACATAGTGAAATTAATTTGTAAAGTTTTGTCTAACGCGGATAAAAAACCATTCACCATTTTAAAGATAATTTAATTATTGATCTTTTAGTATTCGTATTTTATTAAAATATCTTTTGTTTTTTGTATAATAAATTAATAATTCAATTATCTAATTTGGGACAGCGCTCCTAGATAGGCGAGTCCTATTACTGGCTGGAAATACGACGCGTTGCGTGAGCTCAGTACAGAACACGCAAGCTAACCACTCAAGGTCACTGGCATATATCTGTGTCCTATGGAAAATTAAATGAAAATATGAATAAACATAACAGAACATTACGCCTTTTTTTTTTGGGTGGGATATCATCAAATAACTTCTCCCGCTCTGGGTGGAGCGGGAGGGCGTGTCAGACTCTTACTGACTAAAACCCACCCGTGTTCCTTCGATTGCCCTGTTGCCGGGGGCCACGATCTCCCTTTCGGTTTTCTTCGCAAACCCGGGAAATTACGCCTGTAATCTGTAAAGGGTGTAAAAGTGTTTGTATAAACCTTCGTATACAAACATCACTAATTAAATATGATTATATACTAGACTGACGTGATTTAGGGTAATAAGCTAACCAAAGATAATTGAATGACAATAGGTACTTTTTAACCTTCCGTTTCTCAGAGCTTATTAAAAACATAACTAGTGTTGATCAAATCTTATGTCGAGTAATTTAAATTGTCTGTTATTATCTTGCGCCAACCTCACTATCTTATGATTAATTTGATCGCTTGATGAGCTTATTAAAAAAATATCTAGTGTCTGATCAAATCTTATGTCGAGTTTATTGTCTGTTGTTATTTTCTTCAATCTCATCATCTCATGACTGATTGATTAATTAATATTAAAAATTAATTAAAATTAATTTTAAATATATTGTTAGTGGGGTTACAGTCAACTGCATTTCACTTTAACAGTGCCTTTTATGTCGTAGCAGTAATGTGCTGTTGCCTGTACTTTTCACTGGTACTGTTGGCGCAGTGGCACAATAGTTCTCCAGACTGAATTTCGGCTATGGTGACCAGTCTCAGAGCAGAACAGCCTTCACCGCGGGAGATATTATAGTGCACAAATGTGTACCCAGTCACAGGTGCACACTCTCTTCTCCCACTCTCATAGGTGGATGGGATGATAATCCGACACGTACGGAGAGAGATCAGGGCCAACAACTTAACGTATTTTGCCGTACGAATAGTATGGGAGATATTACTATTGTTACTCCTGTTTCTTAGCTACTTTTTAATGAAAATACTACATTTATTTCTGCCTTGTATTGTTTAAGCAATATTAATTTGTTTTTATTTTGTTTCAGGTCGTTTGGCGGTGATTATGTTCAGTATATGCACCGTGGTGCTAGGAATTATACTATCATTCGTGCCTTGGCTGGATTATATTATATTTAGAGTGAGTATTTATCTCTTCTTAGTATAAATAATAATATATTTAATCTGTAAGAACCTTAAGTATACAAGGTCAAGTAAAATTAGCTAGCGAATCTCCGCAAACGTGATAGGTATCGATATCAACACATGAATCCGAAAAGTCAGTCAGCATTGGGTTCGAAATAGAGACCTATGACTTGGCAATCAGACGGTCATACCAATAGGTTATTACTGCTATCATACCACACACACCAGCACCAACACCATAGGTGTTAAAAGGGCAAACAATGGATCTTAACCAAACGAACTACAGAGTCACATAGATCCTTCTGCCAGGAGTGGTGATTATAGCAATATTCTCTCAGTTCTGTGACTATCTTTAGAGACCTATCTTTTGGTGGCATAAGCTCGTGAGCATTTAGAGAAGTAAGGTATTTATTTCGTATCGACAAGAATTACATGCTCTCAAAACGGTGAAGGAAAACATAGTTATGAAACCGGCGTCTCCTAGAACCAAAAATTCGAAGATATGTGACATTTACCAACCCGCACTGGGCCCGCATTGTGGATTACGGCCCAGTCCCTCTCACAGAGAGGAGGCCTGTGTCCTAGCAGTGGAAACATTATTGGCTCATTTTGACGATGCCGAGGTAAACATGAGCCCGTCAGCAAGAACAGTCAGGTCTGGTACCAACTTATTGCACAGTATGCGCCAGACATACCTCAATATCATGAATGTTATTTACAATTTCCTCCAATAACCATTTATTTTATTCCAGGAATTAAAACTCTGGAACGGCTCCCTTAGCTACAGCTATTGGCACAAACCTGGCGTCATCAGACTTACAAAGGTGTACATCTTCAACGTGACCAACCCTCAGGCCTTTCTGGAGACAGGCGAGAAACCCAAGCTTGTAGAAGTCGGCCCTTTTGTTTATAGGTTTGTACCAGATTTTTTTTATCGCAAATTCTTCCATATTCTAAGGGCACGTTCTCCTTACCATTACAGTGCTCCTTGGTCTACTCCTTAATATGCAATGACCTCTGTAGCCTCATGAAATACGAGACTCCAGGGGCTAGTGTAAATCTTGGGGTTCATTCGATTTATCTGGTTAAAAAACCACGCTGGGGTCGGTGCATTTCATTAATTTTTTCATTCATTTCGTAGAGAACTATTATAATAAGTATATGTTTTGCGTTTGACCGGACCTAATGATAAGTGAAGATGCATTCGACGAAAGCGTGTAATGCGAAAGAGTGCATCCGGGAATCCACCGTAACTACATGTCAAGCCAAGCATTGCTGTGTCGACGACATAACGTCAACGCCGGCTGTCGCTGAAAACCAGCACTGGGGCTCTGTCTCGCATAGCGTCGCAGCATTATGCTGAGCGATGGCCATTTTGCGTGGATGTGATGCATATTTTACCCCAATTTGTTCTTTTTTGTTTTGTGTTCTTTTTTTAAACGTATTTACTTTCTTTCGTTGTTTTGGCGTGAAAGATGCTTTTTATTTTTTTAACTAGTGACCCACCGCGGCTTCGCATGGGTGCAATTTACGTGAAGATGGGTACTCTGTTCACGACACATTATGCAAATGTGTCGTGAAAGAATTTTTGAGTTGTGGTTCCGGAGATTTCCCTCCACATCTACACAAACTTACAAAGTTTGCTCTCTCTCTTTAAATATCAGTATAGGCTTACATAAATTCAAGATAGAGTTTAATTACTTTACTAGTATTATTAAGTCCTTCTTTTTTATGTATTTACAGAATATATAGCCTACGTCCAGCTGGAAAAATGTACTTTTTAAATGGTGAAAGAATTTTTGAGCTGTGGTTCCGGAGATTTCCTTCCACATGTACACAAACTCACAGTTTGCTCTCTTTCTTTAAATATCAGTATAGGTATATTATGTTAATATAAAAAGAATCGTTACTGCTACATTGTAGAAACTAAATCATTCTGATGATTGACGTAATAACAACGTTAAAATACCCACAAAGAAATAAAAATAACCACAAACTAAACTTAACCGGTAAAAATGAAAATATCTCGATAGTTGTGGGTTTTTCATGAATCAATTCTTTGATTAGTTAATAAATTCTATGTACTCACCTATGTGTATTTAAATTTATAATATATTAAAATGAATGACTATGTGTTTGTCAGTTTGCGTCGGAAAAACTAGAAAACCGCTCGACTGAAGGTGATAATTTTGCAGCGGTATGGGTTAAGTCACATTGACGGATGATGTGACTGTAAATCCCCTGTCATGAAGAGTCACCTTCGTAGTTTTCAGTTGTGTAGAACTAATAACTTTTCTAAAGAGTATGGAAAAAAAAGACAAACAAACTCCTTCTTTTTAAATGCCTATTATAACCTATTTTAAAGAGAATTATTATATTATCTAAATGATTAATGAGATGAAATTTTTAAATTAATAAAATTAATTATCTTGCCCATTCTTCTCCATACGAAAACTACCTTCTGGAAGGGGCGACTAGAATAAATTCTATTTTTTTATAAATTTTGACGTTCGGTTTGCCTTTTATGTGCTTAATTGAAATAAATTATTTGACTTTGATTATATAATGAATAAATTTCATAAATAATCTAATATTAATATTTGTAATAGTTAAATTAATTAATAATAATAAACGATTTTTTTTATTATAATAGATATTTGCACACTTGTTTTGGTAGGATATGGTTTAATTATTTTTTTTGTATGTATCACCTCATCTAAATTAATGTATATTCAAGCAAATAAATAATTATTTCATTTGATTTGATTTCGCCGATTAAAATGGCGGTCAAGTGCGAAATACCTATAGTAGTTTTTGCACCTCTATAATACGAAGATTTTATTTCCTTGTTCAGTGACTATTCAGAGGTTTTTTTTATCAATAAATCTAGATATACGGCCATGGTGGCCAATCTCAACGGAGACCAGCCTTCGGCGCGGGAGATATTATAGTGCACAAGTGTATGCGCAGACACAGGTGCACTCTCTTCCCTCACTCTCATAGTCCGATGGGACGGCAATCCGACACGACCGAAGAGAGATCAGGCGCAGGACCTACGGCGTAACGTGCTTTCCGAGGCACGGGGGTATCACACCGCCACAGATAATATAAACTTCCAAACTCCGGGCTGTTACTAAGAAATTCCTAATGGAAAAACCAAATAACACTTTGCCCGACCCGGGAATCGAACCCAAGACCCCATGCTCAGCACTCACGACCACGAGACCAACAGGGTAGTGAAAGTATATACTGTGCCTACTTAAAACAAAAAAAAAATTGTTTGTCTGTCTGTCTGTTTGTTCCGTCTAATCTCCGGAACGGCTAGGCTTTGACGGGACTTTCACTGGCCGATTTTAGAAAATGAATTATGGTCCACGCGGACAGCAGCTAGTTTTATCATAATGTATATCGAATACAATATGGTAGTGAGATTACGATTCAGTTTAGGGCTTAATATTTACTAGCAGCGCCCGGCGGTTTCACCCGCATAAGTCTCGTAAGATCCCGTGGGAACATCTGGATAAAAAGTAGCTTTTGTATTAATCCAGGTTATAAACTATATGTGTGCCAAATTTGATGCAAATCCGTTCAGTAGGTTTTGCGTGAAAGAGTAACAAACATCTATACATCCTCACAAACTTTCACATTTATAATATTATTTATATTATATTTATTTATAGTTTAATTGTATATTGTATTATATTATAATATTAAATTAAATATTAAAATTACATTACATTAAAATGAAATTAAATAAATATAGTAGGAGTAGGAAGGAAGTAGGATTTAATTTAAAACCTCTTATCCCATAAGGTCATAATTAAATAGATATTTAGACATCTGTTCAGGTAGGCTATGGTTAAAGGAAGTTTTGGTATGTATCCTTTTAATGTGCACGTCTTTCTACATTGTTCTCACATGTATAATTTCAACATGAATGATGTAACCAATATTTTCTAACAATTTTTTATTTAAAAGAGTGTCCGTGGAGTTTCTTGCCCGTTCTTCTCCATTGGTACCTACCTACTACGCTTAGAATGGGCAACCAGCTTTCATATTTCTGACTGACCGACTCCTTGACAGTTAAAAAGTGCCTGTAAATGGTTTAATTGAAATAAATGCTTTGAGTTTTAGTTTTGAGTTTAACACCTCATGTATTAGGTACCCATATTTAAGCATATAAATGATTTGATTATCGATTGACATCCCAAAAAATAACAAAAATACCATGACGAAATTCAGAAAACCAGGACATAGCGCAGTGAAGCATGCCAAAACTACACCTCCGCTCTGTTCATATACGCACACATTTACAACCATTTACAATCAAACTACACCTCACTAAGTGCACACATGTTTACGAAACCGGCCTCAAGTCACTATTGACAGCAGTATTTTGGTTTTTTATTCGGTCCGAGGATAGAAATTACCCTGTCAGACGAAACTAGAATGGTCCTAAGTTCCGTTTTTCATTTTGTACGGAACTCTAAAATAGCAAGAGCTAATAACATCCCTCTTATGAGTTTTTGAAGTAAAAACATTCAATTTATTGTATGTCTGTATTATTATATCGTCATTTTGTTCATTACAAAAAATCTAAAACCCACATTATGAGCCATTTTATTTTTCTATTACAAAACAGAAAAAAAGACGTTTTTATAATTTTGTGTAAAAAGTTTCATTGTGTGTAATAGCAATTTTTTTTGCATCGTTTTTTCATTTTCAATTTTGGTTTGTAGATGTCAGAATTAAAAGGTTTTTTTTTTTACTTTGCAATATTTTGCTGGTCATTTTTCATACATCCTGTATACACATCTAATTAAAAACATAGTAAATAGTACAGCTTCTAGTGACGGAGCTCGTCCGGGGAAGTACCTCAACTGCAGTCCGGTCGTCGAGAGAATGCGTTCTTGTAATAACGATCAAATTCGCAAAACACATATTCATTAGTTTGAAACTGACAGCTGTCAAAAACGCCGAAGTTCGCACGGATGGATGTAATAAAATCGCGGCGATTTTTTTTTCGTGCACTTTATTTTCAACGCTCTGCTTAGCACCGGGAGTTGAAAATCCAACAGTGTGTTTTTTCAACGCGCAGGGACGAGAATGCGTCCCAGCTCGTTGGATTCTCAACGCTCGGCTTGACACCGAGAGTTAAAAATCGTCGTTGTCGTCGAACGTCGCGTCGGCTAACATTGCAATGCTCGGCGGCCGAAAAAGTTAGCCGACGTTCGCACGGACGTAATAAAATCACGGCGGGATTTTATCACGCACTGGATTTTCAACACGCTGGGGTACACTCTGTTGAATTCTCAACGCTCGGCACGATAAAATACCGCCGCGATTTTATTACGTCCGTGCGAACGTTGGCTTATGGTTTGAAGGGTATGGGTGCCGGTGACATTATACAGGCGGTTCCCTTCGTATAGGCTATTTTAATGCATCCTACGGAAGACCAGAAATGAAAATACATAATTATATTTTTTTCAAAGAAATGATATAGGTAATGATTGTGTGAATGAAGATTATGGCTAGAAAGGGGTGGCTACTGATATAACGACTGATAGAGATGTATGGAAGAACAAGAATAATTGTAATGTCTTATTTTGTTATGGGGCGGACAGTACGCATCGCAGATTATGATCTCTCAATAGATTGACGATTGATTGACGTAGATAAACAAAAAAAAAATTTTTTCAACAACAAAATTATGTAACAAAAACTGACACTACTCGCGGATTATGTTGAAAAATACCAATTATATTAATTTATTAGGAAAAACTGTTTTTTAGGGTTTCGTACCAAAAGGGTGCCAACGGGACCCTGTTACTAAGGCTCCGCTGTCCGTCCGTCGGTCACAGGGCTGTATCTTTGAACATTATGAGGTAGACACTTGGAATTTTCACAGAGTGTGTAGTGTGTACCACTATGGACAAATAATAAAAATAAAATAAAGTTAATTTAAGGACATACAAGAAAAGTATTTTTTACAAAAATAAAAAAGTTGTGAAAATTATACGGTGGTACGGAACCCTTTGTGTGCGAGTCCGACTTGCAGTTGGCAGCTTTTTTTTTTCTTCAAACGTCGAAAACAAATGACGCGGAATCGATGGGACTAAGTATAGCTATTTGAAGGTTATCAACATATTTGAAGAGCTAGGAAGTAGAAGTTTAGCTAAATCATATATTTTATGATGATCAAAGGGCAAGTGCCAAAGGGCATTAGCAATTTTAAAATATTAATTTTAAAATATTTCTCGTTTTACGAAATATTCATGACCATTTTTTGGTCGTCCTAATTTGGTGGTCCAAATTTGAACAGGCCTCGGGTTGAACAATATTTTTACAAAATAAGGTGTCTAATAGTTCTACCGACGCATTCTGCATGCATTTGGCGTCTCAGGGTAACAAACCATCCCACACAAAAATACTTAATTGGGTCTTTAGGACCTCTAATTCATGGGCACACCACGATTACGGCGATAAGTTCCTTCTTTGAGGAGTGGCTAGAGAGGCGCGACGGCGTCCTCACCTTCCGCCTGACGCAGGCCCTCATCGGACACGATTGTTTCGGGAGGTTCCTGTTCCAGATAAGGCGAGAGGAAACGCCCGGGTGTCACCATTGTGTAGATCGCCTGAAGAACACGGTGGAGGTCTACCCGGCTTGTGCTGGACACCGCCGTGGACTCGTGGAGGCGGTCGGTGGTGGTGATCTCTCGCGTCCGGCCCTTGTTCAAGCCATAATCTGGAGCGAGAGGGCATGGCAGACCGTCACCTCCTTCTGCGAAGCAGTAATGCTCGCGAAAGAGGAGGCGGAACGCGTGAGGGAGAGGCAAATTTGGCGCCCTTACGCCTCTAACCACCGCAGGAGACGCCGCGCCACGGGAGTCGGGAAGTGCAGGCCGATTCTCGGCCATCGTAGGCGCAGGCTTGCGGACGGTGAGCAATGGGTAGTTCGCCGTCCAATAAGAACCAGGCCCGGGTCGACGGCGCGTTGTATTCCACGCGCGCCTCAAAGAGATGTCAAAATAACAAAGTAAATCTCTCAATATTGTGCGTACATTTGCAGTTGCAATGTATGGGAGAACATGTATTTCAACTACAATATTAAGTTTGTATTTGGGATAAATTCATTCCGACTACGGAACCCTTCATTGTGCGAAATCCGACACGCACTTGGCCGGTTTTTTTCACAAGCACAAATTTTAAATGTTATAATTTAAACTTAAAATACCCCACATTTTCTGTACCGTTGCATGTACCCACAAGCATAACGTTTTGCGTGCGTTATTGAGCGCTACCACAATCAGCGAATTTTCACATTAAAAATAAAATCGTTTCCCAGCAAAAGAGAAAAAAATAATAGTCCGTCTGTCAGATAATAAAAAAAAAAATATAAGACACGTATTTTTTGCTTTATCATATTAATAAAAAATGACTTGGATATAACGCATTAAAGTTGGGGAGTGGGGGTCGCTACGTCACAACTTAGTATAATCTTTTGATTACGTAAAAAAAGAAAAAATACGTGTCCATATTTTTTTTAATAATCTACCTGACGGACAAAATAAAAGTTGTTATACATCATTATTATTTACGTGCAATGTTAATAAGTTTTTAAGTTAAGTTTAATGTATAGAATGCGTAGATCATTATTAATTTATTTGGTCTCATGCATTGTCGGTTTCTGTAGATGATTGTCAGGGCACTGCGGAACTGCTGGAGGTGGTGTTGCTGTGCTATGTGACGAGACTTTTTACACCCTGTATACTGGCATCCCATGACATGCATCCCATACAGTTATTGCCATCCACGAAGACGCGCCCCACTCTGCTCCGCTCCGTAATAAAGTACTGGTTACAATACAGTAACCGCGGAGCTGGGCGCGTCTTCATCCACATACTATCTGCACGTGACAATAACGTCCGCCAAATCAGGGTTTCTTGACGGTAGATCAGTTATCCAATTTAATATATCTGATCAGCCATGACCACGGTCATAAGAGAATTATTCGGAACAGCCAGCAAATGATTCGAGACACAGTGATGCGTCTCAGTCATCCGTGACTTTGACCTTACTTTATAATCTATTGTCGAATCTTATTTTATTTTATTTATTATGGGACGATAAACAGCTACAATATAAAATGGTAACAAATAACAATAATATAGGCTCATAAGTATTATTAACATTATTGCAGCCCACTACATTATCCGCATGTTAACAAAATTAAGATAAGGTTAAAAGTGCTACTAGATTAGCATTACTCATATACATGTATAAAAAAATGATTATAAAAATACATTTAATTAATTATTTAAAAAAAAATAGAAAATATATTAATTTATTGGATAAAATTAAAAAAATTGGGATTATTCCTTATCATCACAAATAAGAATTAAGATTATAAAAAATAAAGGAATTGACCGTATAATACAATTCATTAATAAAAGTAATTAAAACAATTGAAAATAATTAAATTTAGAAAGTAATACCAGTAGGTATTACTTTCTAAATTTAATTATTTTTTAATATCATTAGAAATTTAGATTTTATATCATGTGTCAACTTAAATATTATTGGTTGTTCATATTTTGGCCAACTAATACGGATTTACTGCATACCCGATAGACGATGGACGCAGTTATGCAGCTGCGGCCGCATAGCTGAGTCTATCGTGACGAAGCAATGCGTGCCGAAGCTTCGTATGTTTTGCTCGCTAAAAAGTTATCGCGCTAATGCGGTGGTCACATTAATGGCTTCATAATTTTAATGAATTAATCCAAGATGGCTCTCCATTATTTCGACAGAGCGTCTGCGCAGTCCGGAAACAACAGTCGAAATGACCAATGCTAGTTCGACCACGCGCGACGCTTATTATGTACCGCCACACTGACGATAAGTGCTACGCAGCCCGAACTATCCCGGCGATAACCGATAGTGGTTGGTCACATCTACGTGTATCGTATCACGGTACGAAGCTTCGTCCCGGCGATAACCGATAATAGTTGGTCATATCTACGTGTACCGTATCACGGTACGAAGCTTCGTCACGATAGACACAGATACGGCTCCAGCATAATAAAATTTCACAGCAGATTGAAAGATGGTCAGGCTGAGCTTACATGCGATGTATTTTGTTTTATACCTCATAGCTTTAAACCTTTTGTAACATCTTTTTTGCAATATGGAATGCAATAAATGAACCTGATTAATCTAAGTCCTTAAAGTGAAAGCGTCAGGGTAGCCCGGGAAAATCAAATTTTCTTACATATTTTTCAATTTGCACGTCAGTATCAGGCTGTTGATCTAAATAAAATTCGCGGCTTTATCAAATATTTAATTAAAGAACTGCAGTCATAAAAACCATCAATACATTGAATTGAATGACTTTTTCATGAAAAATACAATTGAAGTGGATATATTTAGTAACCTGTGCCGCTTAGCTATTTCTTAAGAG
Organism: Omphaloscelis lunosa; assembly: GCA_916610215.1. NCBI lineage: Eukaryota > Metazoa > Arthropoda > Insecta > Lepidoptera > Noctuidae > Omphaloscelis > Omphaloscelis lunosa. The sequence goes on along the minus strand of OU744273.1, from coordinate 10,961,317 downwards.
TCTTAAAAAACCTTGAAAGAAATCGACACGTGTTTCACCTCTCAACGAGGCATCCTCAGGATGACGATTGACTTGTCGCGAACTCGAACATGGCGTGTTGCCACACCAAGCGCTGAGCACAGACTGAGCCTTATCGCCCGTCAAACCCACTATATATCCACTTCTATTGTATTTTATAAATTTCCGCAAGGTCACGCCTGAATCAATTAACTATTTCATGAGAAATCATGACATTTTGAGGACAATTCTAACTTAGAGTTGTATTGTTGATTCTAATGATTATAATTCTGTAAAGCCATATTTGTTACGGTCGCAAATTATATTTTAATCAGCATTCAACTTGACGTAAAACAGCCAGGGCTATATTTAATTAATAAAACCTAGTCGACCGAACTCTGCTCTGGTGAAAATAGAGAATGCTCATTATCAAGTCCTTAGGCAAACAAAATTGTTAATTGTCTTTGGTCTCTGGCCTTGACATAAGAAATAGACAACATTTGTCAAAATTTTATTGGTTTTAGAATATTGAATACGAGGCTTTTGGTGAATGTGTATTTTAATTTTATATTTTTAAATTAATTTATTTTTTTGTAATGTGCATTTGTTTTGTGCAGAATAAACAATTTTTCTTTCTTTATTTCATTTAATAGTAGGTATATGATAGTTCATACTAATTCCATGCTGCCATGTCATTATTCTAAGGTAGCTATTTTGTTCTAAACTTTGGGCGAATTGTGACATATTATTTATATTTCTCATGTCAGTTTTGTTGAATAAGATTTTATTAGCTTTCCATGTCTGTCTGTAACTGTCCGTTTGCAGGACAAAAGCTTCCTTCATCAGAGAAGGAACGAACGTTGATCAATAATTGGATAAAATTTTGGCGATTACAGACTAGAGTCCGCGCTACCACTCCCTTTGACGCGGCGTTATCGTGTCTATGTCATAACATCACATTGCATAAAAAAAAAATAGTTTGAATATTTTCTTAATGTCCCTCGGGAATCATCGCATTTCCGAATAAAAACGAATGCTAATTTCCATGTCCATCAGTTATCAGATTTATCTTGTATAATAATTTGAATTCAGAATTAAGTACTTTATTGTTGTTTTGTTTTGATTTTCGTGTGAACTATATAGAGCTGTAAAACTATTTTCCTATCTGTCGTGCCTGCGACTTTAAGCAGTTATCCTACTATTTTAAAAATTAATTACATTAAGTTAAAAGAGTATTAACAACTCTATATACTTCCAAGTCGATTGAGAGTGTCCGGTCTGCACCAAGTGCAAAGGACAACTGATAGAAATCCGACGACTGACGAAACACGAGGTTTGCCGAAGGACAATAAGAACATATTTGTACTGTGATATCGTGTCGTTGACAGATTTTAAACCCGCAAATTAGGTCGAAAAAGTTGCAAACATCCACGAATTATTTACCAACAACAAAAAGCCATCTTTAACATAAAGTTATATGTAGGCCTCACAATTCAAATACTTACGTCGATTTACGTCAAACTTTATTTACTAGCTTCAATATTTCCTTGACACTAACAAATGTAGTGTCTAATATTGAACTAACATAGATTTAAACTTGACACAGAATCATTTATCTCGTCTATTTCAATCTGCCTGTCTTTTCCTAACTATTTTGCTGCCTGTGCACTGGAGCGGAGAAGAGAGGAGAGGAGCAGAGCTGTGCCAACCGATATAAAAGTTTAGATTCTATTGGTTAATATTGGCACAACTCCGCTCCTACCCTCTCTTCTCCGCTCCAGTGGACATGTAGCCAAACCGAAAACAGCTGAATACCAGTATTTTACGTGGAGAGACTGCCTATCTGACCTTCCACAACCCAGTTACCGGGTAAAACCCCCCTTGGACTTTTGGGCTTCTGACGACCCGTAACGACTGTCAAAGATCTAGAAATGACAGCCGGAACCAACGGCTTAACGTGCTTTGCGAGGCACGAAGGGGTTTCAATGTGTGATGATGGATGGTCACCCATCCACGAGCCGACCGCGGCAAGAGTAGCTTAACCTTCAATCGACCCGGGCAGCTGTTATTATTATATATTATTTATTATTTAACGCCTCTTTCATGGCAGAACAAAAAACACGACGAATGCCAGTATTATGCATGCATCTGGTTACATAAAGATCTTGGTTTTGGAGAAAATTGCTCGACAAATATTGACACACGATTTGTTAATGCAATGACGACATTATCCGGTAGTGTGGTTTTAAGGTTACAATGAATTTTTATTTTTTAAACTATGATAACTACGTAGGTACGTTACCCTGTAACGGTGTTGTGGAGGTCAGACGCCTATCTGACGTCGCTCCATGTAAAATACTGGTATTCAGCTGCATTTGGATAGACTGGAAACTGACCACAACATAGTAGAAAAAGATTACGTAGATAATGAATTACCTTATATTATCTACAGGGTGGCAGGGACATCGACGCGAAAACTGTTACCATGGATTCAGTACATGATTCTGAACCACACTGCGTCGAAATTTTTCGTCGGTTATTTAAAAAAAAAACCTGCTGTTTCATAGAAAAGCTGTTTCATATATACGCGGTCAAAATGTATGTAACAGCAGATTTATTTACAAATAATTCAACGTAGGGGGTTCAGAATCATGAACTGAATCCATGGTAACAGTATTCGCGTCGATGTCCCTGTCATCCTGTATATATGAATGACTGTCTCGTTGGTTTTGATTTAGATAAAAAGTACATATTTTTTATGTTGTGAATCACATTGTGATCAAGATACAACTTGGCACTGACATGCAAATTGCAATAAACGTAAGAAAATTTTAATATTGCCGGCTACAACTGCGGATCCACCATAAAGGGTACCTACAACTACATACTCCGTAGGTTGATGTTGGTGGTGTGATACCCCCGTGCCTCGGAGCCAGGCCATACCCAGGGCCACTAGGAACTTTGACTTTTGAAGCCCCCCATTCCAAAGCCATTTTGTAAATAAAATGCACTAGTAAAGGAAATTTTAAACAAAATTATTTTTTCGAGTAATTTTCATTTGCCTCTAATTCAGTTCTATCAATAAATATTAGGAATAATAGAGTCTACGCTAAGTATGTCACTTTAGTCAAGCTGGTCACTATTAGGGATGTTATGGATATGAAATTTCGGATCTGGATCGGAATACGGATATAGAAATAATATTATACCGGTTTCGGATACGGTTATGGATATAAGATTATTTCTGAATAGTTTCGGTTATGGATATTAGATTTTTCGGTTGCCATGGCCGAAATTCGGTCTGGAGGACTAAAGGCTCGTACAGACCAGCGCGATATTGCGGGCGCGACACGAGTCGCGCTGGTCTGCACGAGCCTTAATAGTTTGAAGTTAAAAATATTTCTGATGAGCAATTTGAATCCAATACTATTAAACGAGCAATATTTGTACATATATTTATTTGATTTTATATAAATTTCCACTAACGTTCTCGAAATCGGCTCTAACGATTTCGATAAAAATTGCAACATAGACGTTTTACGGGGGCAAAAAATCGATCTAGCTAGGTCTGATATCTGGGAAAATTAGTTTTCTCTATTTTCATAGCCTCGGGAATGTGATACAACGTTAGTATACCTGGATGATATGATTATCTATTTTCACCCGAGCAGAGCTCGATGGACTAAGTACTATTACTAAGATTCATTTTATTCACCTGCCTATTCTTTTCCTAAATATTTTAGGGTCAGCTTCGAGTCTAACCGGATGCAGCTGAATACCAGTACTTTTACATGAAGCGAATGCCTACACAGGACTTGAATTGAAACTACGCATCAGATAATTTTGGAGAACACAAACAATACATTTTTCTCTAGTTTTTTCGGTAAATTCAAAGAATAATCACTCAAGCAATTCAAAACAAATATATGCCAATTCAAAATTGGTAGATATTTACATAAATCTTCTTTTTTGTGAATCATAACCAAGATGTTGAACTTCACAATAACGGTTTTCTCATAATATACCAATTTGTATTCATACAACAGCATATTTATGCAAATAATAATTATAATAAAATAGCGGCGCCCTACGGTTTCACCCACATAAGTCTCGATCCCGTGGGAATATCGGGATAAAATGTATTCTATGTCCTGCTCCAGGTCATGGTCTACCAATGTGCCAAATTTCATCCAAATCAGTTCAGCCATTTTAGCGTGAAAGCGTAACAAACAAACAAATTCACTTTCGCGTATTTAGGATTCCATAGTTTTACCGTTAGAGGGTTTTCTGATACTCACCGCCCGATAAGAACCAGGCCCGGGTCGACGGCGCGTTGTGTTCCACGCGCGCCTCAAAGATATGTCAGCAGAATTGACGGGGTCTGCTAGGGCCGATGCCTGCCGGGATTGCGAAGAAAATGACGATGATGACGCTTAGACCTTTGCTTAGACCTTCATATAGAAAAGATAGTGAATAAAGCGTATCAACTATACGGATTTGTAATGCGATCAACTGTCGACTTTAAAAAGCCTTCTACCTACATTTGCTTGTACAAGTCTCTAGTACGCCCTCAACTGGAATATGCCGTGTCCGTCTGGAGTCCATACTACAAAAAGTACGGTGAAATGATTGAGCGTGTTCAATACAAATTCCTGCGTGCCATGCATTATAGATGCTGTGGATATTATTTGCCATAGCAAGATTTGCTTGCAAAGTATAAGCTCGCAGCACTTGAAAATAGACGTAAGTTCTTAGAAGCCATGAATCTATATAATATTGTAAGAAATAAATTTGACTGCATTGAATTGTCCAACATGGTATGCTATGCGGTTCCTAGGACAGTCCACAAGCGAAAGGTGCGCGCTGGCAGATTATTTTCAGTGGGTACTTGCAAGTCCAACTCTGGCCTGCGTTCGCCTGTTCGCAGAATGGTCGATTCCTACAATAGGACCTTTGAGCATATAGACATTTTTGTTTGTGCTCCCCATACGTTCAGAAGTCGTATACTCAAGGAGCTTTCTTGAACATATTTCCTTCTTTCTTTTTTTCCTTCTTTTTTTTTGTGTACCATTTCATAAAAGTTATATGGATATACTATAAACAAGTTACTTAATAAAAATAAAATTAAAAATGTATTTGTAACCCTAGCGATTATTTTCTCTGTCACTGTCCTGAAGCTAAAGCGTGAACAGCGTTGTGGGCTGCAATATTGTCTGTATTTTTTATGTATTTTTTGTTCCTATGTTTTATATTGTAGCTGTTTGTTGTTCCTTTTGAATAAAATAAAAATAAAAAATAAAATAAAGAAAACCGAAAGGGAGATCGTGGCCCCCGGCAACAGGGCATCCGAAGGAACACGTGTGGGTTTTAGTCAGTAAGAGTCTGACACGCCCTCCCGCTCCGCCCAGAGCGGGAGAAGTTATTTGATAATTTCCCACCCAAAAAAAAGGGTTTTCTGATATAATAAAACATTTACTACGACATAACTTTCTTGAGTCGTGAATGACCGATGAACAAATGAATGAAACGAATGATGAACGTTTTCATATATTATAAATTTATTGTCGAAACCTGAGGTCGAAACGGAAGACCTATTGTCAAAGTGGCGCCAACTGGTGGCGTGAATTTTCATGAAAGAAAGAAAAAAAAGATTTTTTTGACCCAGATTACGGCACACGATATTCACACAAAAAAAAAAAAAAAAAAAGCTTAAAACAGTATTGTGTGCCTCACGGCTGTGCCAAATAGGCCCAGTTCAGCATAAATGCCAGACAACTAGTGCCTGGCGCTGGTAGGATTCAAAGTGTCTACGTTTGAGGGTTTTCTGAAATGACGTTCACCAGGTGGCAGCACTAAGACGTTAGCTGTGAGCAAATGTCAAAGCGCCATAATAAAAATATCGTGTTTATTTTGGTATTAATATAGTTTTAACCCTTGAGAAAGTATATAGGTTTAAAAAAACAACTCTTAGGTTGTCTTTCCACCATAGATGTGCTAAGCTGCATAGCAATGGATGTGTGATCCAGCAATATCGTATAGAAATAAAAATTAGGCAGGGGTGTATACTGTATACGGTCTGTCATTGGATGACATTGCCTCTTGCGGCTGCCTTCGGTAGATAACCTTTAAGGGGTAACTCGTGGGGTTGAATTTTCCATGAGAAAAACGGCCAAGTGCGTGCCAGACCACGCACAATGAAGGGTTCCGTAGTTGGAATGAATTGGCAGGGGTGTTTACTATATACGGTCTGTCATTGGGTGACATTGCCTTTTGCGGCCGCCTTCGGTAGAGTACCTTTAAGGGGTAATTCGTGGGGTTGAATTTTCCTGGAAAAAACCGGCCAAGTGCATGTCAGACCACGCACAATGAAGGGTTCCGTAGTTGAAATGAATTTATCCCAAGAACAAACAACATTGCAGTTGAAAAACATGTTCTCCCATACATTCCAACTGCAAATGTAAGTTTGTAAATTAAATACAATATTGAGAGATTTACCTGTTTCTTTTTTTATCAGTTTCAAAGTTCTGATTTTTTATTTTTTAAGACCATAGACTTATTAGGTTTTTCTGTAATCTATAAATATAGAATTATTTTCTGTATTTTATTAAAAAATGGTCATTTTTCATCTATTTTCTTACTTTAAAACTATTTATTATAAAATTATGAAAGAAATCTACTTGTAACCCTCACACTCACAGTAAGCATTTGATAATGTTACACGGCACAGTAGGTATGCAAAACTTTTTTTTTTTATATTCTTAATTTTCTCCACAAAAGTGACCTCATTTTCAAAATTCATTTATTTTCCTAACACGACCGTGTTCGTGTCACAGAAATTCGAACTCACAGCAAATTGGCTGTGACAGACGGACAGACAGACGGCCTAGTGATCCTATAAGAGTTCCGTTTTTTCATTCAGACATACGGAACCCTAAAAATCTAAATCCACGTGGCCGAAGTCTCGGATGAAGTGTAACTAGGTACAGGTTGTGCCATTTAAGATGAGACTTGACCGCGCCTCCCGCCGCTCTTTCCCCCGCCCCGATGACGCCCGAGCGGGGACCTCATACCGCTAAAGAGACCCATAAATCGTCTACTGCGCAAGTCAAACCACGTGGTGCGTCAGTCTCATCTTTAATGGCACGACCTGTAATAGTATAAAAAATGGTCGATATTATCTTTGAATACCTTGGATTCAAACAACTTAAGGTTAGTTAGGGTCACAAACGATTATTCTGAGATTAAATACAATGTGTTTTATCTTTTATTTCTCAGATCATGTATTTTATTGAAACAAAGGATAGGGTGGAAGCGTAGGTACCTACATACCTAACCTAGAAATGGTGTTTTAATTTTTTATTTACCAATTCCTGGTTCTTTTTCACAGAACAGACAGTTTTTCTGACTAACGACATACTAAATAATATCATTTATTGGTGCAAAACATGAGTATACACACAACACGTGGCATGCAAGATGTTACATTAAATTCTTAAAATTAAAAATCGAATGTTTCCTGTGAATACCTACCAGTTTTATTAGTTTTGAATCTTGAATACGAGGCTTTTGGCTAATTTGTAAATTTGTTGTAAACGTTTTTTTTATTTTTTATGTGCGTTTAGTTTGTGCAAAATAAACAATTTTCTTTTATAAAAACATAACATCACACCGTGTATTCTGGAAGGGTTAGACAGAGGTAAACAGTACCTACACCGATTTTTTTTTTCACCACCTTTTTTTTATTTTTTTTTTTAGTGGTTGAATATTTAAATTTTATTAATCACTATTTTCTTTTGGGTTTTTATCTGTTTAGAATTTTAAATAGTTTATAATTTAAATGTATGAGTGTAACAGTATGGACTAGAATTATGTCTGAAATAAATAAATAAATTAAAATTAAAATAAATCGGGTCGGGCAAAGTATTATTATTGGGTTTTTTCCATCAGGAATTTCTCAGTAGCAGCCCGGAGTCTGGATTTGTGTGCGGTTGATGGCAATAGGCTCGCTCCCTATTATATGGGACTTAAACATAACTGACGAAATGGTACAGACTGAGTGGTACGCCTCTGCCAAACCCTTCGGGAATTACAGGCGTGACGTTATGTTATGTTAAAATTAAATTAAATTTCACCAGTAAGGTTATGTTTAAGTCTTATTTGAAAGGGTGAAATTGAACCCCTAAGAAGAAATTAAAAGCTGAAAATTTGTATGAAAATCCGTCATTTTATGACGTTTGACTGCCTCGTTTGTCTAGTCGCAAGCACAAGCGCTACTGTTGAACATGGGGTCCTGATTCAATTCCTAGGTCGGGCAAAGTCCCTGCCGAGGTCGAGGGAAAGTCCAAAAGATACCGTGGTCCCCAACAACAGGCAAGTGAAGGGACACGGGTGGGTTTTAGTAACTTCTCCCGCTCCGCCCAGAACAGGAGAAGTCATTTAATAATTTCCCACCCAAAAAGAAAAAGAAAAAAACCTCGGGTAAAGTCTTTTTGGGTTATTCTGTCAGAAATTTCTCAGTAGCAGCCCGGAATCTGGATTTGTGCCCGGTTGATGACAATAAGCTCGCCCCCTATTACATGGGACTTAAACTTAACTGGCGAAAAGTTAACCATATCATGTCAACCATATTTTAATCAAAATATAACCTAATATTGACCTGCAAATAGCAAAAACGTAAAAAAAAACTATGGCACTCCGGGAGTGCCGACAGAAGTGAAAACTAAAAAAAATGCTCTTATGTAGGTATCATAACATCACCCGCACCGGCACGCGGTAATCAACGCGTTGATGTCTTTTACTCTACAGATCGTCTGTTGGCGAGTATAATACTTGCATAGAACATTGATCCGTAACGTTATATAAATAAAGAGCACAATCGCGTTTACAAAAATGAGGTGTCGGTAACAGTGTCGCGAAATCAATGGTTTGATCCCATCTCAAAAATGCCCAACACGCCTAAAGAAGTGTTCACTTCAAAAAAGCAAGGGCTTTTTAGTGCATCCCCTTTATCCATTGACCAATCACTGCTTTTATTTTCCTAATAATTAAATCACCCCCTTCTGTTGCAGAGAAGATATGGAGAAGGTGAACATAAGGTTTCACGACAACGACACGGTGACCTACCAACACAACAAGATACTGCGCTTCGTTCCTGAGATGTCTGTGGATAAGAATCAAAAGCTCGTTGTGCCGAATATTCCTTTGCTGGTAAGTAGAAGAAAGATTCCTTATTTCTTTCTTTGGCCATTTTAAGTAAAAATAAAATATAAATACCTGGGCGACCGAGCTCTGCTCTGGTGAAAATAAAGAATGCTGTGGACACTGGACAGGTCCACTCAAATCTGTGTGGTTCTTTCCTCAAAAGACCATTTCAGACACTAATCTACCTGGTCCTTATATGGCCTGACCAAGATTATGTCTGGACTTTAAAAGAGACTGTGACCTCTGAGTTTGTTTCGGCCTTTCTTCTCAGAGTAGTCAGATAGGAAACGCCGAACTCATCTAGCTTATTTTTAATAATTTCTTTTTAATATGACGTGTAAAAGTGATTCCGATATCCTATTTACAGAATAAACAATTTCATTTTTTCATTTCTCACTTAATAGTATAGGATAGTACATTCTAATTCCATGCTGCCATGATAGTAGGTACTTACTTATACCATACTTACATGTCATTATTCTAAGGTAAACATCTTGAATAAAAAATAAAACTTTAATAATAGAAGTAACACATTTAAAAATTAACATTAATTCACATCATCGTCAAAATTAACATCAGGATAAAAATAAAAAATACCTACAATAAAAAATTTCACCTCATTAAGAATTTAAGATCAGGAATAGAAAATCATTTGAAAATTATAATTAGGTCAGATTAGGTTGATATAAAAGAAAAGGGAGTGAATGATAGCGTGACGGTTTGACAGGGGACAATGGAAGAAAAAAACGTGGTGCGCCAACCCCACGTAGTATTTGACAAGGGCAGGAAAATTATGATGACCAACACTCGGTGATCAAAGAGAGAGATCAGAAGAGGCTTCTGCCCTGCACTGGGACAGTTACAGGCTAATTATAATATTTTGTCTTTTAATTCTAGACCGTGACCTCGTTTTCCCCGAACCTGGCGAGCTGGGTCTTCAACCTGCTGGTCTCCGGCCTGGCGATCACGTACCGAGATCGAGCGAAACCTTTCGTTCAAGTTACTGCTGAAGAACTTGTTTTTGGGTGAGACTTTTATAATTAACTAGCTTTTACCATCGGCTTCGTTCCCGTGGTCTATACCACGGGAACTGTAATTTTTATCCGGAATAAAACGTGTCTCAGTGAACAAAAATCACGTCAATCTGTTGCTCCGTTGCCGAGTAAGGGAAGGATAAACCAACAAATACACATTCGAATTTTTAGTTTTTCATAGTAGGCTTACATGACGCAAGCCCTTGGACGGCAGCGCTTGATGTAATTCGTTACATAGAAATTCATATAATTTTAATGAGCGCTCAAAACGCAGCGTACAAAACGCACGCCTCGGGCGCCTGCTATAAGAGGAGTTGTGTAAAAAGCTGTCGCAATATAATCATAATGAATAATAACGGGTGTAACAAAAAAAAAATCAACCGACTTCCAAAAAAAAAAAAAACACTACAAAGCAAAAAATAACTTTAATTTCGGAAGTCGGTGTCTTTGGCTATGAATTTTTTTTTTATTGTAAAAAGTTTTTATTTTTCACTTTTTATTTATGGTACCTACCCCACACAAATTCTTACCACATTACCTGCTACGTAAATAACACAGTGACAGGAACTTATCATATCATCCACATACTAAGTGGAAAAAAATACGTATTATTGAACCCAACTCAAAAACTATCCAAGCAAAGGTAATAAAATTTATGACCACCTTGAGAACATACCCTTTCAAACAAAAAAGAATTTTCAAAATCGGTGCATAATTGACGGAGAAATACATAAAAAAGACATACGCTACGAATATATAACCTCCTCCTTTTTGGAAGTCGGTTACAATGTCCTAAAAATGATCGCTAGCAGGCTGGATTGCATAAGTCTCAATCACTGCAGTGCCATCTCCCATGGGATGAAATAAATTTAAATTAGAATAAAATAAACTAACATGGTTCTTAAGTTTACTAACACAATGAGTCCTTGTTACGTGAGTAAAGAAATTTATAAATATTTTAAATCTATCTCATTGTTTTCAGGTACAACGACCCGCTGGTGACACTGGCTCACTATTTCTACCCAAAAGGGAAGAGACCTAACAGCCAGATGGGACTACTGCTAGCTGTAAGTATTCTACTTCATTTCATAAGTTCATCATCAACCTACTTGGACCAATTGTTTATTATCATCATTTTTTGACGTTCAAAAGTGCCTTGCATGTGCCTAATTGGAATAAATTATTTGATTTTAAATTAGGGTCAAATTAAATTAGCTAACAAAACTACGCAAATGTGATGGGTTGCACAGATTAATACCTATAGATGGTTAACTCTGCAAAATCATTTAAATAAAAATTTGCCGTCGCGGGACGCCTGGCAGATTTGAAACATCGACTTCAACTTCGACTTTGACTTTGACCATTGCGACGCGTCGCCACGCCAACAGTTGGTCTGACCCGCCGCCAGGGCCGCGCGCGAAGTGTGCGGCACACACAGGCGCCATTCGCCAAAACAATTGGGGCGCCGCGGTCGAAATTATTTTCGTTACACTTATACAACAACATATTCTTTGTAGTGGAGTATCGATAAGTAAGTAGGTACAATAGGCGCAACATATGCCTTGTAAATAACAAAACATATATTGCGCTTATTGTACAAGTCTCCCAAGATAATATGCACGTTTGTGGTTTAATTTTACGCTTTGGGTTTTAGTTTACATTAGTTGAGTTCAGAGTTATCCGCCGTGAGTTTGTTTGAATGAGTTTATGAACGTAACCCGGTGCGTTTATTAACGTCGTTAACACCGCGGCCATTATGTGGCGGCCGTTGTGTGGCGACCGTTATGTGGCGGCCGTTAAATGACGGCCGTTATCGAGCGGCCGTTATGTGGCGGCCGTTATTTGGCGGACGTTATTTGGCGGCCGTTATCTAGCGGCCGCTATGTCGCGGCCGTTATGTGGCGGACGTTATTTGGCGGCCGTTATCTAGCGGCCGTTATGTGGCGACCGTTAAATGGCAGCCGCTATGTTGCGGCCGTTATGTGGCGGCCGTTATGTGTCGACCGTTATCTGGCGGCCGTTATATGGCGGCCGTTATGTGGCGGACGTTAAATAGCGGCCGCTATATTGCGGCTGTTATGTGGCGGCCTTTATGTGGCGGCCGTTAAATGGCGGCCGTTATATTATTGTGGCCGATATCTAGCGGCCGTTATCTAGCGGCCGTTATCTAGCGGCCGTCATCTAGCGGCCGTCATCTAGCGGCCGTCATCGAGCGGCCGTCATCTAGCGGCCGTTATCTAGCGGCCGTTATCTAGCGGCCGTTATCTAGCGGCCGTTAAATGGCGGCCGTTAAATGGCAGCCGTTATGTGGCGGCCGTTATTTGGCGGACGTTATTTCGCGGCCGTTATCTAGCGGCCGCTATGCTGTGGCCGTTATGTGGCGACCGTTATGTGGCGGCCGTTATCTGTCGACCGTTATCTGGCGGCCGTTATATGGCGGCCGTTATGTGGCGGACGTTATGTGGCGGCCGTTATGTGGCGACCGTTAAATGGCGGCCGCTATATTGCGGCCGTTATGTGGCGGCCGTTAAATGGCGGCCGCTATGTTGCGGCCGTTATGTGGCGGCCGTTATGTGGCGGCCGTTATGTGGCAGCCGTTATTTGGCGGCCATTATCTGGTGGCCGTTAAATGGCGGCCGTTAAATGGCGGCCGCTATGTTGCTGTCTCCAAAAACGTGCCCAGAAGACTTTGCCAACTTTGCCACGTTCAATGACAATGTTAATTCTTTCTCCAGAGAACAAACTAGCCCTCTGGTCACGTGAAGTGTCGATCAGTCGGCGAGTTTACTTAAAAAGGAGTTCCTTTAAAATTTGTATTGTTAGTTATTTAATTTAGTGTTCGATTTTATATAAGATTTGCCATCTATGGTTATAATAAAAACTCTTCTAACTAGAAAAATAAAGTATGAACTTTAAAAAAATGTATTTTTGTCTATGTTGTCATAGACAAAAATACATTTTTTTTAAGTTAAAAAATAGTTTATTTAGTCTTTGTAGTATGATAAAATAGGTAGGCTATGTGGGAATGTGAAATAGTTTGATTTAATCTTTACTCGTACAGCTAAAACTACAGAACCAATTTCAACAAATGAGATCTCATTAGAAAATGTCTTCATATGGAATCGAATAACACACTAACTAACTAACCACCACCACCACCACCACTACCACCACCGCCACCACTAACTTAACTATTATAACGCTTGGTGAAAGGCTAGGAAAGCACTAATCCAATCATGAGAGAAACGTTAAATCAGGAAAAATATTACCTTAGCAAATTGGCTCTCAGCTTAAATTATCCATAAATTCGAATCATAGTTAGTAATAATACGAAAAGTCTCTAACATGGTACAATACGCGCCACGAAAGATGAGACTTGACCGCGCCTCCCACCGCTCTTTCCGTCGCCTCAATGACACCCCGGCGCCTACCTCATACCGGTAAAGAGACCCATAAATCATCTACTGCGCAAGTCAAACCACGTGATGTGTCAAGTCTCATCTTTAGTGGCACGAACTGTTAATAAAAATAGTATATTAATTTCCCTGACGAAGCATAGGAACGCGTTTTGATAAATGATTTATTTTTGTAAGTAGGTTTGTACACCGTTACACGTCAATCATATTTGAGGTCGGCATTTCCTATCTGACTACTCTGAGAAGAAAGGCCGTAACAGATTCAGAGGTCACAGTCGCTTTTACAATCCGGACATAATCTTGCTCAGATCATGTGAAGACCATGTAGATTAGTGTGTGAAATGGTCTTTTGTGGAAAGAACCACACAGATTTGAGTGGACCTGTCTAGTGCAAGCAAGCATTTGTGAAATTTGTATGTGATACATGCGCAAAAGTCATTTGTTTTTGACTAAAACATACCTACTTTGTTTTTGTCACTACTAATAATAGGACACAAAACCGGCCAAGTGCGTGTCGGACCACGCACAATGAAGGGTTCCGTAGTTGGGATGAATTTATCCCAAGAACAAATCTAACTTTGTAGTTGAAAAACATGTTTTTGCAACCGCAAATGTAAATTGGTCGATTATTAACTTGTAAAACCTACTTAGCTGTGATAGTTTTCCTTTTAATTTTGTTATTTATACTACAGCCGTGAATTTTTTCAAAACAACCATGTAGCTTGCAGAGGGGGACACTTGACTCTAACAAAAATTAGCACTTTATAGCTTAATATTTCGAAAACGGATCCCTAAATCCAAAAATGGTATTGAAAAACTCACAATATTTTCCAACCTTTCCAACGACACCCCACACTATGGGATTGATGAGAAGAAAAATGCTGTTAACATTGTTGTTATGGCGACAGACAGATACGATGGTGGTAGCTAGCCAAGCGGACTTAGAACAAGCCCTACCACCAACCAAACCGAGCAGGAAATTTTGCCCCACTGGCAATCGAACCCGAGACCTCTGGGTCTGAGACAGGTGTCTAACCACAAAGGCGGTCAAAACCGGTTCTAATGCTATTTTGTTTATTTATAAATCTATATCTTTCGCAGAGAAACGGAACACTCGACGAAGTATCGACAATGTACACTGGACAGAATCAAATGGACAGATTTGGATACATGGACAGGATTAATGGATTGGACCATCTACCTCATTGGAAGGACAAGCCTTGCAATGACATTCGGTAAGTCAACATTACACCATAACATCACGACATAACATAACATAACATCATAACACAAAATAACATTATAACACAACATAACATAACATCACGACTGATAGCCCCGAAGGGTTAGGCAGAGGTGACCTATTGTACACCCACAAAGTCCCATGTAATAGGGGGCGAGCCTAATGCCTGGTAAGTCAAGTTATTATGTAATCATAACTTTACTCAATCAACAACTCTATGCAATTGCTAAAATATTTTGAGTGATAAATGTTCTTTTCGTGTGGTTAGTGAAAAACACAACACAAAGGGTTGTTGCCTAACATAAACATTTACAATATCAACAAAATCTAAATGTAAACACGTCCATCGCCATCTTTGCACAGCGTATTCACAGACAGATTTTTTTTAAACGATCATTCCTGCGCGAAATCGTTTTCAGATGTTTAACATGTGATGTTTTATACCTTTCCTTATCCTTTCCCTACACTCTGTGTAAGTTAGAACAGGAAGGTATAATTTAGACAGGCATTTGGCGCCTTTTTTTTTCGACCCGGAACACGCGGACTCATTGAGTCCGTTGACAGATAGGGCAGGTTTTACAGAGGACTCAATACGTCCGCTTGACAGCCAAGGGGTAAGAAAATGCTCTAATTTAACATATATTTTTCCAAATCATTAACACTACTCGTTTAGACGTGATCTTCAGTATAAAATAATTAAAAGTCGGTTAACGTCGCCTTAAATGTATTAATCAATATTTATGTATAAGATAATGCATTTCAGTATAATTATGGAAGTATAACGTTATTTTATAATAAAATCAAGGCGCATATAATTAAAAACAATTATATCAATTATAAGCAGCGTTATTGACATGTCATTATTATCTCGTTTTTTTTTTCTCAATTTCCGCATCATAACATAACATCACGCTTGTTTTCCCTGCCTGAGATGTATCTGTCGCAGGCAATTTGTATGATTCCGCTTTTTACAAACGGCGTCGTCCATTATGTATACTCGCAGTTATGAAATATGCCGAAGGCAAAATGTAAATTACCTTATCAATAGACAATTTAAACGCCGTTTACAAAATTCCGCGGCAAATTGAAGTATTTTCGACAGTTTATAATCTAATAGAAATAATACCGATAAATCTATCGGTATCTATCTATTATAAACTGAATTTTAAAATTTTACAATTAAAATTTTACGGTGACATAATAGGTACCTGCCTGATTGGGGGAATAAAGTCTGTTTTGTCTAACGTGTGTTTTATGATAGTCACCCTACAATAACAATCAATGTCGAAATTATAACAATTGAAAGAGTTGCCAATTTGCCTTCGACATATTTCATGACTGCGAGCGTTTGTAAACGGACGGCGCCGTTTGTATAGTGAAGAATTATACAATCTGCCTGCGACATATCTATAGTATTATACCCACATTTCGGCGTATTTACCAAACATGGGTGACTGTCAATGTTATCTTGCTTTAATCTTATATTTTGAATTGTTTTTCACATTGTTCTCACATGTATGTAGAATAACTATAATAATGTACCCGGGATTTTGTAATATCTCGTTTTAAGATCAGGCTCACTCCAAAGACAATTTCCACGCAAACTCCGCCCCCATGCACCCCATCATTCCACTATGTGCTAAACGCTAACACATCAGTAATAAAGTTGAATATCACATGCGCTCTTTGGTCATGTTCGAGCACGGAACTAAATGTCGTAGATCCCAGTTCTTATTTCTTTCATAACTACAGTAATAATTGATCTAGAGAGAAAAATATCTTATATCTGGATAATAAACTATATTTTCGATAATTATTTTAGACATAAAAGCCGAGTAATCTTGTTTTAGTTTGATATAATCTTTAAAAGAGACATGATTTTCGAATAAAAAATGGATCGAGCGAAAATGTTCCAATTACGCAACTGTCTTATATATGGAAAGAAAAAGATCCAATAAATCATATACTAAAGTTCCATTTTGATTTTATGCATGTCGTTTTCAGAATATTAATGCAAATTAACATATAATTTAGGGAGCTTCCTTTTAAAAGAGTATCCATGGAGTTTCTTGCCCGTCCTTCTCCATAGAGATCTACGTTGTGGAATTGGCAACTAGCTTCAACTTTCTGACGAACTGACCGACTCTTTGACAATTCAAACGTACCTGAAAATGATTTTTTGAAATAAATGCTTTCAGTTTGAGTTTTATCACACAAACTTGAATAATTACCTATTCAGTTTTCATTGTTCTAAAAATAAATTAGTTATAAAAATTAACAATGCTTGCATAAAACAGTTAATGTCTCCTTAACAATTATTACAAATAGTTTATCTATAATTAACTGTGCAACCAATTACGCAAATCAGTAGTAAATAACACAAATAATAAGTAATTTATTTGCTATAAAAACCGTTGGTTAGTTGAGATCATTCTCAAGACATTTTCCTTATCTTTTATGTGTTGTAAAGGTGATAAAATAACTATTATGTAACAAATAATAAGATAAGTAGATTCCTCTTATTGTTTTTTAAATTATTACGTGTATGATCAGTGGGCTTATTGGTGATTCGCACGAATTTACTCGCCCGAAACGGGTGAATTGAATTCAATTCAAAATATGTCATTTCACATAAACCTACAAGGGCACTTATGAAACTTCAGAAGCTAGGTGCACGGTTCCAATTGGTCGCTTCCTATGGAGAAGAGCCGGCAAGAAACTCCACGGTTACTCTTTTAAAAATAAATGGTTTTTACAATGTTTTCAAATTACAGTGTTAATAGGTATGAGAGGACAGTGTAGGCCTATCAATAAGTACCAGGTACTTAGCAAAATAGAAAATGGTCCACAAGTCTACAGCCTACAACGTTCTCACATTCACACTTTTAAATAATATTATTTTTTCTTGAGGCAATTCGCACGAAGTTTAGTTATTTGTGGGTGAATCGACAACTCCAGAAATCGATTCGCCTACAAATTAATTAACTGTGATCGATTCTATGTGAATAATCGGGTGAAAATAGTGAAAACGAATTTTCCCAGATATAAGACCTAGTTAGATCGATTATTCGCCCCCGTAAACCACTTTTTTTTTGGGTGGAAAATTATCAAATAACTTCTCCCGCTCTGGGCGGAGCCGTGTCCTCGTGGAGGCGATCGGCGGCGGGTATTTCTCGCGTCTGGCCTTGGTTCAGGGCATGGTACGGAAATGGGAGGCCATCACCTCCTTCTGCGAAGCGGTAATGCTCGCGAAGGAAGAGGCGGAACGCGTGAGGGAGAGGCAAATTTCGCGCCCTCACGCCCCTAACCGCCGCAGGAAGAGACGCCCTGGGCGTCGGGAATCGCAGGCCGATTTCTGGCCACGGCGGACGGTAAGCAATTGGTAGCTCGCCGGCCGATAAGGACCAAGCCCTGGTCAACGGCGCGTTGTGTTCCACGCGCGCTTCAAAGAGATGTCAGCAGAATTGATGGGGTCCGTCAGGGCCGCCTGCCGGGGTGGCGAAGAAAACCGAAAGGGAGATCGTGGCCCCCGGCAACATGGCAACCGAAGGAACACGGGTGGGTTTTAGTCAGTAAGAATCTGACACACCCTCTCGCTCCACCCAGAGCGGGAGAAGTTATTTGATAATTTCCCTGCCCAAAAAAAAAGGGGGTTTGAAATTTTTCGTCGGTTATTAAAAATAATCGATGTCCCTGCCACCCTGTAAACATACAAATATTGTTCATTTAATAGTATTGAATAATAAATATTTTTTTTAGGTAAATGGTACGCAGTTTTTTTTTTATTTTTCTTAATTTGGTACCATTTCCGCCGGTAAAAAGAAACAAGATACTTTTAAGTAGAAAGACCGTGTGGTGTCAATTCTGTACACATACAATTCTTTACATATTATAAATTAAAGTCACTTTTCATGTGTCTGTGTGTCCGCGTTTTTCTTCTTAACTGCGCAACGGATTTTGAAGCGGTTTTAACCATCATTTAAAGAATTTATTCCGGAAGGCTTATGTGTATATAAAATTAATATTAAACTTACATATAATAAAGAAATCTTGATGTAAAAACCGTATGAAGCAGGTTCGGGTCGCTAGTCTATCTAACCTATAATATGATATTACTAGCTGTTACCCGCGACTCCATCCGCGTGGAATTCTAAACATCAACTTATTTATTTGTATAGCTGCCAGTGATACTTCCGTCAAAATCAGTCCAGCCGTTTTAGACAGACAAACATTTTAAAAATTGTGTTTTTGTTGTATGTACTTTCATATGCATTTAGTAAAAAGCTGTTATTTTGACATTAGAAACAGACACTTCAATTTTATTTATTTGTAGTTTAAATATAGATGAAGAGTAAAGATTTATATTTTTGTTTGTAATTAATAAACTCAAAAACTACTGGACTGATTTTAGAAATTCTTTTACCACTAAAATGCTATATTATCACTGAGTAACATAGACTATAATATTTAAAGGTATCACGCTCAGAACAAATCAAAACCAAGACACAGCGCTGTTAACAGTGACGTGAGGCCGGTTTCGTAAACATGTGTGCACTTAGTGAGGTGTAGTTTGATTGTAAATGTGTGCGTGTGAGTGTGTACGCACAGAGCGGAGGTGTAGTTTTGGCATGCTTCACTGTATTGTTCGCAGCGCTATGTCTTGGTTTTTTATTTGGTCTGGGATATCACGCAAGCAAACCCGCTGGCGGAACATACTAATAAATAAAAATATATAACTGAGCACCACCATGCCAAACAAATATTATATTTAAGTCGCCACAAGGTCAAGTTATTTACAATACATTGAAGAAAATCAATAATAAAGTGCAAATATGTTAAAATAAGTGCTTGTTAAGAAATTAGTCACTTACCTGCCTCTTTCTGGGAATCTTTCGAAAGATCTTTTCTTGAGAAATGAAACAACACAACACAATGAACATAATATAATCAACCTATTCTGTTCCCACTGCTGGGACATCGGCCTCCTGTCTGTGAGAGGGAGTGGGCCGTAATCCACCGAGCGAACCTAATGCGGTTTGGTGGACGTCACATGTCTTCGAATTTTTGTTTCTAGGACATGCCGGTTTCCTCACGATGTTTTCCTTCACCGTTTTGAGAGCAGTAGTGATGAAATAATTTACACAAAGTAATGCGCCTGTCAGGGTTCGAACCTATGACCTACTAACTCGTATGTCGTAGCCGTTACCACTGGATCATCACTGCTCTACTCTTCATAGTACTTAGAATATATTTGTTACTAATATTTGTTGTGCAAATATACGTTGTTCGCACAAGGTAGGGGTCAAATTGCAATTGTACACACACCCTGGCGCTGAATGTTACATGTTCAGGTTCATTTACATGAGTTCATTAATATCAACTCGTGTCATGTGTGTGTTGTGTCTGTGTATGTCATGTCATGTGTATCATTTCACGCCTCTAATCCCCAAAGGATTAGGGAGAGGTGCACCCACATTTCGCCAATTATGTTTAAGTCCCATGTAATAGGGGGCGAGCCTATTGCCCTCAACCGGGCACGAATCCAAACTCCGGACTGCTACTGAGAAATTCCAGATAGAAAAACTCGATAACACTTTTCCCGACCTGGGAATCGAACCTAGGAACACATGCTCAACGGTAACGCTTGTGACTCCTAGACCAACGATACGCTTTTAATAGAATTATCGCTATTAATGAGGAAAATATCGTGAGGAAAGTTTTGAGTATGGTGGTTAAATATGGTGTAAGAATAGGGGAAGACCAAAGAAACGATGGATGGACTGTGTGGAAGATGATATGGATAGAAAGGGAGATGACGACTGATAGAGAAATATGGACGCCAAAAGAATTGGGATAATGGCAAGAGAATGATAATAATAGAAGATTATCGATAAGAGATAAAAAAAAGATTATGGCGTTGGTCCCGGCTGCCATTTCTGGATCTTTGACAGTCGTTACGGGCAGTCAGAAGCCCAAAAGTCTGACAACCAGTCTTGCCAAGGGGTATCGTGTTGCGGAGGTCAGATAGGCAGTCGTTCTATGTAATATTCTGGTATTCAGCTGCTGCCAGTTAGACTGGAAGCCGACCCCAACATAGTTGGGAAAAGGATAGGTAGATAAGTTTAAGAAAATCAACTGACCAGTTGAACAGTTCAGAACCGTACTCATGAATACGAAAATAGTTTAGCGACTCAACGAGCAAAGAACTCGCCTCGTGTAAATGAGCATTTAAGGTTAAACTCGTCACATTTTACAGATAAACGGATGGATATGATATAATAAAGCTAATCATTTTAGTCCTTATCCTTGCTAAAAAGTATAATTTTTTCTTACTTATATATTTCCGTCAATATGCTAGAATGAGGTCAATGCCGTACATATTTTTTAAGTTATTTATTTGTATTTAATTTCAATATTCCAATGACATATTTTTGGAACGAAGTTCCTATGCACATTATGCTCTGGACACTTGGCGAATATGAGAGCTATACCGAAAAATGTTTAACATTTTAAAAGTCACGACACTTTTTTTACCTACCTCATCTTTTTATCAACCTTCGATCCAACCGGGTGTCCCACAACACCTCTTGACTGTTTTTAAGTTATCTAAGACGCTACTCAAAACGGTGAAGGAAAACATCGTGAGGAAACCGAAATGTCTTAGAACCAAAAATTCGAAGACATGTGACATCTACCAACCCGCACTGGGCCCGCGTGGTGGATTACGGCTCCCTCTCTCTCACTGAGAGGAGGCCTGTGTCCCAGCAGTGGGAACATTATAGGCTAATTATGCTAAGACACTACCTCCTTACGATGAAGAAATTTAAAGAAATTTAGACTCAATCTGAAATCGCTAACTCGCAGTTACCAAGCGTGGTGATAAATGCTCGTGTCTTCTCTGTATGAGAAGAGGTATTTTTCCTGCAATGTGACAGTTACAGGCTCATAATACTTCTGTATAGTTACTCAGAAATATTTCCAACAGATCAAAGACGTAATCAGTACCTAAATATATGAAAACTTATATTCAGTCAAATTCAAAAGTCATTCAAACCGAGAAACCTTTTGAAGGTCAAAATTACATAAGACAGTCTCCCGGTACGCCCGCTCTTCACCACTTCTGAGTGCTTTAGCTGGGAAGAAGAAGTGGCGCAACAAACTCCCCAGCAACACAGCTGTCTGCTGGAAGAACTTGATTCTATATAATAGTAAAGTTAGTAAAGTAATTACAAAAATATAATTAACATAACATAACATCACGCCTGTAATCCCCGAAGGGTTATGCAGAGGTGTACCTATATATAGTACACCCACATTTCGCCAGTTATGTTCATGTCCCATGTAATAGGGGGTGAGCCTATTGCCATCAACCGGGCACAAATCCAGACTCCGGGCTGCTACTGAGAAATTCCTAACTTGACTGCGTCGTTGGTCCAGTGGTCGCAAGCGCTACTGCTGAGCATGAGGTCCTGTGTTCTCCCGTGTCCGATTCCCGGGTCGGACATAGTGATATTGGGTTTTTCTAAAAAAATTATTATTTGCCAGTAATAAGTATGATTCACAGTAGACTTAAATTAAATCAGCCCAGAACTTAGCTACGAGTTTGGCACCATCTGTAACATGCATCAGTGCCTGTGAAGCCTCATGTAGACTGGTGCGTCGTGACGACGCGACACCCGCAATTTGTTTAGTGAATTAGTTTTCTTAGAAATTGTTTTGTTAGATTCGCGTCGCACCAGTCTGAACAAGGCTTAACGTTGTGACAATAGGACACGCAGGACACGATATCAGTGTGTCACATCGTTTGTGGGACAGCACATACAATACTCAACAAGGATGTTTTGGCGATCAATAACGTTAACGCTGTTGGTAAACATTTGTACATTTTTTTTGTGAAATGTATTGAAAAAACAAGATGACATCGTTAGTTCCAATTAACCAATCATTTTTCTCTTTCATTCCAGTGCATCCGAAGGTTCCTTCTTTCCTCCTCGCTCGCTGACCAAATCTGACATAGTCCATGTGTACGATAAGGATCTCTGCAGGATCCTGCCTCTGCAGTACAGAGAAGATGTCTACAAAGATGGTAAGAGTATATTCTCATCAGCCCTTTACTCCTCGACCTCAGACTTCAAACTTTCGCCATGGACACACACCTATAAACACTGCTCAGAGTGATGAGCTACGTCCAGTACACAGCTGTACACACCGGCACCGTTTAAGTCCTCATTTGCTTGACAAACTTTGTAACACCTAAACTCTTCAAATGTACGAAATTCAGTTACTGACACCTCGGACCGAGATTCTGCTTTCCAATATCTAGTGGTATTATATTCTGCTAGCTACGCACTTTACCTAGGAATAAAATGAGAAGACTTACAAAAGGCCAATGTACCAATTATAGTTTAACTGTTCCCAGTTAAACAGCAGCGCCTTAGGCGGGAGGGGCGGGAGGCCGCGCTCCGTGAGCTTTGACGAATGAGCGGCCTGCATTGCCCCCCCCGTCTCGCTGCGCACATTCCTAAGTCGCTGAACAGCGTTCCCGGTCAAACTGTAGCACCAGTGTAACTCCTATTTAATCTAGAATTTAAACCTGTTTTTCTCTCCTCCAGGCATTAAAGCAGGTCTCTACACGCCACCAGCTTCGACCTTCGAGAGCGCAGATGTGAACCCTGACAACGCATGCTACTATCCTGGAGAAAAGTGTCCTCCAAAAGGTCTGCAGAACATCAGCCCCTGTCAATACAGTAAGTGTCATCATTACTTGTAGCCTTCTCCCAACTATGCTGGATACGGTAAAATCACGCTTTGGGATTTGCAACCTTCAGCGCTGAGCAAAACGTTGATAATCCAACAGCGCATCATCTTCTTCTACTTAGTGTCAAATGCCTAACCTACGTCTGCATCTCACCTGATGGTAAGTGATGATCAGGCCGAAGGTGGAAGCGAGTTTCACCCGAAATCCTCAACCACAGAGGAACTGTATATTACCTCCAACTGCCGAAACACAACAATGCTGATAGCATTGTAATTTTGGCAACGGACTTAGATAAGATGGTGGTAGCTAGCCTTAGCGGCGGACTTAGAACAAGCCCTACCACCAACCAAACCGAGCAGATTATTTTGCTCCCACTGAGAATCGAACCCGGGACCTATCCACACACAACCCAGTTACTGAGCAACGCGTTATGCTTTACTTTCTATATCGAAAGAAAGAAAGAAAAATAGGTTTATTTGTCACAGAAACATATGCACACATAAAAGACAAGAGTAATCAGAGAACAACAAAAAATTATATAATAAATCACAAAAAATCTGCTGTTTCATAGAAAAGTGCAATACCTACGCGGTAAAAATGTATAGAACAGCTGATTTTTTTTAAATAACTGACGAAAAATTTCGATGCAGGATTTTTTAGAATCATGTACTGAATCCATGATAGCAGTTTTCGCGTCAATGTCCCTGCCACATTGTATGTCTTTCTAGGGCGTCCCCTCGCGGCGTTTCCACTCACCTCTTCCTTGTTAGTCGCCTTTCATTCATCCTTACAAAATGACCAAACCATCTTTTCAAATTTTTGTCACTACATCTTCTTTCAAACCGTTGCCTTATCACATCATTCTTACCTAAATATTTATCTTTTTTATTACAGACGCCCCAGTATATCTTTCCTTCCCCCACTTCTACGACGCCGATCCGAGTCTTCTGCAGCCCTTCGACGGTCTGAAGCCCGACAAGAAGAAGCATGAAACTTACTTCATGATACAACCGGTAAGAAATAATAAAACGACTGTAATGACTGAAGGGAGATAGATTAGATTTGTGTCATTGAATGACTTTTCCATGAAATCATGACATTTGAAAACAAATCTAACTTAGAGATAATGATTTAATCATTTTAATTAATAAAATTCTGTAACTACATATTTGTTATGGTCTCAAATCATATTGTGATTAAGATACAACCTGACACTAATATGCAAAATTGCAAAAACGTAAGAAAATCTGAATTTCTCGGGCTACCTTTGCGGGTCCACCTTAAAACCCAGATATATGCCAGTGACCTTGAGTGTTTAGCTTGCGTGCTCTGTAATCTGTACTGAGCTCACGCAACGCTTCGTACGTCCAGCCAGTAATAGGACTCGCCCATCAAGGAGCGCTGTCCCAAATTAGACGCATTATTAATTTATTATACATTAAACAAAAAGTATTTTAATAAAACACGTATATTAAAAAATCAATAATTAAATAATCTTTGAAATGGTGAATGTTTTAAAACATACGCTTGATAGATTTTGCGTGGTTCTCAGTCTTTTATCCGCATTAGACATAACTTTACAAATTCATTTCACTATGTAATATAAACATAATCTAAAATATTCCTATATTAAGTTATTAAGAAAATGCTCTAATTTAATATATATTTTTTCCAAATCGTTAACACTACTCGTTTAGATCATTAAAACATACAATCGTTTCAGTATGTTACCTTCTCAGGTATACCGGGTTATGCCCCGCGGCATTTGCGTTACGGCCCACTCCTTCTCACAGACATGAAGCCTGTATCCCAGCAGTGCGAACATTAGAGGCTGATTGGTTTTACTTCTATGTACTAAACAATATTCTTTTTTTATTTTCTAGAAAATTGGAGTACCCCTAGAAGGCTTCGTGAGAGTACAACTGAACCTGAAGGTAGACCGCGCGCCGAACATTCCTATTAACAATATCAACAATTTTCCTGACACCATCTTCCCCGTTATGTGGGTTGAAGAAGTAAGTACCTAATTCTAACTTTTATTTTAGGTAGGGCATCTCGTAGTTGACCTCTGAGATCATGACTACTTAACCGGTCTTTCCTGTGGGCGCCTTAAGCTACTACACTTAAAACCTCCAGCCAGGGGTTATTCAACTATGCTAATTAAAACTAGGTGAACGCTCGCTAAGGGCACCCCCTGTGGGGTACGAACCTTGGCTTAGGGCGTCAACCGGAGGGAGGACATCAAGGATGGGACGGGCTGGCCTAATTCTAACTAATACCTATTATAGATACTAAATGTGTAAGTGAGTATGTTTGTATTCATTTGCGAGTATCAAAATAAATCGCATAAATAGCCTGATTTTCTTTAAAGCTCCAAGGGAGGGTAGAGACCTATGTATTTGATATAAATTTCAACTTGATACCCCCACGTGTTCCTGAGAAAAAGGGGTCTTGACAGACTAACAGACAGACAGACGGACAACGAAGTGATCCATTATGGGTTAAGTTTTTTCCTTTTGAGGTACGGAACCCTAAAAACATCCTCCTTTAACAAAAGGTTCTAATTATAGCTGATAGACAGGTCCTATTTCCTAAAGCTGTTCTTGGCAAGTCGCCGGAAAAACGGTCATTCGAACAAACGCCATTTAAATCTTTTATGGGGAAAACGCACATCGACATATTGACAGATTACTTGGACATCCATTTAGCGAATACGGCACATCACTTTCATTTTACTTTCTCGAGAATCAACACATTTCATAGAAACTAGGAGTTTCTAGGAAAATGCTTATTTTAGTCACCACTGCATTTTGTTTTTCAACTTTCCTTTTACCCGGTTTACGGATCTCGCGTACTAGACGGCCACGACTCCGGCCAGTCGTGGCCGTCTACTGGTATTGTATGATGTGTGACTAGTTAGCCGTTGCGACCAAGTGTGAGATTCGTATCGGTTTCTATAGTTTACCTAGTCGCGGACGTGGACGTCTAGTGCGCGAGATCCCTCAATGTATTTATAGGCCATCATTGCCTGTTTAAATGAATGAAGTATTCTCTCTGTCGGGTTCCAAATCCAGTCGCAGATAGTCATTTATCACTCACACACTCAAGGTGGTTTTACACCGGTGAGGTGAGGCGTGGATGGGATAGGCGAGAATTGAAATTTGTGTGGCAAAATTTCTATTTACGCCCTGCCCATCTTTGGTGTAAAAGAGTTGGATGCGCGAGGATGTGCGAGGCGAAAATCGAAATATTTGTATTACTTAGTTCACCCACCAAACTCAAGATGGCAGCACAGCTTTCCATACATGCAAATTTTACCACAGAGTTGTTACTCTTTCCCTATGTATGTAGTTACTTTGCAAGACGCGATGAACTGAAACGATCCCGCCCCGCTCTCGCGTATACCGAGCCACTCAGGAAACGCTAATAGAAATATAGGCGCTCGATAAGTTTTCGGTACCGTGTATACCGAGCATGCTGATCAGTGAGGAAAGGGCCTTTGATCTTTAAATTTTTAATATAAAGCATGTATTAGAAACCTACAAACCATCAAACCGAACAACGTTCTCCATGGGATCATAATCATAATCATTTATTTGTCAGAATATGGTACATTATATGCTCTTAAGATTAGTCAATGGTATCATCACATTCTGCCAAGTGTGGCGTGCAAATATTTATTACAGGATAGAGATTACATATTAGATTAGTATTACCATTATTGATTGCATAATTATGAATTAAAATTAAAATTTTAGGTATGTCAGTTAGTAATAATATCATAAACACACAATTTATACAAGATGTCAAAGTATCATTTTAATGTCAGAGTATCAAAGAGTAAGATTTCAAAGTATAAAAGATTAACAATCCAATTAGGATGTCAAAGTATCATTCAAATATTAAAAAATAATAATAACATTTAATATAAACTCTTTTAATTGATTTTGGAATTTTGTTATAAACTTGCGGGGCTATGCAGAATATTCCACATTAAGGCTGTGTTGGCTCTTCGTCCGCTTAACATCAACAACATCGTAATCGCGATAAAATTATCAACTGTTTCAGACAATACTCCAATATCTAACAGCTGATTATTGACTTTGGAGTGACAACTCCGAAGTCTGCCAAACACAAAGTCACTTACGATTTTTCCCTTTTGTTTCCAGGGTATCCACGAGCTCACAACACCAATCTGGCGATGGATTTATCTCGCCACCACTGTGGGACCGGTCATAGCACCAGTCTTATCCTACTCCATGATATTAACCGGCTTTCTGACCCTCACATACGTCTTTATAAAAGCATACAAGAGCTTAGTCATCGGACAACATTCCCTCGAAATTGTTGAGCTTGGAAGGCAGACTATTCGAAGACGCTCGACTCTAATTATAAATGGCACGCATAAAATTATGCCAAATCGAGAATCAGCCTATATACCTCTAAATCAGTGTGGAGATAGAGTGCAAGAATTAAGTTACGTAAAAACTGATTGTAGTTTAGAGTTTAAAAATGTTCTAAGGAGTGATTTCGTTAAGTCTAGTTTTAGTGACGCTGAAAGGGAATCTTTAATTAGGTCTGATAATAGTTTTATTTTGTCGGAACATAGGTTTAATCAGGAATAGAGGGTGTAGGCATGTTTAGATTTTATTTGCCGTCCCCCTCTACTTTTCCAGTGGGTCTGCGATATCACTTTGCCTTTGTCAGAGTCGTGAAAACTTGAAAAAGTGTGCTGAATTACAACTCATTAAAAGCTAAGCTTATGTTTTTGAGAAAACATAATTTTAAGGAAAAATTTGACGGATGAAGAAAAATATTTCTAAGTTATTTAACCTACTGTATTTATTAATCAGTAGAAATACGTAAACCACCGCGTATACGTAAATTATTAACATACCAATTAAATACCTATTTATAAAATTATGCAGTAATTCCGAAAGAATCTCAACTTCTTTGATGTCAAAATGTCAACGGACCTAGTGAAATCAACTCTGACAAATCCAAAGTGACTGACAAAAGCAAAGTGTTGACAATAAAATATTGTATATCAGGGTATTAAATACATTATTTTTTAAACGCTTTTGGGGGATGGCTGACCACAAACTGATTTAAGTACAGTCACCAAAATAGATCATCATTTTGAAATCACATGACCATATAATTTTTAAGTTATGTGGCGACGTAAAAACGATAGTTCTGGAAAGTAGCACTGTCATCTTTGCCCGTAAAATGAATGACAAGTAATTTTAGAATTATTATAGCTCTGCTTTGTCTCTGGGAAAACATTTCAAACATTGCTGCTATTTCTCCGGTATTACAGCTTTTGGTGGCGGTGACCAATCACCATCAGTTAAGCCGCCTGCTTGATTTCCATACTATAAAAAACTGTACCTTTATGTTTTGTGGTTCATAGGCTATTTTAATTTTATATAGGGTTGTGTCGACGACTGATTGTAAAGGATTCCGATTTTAACGGAGTTCGCTTAGCTTTTAAAGGAGTATTTGCTCATTTATTGTTTTCTGTCTATAATGGAGCTAAAATATTGATCCGGTGTTCTAAATTTTTTGGCAAAAACACTAACTTTTTTGCAATCGCTACTTTAACGTCGTCATATGGACTAAATAGCTTAATAAATAGGCCTCTAATCAGCCTTTTAGCCGATCAGCCTATAAGTGGAAAGGGAATATTCTGACTTCTGACAAAACTAAAGTCAACTTTACCATTGTCAAAAAAAATCTTAGTTATACATTACAGACAGAAAAATAAACTTAGAAATATTGGCCAAAATACCTTAAAAACTTTGCCTTGATAAAGCTCTAAAGATACTTAAATAAAACTAATATAATACTTCTTATACTTGCCAATATAATTGGTCTAAAAAACCGGGACGGCCGGTTTTAAAAAGATTTCGGGTTGGAATAAAAATGGCTCGAAAATATATGGGAAACGGGCCTGTATTTTAAAACATTCCAAACTTGTAATCAAAAGACATTCCTTCCTAAGAAAATGTGCTCAAATAATGTACTTATTTAATTAAAAAATATATCATTTATGTTAACTCTTATATACGCCGGACTCATAAACATCTTTGTGATAGAAGCGATTTAAAATTGAGAGGCGTTTGAGAATTCGGTCGTTAAAATTGAGAATTTCGTATTTTTCCTTCTTCGTATTTTTTTTTTTATATGTCATACAGATTATAAAATTCCGAAAATAATTTTATTGTATTTATAAGAGTGAACAAAATGTTTGAACAATCGTATTTTACTGAAATTCAAATGAGATTAAAAGATATATTACTCTATGCTATGATTAGGTCTATCAATGTATTCTGTGCACCCAGCGACTACAGTTCATTCACAGTTATTTTACATCTGACAGCAGCAACGCAAAAGCAGCCTCATTTTAACGAGATAAAGATCACTCTGATTTTGACAGACTCGTCAGTTGCAGCAACCATAGACACAGACAATGGACTGAGCGTTCCGTATTCAATTGTGTAGTGAATACAGATTGAAAAGTGCGAGCGAAACAAAGCTTGCACCCAGTAGCTGTTGTCACTTTATTAGTACGTATTGACCGCACAGTCACTTTGTCTCTTTCTAGAGAATGGTCGAGTTTGTGAAGCTCAGTACAATTCTCTATGTCTATGGCAGCAACCCAACAGCAACCTTCTGAAAACAACAACAAAGATCACTGCGATTTTGACAGACTTGTCAGTGGCTGCAACCCAACAGCAACCATGTTGTAAAGAGTATGAAGATCACTGTCATTTTGACAGTGATACAAAATCAGAGGAACAGTGCTACAAGGTTATTTTGCCGCGTGGCAAAAATCGATACTGACGCCGCCATCTTCTTTTTTAATACATTTTAAATGTTCACTAACAGCACTTTATCAACGTTATGCGAGCGCAAAAAATACTTGTTGCACTTAGATAACTGTGAAAGGACTGTACAATACTACCGATGCATCGTGGCCGGTTCGAACTTTGCGCAGAACATTGCGCAATTACATTTTTTACAGTTCGGCCGTCAAGAGAATGTGTTCTTGACACCTGTCAGTTGGACAATTTCTATTAGTTATTAGCACCAAATTCACGAAACACATATTCTAGTTAGTATGAAACTAACAGGTGTCAAGAACGCCCTAATCGCCGCAGGAGACGCCCTGGGCGTCAGGAATCTCAGGCCGATTCCCGGCCACCGTAGGCGCGGACTTGCGGATGGTGGGTAATGGGTAGCTCGCCGTCCGATAAGAACCAGGCCTGGGTAGACGCCGCGTTGTGTTCCGCGCGCGCCTCAAAGAAATGTCAGCACAATTGAAGGAGTCTGATAGGGCCACTGCCTGCCGGGGCTGCGGGTTTGTCCGAAAGGGTTACTGTGGCCCCTGGCAACATGGCAACTGAAGGAACTCGGGTGGGTTTTAGTCAGTAAGACTCTGACAAGCCCTCCCGCTCCGCCCAGAGCAGGAGAAGTAATTTTATAATTTACTACCCAAAAAAAAGGTGTCAAGAACGCATTCTCTCGACCAACGGCCGGACTGTAATAACCAAATGTGGCTTGAAGCGAGTGTGAGTGAGAGAACATGCGTGAAAATTCGGATAGCTTCTTTATTCAAATCAGCCATGATTCATCGGCCGTGTTGTAGGCAACAAAACAAAATGGCTGAATTTAACCAAACATCAACTATTTAGTCGATTAACGAAAAAATCGACTATTTAGTATATTCCAACCAAACTTTAAATTAGACTTTAGTGAAGCTTTAATATAGAAAGACTCTTTTTTTATCTTTAAAATTATTATTTTTTTTATTATAAAAAGGAAAATCGGTTCTATAAATATTTTTATACGAATTTTAGATAGTAATTGTAAATATTAGTTAAGGACTTTTGTATCTAAATATATTGTTTAATAAAAATATTATAAAGTTTACACATTGTATTTTATTTATTTTACCTTAATTTTATTGTGCTTCTGCATCAACAGTATTGTTGCAAAAAGGAACCTCATCACTTTTTTTTTTTTATTTAGTTAGGGCATCTCATAGTTGACCTCTGAGATCATGACTACTTAACTGGGCTTTCCTGTGGGTGCCTTAAGCTACTACACTTAAAACCTCCAGCCAGAGGTTGTTCAACTAATGCTAATTAAAACTAGGTGAACGCTCGGTAAGGGCACCCCTTGTTGCGTACGAACCTCAGCTTAGGGCGTCAACCGGAGGGAGAACATCAAGGATGGGACGGGCTGGCCTCATCGCTGTCAATGGCCATTTTCCTACTGCGACGATAACGACACCGACATATCGTCAGCTCGGACGACAGCGATATCGGGACGATATCGGTATGTGACAAGATGTAACCAACAGCTTATTGTCATGCAGTATGCCACAGCAATCTTGAATAGTTGCGGTGCGCCAGCAAAAACTTACACTGCTCCAATTTTATTATTTCTTTATTTTTTTTTTACTTTCGGGACTTTGTTTATTTTGCTAACTTTAAAATTATATACACAATGACATGAATATTTACTTTGTGCAACGCATTTGGCGTCATGCACGTTGTGCATCATTACGGCGTCCCCCAGTTCCAATTGCAATATTTATGATGTATTTCTGAATATTGCTTAGTTTTTCGATTTCCCGCCCCATGGGATACATAGTTTTCCTGCAATTTTATATGGGTCAATATTCTTCTTGCAGTCATGCCCAAACATTTTTGAACCCCCATTCATGGTGATAGAT
This sequence comes from Omphaloscelis lunosa, assembly GCA_916610215.1. Taxonomy (NCBI): domain Eukaryota; kingdom Metazoa; phylum Arthropoda; class Insecta; order Lepidoptera; family Noctuidae; genus Omphaloscelis; species Omphaloscelis lunosa. The sequence continues at coordinate 10,928,925 of OU744273.1, read as the reverse complement.
TATTGGCTTCCTAGATATATTGATCATGATTTACCTAATGCGTCGACAATTTAACGTCCTCACAGTGTGGTTGGTATTCGGGATTGCGACGTTGCCAGCTTTGGGTTTACTTGTCTCTTTCTTTTACTATCACTTGTACCGTTGTCTGATGTATACAGTTTCATCTTTAAATCTATTCGTAGAAGCTATACCTCGGCGCGTCGTATTCCACGCGCGTCGCAAGGAGCTGTCAGCAAACTGACGGTGCCCCAATAGGGCCAAACGCCTGCCGGGGTCGCGGGACTGTCTAAGCAGGCCCTGGAATGCAAAGGGCAACCGAAGGAACAGGTTGGACTTTTAGTCAGTAACAGTCTGACAGTCCCTTCCGTCCCACCCAGGGTGGGAGGACTCATTTGATGATTTTACCACCACAAAAAAAGAAGAAGCTTTATCTATACGGATGCCCGATATTGAAATATGTACCTACGAGCATCTTATCCTTTGCTAAGATTGTAAATGTGAAAGTATGCTATTGAACTGAGGATAGATGGATGAATTAATTGTTGTGTCGCTCTTTCACGCAAAAACTACTGAACGGACTTAGATGAATAAGGTCACCAGGCTCAATAGGTATTGATATTGGACGGTAGAGTGAGCCTGATACCCCAGGTATAGCAAGCGTTCATGGGGGTACTATTCTCTTAAATAATTAGCGCCGCTTAGGCGCTGAGGCTGCGGTTTGTCGTTAGTGGATTTTCAACTTTATACTCTAGAGTTTAAAGTTCAAAATCTACTAAAGACAAACCGCAGCCTGCAGCCTCAGCGTCGCCTCGGCGCTGAGTCTTTTAGAGAATAGCATAGAAGGCGGGCCACATTATGATATTTGTCGGCTACGTTGTCATATAGCTGTTGGACATCCGTGTACAGCTATCGGACGTCCGTATATAGCTATTGGACGTCCGTGTACAGCTACCGGACGTCCGTATATAGCTCTTGGACGTCTGTATATAGCTATTCGACGTGCATATATACCAATTGAACGTCTGTATAGTTATCGGGCGTCCGTATTTTATTAGAGAAACTTTGCAGAAATTATTTTAGAGACACATTCAACACCCACCATGGCAGGCCACCACAGGAGACGAATTCCAAGCTTGGACCTTCGCAGCAACGAGTAGCGTCTCCCTATCCATTAGCTCGAGCGCCCACCTAGGGCGTGAAGGGACACTCGGGTGATGGGCAACGGGGGTCGTCGAAGAGACGGAGACATCGAACCTGATGTAGACTGACAATGTTTCCACCTCCTCAAGGACCCGCCATGCCCTAACATTTTGGGCAAGGTCAGGGGTAGACAGTGATATGTCCACAACAAACCCTCCCCGCTACCTTACACACGTAAATCGTTCAAATTCGTATTGAGTAAACTTACTTTAAACAATTTAAACAAATCGTGATTAAAAACTTTGAAAAAGCCCATGTTTTTATATAATCTGGCTAGAGTAGCGTAGTCGATACAGCGTACTTTCGATTTAGTATACTGTCGATGTAGCGTACCGTCGATTTAGTATACTGTCGATATAGCGTACCATCGATTTGGTGTACTGTCGATGTGACGTATCATCGATGTGGAGTACTTTCGATGTAGCGTACCATCGATGTAGGGTACTATCGATGCATCAACCCTTCGATGCAACGTGGTCGATGTAGCGACCTCCGGTGTAGTGACATTCGATTTCGTGTATACACATAACACAACCACATTTCAGGATCACAATTAGTAATAAAATAAATCTATGGCTTTGTCAGTTACTGTTGTGCATTCAATAATAGTATTAATATTAGAATAACTTAGACTTTAGCTTCGTTTATTGTAAATTTCAATGACGATATTTAATACAAACAAATCGAGCGCCGAGCGCCAAATAATACGCAACGCGTACGTCATCTACGACGGTGAATATTATTTTGATTGCGGTATGCTATGATCTATCGTCTTGCTAAAGTGAGCGAGCTGGCAACGTCGCAATTGTGGACGCAAAATTGCCGAGGTATACGGCTGTAGATATACGCGCTGCAGCAGCGCCTCACCTCTGCCGAGATTTTTTCGGGAACTATCCAATATATAATTTCGTTCATTTTATTGCATTTTCGGCTTCCATCGATTTTTGTTCTACAGCTAGCTAGGACCAAAATGACTTAAGTGACACTGGCAAAATAAGTGGCGTCCGGTATGCGGACGTCAAAAGCTGGTGGACGCCAAATTAAATGCACTTTCGCCTTCAGCGGACGGATGTTTGTTTGCGGGATAAATATATTTATATATTTATTTTTCTCAGTTACTTTTAATGATAATCTGGCAGTTGTGAGTACTTTATGCGACCTACCCAAATGTCCTTTCTTTGGTAAATGATAAATGATTTTATTTCTGTAAATAGGTTTTTACAAACACTTTTACACGTCAATCATATTTTAAAAACTAGATGAGGTCGGCGTTTCCTATCTGACTACTCTGAGAAGAAAGGCCGAAACAAAATAAGAGGTCACAGTCTCTTTTAAAGTCCAGACATAATCTTGGTCAGATCATGTGAAGACCATGTAGATTGGTGTCTGAAGTGGTCTTTTGAGGAAAGCATCACACAGATTGAGAGGGCCTGTCCAGTCAGTGTGCGCATTTGTCAGTTATCGTGCAGCTCAACTCAGAATTAAGGAGCTCAACGATTCGACGAACAATACTAAAGAAAGGACATTTGGGTAGGCCGCATAAATTACTCAAACTGTCAGACTATAATTAGAACTAAGTGAGAAAAAATTAAAAACAAAAAGAAAACCCACATAGTCTTCACATTCACAATAATTTAAATAATATAATACTTTAAAAGTATGTAAAATTCATTAATGTCAATGTGTATATAAAAACCAGGAAATAATCTTGGTCAGAGCATTTCATTTGAGGACCATGTAGATTTGTGTCTGAAATGGTCTTTTGAGGAAAGAACCATACAGATGTGAGTGGACCTGTCCATTCCATGCACGCATTTGTCAGTAATCGTGTAGCTCAACTCAGAACTTAAAAGGAGCTCAATGATTCGACGAACAATACCAAAGAAAGGACATTTGGGTAGGTCGCATAAAGTACTCACAACTGCCAGATTATCATTAAAAGTAACTGAGAAAAATAAATAAATATATATATATATATGACCCACATAGTCCTCACATTCACAATAATTAAAACAAAAAAAAAAAAATTATACTTCACTAAGTAAATATTCATGTCATTGTGTATATAATTTTAAAGTTAGCAAAAATAAAAACAAAGTTCTGAAAGTAAAACATTAAAAAAATAATAAAATTGGAGCAGCTCAATCCCATGCCTTTTTGTCCTCAATGTAATCTTTAACGGCATAAAAAGCCTTCTGGCACAACTTGCGTTTAGTAAATGATTTGAATTTATTAAGGCTTAGATCTTGTACGTGGCTTGGAAGTTTATTATAAAAGCGTTAACATAGTTAAACATTGACATCTAAAGGAGCTACCTATTTTCTTGAGCCTTGTTGTAGGTACAACAAATTTGTGTTTGTTCCTAGTATTTATGTTATGGATATCACTGTATTTTTTTAAACAATTTTATGTTTTTATGGGCATATAAAAGATTATCAAAAATACTGAGAAGGCACAGTCATTACATTTATTTCCTTAAATTTATCTCTGAGAGAGTGTCTCGGACTTAATTTATAATGGTATTGTTCTTCGAATCATTGAGCTCCTTTTTTAAGTTCTGAGTTGACCTACACGATTACTGACAAATGCGTGCATGGAATGGACAGGTCCACTCAAATCTGTATGGTTCTTTCCTCAAATGACCATTTCAGACACAAATCTCGATCTCGAAATCTAATTTTATATATACAACGACATGAATATTTACTTTTAAAGTATTATATTATTTAAATTTTTGTGAATGTGAAGACTATGTGGATCCTTCCCTTTTTCTTTTTGTTTTGTTTTTAATTTTTTCTCAGTTAGTTCTAATTATAGTCTGACAGTTTGAGTAATTTATGCGGCCTACCCAAATGTCCTTTCTTTGGTATTGTTCGTCGAATCGTTGAGCTCCTTAATTCTGAGTTGAGCTGCACGATAACTGACAAATGCGTGCACTGACTGGACGGGCCCTCTCAACCTGTGTGATGCTTTCCTCAAAAGACCAGTTCAGACACCAATCTACATGGTCTTCACATGATCTGACCAGGATTATGTCTGGACTTTAAAAGAGACTGTTACCTCTGAGTTTGTTTCGGCCTTTCTTCTCAGAATAGTCAGATACGAAACGCCGACCTCATCTAGTTTTTAAAATATGATTGACGTGTAAAAGTGTTTGTACAAACCTATTTACAGAAATAAAATCATTTATCATTTAACATTTGCGCGATTTTGGGTATAATAATGGCAGCAGTAAACAAGTGCACTGTGTCGTCCGCCGATATCGGCACGACTATCAATGCCGGCGACGATACCGTTGACTACACCGACTGTGTTAAAGATAGACCACCCTTTTAAAGTTAATTTTCGATAATTTTTCATGAATATTCAGAAAAATACGAGCGGGCAAATGCCCATGGGCGACATTGTATATAATCGTAAAAACCGTTGAGCGCTTATATGCAAACGGCAGTGCAAAGGCGAACATTGGTTCAAAATGGCGACTGGCAGAACAGTACTACTAATCACATGACTGCAAAATTCAGTGCTACTGTCTGTCAGTCGCCATTTTGACTTTGAATTCAGTGCCATCAATCGCGTCACAAGTCAAGTTATAATGCACTGTACATTGCCAGTCTGCGTCATAATGTCAACATGAATGCTGCCAGCAGCACTGCATCATTCTGTATTGCCAGCTAAAAGAAACAAGTTACTACAACATACCTTCTTTTTAAATAAAACACAAAAATTCAGCCTAAAAATTATTTTATTGACTAGCAAAAATTATGCTGTACCGTAAAGTATAACATGGAAGTTATTCTTAACTCTAAACAAGCGCGTATAACTATTGTATACTAGGTCTGGACTTGACTTCAAATTGTTCCGGTCTTGGAATAAGTGGGGTACTTGCCCACTGGTGGGCAAAGTGTGGTGGGGAAAAAGGACGCTTTGATTCGCGAAATGGTTGATTCATGAATTGACCAGTTTACCTAAGTATACTGTACAAACATCTTTTGGCGCGTGGCCAAAATCGGAACTAAAGTCGCCATCTTGTTTTTTCAATACATTTCATAAAACAATTTCACATAATGTTTACCAACAGCGCCACTCTGTGAATGTCATTCGAGCGTCAAAAGATCCTTGAGGTTATTATTATGTGTGGATTTGGAAAACTCTGGTAATTTTGTTAATTTTTTCTTTGTTTTGACCGGTTTTTTTAAATATTGTGTAGTCATTATGCGAGTTAATCGACTTATTTACATGAAATTGAATTTATGTAGCCCTATGTTTTTATTAAACATTCTCAATACCAGAATACTGAATAAGGGTGCCTGTACTGTCCAATATGCAGAAAGAAATAAATTATAAATTGAAATGGCTTATCCTGTCTATTGTTTAACGAAAAAAATATTGATTAACTTTTTTTTACTATTATTCGATAACATAATACATCTGCATTTTTTTCTGTAATAACCTTTCATAATAAACAATAATCAAAGCGTCCACTTTTCAAAAACAAACACGGCCTTATTTGGCGTACAATCGGTTTCACGTTGGCCTAAACTGGCTACATGTTGGCCTACCTCGGCAAATTTGGCCCATCCTTGGCCTAAACTCGGCTACATGTTGGCCTTCTTCGACCACCTTTAGCCTAACCTTGGCCTACAATCGGTCTCTTTTTGGCCTTACAATGACCTACAGGCCTCTTTAACGCTAATTACTGGCGATTATTCCAAGTCACAGTTCCGTTATATTTAAAAATACATTATTATCACTACGCGATGTATAAGTATAATGTATAATATGTACTTATACATAATTATAATAATATTATCATAAAAAAATCTTATTTTTTTTAACTTCACCATTCCTTTTACGTATATCCGTTTCCTCGTATAACAGGGTAATCACTGTTTCTTTTTTAATTGGAAAACTGGAGTTAAGGAAATCTTTAATTGGCAAATACATAAAAAAAAAAACATATTTAGTTCGAATTAAAATTAAGTAAATATATTTGATCATAAGAAATCCTTTATCGATTTTGCGTACTTTTATGATTTATTAAAATTTTATATTTTTTATTAAAGTGTTATTAAATTTATATTCGAAGAAATTACAGTGTTTCATAAATGAAAAAACTGGATAATTATTAATTTATTTTGTTTTGAAAAATGAGCATTTCACAACTCTGTATTGTCTTTTGATTTTTGTTCTATGATAAAGTGTCAGTTTGATGGAATTTTTATCAATCATGTAGAAATTCCCACACTTATTTGTGTAATCGTGAAATATATTAATGATTTCATTAACTCCAGCTTATGAATCCATTCTTAAGATCAAAAAATATCGTATTCATACTACGATTTTTTAACTTAATATTTAAACATTTATTTTTAGATAATACTAATGAGATGCTAAAATTTATTTATAAGGAAGACATTTGTGTGTTGCAAGACTTGCATAGTAGAATAATAATTTAAGAGTATAAATTGCATTATGGCATTTTTACCATAACTATTCATTTCATAATCTCAAACGGTACACATGAATTTAAACTGATTATTCGATTAGCGATTCAGAAATGAATATCGAATCGACACCGATTTTACTGTATAAATTGACAATAGGATGATGACAAAAATGTTGTTTTTCTGTTTCTCAGGTAGATTATTACAAAATAATGAACACGTATTTTTTTCTAAGTAATCAAAAGATTATAGCGATACATTGAGTTAAAATGTGCCACCCCCACTCCCCAACTTTATTGCGTTTTAAGTCATTTTTAGTAAATATGATAAAGCAAAAAATACGTGTTTAATATTTTTTTATTATCTGACTGACGGGCTTAATAGTTTTTTTTTTTTTTTACCCATGCCAAAGGTTGAGAAAAATAAAATTTCTTATTTCTGAATTGTTGAATTATTACCGAGCACCTCAGTGGTACCATCTAAAAATCAAAATTGGAAGTCCATTTTAAAAAACATTGCGTAAAACAAATATCATTATTGTATTCCTTACGATACTTTTTAATCTACAACCATTAACTTTTCCCGCCATCGCTTTTTTTTTACAACTAAATAGAGATGTGAATCGAATAATCGACTAAAGTTTTAGTTTAACTGACTAATAATACAGGCAACATACTAAATAACACAGACTTGGCAAAAAAGAGAAGAAACTATTGCCAATAAATAGTGGCCTGATTATCTAAGCGAGATATGTATTTTTTTTTGGCATATAAGCAGTCGATTCACCTGCACCCTAATTGCGTAACACACTTTCAATCACAGTTTGAATGATTTTGCATGATATTGCTAATCCATTGCTTCAAATGTTCGTAAAAGTTGTCTACTCAACAAAGTAAATAACGCAATTAATGCTGTTGAACTCTCAAAATGAAGGCCATTGCTACTGTTCAACGCCGCCTATGGACGTTTGCAATACCAGAGACATCGCAGATGCATTGAAATTACAGAGACAAAGCTAGAATACTTGTTTTCTAAAATAAATAGTCTTTAAAATAACCTCTCTGGTAATTTTTAATGGTATAATTTAAATCATGCTGGCCGCCAATATTTATCTGCATAAATATTTGCGGTCAGCATGATTTAAATTAAGAAAAACATAGTTCCGATTCTAACCTTTTTTGCCAAGCTGTTAGCCTTTAGTGATGTGACTAACCAACTAGATTTTTAGTCGATTATTCGATTAACATTCTTTGACTAAATTTTAAGTGTCAATTACGATTTTAATACTTTTTTCGCGTATACAATTTTGGATTGAACGTTTAAGTTTTTCGAAGTATACTATATTTAAAGGGAATCGTATAATTTACAATCGTATATTCGTTTTTTTTTTTTTCAATACTTAAGAGCTAGTTTGGTTGGTGTGGAGCTACCGATATTGTTGAGCAGAAAAATCCGTTTTTTTTTTGTTCTCTAAATTAAAAGAAAAAATATATTGAAATCACATTAGAAATACGTTCATAAAAAATAATGGTCATTTTATACTTAGAATCTAACTTAAAAATAAAATATAGGAAACAGTTTATATTTGTTAATAATTAGCTGCTTTTTATACAAATTAAACGACATAATATTTTCAACTGACTTATCCTATACTGTGCTTATTTCTCTGCGATTTTTGCCATAAAAAAAACATAATATGCATTATTTTCTTATTATTATTTTTTTGTTGTAAATATCGGTTCTCCACACCAACCATAGAGAAACTTATTACTAATATGGCTGTGTAAGTAAATTAAAGGAAATTAACAATGAGTATATTTCAAAACTAATTACTTTTTTTATAAATAAATACATGCAATATATCAGTGGACGGTTTTATTCTAGTGTTTGAATGTAGAAAATATTTTTAGTATCTATTTCTTGCGTCAGTCGGTCAAATGGGGAGAAGAAATTAAAAAAGTGTTTAATTCACAACCGGCTTGTAAAATTGACAAAACGCTAAAGAAAATGGCCTCTTTGAGGGCTTTTCGTCTATTTAAAGTTTTTTTTTTTACACTAGTCTCATTACAAAAGCGAAATTACAGTCATAAATCATTATGTCCATAACAATAACAGTTACGCACAATACTAGCTCTGCTCCATAAAGGCGGGTTCTATTTCTGCACACGCGCACGAACAGTGCGGTTCGCGTGTATCTTAGGAACATAGTATGAACACCTTCACTTAACGGTTCGTGCGCGTGAGCTTCAATTGCGCAGGTATGCACGCGAACCGCTCGCAACATGCGTGCCCGCGAATAATGAGACACGTCCATAACTATTCGTGGCACCTAGCACGTACTGGTATCCGCAGGGTCGTGCGAGCGAGAGGTCCGATAAAAATGATTTAAGAGTCTAACTTTGCGTTTGTAACGGCTCGAGTATAGTAGCTCGTTTTTGACAAAATCGCTTTTGTAAAAGTTAAAATATTTTACCAAAAAAATTTTTCGGATGACTAAATGCGAAGGATTATTATTTTACATAAGTTTTATTATGTGAATAAATGCGGGTTTGCCAAAAACGAGTGGTGTTTTTATATGTTGATCTTTTTACCTATTTATGGATAATCATACATATTTATTAAAGGCTTTGTTTTTCAAGTGTTAAATGATACGATATGGAAGCACAATTTGAGAAAATAATGATAAGAAGTCGTTTCCGTTGTTGCTGCTAAAGTTAACTTCTGAATATCTCTATTTTTATGAATAAAAAGAGACAGCCTAAGTTTGGAAGCTTATTAAGGGCGGATTTCAGCTATGGAAAAAAAACAGTGGCACTCCGGGAGTGCCGACAGAAGTGAAAACTTGAAAAAAAAAATCAACACCGTGGTAATCAACGCGTTGCTGTCTTTTACTCTACGCACCGCGGTAATCAACGCGTTGATTTCTTTTTAATGGTCAAAAGCTGGTGTCATCAGTGTCGCGAAATCAATGGTTTAGTCCCATCTCAAAAATGCCTTCGTGCGTTCCTAAGCCAAGATCTTAGACAACATATTCCTTAGGTCTCATAATGTAGTCTGCTTCCAGTATTTGAGAAACCTCATATGATATTGGGTGCCACTAGCTTGTTTGTTGATTTAGCCTTTAACCCCAGTAACTGTGTTGTGGAGATTAGATAGGCAGTTGCTCCATGTAAAATACTGGTATTCAGCCGATCCCAACATAGTTGGGTAAAGGCTAGGCAGATTGATTTATTAGCAGCACGCGTAACATAAAAACCATAGAAACGGGTTTTCTACGGGTTTTGTCGACGGAAGAATAGACAAAATGACAGAATGTGAATGATGTTTATCTGTCATTTTGTCTATTCTTTCGTCGACAAAACCCGTAGAAAACCCATTGCTATTATGGTCTAAGCGTACTGAGAGAGCTTCAAAAGCTGAGATTAGGAGCAAGCCTGGTATTTGGAGCATCCATCTGATTCAGAGAGAAGATTGGTAAAAAGACCACCATTAAAATGTTGTATTCCGTTAGTTTTGTCGATAATATGAATAGTTTTTATAATATTTGAGGTATGGATTACGTATACAGAGTTCTAGGTATAGATTTTAGATAGTAACAGTGCGGTTTAGTGAAACTGTTAATAATAGAACTCGTAGGTTTAGTAATGTGCGAAAAAAATTAAATTAGAAGAAAAGGTTAATAATTGGACTCAAAAGAGACTTGATTTAAACGTATGAGGTATGAGGAACAGGGTGTAAGGTTCATTCATCCTCTATAGAAAAGGGCGGATCTTCCAACCCGACGGGTGCCGTTTGGTGTGCTACTGCTCGACCATTGATGTCGGGTCGCTGTATATATGCTGGTCGCTCGGTAAACTCTGCTTGCACGATGCAGGTTTTTGCGTGACGTGAGTGAAATGTGTAGATGGCCCAAACGCAATAAATCTATTATTTTAAGCGCTAATTGTTTTTCATTCTTTATTAATATTCAACAGATAAAGTCAATTTGTTTATTCAATAGATAACTTTTTGTGACTATCTTTAAAATTGACATGTACACCTTCGTCTGTCAAAAGTAAATAAACCTAAATTTTTTAATCGTATACAAAATTGATATCGTATAGGTTCTTCTTAGTATACAATTTGTTGATATCGTATAATAACTTTAGCAGCTTATGCAAATGGGAGCGAAAGCAGAGGCGCTGGAGACAGCCAGTCCACCACCACTTCGGGGAATGATCTCTATACCAGCCAATCCATTCCCCAGCCCTTACCAGCACATCCTGAGACAATAACAGTTGGAGCGGTGGCCCATTCGCTTCGAATTGCATTATTTTAAACAAAATTAATATTTGTTACATTTGACGTGTTATGCATTTAAAGCAAAAAAAAAATGTTATTTAAATACCCATCGTAAATATATCGTATACAATGAGAGCTAATGTTAGTATTTTTACATTATTTATTCAAATAATGTAGTTTCAATTCAATCGACTGAAAGTAATGAAAACCGTTCGCAAATCACTATTGAAATTGCTTTTTTTTAGTTTTAAATAAAATTATGGTTTATTTTCCTTATTTTAGTCTGGTCACACTGTTACTATCCAAAATCCTTCTATTCTACACTTAAACTTACGGTATACTGTCAATATATTTTATATTATGTCTTTTTTATATAAATAAATGAATTTCATTGTGACATGGCATTTGTCATGAAAAGATTTTTAAAATTAATACGTATACATTGAATCGTAACTGGGAATCGACTAACTCGATTTAATTTTCTTCAAATCGATTAAATGCGAGTTTTAAGAACGGGTACTTCACTAGTTTTTATGAGAATATGTCAAATGTCAAAATTATTTTCCCGCGTATCCTTTAGTTAGCTTTGGTTATGTAAATTAAAGGATATTTGTGCAATATTGTCTATTGGTTTCAAAATGTAAATAGTTTATTTATTCAAAGTTTATATTTAATTCAATGAGATTGACAAAATTCTGTTTCAACTCAACGAAAATTCTTACATGCATGTTGCTCGTACTAGTTGAGATTTCACAAAATATGGTAGATACATTTGCATCTTTATTGATAGACATAATTCTACATTTTCATTCAGAATCCAACAGTTTTAAGAATTAACAGAACACTATACAATACTGTTCTTTCAAATTTACCAAAATCTGCAACTTTACTAAGAAATTTCAACTTTTCTTACCAACAAATTTCAACATGGCCAACCCACAAATTCCCTACAAATTACTTTAGTACCAGTTCTCAAAACGTCACATTACCTTCTAATGCATGGGCTGCTGTATCGGATAGGTGGTATGTTCCGGCGGGTCGCTCGTCGAGTCCTGTTCGTCTCCGGAAGCGTCGCCTTCTTGGTCTTCGTCTTCTGATGATGAGAGGAGACCTGGAAACGTTGAAGATGGTTTTTAAATTGTAAAGTGGTATTGTCTGTCAATAAATAATACAGGTAAGGATTTTGGTTCAAATCCGGGGAAGTACCAATATCACTTTTTAAAAGAGATAATTAATTTTGGGCTAAATTATGAAAGTGAAACAAAAAGAAAGTTATATTCCGTTAGAACATGTTATTCTCATCACTTTTCACTATAGGACCAGATCTGTAGGGCCATTCCCTGCGCTGATATACAAGTTTGAAAAATACTGTTTTCAGTATGTTTTTAGTCATAAGTCATTTATTTCGAAATAAAATACATTGTGTTGAAAATATTACAATGATGATAAGTAAAATTACATTATTACATTACATTATTATTTAAAAGAATAACAGTAATCTAATAATAATAATATTAACAAACCTATTACTAATAATAGTAATAGGTTTTTATGCCATTAAACATTAGAGTTATTATCTTTTACTGTCAAATTAGGATCAAGGTTATTCTCCACATAACTAACTACAGTGTGCGAAATAAAGTTTATTTTTTCGACAGTACTAGTATTAGCTTATTGAAATTAATATTAACTGGTTTTAGGTCTATTTAGTGGTTTCTACTCTATTAAAAAACAAAAAAAAAAATTCAAATGTCATTTATTCAAACTAGGCTGAGAATCAGCACTTTTCGAACGTCAAAATTACATAAGACAGTCTCCCAAAAACGCCCACCCTTCACCACTTCCTAGTGCCTTTAGCTGGGAAGAAGTGGCGCAACAAACTCCCCAGCAGCACAGCTGTCTGTTCAAGTTAAAAATAATTATATACAATAGTATGCAAAATAATTTACATTACACAACGAAGATTCTCGCAAAAACAGTGAAATAAAAATACATTAAACATATTTTAGATACCTACATAAATAACGGATGTGGTCAAAGGGTCAAAGTTTCAACTCTTATTTACTTTTTTTCACGAAAACAAGTTTTAAATGTTATCAACTCCTGTATTCTCCGTAACTAGAAGGTTCTTAATGTTTATTACGCAATTCAATCATATGAGGCATATCTGCACATACTGGACCATAGTCCAGTACAAAAATTCATAATGACGGGGAGTTTATGACTCTCGGCTTCAAAGCTTCTGTTTAAAGCCGTTATTTATATTTCTACCTAAAATATTGTGTTATTTTGTTTAAATGTTTGCGTTTTAAAAAAACATTTAAAAAACACCGCTATTTCATACAAATGCTGTAAAGCAGTTTCGTTTAAATCAACAGTGTTAATGAAGCTTCATTGCTGACCTAACCATTGATAAAGATTCCAAAAAATTATGTTGGTAACTTACCGGCTGTGAACTGTGGGTTAGAGAGCGCATCAGGCCAGTACCGCTTGCTAATAGACGAACCATTCTTGCCTTTTTTACCACCTGGAAAGATTACAAAAGAACATGTCAGTATGTCAGCAGAAAGCGTAAGTATTTAGAAAATAAGAAGGAATCATAAACTTTATTCGGTTAGAAATAGGGCTGTATTTTGTAGTGATCAAATCTAATGCCGCAAATAATGCGTCAGATACATTATTCGATCGTCAAACTGCAGGTCAATGGGGTGTCGTCCCAGAATACTTGGGACGAAACCCTATTGACTATATGACGCAGATATTTTAATACGTAAGTGAAGTTGCATTGGGTTGACCAAAAAACCGGCCAATTGCGTATCGGACCACGCACAAACAAGGGTTTCGTAGTTGGGATTAATTTATCCCAAGAACAAACTTAACATTGTAGTTAAAAAACATATTTTCCCATACTCATCTATTTTCTTAAATATCTTTAAAAGTAGTTATTTTAAAATTGCAACAGCCCCTTTCATTTGATATGTCACACGGTACAGCTAGCAAAACTTTTTTTTTTCTAATTTGGCCCCCATAAGTGACCCCCATTTATTCAAAATTAATATATTTACGTTACACGACCGTGTTTGAGTCATAGATATGCATATATGTGTTCCAAATTGTGCTGTGACAGACGGACAGACAGACAGACACACGATTGATCGTATATGGGTTCCGTTTTTTTTCGTTTTGTGGTACGGAACCCTAAAAAGCAAGCAAAGAACCAATTTTTATAAAAGTCGACATGATATTTTGACACTAGACTATAAAGGGTGTTTTTTTCAGAGGTAGAGAACTTTAAATCCTATACTATTAAACGAGCTATATTTGTATATATAATTATATATATTTATAAAAAACGGCATATATATATATATATTAATCTCGTTCTCGAAAACGGCTCTAACAATTTCGATGAAAGTTGCAATATAGGAGTTTACTGGGGCGAAAAATCGATCTAGCTAAGTCTCATATCTGGGAATATTCGTTTTTTCCGTATTTTCAGCCGAGCAGAGCTCGTTCGCCCAAAGTTTAGAACAAGATGAAAGACAGAATAATGACATGGCAGCATGGAATTAGTATGTACTATCCTATACTTTTAAATGAGCATTCTCTATTTTCACCAGAACAGACCTCGGTCGCCCAAGTACTTGAAATTAATATGACACAGAAAAATGTTTTAATAAGTATCCATGAATGTCATGTATAGCACTAATGTTTGAATATGATTTCGGGAATGGGGCCGCCGCGGTTGACGCGAAGGCTTAATTTACTGGAAGATTATTTTTTTTTTGCCACTGCCTCGTTGGTCTAGCAGTCGCAAGCGCTGCTGCTGAGCATGAGGTCCTGGGTTCGATTCCCAGGTCGGGCAAAGTGTTATTGGGTTTTTCTATCTGAAATTTCTCAGTAGCAGCCTGGAGTCTAGATTTGTGCCCGGCTGATGGCAATAGGCTCGCCCCCTATTACGTGGTACTTAAACATAACTGGCGAAATGTGGGTGAACCTGCTACAGGGACACCTCTGCCCAACCCTTCAGGGAAACAAGGCGTGATGTTAAGTAAACAATTTTTTGTTTTTTTTTTTCTCTGAACATTTAAGTAAATTATTAATATTGTAACTTTGTTAGCTTAGTGTTTACCTTTATTGTACATGCTGTGCTCTCCAATAAGTGAAGGAGTATACCTACTTAATAATACCTGATGCTGATGTTTATTTATCCGTCAAATAATGTGTATATCTTTTGTTTGTTCCCAAATAAATCCTTTAGGAGATGAATTTCCAAAAATCCATTCTTAGTACTCATCTTCGGTATATAAATAACTCTTGTGCACACGTTTATTGAAAGACCTACACTGTCCTCCCATACCTAATCCCACTGTTATTTGAAAGTATAGTAAATCCAATTATTTTTAAAAGAGTAACCGTGGAGTTTCTTGCCGGCTCTTCTCCATAGGAAGCGACCAATCGGAACCGTGCACCTAGCTTCTGACGTTTCATAAGTGCCCTTGTAGGTTTATGTGCAATAAAATATTTTGATATTTTAACGGTTTAGGAGGTGCGTTGATGTCCGTGATCGAATGAATTTAAGATTTTTATTAAGTAGAATCTCACCAGGTTTATCAGCACAATCTAGCATGGGCTGTAAGATCCGACGGCGTGCGTTAATGAACCAGTTGTTGACTTGTAAGAGCGTGAGCCTCGTCTGCGCCGCTAGTGTACGCTTCTCTTCTTCTGTGGGGTATGGATGCTGTAAAAAATAGAAAAATAATGTAATTATAAGGCATTATAAGTATTGAGATGGATGTGTGAGTGAAGAAAATGGATATAGTAAGGGAAGTTTGAAACAGGCGCCAGTAACAGAAAAAATGAAAAGAAATCGCGTGGCTTAGTATGGGATGAGGAGGGAGGAAACGCACGTGACTAAAAGAGTGATGAATATATATATTGATGGATGGAGAGGAAGAGGAAGGCCTAAGAAAAAATGGATAGATTGTGTGAGGAATAATATGAAAGAGAAGGGGAGTGAATGACAGCGTGGCGGTTGACGGGAGAATGGAAGAAGAAAACGTGGTGCGCCAACCCCACGTAACACGGGACAAGGGCAGGAAGATTATTATGATATTTGTATGGAAGCAGTGCAAAAAAGGGTTGAGGCCTCAAATAAAAATCCTTTATTCAAATTAGGCTCAGAATCGGCTTATTCCGATCGGATCCCACAATCCGATCCCACTTTTTGGGATTCGATAGGAATGTAGATGAAATATTGCATTTTGTTCGGAATCGATCCCAGTACGAAAATATGATCCCGGCAACGCATCGTGTGTGACTTTTAGTATTTTGTAAAAGTAGTATTTCTTTTTATTTTACTATATATTTTATTCCCATTTACTTTACTATAAATGTCGATATTCCGTTTTGAACATCAAAACTACATAAGACAGTCCCCCAAAACGCCCGCCTGTCACCTCTTCGTAGTGCTTTAGCTTGGAAGAAGTAGAGCGGAGTGAACAAATTATGAAAAAAGTTCAATAAAATCACTGGGGAAATGTGGGTATAATATACAGCAGTCTTCCCCAAAGTGGGCGATAATGCCCCCTTGTGGGCGCTGGAGGGCTAGAAAAGGGGGCGCTAAGAGGCCTAGAAAAAATTGGGGGGTGTTGAAGTGGTTTAGCGGGGCGATGGCTAATTTGTAATTTCATCTACTTAATATTTAAAAATTCACTGGCATTAAAACTACTACATAACATCGATTATTTAGTTAATTTTTCTGCCTTGTTTGATTGTATAAAAACTAAAAATTATTAAATTCGAACCCTGTACCCTAATTGCGTAGGGTACAGCCCTAATTGCGTAACTTATTTTCGTAAACAATTATACCATATTGTTTCATTTTGACAGTAAAAAAACATTCATTGCGTTATTTATGTATCAGAGCTATGTGTGGCCTTAAAAGCACAGACAGTTGCCAACCGACTTTTATACGACATAAAATCCTTACCTTACCATCGTTGTACATATACGAAACAAATGTATTCGTCAAATCCAACATTTCATCATACAAAATAGCTGCTAAAAGTTCCTACAGAAAATTACGCGATAAAAATAAGTCAGAACTCGAAGTGACTTATGGCAAAACTGCACTTATGAATAAAAGCACATTCTGTATGGCCAAAAAAATATTTAATAAACTGCCCGAAAAAATTAAAATGTTAAATGTGGACAAATTCAAAAAAGAACTATTTAGAATTTTGACTAATAAATGCTATTACTCAATAAGGGACTATTTCGACGACAATTCTATAATTACTGCCTTAGAACACCCTACCTGACCTGTTTTAATGACCTTGAATTTTGTTCGACATTATCATTATTAATTATGGCATGTAATTGAACCATTTGACATTTATTTAGAAATTGATTGTATGTTTATTTTTTCTTTTGATATGCTATGCCTATTTAAACTGATTTTATTACTGACGTGAAAGTTGACGGAATTTCACCAATTTGTTATTTTTAAACTTAAAAAATTATATTTGTACGCCTCTGGGCAAAACATGGAGGATCTACCTATTTATAACACCTCACACTATGTGTAACTTGACCTGTGTTCACAAATAAAGCTTTCTGATTTCTGATTTCTGATTTACATTGTTGAGCAGATTTTTTTACCAACGTATGATACAATGGATTAGCAATCTGTTTCAAATCGAAACAGATTGTGATTGTGTTGTATTACGCAATTAGGGTACTGATATCAACAAACTTGTTCAAGATCATCAGATTCATTCTTCTTTCATTTCATTCATGATTCTTATTATGTTTGTTTTAATTAAAAGATACTCTTAAAATTAAAAGTTGCATTTTAATTGTTCTCACTGGTAAAAAAGTCTCATTGAGAATGAAGTACAAACTCCAGACCAGCTAACATAGCACTATAATTAAATTAATTAAAGTAATGAATGTCATTGTGGTTTCTAAGATGTGGTAAAGTAAAAAAAGAATTGAGGGCGCTGAATAATTGATTTGTAAAGTGGGCGGTAGATGAAATAAGTTTGAGAACCTCTGCTATACAGTATAGCCTCTTTCTCGCCATTCTAGGAATATAGTAGTGATGTTATAATTGGTACGATTTACCACCATAAGAGCGATTGCGCGCCAACACGATCCAACATCGTCAAACATGCACGAACTATCCCTCTACACGTGGAAGGTTGGACGAACAGTTGGACTGTTGGACGATATTGTGGAGCCGGCATGAATGATATATGTTTGAATGTTGGTGGTATAGCATGTTTGTTAGTTTGTGAGATTGCAGCAAGTTTGAAAAAGAGAGAGAGAGTTTGTTTGAGTTTGTGAATTAAGTAAGTTTTAATGTTGGTAGGTTTGTGAATTTAGTAAGTTTTAATGTTGGTAGGTTTGTGAATTTAGTAAGTTTTAATGTTGGTGGGTTTGTGACTTTAGTAAGATATTTGATAGTTTGTGAGATTGGATGTAAGTAAGTTTGAATGTTGGTTAGTTTGGAGTTTGTGAGTTTGACACTTTGTATGCTTGTGGGTTTGTGAGTGTAGTTAGATGTTGGTTAGTTTATCATTTTGGAATTTGAATGACCTATAATGGCATACCGTACTCACCACAAGATGCTGGAACAGCCAGGCCCGCATGACTTGCGTGGCATGCCTGGGCAGAACTCCTCGCTTCCCTGACGAGTCCTCGGTACACTCGTCTTCTGGAGGCGGTGACCCTGAGACTGATGAACAGGAATTGTTTGAGTTTGTGCCTGTGGAAAGAGATAATTTTGTTAACACTTTGCGGAACACTTAACGCCCCCAAACGTAATAACAATAAAACTTCTATTATGTCTTGGTCAGAGTCCTTCAACCGATTAAGGAAGGAAAAATTATGCGCTTAAAGCAAAAAAATAACACGGAAATATACCTAAGTGTCAATATTTCAAAAATTAATTCTTGCTGTCCTGGCTCTCGTAATTCTCGTACAGTACAGTGCAAACTTGCAGCTTGGGTGAATAGATAAAACAAAACATCTTTTTCTCGCGACAATGGCGTAAAAAAACCTCATCATCATTTCAGCCGAAAGACGTCCACTGCTGGACATAGGCCTCTCCCAAGAACCGCTACTTCGGCCGATTCTGTGCTTCCCGCATCCAGCGGATTCCTGCGGCGTTGACAAAGTCATCGGTCCACCTTGGGAGGGGATGGGAGGCCTTCCAACGCTACGTCTTCTGGTACGCGGTCGCCACTCCAGAATCTTTCGACCCCATCAGCCATCTGTTCTGCGAGCAATGTGCCCTGCCCACTGCCACTTAAGTTTGGCAATTCTTCGGGCTATGTCGGTTACCTTGGTTCTACTGCGGATCTCTTCATTTCTGATTCGATCAAACTCCAAGCATAGCCCTCTCCTCCAAAAAAACCTACTTCAGGAAAAAACTAACGTTTCGTTTCATTTTATCAACATTAAAATATTTTGATGGTATTAACCAAAACTTTTGTCTGTGTATTGGCTTACGTACTTCTAAAGTATTTAATCGATTTTGACGCGGCTTTCACGATCATTTAGAGAATTTCTTGAAAGAGGTATTGTATTTGAATACGAAAAAAAAAACAGGGGCACTCCGGGAGTGCTGACAGAAGCGAAAACCTGAAAAAAGAAATCGACATCGCGGTATTAACGCGTTGATGTCTTTAACTCCACGCACCGCAGTAATCAACGCGTTGATGTCTTCAAAAGCTGGTCTCGTCACAGTGTCGCGAAATCAATGGTTTAGTCACATCTCAAAAAACCCAACCCGCCTATAGAAGTTTTTACTTCAAAAACATTTTACAGAAAAAAAAAAAACATCAGCTTTAAAAAGAAACACAAAAACGTGAAAAATTACTTCAATTTCGGAAGTCGGTGCCTGGTTGTATATTTTCATTTTTTTTTTTTGTAAATCATTTTTATCGTTAACTTTTCAGTTGTGATACCTACCCCACATAAATTCGAATACCACTACCTGCTATATGTAAAAAAACAGTGACAGGAACTATTACCTCATCCATATAGAGTGGGAAAAATACGTATTATTGAAGCTAACTCAAAAACTACCCAAGCAAAAGTAATAAAATTTATATGAGACCACCTATGAAGTATGACCTAACAACCAAAAAATAATCATCAAAATCAATTCATAATTGGCGGAGTAATCGGGTAACAAACATACAAAAACATTTAGTCGAATTGAGAACCTCCTCCTTTTGGAAGTCCGTAAAAAATTGCATTTGTGTGAACTTGGGATGGTGATGAAGTTATGAGTACTCACCAGTAAAGGAGTCGGTAGATAGCAGCCCCGCGCCTATCTGACTGATCGGCGTTGAACCTTGCACCACTAGTGACGCTGTAAAGAAATAAAATTACACATCAGATTCGTGATAGTTAATTGATTCTAGCGTGGATCTTGCAAAACCCATTATAAAATACCATAGACGTAAACGTGGCATGGCAACCCGCCGTGTTCAGATTCGTGACATAAGTCAATCGTCATCCTGAGGATGCCTCGTTGAGAAGTGAACCATGTGTCGATTTCTTACAGTGTTTTTTATGACTCTTTAGGAATAGTTAAGCGGAATAGGTTACTAAATATATCTACGTCTATTGTATTTTACATCAGATTTCGCTGTATTTATCGTCAAAGGTGAATATCACTACATTCCTTTCACAGTTATTTGACTTTTGGCTGCAGGACGTAGTGTTCCGTCGTTCAAGTACCTAAATAATCACACACCAATATGTCATTATTTGATTTTGTATGAGCTTTTTATATTATCCTATTTTATATTACTTAAACATAATTTATTTATTAAAACGGACACACGCTTCCCTATCAAGTCCCGGATTAAGCAAGAGCGGGGCCCATAGCAATTTTTATCGATGGGCCCTTGATCTCCTATGGGTTCTTAAGTAGAAAAAAAAAACAATACTCAATATGTTTATTTGCCATCAACTTTCAGAAATATGTTAAAAATTGTGGTACCAATTGTCTGATTGTCTGACGTGGATTGTCTTAGTCGGAAAAGGTATTACGTATCACGTTTTTGTGACATCAAGTAAATTCTATATACTTGCCACTTCTTGGAGTAATTTTCACACAAAATATTACGCTCAGGCGTAGGTGGACGGGTTTGGATACGCGGGGCCCCTTATGCGCGGGGCCCGTAGCAATTGCTACCCTTCCTACGTAAACACACTACGTAAACACATAGGCAGAACTGGATGAACCACATCCAGTTCTGCCTATGTGTTTATTATTCTAGCATATGACTCTCGTGGATTGCAGCTGAAAAATCACCGTCAGGTGACCTTGTGTTGTCATCTGACATTATGCTGAGGAGGCCCTTTTGGCATTATTATAGTTTGAAGATGTATTTTTCTGCGGCAATGCCAATAAACGCATTTTCTTTCTTTCTTTCTAACCTACAATAATTACTCACGTGTGTCCCGTGCCGCGGGCGCATAAGGCAGGTCGCTGTGCGGCGGGTACACCGCCGGGAACGACGCCGACGACAGCGGGGCGGGGGGCGACTGTTGGCAACAAATACAGGGTTGAATATACATGAATAATTTGTATCAGGTTCTGTTGTATTAGGTACCCATGTGTGTAGAGAAATCGAATCGTCTTCGAGCAAATTTCAGCAGGTGGTGATGGCAACTTTGGTCCGTTTAAAGGGGTGCAGTGACCATGATCCTCAGTAAATAGGGACCAATTGAAGAAGAAGTGTGTAAAGATCGTCTCAACTAAAATCGAATCAATTGTCAAATGTGGCCCCTAGCTTCTGACGTTTCATAAGTGACCTTGTAGGTTTATATGAAATAAAATTGAATTGAATCTGTGGCTATACCTCAGAAACATCCTCTTTTAACGTCACACGTGATTGGTCGAATCATTACATTTATATAGTATATTAGCACTCAGATTGTCGCGTTGGTCTAGTGGTCGCAAAACGCTATTGCTGCTGAGTTGAGTTGTATTAGAAATGCCGGGTTTATTTCTCAGTAACAGCCCGGAGTCTAGATTTGTGCCCGGTTGATGGCAATAGGCTCGCCCCCTATTACATGGGACTTAAACATAACTGGCGAAATGTGTAACCCAACCCTTCGGAGAGACAAGGCGTGATGTTTTGTCATGTTATGTATATTATTATGTGTGAAATAAATTCATAATTATGAATGGTTAACATACATTTCATACCTGATATTGTGGCGAGTTCGACGTGCTCGAGTGCTCGTCTATCGAGCCGGACAGATTGTTGTTGCTCTCTACACCACCTGGAAAATTAAATAAAACATTATTTTTGACTGTTCATACTAGTCATTTCTGCAGTATGGCTGCCCCATTTCAAAACCTAGTAGAGACATTTTACAAAAATCGTTTTATTGCATAATCTTGCTAATCTAAGAAGTCCCCACTAAATACAAAACCAGCGTTGAAAATTCATTTATAAGCAGATATATTTAAACATTGAAACCTAGTAAGTGCCCCATTCACTGCCCCGAGATCACTTAAATACCTAGTGACTTTAACCATTTCAAAACCTGGACTTTTCAAAGACTGACCCCTATTTACGTTTTTGCGCTCTCCTGTAAAATTTCGTTTTAACTCCTTACTAGGTTTTGAAATGGGGCAGCCGAATACTTAGGGTACTTGTATAACGGGTTTTTATCCCTACGACGAATATCCGGATACTGAAAGGCTTATCAACACAAATATTTGCAGTTATGTTGGGGTCAGCTTCCAGTCTAACCGGATGCAGTTGACAAGAAGTATTTTACATGAAGCGACTGCCTATCTGACAATCTGCAATCTGTGCCTGTGATTTCGTGAAAAGGGACGGAAGTGTGTAACAAGAAGCCGAGGAAGCGTGCACTATTTGATTTGACCGTCAGATGGTACCAACCCATTTTCCGAGAGGTTGGTACTGACAGCCAAGATGTTAGCAGTCACATAGACAAATCATATGCGACTACTGTAAGGCTGTCTGTCCACTGGAGCGGAGCGAGGCAGCGAAGCGGAGAAATGCGCCAATATTAACCAATAGAATCTAAACTCCGCTCCTATTGGTTAATATTGGCACATTTATCTGCTCCGCTGCCTCGCTCCGCTCCAGTGGACAAGCAGCGTAAGGCTCGCTCGTATTTTTTCTTATTTTTAGTTTTTTTTTTTATGTATGAGCGGGCCCTCATCAACAATTGTATACGAGGCGTATTGTCAAGAATTCCTCTTGTCCACCGGTATCGGGAACACAGTCCAAATTACTCCTAGTCATTTTAGTTTTCGTAACGACTAACTGACCTGAAGAGTAATCAGTCCTGAGCAGGTTTTCACTCTGCATTTTGGTCTTCAGGCATGCGATGTAGCGTCCGCAGAAGTCTCGGCATAGCTCCTGCACCTTCTCTAATTCTAACAGGTGGATCCTCAGCACCTGGAAATTAAATACATGATGATATAGAGGAGGCTCCCTAAATTGTATTAATATTCTGAAAAAGTCACGCATACAATTATAATGGAACTTTAATATATGATTTATTGGATCTTTTTCTTTCCATATGTAAGACAGTTACGTAATTGGAATATTTTCGCTCGAAATCATTTTTTACTGTGGGTCATCCTTAGAAGATAGACATATGCCATCGCGGACTTTTTTGTTAAACTTTTTAAGATCTTCAATCCTGTGGAACTTAAATTGGATGTATCTGTAAAGGTTTGTGCGGCGGACGCCAGTAAAACTCCGAGTCGACATGATTTTTTCCGACATCTTCGACAATAATCGTCATATTTCAGCCAATTTACACAAAACTTTAATGAATTATACACCAAAACCTTCCACAAGAATCACTCCGTCCATTGGTGAAAACCGTTTGAAAATCCGTTCGGTAGTTTTTGAGTGTATCGCGTTCAGACAGACAGGCAGACGCGGCCGGGGACTTTGATTTTTAATATGTAAGGATGTGTTAGCGTTTAGCACGTAGTGGAGTGGTAGGGTGCATAATAACGGAGATTCCGTGGAAATTGTCTTTGGAGTGCCTGGTCTTAATAACGGGTTCTTTTTTATATAGTAACACGATACCCCTTGGTAACACTGGTTGTCAGACTTTTGGGCTTCTGACTACCCGTAACATCTGGTAAAAACCCACCTCAATCAATCTGCCTAGGCTTTTTCCCAACTACGTCGGGGTTGGCTTCCAGTCTAACTGGATGCAGCTGAATACCAGTATTTTACATGGAACGACTGCCTATCTGACCTCCACAACCCATTAACTAGGTAATACGATACCTCTTGGTAAGACTAGTTGTCGGACTTTCGGGCTTCTGACGACCCGTAACGACTGTCAAAGATGAGCCGCCGCAGAATGACAGCCGGAACCAATGGCTTAACGTGCTTTCCGAGGCACGGAGAAGTCTCGGTATGTAGAAATGGTTACCAATCCACGGACCAACCCCGGCAAGCGTAGCTTAGCCTGATAGATCGACCCGTGTGGCTGTTAGTACTTAGCCACGAGTTCCTCTGGTAAAAGCTCACCTGAATGCTCTTTATCATAAGTCCATCTATCTCAGGGTCGTCGACGAGGAAAGGCCTCCTATCTCTCCTCTGGTGCTGCACGAAGGCCTGCAGGTCTGCGCCGAAGGCCTCGGCCGCCGGGGACTCTGCCCCTGCCGTGGCTTGCTCGCAACGCTCCAGAAGGAGCGCCAATAGTGGGAAGAGGGGGTGTCTGGAAGGTTGAAAGGGGGTTGTAAGTTTGCGGAATGATTTGTTTTACGATTAGTACAGTGTAACCTCGTTCTTTTCTACTATGGATTCAATAGTATGTAGGTCTACAAGCATGGTTAAAATTACCTTAAGGCGACGATAACCGACTTTTAATTATTTTATACTGAAGACCACGTCTAAACGAGTAATGTTAATGAATTTGAAAAAATATACATTAAATTAGAAAATTTTCTTAATAACTTAGTATAGGAATGTATAAGATTATGTTTAAATTACATGGTGAAATTAATTTGTAAAGTTATGTCTAACGCGGATAAAAAACTGAGAATCGCGCAAAACCTATCAAACGTATTTTTTATTTAATTATTGATCTTTTAGTATACGTGTTTTATTAAAATACCTTTTGTTTTATGTTTAATAAATTAATAATGCGTCTAATTTGGGACAGCGCTCCTTAATGGGCGAGTCCTATTACTGGCTGGACGTACGACGCGTTGCGTGAGCTCAGTACAGAACACGCTAGCTCACCAGTCAAGGTCACTAGCATATATCTGCGTCTTAATATTTTAAAAGCCTATAATGTTCGATCACTTCCTGCTAACAGGTCCTCTTTCTATGAGAGGCAGTGGGTCCTGGTGAATATAAAATTTCTTAGATTTTTTTTTTGGTTCTAAGATACGCCGGTTGCATTGGCATGTTCGAAGGTTCCACCTTATTATTAATTGAAATCATATCGACGTCTTGACATGTATTTTTATTTTACTTCTATTTCTGAAATGTATTTGATTGTATTTTTATAAGTTTTGACAAAATTTATGACAATTGTTCACAAACTCAACAGCAAACCAACATTGTTCTTTGCAGTACCCTGACAGGGTTCATGTACAAAACCGACAGTAAATATTGTAAAATGTGTTATGTGCATGAGAGCAAATAAATAAATTACTTTAATTTCGGAAGTCGGTGGCAAAAAACGAAAATTCAAAACTAAAGACACCGACTTCCGCAATAAAAGCTATTTTTCACTTTCCAGTGTTTTTTTTTTGGAAGTCGGTTGTTTTTTTTTTATAAAAAGTTTTTATTTTTTACTTTTTAGTTGTGGTACCCACCCCACACAAATTCGAATACCACCACCTGCTATGTAAATAACAGTGACAGGAACGTATTATAACGTTATTACATCGTCCATATAAACCAAGTGGAAAAAACACGTATTATTGAAGCTATCTCAACAAGTACCCAAAAAAGTTAATAGAATTTATATGGGAGCGCCTCTGAAATATGACCTACCAAACAAAAAATAATCATCAAAATCATAAATTATAAAAAAAAAATTTTTTTATAATTTATTATAAATTTGATATTCATCACTAGTAAAGTAATCGACTAACAAACGTACAATCGAATTGAGAACTTCCTCCTTTTTGAAGTCGGTTAAAAACAAAATTCCATCAGCGACACCGAAAAGCATTTGATTATAACTAGGTCCACATGAACTTATAAAAAATGCATACTTATACACGGCTCGTTTGTCCGCCTCGAACTGCGCCTGATCGGCGTCCGCGGCGGGCGCACCGCCGCCCTGCATCCCGCCAATATCACCAGCTTGGCTGCCTCATCTAGAAACAAGAGAAAACTTGAATTGAAGAGGGTTTATTCATCATCAAAATCAGTCTATAATAATTAATTGATTCAGGCGTGACCTCGCAGAAATCCATTATAAAATACAATAGACATTGTTTCACCTCTCAACGAGAAATCCTCAAGATGATGTGCAAGTCAATCGTCATCCTGAGGATGCCTCGTTAAGAGGTGAAACACATGTCGATTTTTTACAGGGTTTTTATGGCTCTTTAGGAATAGTTAAGCGGAACATGTAACTAAATAAATCAACGTCTATTGTATTTTTTTTTTCGGTCTATAATTTACCCACTGCTGGCACTCAGGCCTCCTCTCTGTTAGAGGAAGTGGGCCGTAATTCAAACGGGCACAGTATGGGTTGGTGGATGGCTCTAGGATAAAGCAGTGTCCTCAGAACGTTTTCCTTCATCGTTTCGAGAGCAGTCGTTGAAATAGATAAATTAAACAAAATAAGTATTCCAAAGAACTTAAATAAATAAATAAAGTGCCTGTCTGGGTTCCAAATCACGACCATACAACTCGTCTGTCGGAGCTGTTATCACTGGGTCATCACTGCTTAAGCTGGCAATATATATTGGCCAAGCCTCAGCCAATGGGCGTAGGCAAATTGATACAAGGCGAGTGCCACGGTTTACATGTTGGTCAAGTTCGGAAGAGACCAATGCCAACTGCCAATGCTCACGAGTTTTTCTGGAGCTATCCAAATGGTGGCTGTTATTGCCGAGTGCAGGCGAGCGCCTTTGATTTGTGCAAAATAACTGACACTGTTCCGAAGAGAGACGAGTCGTAGCGAGCGATCCCGAATGGTGGCAAGGTACGCCAAACGAACCGTATACACGTTGGCGCTCGCCTGCACTCGGTCAGCTTGGCAAGCATCGACAAGGCATGACAAATGGGCTGTCTATACGTTGGTACTGGCCTTCGCTCGGCGAGCTACGACCGACATGTATTGCCGGCTTAATGTTATGGTGCGTGTGGCTGAAGAGACGAACCACTTGCTGATAATGATGGTCTTCCCCGGACAATCCAAACCTCCACAAAACTCTAGGTGGAATAATGGTCAAACGCGACACTGTCAAAACAATAAAAATACCCTATTTTTATAATTTCATATAGCAGTGATATCATAAGTCTCTAGTTCGAACCCAAGGAAAGCACCTCTGACTTTTCGAATTCATGTGCGTATTGTATAACTATCACTTGCTTCAAAAACGGTCAAGGAACACATCGTGAGGAAACTGGCAAGCCTGAGAATATTTCTCGACGGCATTTCAAGTCAAATCAGAGACCCATGAGCGACATAAAACTCTGCCACCAGGTTTATCACTAACCACAAAAAAAGAAGATTTTAATTAATTGTTCGGCTGATTAACGTAAGTACCTAATTCAGGGACTTTTGTAATGTACGGTCGCGGTGTTATGAACGCAAGTGACCACATCCCGCGCTGACGTGATCGCACGTGATTTAGGGCCTGACCTCACATACTTATCATATATAATAGCACGCCTGTATCTACGACCGCAAGAGATAGGCAGAGATGTGGGTACGTCTTTCATTGACTTGAATGTGAAGAAGAGTATGTCATGCTCACTCGCTCGCTCGCTTGTTTTGTCTCGCTGATGGTGGCGCGTGTGTTGGAGCATTTAGCTCCCTTCAAAATGGTTGAGCTGAATGGTGCTAATCCATGCGTCAGGTTCGTGAAAGGGCGCCGTCATTAGGGATTGGTCATCATTTAGCTGCCACAGCTTATTTTTATATAATTTTTTAATTGTTTTTTTTTTTTGTATCTTTTAATTTAACGTTCTGCATCGTTCTCACATGTATAATTTAAACATGAATGATGGTCTTGACGCAGAACGTCACTTTCGCAAAAAGTTATCGTGAAAAATTTGACCACTTTCTCAAAACGTCATTTTTGCAAGACATTTTCTCAAAACGTCGTTTTCACATAATGTCACTTTCGCAAAACATTATTTTCGCAAAATGTCATTCAAACCATTTTTTTTTTCTCGAAAGAGACCGAATAATCGGGTAAGAAAATGTAACCAATATTTTGTAACCATATTTTAATTTAAAAGAGTAAGATAGGAACCTACTACGCTTTGGAATGGGCAACTAGCTTCATCTTTCTGAATGACCGACCCCTTGACAATTCAAAAGATCCTGTAAATAGTTTATTTGTAATAACTGCTTTGAGTTTTGAGTTTTTTTGAGTGATGTGTTGATCACCTACATTTTGTTATCTTTAACATTATAATCAGTGCGATACCGCATTGACTGGTCCCGACATATTGCTGCGTTCCGATATTCCATCGACGCAGCTGTGCGTGTCACGTCTACATCACACCACGACGGTAGAGGAGGTCGTGGATGATCAGGATGAAGACCAAGTTCACCTTGAGAGTCGAAAAGTTGGAGAAGATTAACTTCAAATCTTTTGTGGTTGGGGTTCCGACTCATCACCTGGAGACTTTCATGAAGGAGGAATTTTGACCGACGGGTGTTGTGTGTTCGCGGAAGGCTACATGATACCACGACTCAGCGCAATACGTCGCTGACCCAACGTAGTAACTAGATTTTGTAGAGATGTTTTTATTATCTATTAGTTTATTATTTTGTAACATTATTTTTTTTGTGTTTTATCTATAGGCTTTAGTTGCCTGAATATAAAGCAATAATTATATTATAAGACATAATTATTTTCCTGTCCTTTTCCCAATTTATTTGTGAACGGCGAAACATGTCTTTTGCTTCCATACTTGTCTATATCAGTCGTCATCTTGGTAGTCACCCCCTTTCTATCCACTGAAAATACTGTCGCAATTCAGGAACCCATAAAATCCAGAAGGTACCTACGTCATGTCATCGAGATGCCTCGTTGATCTAGTGGTCGCAAGCGAAACTGCTGAGCATGAGGTCCTGGGTTCGATTCCCAGCCGACAAAATGTTATTGTGTTTTTCCGTCAGGGATTTCTCAGTAGCTGGATTTGTGCCCGGTTGATGGCAATAAGCTCGCCCCCTATTTCATGGGACTTAAACATAACTGGCGAATTGTATAACATCTACAACCGTAAACATGTTGATAAAAAAAAAAAGTTTGTGTACTGTGCCAAACCCTTCGGGTATTACAGGCGTGATGTTATGTAAGTAGAATAGTAGACCAACAAGACAATATAAAAATTAGTATTTCCAAAAGTTTTTGCCAAACTTAAACAACTCATCTAGACTCCTATCTTTAACCTACTTTCCAACAACTCCCTAAAATCAATATTATATAACTAACAAAAAAACAACTCACAAAATAAACTCTCAACTTCAAAAAAGCGAACCAATAAACAAACTAAAATAAACAGAAAACAAGAAAATAAACGGCAGACATAACAGACAACATCGCAAACCGTCGGCTGGCAATAAAAAAAGATATTAAAACCGGGCAACACATTCATCACAAGTGTTGCCAGTAGATTGATATAAAATACCACTTATATTTTCTTTACTGTTTCACCAAAGTAATAGTGTAAGGGTAGCTTTATAATATCTATGGGGGAGTTAAGAACTGTTGCGGAGAATGTAAATAATATAATATTATTTAGGTTTGAAGCCTGAAATTGCCAACCCGTCTTGAGCAAGCGTGATGATCAATGCTAGTGCCTTCTCTGTGTGAGAAGAGGCTTTTTCCCAGCAGTGGAACAATAATAGGCTGGTATAATCATTTGGTTTGACCGTAATTGGTTGCGGATTAAAAATCAGACTAATAACGTTAATACTTACATTAAGTACTAGCTGCACCCGAAACTGCGGGGTTCAACTAGTACTTAATGTAACTATGAACGTTATTAGCCACATAAGTCTCGATACCGTGGGAGTATCAGGATAAAAAGTATCTTATGTCCTAAACCAGGTTATGGTCTACCCATGTGCCAAATTTCATCAAAATCCGTTCAGCCGTTTTAGCGTGAAAGTGTAACAAACAAACTCACTTTCGGATTTATAATATTAGTTAGGATATATATATATTTTATATATTCAGGGTTATTGGTTACACGTCGGCAATCCATTAACGGGATTTAGGAGAGGCCATTTACAACCAAATTACCCCTGATAGGCCAATATCAACCATTTTCGAACAAATTTTATTTTAATTTCTAAAGTAAAAATATAAAATGTACCCAATAACCCTGATATACAAGGGTAATGGTTATACATAAACATTTTCAAGTAATTTAACATTTTATATTTTTAAATGTATAAAATTAAAATGTAACCAATAACCCTGATATACAGGGGTAATAGTTATACGTCGGCAATAATAATAATAATCATTTTATTATCGGGCAACTTAGGCCCATAAATAGAATACACAAAATAATATTATATAATAATAAACTTATACATATTAAAAACCTTATACAGGGTCAGGGACATCGACGCGAATACTGTTACCATGGATTCAGTATGATTCTGAACCCCACTGCGTTGAATTTCTCGTAAGTACTTTAAAAAAATCAGCTGTTCCATACATTTTGACCACGTAAGTATTGCACTTTTCTATGAAAACTATAACTATACACGTAATGTGTATTACGCAATTAAGGTACTGGTCATACACGCACGCCGGTTGCGAGCACCTGACCGTTCTGAAGAACATCACCAATACGGTCACTATGTCCTCCTAGGGCATCCCCTCCCGCCGTTGCCACTCTCATCTGCCTCGTAAATACCTGTTGTTAGTCGCCTTTCATTCATCCTCTCAACATTACCAAACCATCTACTCTTTGAAACTCTTGTCACTACATCTTCTTTAAACGCAACGTTACTTTTAGTGTCGAACCGAAACCGAATTTCGGCAACAGTCTCAGTTTCGGCCGAAACGGAAACCGAAACTTCTTTACAAGGATCATGTTTTGAGGGGAAAATAAAGAAAACGTTATTATAATCAGTCAGTCTTTATTTTTTTTAAATATATCACTAAAATCACACGAAAACTCACTACAAACAAAACGAACTACAAACACAAGCCAGTACGACATGATTAGACACGTGGACGCGGCAAAATGTCTTCATCGCTTACTCGCTTGGATGGAATTTAACGCGCCGAATATGACCGATCACAACGCGAGAACCAGTTTCGGTTTCGATCTTAGTTTCGGCAGGTTTGCCGCCGAAACCGAAACTAAACCGAAACTCACTTTTTTGCCGAAACTCGGTCGAAACCGAAACCGAACTTTCGATCCGACACTAGTTGCTTTATCACCTTACCAGAATACTCGCGAAATTTTCCGTAGTTGCATAACTTTTTAATTAGTCTTGATTTTCAATTCATATTCTTTACTGCACCTCTTTAGGTCATGAACTATCCGAATATTAAAAAAAATACTTGGCCAAGGTCTTAAGGTGGAGGCGTGAAAATTTATTCGCTGTTACA
Source organism: Omphaloscelis lunosa (assembly GCA_916610215.1). Taxonomy (NCBI): domain Eukaryota; kingdom Metazoa; phylum Arthropoda; class Insecta; order Lepidoptera; family Noctuidae; genus Omphaloscelis; species Omphaloscelis lunosa. Next base: position 10,897,176 of record OU744273.1, on the reverse strand, counting down.
ATGTTTAGTAGATTCCTCAGCGTATCATTCACTTAATGTTTCATATTTCAGCATTATCACCAAAAAAGCATAAACGCAAATACATTCCTTTAACACGTCTTTAAATAGAAATTTTGCATCGGATTTTCTTTTCCCCTCACAAGATATAGAAGGAAGATAATTAATCCCAACCGATTTGGCTAAAATAAGGATGAGGAAAAGAAAAATGTTTGCTTATTTCGCTTTGTGTTTGAGGAAGCTGAATCTACACTATTTGCCAAACGTTTCCGTCCTATGTATCTACTAATTTCGTGTTCGTTTCAACCAATCTTAACAAGGGGTACCGTGTTACCCAGTAACTGGGTTGTGGAGGTAAGAATGGGAGTTACTCAAAAAAAAAACCGGCCAAGTGCGTGTCGAACCACGCACTACGACGGGTTCCGTAGTTGGGATGAATTTATCCCAAAAACAAACTTAACTTTGAAGTTGAAAAACAAGGTTCTCCCATACATCGATATACGTCACGGTCAATTCTGTTTGTAATCGCAATATTTTTTTTTCGTGATAAAACTACAAATTAACGAATTTCGGACTCTTTCCTTTACTTGTGCTGTAAGACCTTGCTTCTTGCCAAACATGATTCTATGTCAATGGGAAGTACCCTATAGATTTTGATTTATTTGCGAATATCAAAATATGTCGCATAAATGGCCGTATTTCGTTATTGCGTTTACTTGGAAGCTGATTATTGTTTTTTTTTAAAGCTCCAAGGGAACATAGATCTTCGTATTTGATATTAATTTCAACTTGATACCTCTACGCGTTCCTGCGAAAAAGGGTCTTGACAGACTGATGGATGGACAACCAAGTGATCCTATATAAGGGTTCCGTTTTTCCTATTGAAGTACGGAACCCTAAAAATGAATACTCAAAGCATTTATTTTACATACATACACAAACTCACGGTTTCATCTTCCAATGGGGGTAGGCAGACACTACAGACAGCTACCTGCTACGATCCTTACATATTCCTTTTGCCTCGTTTACGTTCATACATCTGGTAATACACGCACGTTTTATGCATTTATTTTAATTAAACCAAATACAGGCACTTTTGAATTAACAGGGAGTCAGTCAGAAAGATGAACCTAGTTGCCTATTCTAAAGCGTTATAGGCTCCATGTAAAATACTGGTATTCAGCTGCATCTGGTTAGACTGGAAGCCGACCCAACATAGTTGGGAATAGGCCAGGCAGATCGATTTTACTCTTGTACTCATAATTCTGAGTTGAAGAAGATTTCAGTAGATATGGAACTATGTATGGCCCGTTCTGATTTGAATAGGCCCTTGTCTATGAATGCCGAAAGCATACAGGAGCACATGAGTCTAAACACCTTTGTTTAAATCTAAATCTAATAAACTAATATAAAGATAAAGAAAAGATTTGACTTTTCGTATGTTTGTTTGTTCCGCTTTCACGCTAAAACAGCAGAACGGATTTCCATTAAATTTGGCACATTGGTAGACCATGACCTGGGTTCTAATATAGGATACTTTTTATCCCTATCTGTCAACTGTCGCTGTCAACAGTGACGTGAGGCCAGTTTCGTAAACATGTGTGCACTTAGAGAGGTGTAGTTTGATTGTAGTTCTATTGTAAATGTGTGAATGGTGGGCGTTTTTGGGGGACTGTCGCATGTAAATTCGACGTTCGAAAAGTGCTGATTCTCAGTCTAATTTGAATAAATGACTTTTGAATTTGTATATTAACTTAATTTATAGTATACACAGAGTGGAGGTGTAGTTTTGGCATGCCTCACTTTATTGTTCGCAGCGCTACCTATGTCTTGGTTTTTTATTTGGTCTGATATAAGCAACTAATAAGATAACCCCCTTATTACAGGTGTCTATAACCAACAATACCCACCCTTTATCAAATTAAAATCTCTCCATCCCTTTAGGGCGTAGAATTGTACATTCGCACTTCCGTACTTCGGCAGACACAGTCCTTTGAAAGGGGGTCAAACTATTACGATTATCTTAGCGGAATCCAATTCAAACTTGATACAACTTTGATATCCAACAGAAAACATCTCATTCAAATGCTGTGATTTAGAAACCTTCTTTGATTTTCTGGAATATTACTCAACGAGCTTCTGCTGTGACTTCGTTCGCAAGAACATAAATACAGGGTGGCAGGGACATCGACGCGAAAACTGTTACCATGGACGGTATCTGGGGACACGGTAGTGCCGGTAGCTTATTTAGTCTTAAAAATTTAGGTCGTTCAAAAGCCAAAGTCACAGATACTAAAATTACGACAGTCATGGTGGGCATTACTTTTGACGTTACAAATAGTTCCGAATTTCTGCCAAATATGGGAATAAAATGTTTAAAACTTCGTTTTTATTACTCTCGTCACAGACATGTAATAAAAGTATCCTTATAGATTATGGAGTCATGAGCCATGTCTCATATTTAAATGCAGATACCTTCTACCAATAATAAGATGTAAATTAGCCGATGTTGTAGACCAGATCCTGGAATTAGTAAAACCCTTAAAAAGTTAGAGGGCGTTTAAGGTGGCTCCTAAATTGTATATTTTGGGTCCACACTCTCGTGAGTGCGCCTCGTGGAGGCCCTTGCACGAACCGCGGCAAGCGGAGTAGACAAGTGCTACCTATCCACACTCATTTTATGCAATCACCCGTCACGCCTCGCGCCTTGCGTCTTTTGACTCCGGTCAAAAAATCGACACTAAGCGGAGCGCGCGCGAAGCGAGGCGAGACGACGAGAGAAGGAGAACACGCTATCCACACTATCGCGCTCGCTTCACCTCGTCTTGCCTCCTGGAGTGTGGACCCGGGGTTATGGTTATAATACAATATACCTAATCCAATATTTTGTAACATCCCGTAAACCCATGTTATGCAAAGAAATTAATTTGTATGTTATCGCTCAGAGATGTAACCTAGAATTTTATTTAGTTTTTAACAAGGATGATGCAAACAATATCAGATTTATAACTAGACCTACCCTCTCACAAATACACAAGCATAACAAATCGTATATCAATAAATAGCAAGTTTTCAACGTATATGTACGTGCCCTGTATACGAGCAGGCTACGGAGGACGCATCGTAATGGCGGACTTATTTCCCGCGCTTTTGCTCAAGTGTTGCCAAGTGTCGATAGTGTTGGTGGGAAAGAGGTTTAATTTAAATAAGGTATGATAATAAAGTGAGTTTTTACATGGAGGTTACATAACATTATCTACATAGCATCACGCACGCCTGTATATTCCGAAGGGTCAGGCAGAGGTGTTACTAATAGTACACCCACATTTACCAGACATTGACATTTGACATTTGGCCAGTTATGTAAATCTCTCTACTGCCATCAATCGGGCACAAATCCAAACTCCGGGCTGCTACTGAGAAATTTCAGATGGTGAAATGAAATGAAATTGTTTGTTCTGTAAATAGGATATCGGAATCACTTTTACACGTCATATCAACGTCAGGTCAACGTCAAAGTACACGGTGGAGCATACGGTGGAGGTCTGCCCAGCTTGGGCGGAGCATCGCCGTGTCCTCGTGGAGGCGATTGGCGGCGGTGATCTCTCGCGTCCGGCCCTGGTTCGGGCCATGGTACGGAGCGAGAGGAAATGGGAGGCCTTCACCTCCTTCTGCGAAGCTGTAATGCTCGCGAAGGAGGAGGCGGAACGCGTGAGGGAGAGGCAAATTTCGCGCCCTCACGCCCCTAACCCTAACCGCCGCAGGAGGAGACGCCCAGGGCGTCGGGAATCGCGAGGCGATTTCCGGCCACCGTAGGCGCGGGCTTGCGGACGGTGAGCAATAGGTGGCTCACCGTCCGATAAGGACCAGGCCCGGGTCGACAGCGCGTTGTGTTCCACGCGCGCCTCAAAGAGATGTCAGCAGATTTGAAGAGGTCCACTAGGGCCGATGCCTGCCGGGGTTGCGAAGAAAACCGAAAGGGAGATCGTGGCCCCCGGCAACAGGGCAACCGAAGGAACACGGGTGGGTTTTAGTCAGTAAGAGTCTGACACGCCCTCCCGCTCCGCCCAGAGCGGGAGAAGTTATTTGATGATTTCCCACCCTCAAAAAAAAAAAGGTCAACGTCAAAGTCAAATCATTTATTTCAAAAGGAACATCAAGATTTACAAAATAATAGAATTGATTCTAGTCGCCCCTTCCAAAAGGTAGTTTTCGTATGGACAAGAATGGGAAAGAAACTCCACCGGTACCTACATTAGTTAAATACACACATCAAAAGTGTCTAGGGATCAAGCATTTTTATGCGGATTTCTTGAGATTGAGATGTGGCTTTGTAATAAATTTATGATTATATAAATTTATATGGATCCTTTTTGGTGCATTTCATAATTTGAAACAGGAACTGTTAATCAAATTCGAGTAAAAGATGAAAATCAGCTGACAATATTTTCCCTATAAAAACATACAACGCATTGAAGACATTATTAGTGCTACTGTTTCCCTACTACTGATTAAAACCAACGTTATTATGGAGCGGCGACATCATTTAAGCAGGGAAGAAATGCTCAGAGCCGTGGGAATGATAGAAGCTGGTTCCCGGCAACGTACTGTGGCTTTAGCTCTGAATACAAGTCAGAGTGTTATCAGTCGACTTTGGACACGTTACCGAAGCACTGGTACCGTGGCTGAGCGCCATGGAGGACGGTATCGCTGCACCACACGGAGACAAGACCGATACATTCAAATCTTAACTCGAAGAGCTCCAACAATAACCGCCATGATGTTAGCCGTGAGGCTTCATCACTCTTCAGGGAACTTAATTAGCGACCAAACAGTCAGAAACCGCTTGCATGAAGTGAACCTTCATTCCCGAAGACCGCTACGGGTACCACCTATAGCAATGCACAATCGTAGGATTCGATATCAATGGGCTCTTGAACACAGAAATTGGGCAGAAGAACAATGGCGTTTCGTGTGCTTTTCTGATGAGTCTCGTTTTGGTATGAGACCGGATACAAGACGTATACGACACTGGAGAACCCCTGGACGCCAACAGCGATTAAAATCCTGCCAGGAAGTCCATCCTTATAGTGGTGGAACCATCATGGTATGGGCGGGTATTTGGATCGGCGGAAGAACTGAGTTGATTTGGATCAGAGGCAACCTCAACGCTCAAATTTATGCTGAGACGATTGTATCTGACGTCATCGTTCCTCTACAAGTGCAAATCGGTTCCTTATTTCAGTTAATGCATGATAATGCACGACCGCACACCGCAAGAGTTGTAAGACAGACTCTCGCCGCAGCTAACATCAATGTCCTGCTCTGGCCTGCTCAGTCGCCAGACTTGAACCCGATTGAGCATGCATGGGATATGCTACAGAGAAGAGCTCTGCCGAATATGGAGGGTATCCAGTCGCAAGAAGACCTTTTTTTGTTGTTGCAACGAACATGGGCGGCCATTCCACAGCGTGATTTGGATGAACTCATTTTGAGTATGCCAAACCGATGTTCTTGTGTTGTTAGTGTTCGCGGTAGAAACACGGATTATTAATTGTTTAAGTTACCCAATAAAATTTTAAAGAAAACTGTTATTTCAGTCTTTTTTTCGAACTTTAATGTTAGTGGTTCAAATGTCAAAAATCCCTTTATTAGGAAAATGGCAAATTTCTTTATTAATGCAAAGGTGACTTGGTTTATCGTTACTGTGACAAACGAAAACACTTTATTTCATGAATCCTTAAAGAAAATTTTAATTAATATCAATCAGGAGAAAAGTTATTGCAAAAATATATGTTGATCCCTAGACACTTTTGATGTGTGTAATTATATGTGAAGACGTTGCACCCGCGAATAAAATAAAATTACTATACCAAAATATGTAAAAAGAATTAAAAACGAAGCAATGACAGATAAATTAATTATGATGTTGTTAATGATGATGATGAAATTAGCAATGATAGATACATGGTGCTCACATATTTACAAACATTGTAAAAAAAAACCTAAAATTTTACAAAAATTATGGAATAACCCAAAAACACTTTACCCGACCTTAGAATCGAATCCAGGAGGGTTCGATTCCAAGGTCGTAGAGTAAAGTGGGTACTTTCTTCCTTTGATTAGGTTAGGTTAGTTTTTAAAGTAAGGTTATATTCTTCTATATTCTCTTGTAGTACCATGAACGGCTGACAGGCAAATTAATAACAACTAACAACTTATAATTTCCACACGAAATCTAATATTGGTAGGATATATTTTGTGTTGAAATAATAAATTTCATACGGACGAAGTCGGCGGTCAGAAGCTAGTCCGAAATATTTCATAAAATACAGCACGAGCAGCGATGGTCACCAAAGACAGGAAATCACCCGAGAAAAGTCTAAAAGAAAACATTTTTCTTTTCTTTTAATTTTAAATGCTCAGCATATAAAGTATGTCAATTTTAACGAAAGGCGTCCCCGTTAACGCGAAATCGTTTAGCGTCCATACAGTCTTTCGACGTGGAACGACAAGTGCGACAAGAGCGCGTGTACAGTGTTTCTTTAAAGTATTAATTTAATATATTTTATGAAAATATTATCATAAAAAAAGTTTTTATTTTGCATGTATAGAAAGATGGCCATCTGGATTAATTTATGCGATGGCCAACAACAAATCTTCTCATTTGCTAGGAATGAATGTAAAAGGTTAATTTCCTAAGGCTTGAAAAGGTCACGTTAACTATCATTTGTGCTTAATTAGATTGTGTGACAAGAATACAGGGTCAAAGAAAATTAGCTAGCAAAACTCCGTAGACGTGATTGTGATCTAAACATGATGAAAAAAAAAGAAATTAATTTGATTTTTTGAAGGGTCAACAACCGCAGTTGATGTGTCATTTGAACAAAAAACCTTTTTTTTTGCAATCTTCACAGACGTGATTGGTATCGATATTTAAACCCGATAAAACACAAGAAAACAAATTTTCTCAATTCATACTTCAAGTAACCATACTACCAGCGGTCGTTGACCCCTCAAGAAAACATCATCATTTTTTTTTTCTTTCGTCGTGTTTATACAGGGTTATTGGTTATACGTCGACAATCCGTTAAGAGGATGTAGGAGAGGTCATTTGCAACCAAATTACCCCTGATGACCCCTATGCCAATGTCAACCATTTTCGAGTAATTCGAAATTTTATATTTTAAAATGTATGAAATAAAAATATAAAATGTACCCATTAACCCCGATATACAGGGTTAATGGTTATATGTCGGCAATCCATTAAGGGGATGTAGGAGAGGTCATTTACAACCAATTGACGCCTTTTGACTCCTATGCAAATGTGAACAATTTTCGAGACATTTGACATTTTGATTTCATACATTTTTAAATATAAAATGTCGAATTACTCGAAAATTGTTGATATTGGCATAGGGGTCATCAGGGGTAATTTGGGTACAAATGACCTCTCCTACATTCCCTTAACGGATATCCGACGAATAACCAATAACCCACCACGTCTGCACAGTTTTGCTAGCTAATTAATTTGACCCTGTAGGTATATCATGGCTGATAGCGCTGATTGACATTGCACCCTTGACTGACTGCAAAGCGTTTCTTATGGCACATTTCATCCCGAATACGCACGCAAGATTTAATCGCCACTGCTGATCATGAGGTCCTAGATTCGATTCACAGGTCGCGAAGTATTATTGAGTTTTTCATCTCGAATTTCTCAATAGCAGCCCGGAGTATGGATTAGTGCCGGGTTGATGACAATAGGCTCCCTCCCTATTACATGGGACTTAAACATAACTGGCGAAATGTGGGTGTACGAGTACAACTCTGCCCAAGCCTTCGGAGAAACAGGGCATGATACCATGTGTTATGTTAAATTTTAATCTTCTGACAGAAACAGAGCAACTTCTCCAAAAGCTTAAATTCTGCTTCCTAAGCAAACAAACTGTTTTTTGTCAGTATTTGTAAAGCCCAAGATTCGCCCCTTCTCTAACAATGACACCCAGAATCAACACAACAAACAGTTGTAGCTAACAAAACTACTGGACACTCTTTAGTCAATATTTGTTTGGGGTTCAACGGTTCGACCACAGTGTAAATAAAATAGAGAAGATCCACTCACTAAAAACTGCCGTTTTCACACTGCAACGATAAGGACACCGACATTGGATTTTTAACACTCCGCTTAGCGCCAAGGGTTGGGTTGCACCCTATTGGATTCTCATCGCTCTGCTCAACATCGAGAGTTGAAAATCCAGTGCCCGATAAAATCCCGCCGCGATATTTTTACGTCCGTGCAACCGTGAACGTGGGCTAAATGTAAGCACTGTATAACACAGAGTGTAAAATTTTCTGCTGTCAATATTTTCATCAACTTCTTACGCTAAGAAATTTCATCTCTCGTGCTCGGCAATTCTTTTTACATACATTCACTTCCTCAGTCATAATACCAGTCAGTAAATGCTGCAGGTCAAAAACCTCTTCTCATTCAGAGTTTGTTTTAATCCCAGTAGTCTCCACACGGTGGGTGTCTGAGGATGCGCGGCGCCGCCGAGGTCGGCCCAGAAAGAGGTGGCGAGACGACTTAGACACGTACTGCAAGGGATGTATCGAGTTGGCTCTGGAAAAGGATGCTTGGAAGAATTTGGGGGAAGCCTTTGCTCATAAAAAAGTACGTTCCCATGGGATATTTTCCAACATCCAAGCGAGTGAAGCCGCGGTAAAAGCGAACAGCTAGTTTATAATATTAATATATGGATAGCGTAAACTTTTTTTTTTGGGACGTGCTCGTGGCTAAGTAATAACAGCCGCAAGGGTTGATCCATCAGGTTAAACTACGCTTGCCAAGGTTGGTCCGTGGATGGGTGACCATCTTTACATACCGAGACCCCTCCGTGCCTCGGCAAGCACGTTAAGCCGTTGGTCCCGGCTGTCATTTGTGGACGTTTGATAGGCAGTTGCTTCATATAAAATACTGGTATTCAGCTGCACCCGGTTAGACTGGAAGCCGACCCGAACATAGTTGGAAAAAGGCTAGGCAGATTGATTGACTAACCTGGTGTCAGAGTTTTAAAGCCGCCCACGGGCCTCTGACTTCGCTTCACATGCCGTCGAGAAATATTTCACAGGCTTGCCGATTTCCTCACGATGTGTTCACCGTTTTTGAAGCAAGAGATTATTATATAATACGCACATGAATTCGAAAAGTCAGAGGTGCGTGCCTTGGGTTCGACCTCCAGATCTATGACTTGGCAGACCGTCGGTCACACCACTAGGCTATCAGTGATGTAATAATATGAAATTAAAGTACACTTAGTGTTTATAATATTAAAGTATGGATAGTGTGAACCTTTTGCAAAACCCCTGTTTTGTGAACCGACTCACTATCTTTGTTAATAACATCTACCGTCCTTTGTTTATATCCCTACCCTAATTCCGTAGGTACCTTTCCTGTTTGCCGGATAGCTACAAGTAGCAGGAAAATTGTGGAAATTTTTGTAAAATATTGAAGTTTTGTAAAAGGGGCGCGTGGCTTAATAACCGGGTCGAATGAAGGTTAAGCTATGCTTGCCGCGGTCGGTTCGTGGATGGCTGACCATCCATTAAAATCGAGACCCCTCCGTGTCTCGGAAAGCACGTTAAGCCGTTGGTCCCGGCTGTCATTCGTAGATCTTTGACAGTCGTTACGGGTAGTCAGAAGCCCAAGTCTGACCAAGGCGTATCGTGTTATGTCCACATTACTGGTAAATGCGGTAGTGGGGCGCGTCATTTCAAAGTAGACAAGCTTATCTAGTAATTGGGTTGTGAAGATCAGTGAGGAAGTCGCTCCATTTAAAATACTGGTATTCAGCTGCATCCGGTTAGACTGGAAGCCGACCCTAAAATAGTTGGGAAAAGGCATAGATTGACATGGAAATTATCGGACGGAATGTTCTAAGTGACGGTGGGATGGTATTTTTATGTTCGTTATGCGGGTAGTTTAGTGTTTGTTGGTGTTATTTTGCTAATTATTATGTATTTTGCGTCGATAGCGTGATAAGGACAGAGATAAAGGCCAACTAATTAGATACTACATTTTCAAATGGTACTGCAAATTATGGCATGACGTGGAACTATTTGATATATTTTCCATACAAATTTTTAGGGACTCTACTGTTTGACATTGTACATCCAAAACATGATATCTTTTTATCTCATTATTAATTTTGTCTGTACGGAAACAGAATAGTAAAATAATAAGCCATTAAAAAGTTAGGAGCCAACAAATATTTCTTTTTCTTGCTGATTTTAATGCAACTTTGGGCGTAAATGAGTAATAAAAGAAGTGTAAAATCTCGCCACCACTCTCAAGCTCAATTATCGAACAGTTCGATAAACTTTTTTTGTAATTGATTCATGCAGCAGTTTTTTCATAAAACTCGATTTTCCAAAGGACTTTTCGTATTTTTTCACGAACTCGTTTTACTAAAATAGTTCGGAACGGTGTTTTTCTGCGTGCGAACTAGACGTTGTGCATATAGACCAGCGTCTAACTGCTCATCACTGATACTGTCTCTGTTGGACACGATTCCAAGTGAGACAGCGGCTTGTTGACCATGCCCACCAATGAGTTCGAGCCCGCGACTAGTTCACCCTTAAGCCTTCGGCACATTACTGTCTCGTAATGTGTCGTGACGTGGAAGGACCAATCAAACGAATCTGTTCAGGAGTACGTCAAATCACAACGAATATTGGTTGGCTAACACTGCGTCAGGAGGCGTCACGACACGACACAACACAGTAATGTAAATCTGGCTTAAATTTTTCTGGTTCAAGTTTCTTACAAAATAAACCACGCATTAATTCTCTCAAGAGGTGAAATAAAACCAAGGGTTTTCCATCTTGCTTTTTTATCTAAAGCTAAATAATTATTCTGTTATTTTTGTGTCAAAAATGCCGTGATCGTTAAATTAATTATTAGTCCGATCATCAATTAAATCCTACCGACATAACCCGCAAAATCATCTCTCACTCAATAAAATCATCGTCTAACAAAATCTATCGATAAGTTATGTCCCATCCCTACGCTCTCTACTAACGACACCGCGCCGGCAAAATAGACGCTAGATATATTCTGCATGCAACCGTGGATCGTCGAAATGTCTCCAACTTTACATTTGATTTTCGAACAATTTATACCAACTATTATTTTTGTTTTAAAAGAGGTTTTTGTTCAAAACAGACTTTACGGATGGTTTTACTAATCGTAACGTTTGGTAAAGCAGATTAAATTTTACCAGGTTCCTATTTATTAACGAATCGCAATTGATACATATCGATTCGTTGCAGTTTGCTTTTATAACTCAGCAGTAATTTTTTAAACACACTGTATCAAACAATATCAATGAATCTGCCTCTTTTCCCAACATGTTGGGGTCGTCTTTCAGTCTAACCGGATGCAACTAAATACCAGTATTTTACATGGAGCGACTGGCTATGGCAAGCGCCCCATGTGACTGTTATGATTTAGCCGATTCAGACGAGCCCCTTCAGTGCACCAAACAATATACATCTTTAAAAAAATATTGTAATTGATCTTTTGAGGAAATAATAACTTGCATAAGGAACTATACGGACATTGATACTTTCCCTAATCTACTGCAGGAAATTTAAAACAAACAATGCACAAAAACGCCATCTGAAATTAAGGAACAGACAGAAAAACAAACGCCATACAAATTCCTTCGTTCCCCAATCACTGAAATAAAACAAATAGAAAAAAACATGGAGTCCTTTTTCCCGCCATTTCGTTCTCCCTTCGAGGGCCCTTCAATTTAAACTCGTTCCATCCGAAAACGATAATTAAAAAGGAAAAATCACGCCGCCATCTTGCTTTTACGTTCGGAAATCCTCTCGACGTGTTTCCCGCCTTTTGCAATTAGCTCAATTTCTGAACGTCGCGTCCCGTGTTGCTAGAGTGCAAAACTTAATTTGTTTGATTTTTTCAAGTGATCATTATTTTAATGGAGTTATAGGTGTGAAGTGCAATTGTTAAATTGAGTTTTCATGGTTTAAGTAGGCCCTGATTTGGTAGGTAAGGGTAAAATAATTTGCACTTAACTGGAATAGATCATTATTGCAAATCAGGGCACAAGAATGAGTAACCATCTTTCTCTGTGTAGGTACTTGGCGTTTAAATCTATCTTTTAAACGCCAAGTTATATAAAAAAAATTAATGCAACACAGAAAAAAACACAACACACAAAACCACAATTAAATGATGAATTCATTCATAAATCGTCTAAATCAAAAGCCATCATTTTAAGCTACCCATTCATTTGGAAAAGTTAGATGGGACCTAAAACGAATTGCAACCACAAGTATGATCTGTTGGGAGTACCAAGCCCAGAGAAGCACGTCACAAAAGGACAGAAGTCTATTAGATACTCAGTAGGGGTGGAACATGTCTGTCAATGATGTCATGCAAGTTAAAAACTGGTTTTTAACATACCTCAAAAAAGGAGGAGATCATTAATATTCGAATCCATGTTTTTCCTTTTATTATGAACAAAACTAAAGCCTAAGGCCCATATTACACTGGCGATTTACGAGCGTGTTTCCAGCGAGGCGTTTGTTTAAATGTGCTCCCTCACCGGGAGCATTCGCCTGTAATGTAACGTTCAGAGTCAAGCATTACAACAGTCAGGGAGGAGAATCGAGCATTACAGTGCGCAACCTGTATTGATACAATTCGAGCTCACAACAACGTAACCTAATGATCAAAATCGCATCTGAAATGTTACATTACAGGCGAATGCTCCCGGTGAGGGACCATATCGCGTTCGCTGCGTGTGCATAGCGAGCACGCCACGTGTACGCAACGTGTTCGCCGCGTTTACGTAACGAGAGCAATTGACGTGAATGTACAAGAAAGAGGGAGATAAGTGTATTATGGAAACGCGGAGAACACGTCGCGTAGTAGCGGCTACTTCGCTTCGCACTCTTTAAAACCACGAATACAAATCGCTTCGCTGGAAAAACGCTGGCAAATCGTCAGTGTGAACTGTACCCTAATTGCGTAACTTATTTTCGTAAACGATTATGACTAATTTGTTTCATTTTGACAGTTCAACAACATTCATTGCGTTATTTACGTTGTTGAGCTGATTTTGTTTTTCCAACTTATGAAGCAATGGATTAGCAATCTGTTTCAAATCGAAACAGATTGTGATTGATCGTGTCTTACGCAATTAAGGATACGTATCTACGCCATTTTGCAAATACATACTAGTCGTATTTCAGTGATAGGTCAGACTAGATCTCACGACCTTTATGCATGCGCTTAGTTTCGTCACACAGTTCTATTTAAATGTTCACAGTATTGATTGAAGTCTAATTTTATATCTGTTACTACTATTTATGTACCTATTGTAGTGCTCTTTGTTCTAAATATATTATAGATATGAGTTCTTGGAGATTTTGAAGACAGCTGTACCCGTGAAAAGCTAATTGGGCAATTTTTTTTTTTTTTTTAGATTCCGGCCGTTGTCATAATGCGTTCTTGACAGCTGTCAGTTCCATACTAACGAATATGTTTTGAGAATTTGATGCGTATTATAACTGGAAATTGTCTAACTGACATTTTAAAGATTCGTTCAAATCCATCTAAATAACGTATGTAGATAAATGGTGCAACAATGTCATTGACACATTCGAGTTGAGAATCACGAACACAATAGAAGCAAGTTACACGATTCTTCATTTGTGGAAACAAGAAAAAGCACAAGTTTTCTTTCTGAAAATTTAAGATTCATCTAAATCCGTCCTAAATTGGTATTCAGCTGCATCCGGTTAAACGGGAAGCCGACCCCAACATAGTTGGGAAAATGCTAGGCTGATTTGCTTACGTAATCTTGAGACAAATATGTCGCATTTTCTTTTAAATTAAATAGGGCCGTTGTCGCCATTTTTGACTATTATTTAACCGGTATTCAAAACAGATCTGCAGTATTAGAATCACGTGCGACCTCCGCACTAGCCGACGTTATTGTATATTTATGCTAAACGTTTGATTTGTAAGCCTGTTCGAGTATACATGGTTCTCCTATAGTTGACGTAGTGGCGTATGTCGACGAGTTGACGTTTGCTAACGAATGGAAAGAATAATTACCCCTTTATTCATAAGTAGTTGCATATAAAATGATGTACTGCTCTCTCTGTTCATTGAAATGGAAAGGACAAAGACATGAAGGCTTTAGGCTTTAGAAGGCGTAGGTACAGGCAAGATTTCTTGAAATGTTAACAATATAATACTCTTTTCTGGTTCCGTAGTTGGGATGAATTTATCCCAAGAACAAACTGAACATTGTAGTTGAAAAACATGTCCGCCCATACATTCCAACTGCAAATGCAAGTTGGTTGAATATTACTCGTTAAGAGCGTTTATCCTAAAAGTTGGCAACGTTGCAAATAGCTGTCAAATATTTACCTATTTTCATTAATTCGCTGTTTTGATTAATTTGGCAATATTACTGTATGGAAATATGAAATATGGCTAACTAGTGAACTAGAATATTGATTACGAAATGCAATAATTAATATCGTAACATCAAATATTTAGTTTTATCTAAAAAAAGTATTTGGAAACTTTCCAAATGCCTTTTTACACCTAAAACGGTTACAACATCAAATTTAGTGTTACAATTGCAATTCATTATTAATATTCTAGTTCACTAGTTAGCCACATTTCATATTTCCATACAGTAATGTTGCCAAATTAATCAAAACAGCGAAATATTTGACATCTACTTGCGACGTTGCCCACTTTCGGAATAAATACTCTTAACTTGTAAAGCCTACTTAGCTGTGATAATTTTCCTTTTTACTTCGTTATATGCCGTATTTTTTTTTTGACATATCCTAAAACAACCATTTACCATTTACAGGTATGACAGCTCATTGAAGTGAGCCGTCATACCACGTCTCACGTCACCTAAGTTTACGGTAAGATTTTTACAGATATGCAACCGCAGTACAGAAACAATCGGCAGGAATTTTTCACGAAAATGCAGCTGCAATCAATCGCATGTAAAGACAATCTTGCAACAAGAAACCTTATCTAATCGCTACACTTCGTAAACCGATTCCGCGAATTAATTTAATCAAGATGCAGGTGCCAACGTCATAGTAAAAATTGTGTTACACAATAATTATCTGACACAATGTTAAAAACAAAACAAAACAAACTAGGCTGAGAATCAGCACTTTTTGAACGTCAAAATGACATAAGACAGTCCGACAAAACGCCCACCCTTCATTACTTCCTAGTGCTTTAGCTGGGAAGTGGCACAACAAAATACCCAATTAGTCATGTAAAAAATTACTGAAACACAGAAAAAAACTATAGTAGAAACTATTTTTACAAGCAACTAGACAAAACTCGATATTGAGACAAAACGGCAAAACCGCATCGATTCCCAGAGCCTACATTCTTAAAATATTCACAAAGGGCGCTTCCAATTGCCAGCAATTCTACCAGTACTGCAAGAGAGGAGCGTAAACATATGTATAGATTTACAGTTTTCCCGGAAAGAAGGGTAAATAAACAGTCTGAAGACAATACTGTATAAATATGATAAGAACCAATCTTGGGAAGGGTTAGGGTTGCGTTGCGAAGGGGTTAAATTAGTTTCTGGATTATTCTGGATGTTAAAAACCTAAAAATATTGTATACACTAACTGTTTTTAAGGTTCCGTATATCAAAAGGAAAAACGGAACCCTTATAGGATCACACGTGTGTCTGTCTGTCTGTCCGTCTGTCACAGCCAATTTGCTCCGAATCTAATGGACCGATTAAGTTGAAATTTGGTACACTTAATGTGTTTCTGTGACCCAAACACAGACGTGTAACGTAAATTAATTAAATTAGAAAAAATAAATAAAAAGTTTTTCAAACTATTACAAATGTGACTTATCATACGAAAGGGCTTATTGCGAGGATCTAAAATACATTTTTTTATAATTTTGAAATAAATACTTAAGAAAATAGATGAAAATTTACCATTCCCCCCTTATCTCCGCATAAAATTTAGAAAACAAAAAATACAGAGAATAGTTCTATGCTTATAGATTACAGGAAAACCTTTAGGAAGTCTATGGTCTTAAAATAACATGGTAAATCACTCAATATTGTGCGTACAAACTTATTCGCAGTTAGAATATAATATATGGGAGAACATATTTTTCAACTACAATGTTACGTTTGTTCTTGGGATAATTTCATCTCAACTACGGAACCAGAAAAGAGTATTATATTGTTAACATTTCAAGAAATCTTGAAAATTTTTTCGTAGTACAGGATGGTGTTGCCGTCTATAGATTTTCAAATTCTACCGTTTTTTTTTACTTATGCAGACTTAGCGTGGCCAGACTATAGCAGACTGAAAGATCATGGAGCGGTGGATTGTATTACCTTACGTGGAGACTCTTTGTAACATAATATATAATCTCGCCTGTTCCTCAGGCAGATCCCAGAGGTGTACAGTAGTCCCAAGTCTTACCTAAGGGCGAAGCTCTTGCCTTTTTAAACGATTTCAAAAAAGAGGTGTTTCTTTTTGTATGTTTGTTATGCGATTACTCCGCCAATTATGAATTTATTTTGATGATTCTTTTTGTTTGGTAGGTCATACTTCTACTTCCCATATAAATTTTATCAACTTTGCTTGGGTACTTTTTTGAGTTAGCTTCAATTATACGTATTTTCCCCACTTAGTCTATATGGATGATATAATGATGTCATAATAAGTTCCTGTCACTATTATTATAGTATTCGAATTTGTGTGGGGTACAACAACTAAAATGGGAAAAAAAAATTACAAATAAAAACACCGACTTCCAATATTCAAGTTATTTTTCACGTTGTAGTGTTTTTTTTTTTTTTGAAGTGAGTTGTTTTTTTTTTTTGTAAAATCTTTTTATCTCAAATCTTGACTCCTAGCTACTACCGAGAAATTCCTTAAGACTTTTTTGATGCACCCCATTATGTACTTTAACTAACTAAGCCTAAATTGTCTTCCCTCACCTACGAAAATACAAATCATAGTGATTTAGGTCATACCCTCCATTCCGGGACTCTACTGCAGTTTCAGTAACATAGAAAAACGAATAAAGATGCTCTCCCAGGGCACTTATTAACTCTCTTGGAATGCGCAACGAAATTAACCGTAAGAGGAAAGAAAATCAAGTTTCCTCCTCAGTAATTAGCAAAGCGGTGGGTTCTTCTGAGATAAGAATTTTGATGGCTGTAGCTGTTTTTTCGAGACGTCCTCAAAAGTTTAACCTTGGCTTTAAAATGGGAAGATAGTTAGTCTCCTGATAAAACTTACACCATGATTTTAAACTCAATCATCTATTCAATAATTGTCAAACTCTTAGCCTCAAATACGAGTTTAATTGTCGCTAACGAGACCCAATAGAATTTTTAATTGTTTAGCTTTGTATAGGCCAATCGATAGTTGAGCGGATACTCCAAAGACTTACCACACTATATATTAAACCACATAAGTCATGAAGACTAACCTCATCATCTGCCTAGCCTTTTCCCAACTTAGATAGGGTCGGCTTCAGTCTAGCTGAATGCAGCTAAATACCTTTTTTTTTTACATGGAACGACTGTCGATCTAACCTCCACAACCCAGTTACTGATTAAACGATGCTCCTTGGTAAGACTGGCGACAGAGACCTAACGGTGACATAAGTGGCATAATATGGAAACGTCGATTAAAATTTTTGCTTCAACCCTACGCAGGATCAAGATCCACATTGTATTTAAATCTACATGAAGCCAGCATCGCATCTAATATTTTAAACAGTGGTTAGTCTAAAAAAGCATCTTTGGCAGAAAAAATAGCTGGTATTTTTGAGGCTATCTCTTAAGTGTTCTACGTCCAGAAAGTGTTACAATTTGCTTCATCGATAAGTTGTCAAATCAATTATTAGAAGTCTACAAAGATCATAGCAAGCGTCGGTAATCTCTGCCTACCCTCACAATCAAAAAAACTTATTATATTTTGATTTGACAAACGCCGAAGGCTTTATAGAGTCGATGGCTCCGAGAAAGGGTATCGTAATTTTGCCTTTTTTTTTTCCCAGAAACCTTTTTCCTTACTATAGTCAACCCTGCTCCTGACACTGCAAGATATTCCCATCGTGTAGCCTGCACAGTACTCAATATTTGAACAGATGCGCAGGGGTGGCGGCTACGTTATTTTTATGCGACCTACATGAAAATGTAGCTACCCCCACGTAGTGTGGGGACGGTATCGATGTATCGATAAGTGGAGAATTTATTTTATTTATTTATTTCTTAAAACTTTATGCACAAGTAAAAAATACTGTACAAAGGCGGACTTAATGCCTGAGGCATTTTCTACCAGTCAACCTTAGGGTAATGCAGAGAGAAAACATAGCAGGTGCAATATAATTGATAGATAACTAGAAAAATTATAAATACTAATACATAGAGAGAATGCTGTTTTGCTAAGTAATTTATGGGTTTAATCAGTTATTTTTCTAACGTGCAGGTAAGTACAGAAGATTTTGCTAACAATCAATGTTAGCCTTTGGTAGTTATTTGGCTAGTGACAAGTTGAGCGAAACTCCGAGAGTTGTGCGTGGCAACGCCGCAGATGTTTTTATACCCAGAGTGTAACGTTTGTAAATTAGTAGACTTGGCCCCCAGATATGACATATTCGATACATTTTCACTTGCTACGGTGGAGCAGAATCAAGAACGCATTTTATCGCTTTGATTTATTCCTATCTTTATTGTGAAACAACTCATGAACATATAGGCTTCTATACATAAAATTAAAGTCACTTTTCGTGTCTATCTGTGTGACCGCGTTTTTCTTCTAAACTATGCAATGGATTTT
This sequence comes from Omphaloscelis lunosa, assembly GCA_916610215.1. NCBI lineage: Eukaryota > Metazoa > Arthropoda > Insecta > Lepidoptera > Noctuidae > Omphaloscelis > Omphaloscelis lunosa. Next base: position 10,878,264 of record OU744273.1, on the reverse strand, counting down.
GATACGACTAGATACGAGCTTGTAACTGCGGGAATTACCGAGAATGCGCGAGAATTCCCCAGAAAACGCGCGACGCGTTATTTGGCTCGTATCTAGTTTGTACGTTACACTCTTGACATAAAGTACATTATGCTTTGTTAAAAAAAATCGCTTCCGCTCGTTCCGCGGCAATGTAAATTGAGCCTAACATTGAGGCTCAAGAAGCTTTGCCATGGAGGGCCGTTGGCGCCTATTCAAACAGTGAACATTTACGGACTTATTATAATTTAATTTAATGAATATTTAATACAGTTACTAATACGTCATCATTGGCATGCAATGAACTGCTGAGTATGGGCGTCCTACTGACCTATAAGGTATCTTGAACGATTAATATACTAGTGACCTTATCGGAATTTTGCGTTTTTTTTTTGTTAAATATGCTACAGATTCTAGTGTAGGTACTCGTAAGAGGTCTTTGTGAATGAGTTGTCCGGGGGAGTCCTACCATAATAATTTTATTTTTGTCGACAAACAGTCTCTCTTACTTATAAAAGTTGCATATTTTTTTGACGTCTTTTAATTTTAAGCAACTGTTATAAATAATGGGATATTATGTTCCAGCTTTTTACCGACACGAATAGTATTATAAACACCTAATGAGGCTCTCGTTGAGCAGCTGGATTAAGGGCTTGATTCAGAAAGCGGTACTCCTGGACACGGCTTGCATTGTTAGGAAGCTCCTCTCTGAAGCCCTTACCCGTAGCTTGCAACCTGTTCCCGATATCGGGCTACTATTTTATTATATTTTCAAATGTTTTTATGTTGCTTTATTCTAATATTTAAAAATATAATTTATATGTAAACGGTGAAATAAAGGAAATTATAAATAAAAAGGATTTGTATTTTTAATAAGGTACGGACTAATTTATAAGGTACGGAATATGAAACGTTTCAGCTTTGGCTTTTGCATTGACAATAACTAGGTATTTCATACCTTCAGAGGTTTCTCCTTCTCCTACTTTTAGGGTTATTGACAACGCTAAAAGCATAAAATATTAGCGCATTTATGGCTTGAATCCGATCCAACCTATCTCTTGCTGCCCTCCCCTGCGACGCCCTAAGCCAAAGTCTGTACCCCACAGGGGGTGCCCTTAGCGTGCAGTCGCGTTTATGTTTTAAACTGGAGGCCTTAATTTATTGAGGCACCCACAATCCAGCCCGGTTAAGCAGCCAACAACCTTCTAGGCTGACCTGCGAGGTGCCAATGATAAAAAAAATATTTATTGCTAAGTGTGTGCATCTCTTTATCAAACTTTAACACTGCCAAAATATTTCAAAATTACTTATATTTTACAACATGGCGGTATTTAATACCTGTCCATTACGAACAGCTCAGGGTCAGCCACATATTAACACTAAACGCAAATTATGTTAACTTATAATTATAGTTATCCAGCCATAATAACATAATTTTGGACATTGATGATATTAAGATGGAAATGACTCAGAAATTAAAATGATTTCGTCATGGTTTGGTAAAGAAATATTTAAATTACTTAGCGTGATCTTGCCACAGAATCTAAGAAATAATACCAGATGATTTATCTTTCTTGGGGTCGGCGAAACATGACTTTTCCTTCCATACTTTTCTATTAGTAGATAGTCATCTCGGTAGTCGCTTCCTCTCCATAGTTTCTTTGATCGTCCCCTGTCCCCCGTCACGAAGGCATCGTAAAAGAAAAAAAACTTCACGCATTTAAAAGCACAGGACGCTTGGGGGAGGCCTATGACCAGCAGTGGACGTCTTTCGGCTCAAATTATGATCATAGAAAACTTCAAAGACTTTTAGAACAATTTTTGGCAGCTCTACATATAAAGACGCAATATAAATGAAGCCTGAGGCAAAAAACTTATAAAAATAATGTAATAAATAATTGCTTAACAGACCTACGTAGCTCGTCATGGCCTACGCACATTAGTTACACCTGAGGCTAACTTTTAAGCAAGCAATACAGTGTGTATCAGAAATATGTTATAGTATAATAAGGATTTAAGGACGTCAGGTCCGGGCACCTGTCAAAAGTGTCAAAGCGCCTATATTTTCTTTAGTCATGATCGTGACTGAACGATGAACGAATGAATGAAACAAATGATTAACGTCATCATATTTTATTTATATTCAGTGTCGAAATAGAAGACCTCTTGTCAAAATGGCGCCAACTGGTGGCGTGAATTTTCATCAAAACCTTCATTGCGTAACACACTTTCAATTACAATCCGAGTTTTGAAGGATATTGTAAATCCATTACAACAAAGATTTGAAAAATTCTTATACAATCAACATGCAGCACACAACAACATCGAAATGAAAAAGAAATATCAGCTGTCTTATACAAAACTTCAATAACACTCGAACCAAATGTATGGGACACCTGTACCCTAATTGCGTAACTTATTTTCGTAAACAATTATGCCTAATTTGTTTGATTTTGACAGTTCAACAAAATTCATTGCGTTATTTACGTTGTTGAGCAGATTTTTTTCCAACTCATGAAGCGATGGATTAGCAGTCTGTTTCAAATCGAAACAGATTGTGATAGTGTTGTATTACGCAATTAGGGTACTGATTATGCTTTCGCGATTACGAATTTGGTCCCATGGAGAAAATTGTTCCATTGTTGTTGTTTTGTTGTTGTTATTGTTATAATACTACCACACATTTCTGATACACGCTATATATAAACCTTCATAGTAAAAATATGTGGAAGATGTATGAACACACTTGTGAATAAAATGATTAGAATCGGGATACTGAGAAAACGATTTGATTGACCAACTAACCTTGTTTGATTATTATCACCGTAGTTTTTTATTAAATAGTGACCTACAAAGAGACTGAGGTCACCATAAAAAAAAAACAGTGGCACTCCGGGAGTGCCGACAGAGGTGAAAACTAAAAAAAAACTTCCAAATCATTTAAAGTAAAAATACTTGCATAGAACATTGATCCGTAATGAAGTATAAATATAGAGCACAATCGCGTTTACAAAAATGAGGTTTCGGTAACGGTTTAGCGAGTTCAATTGTTTTTTCTCATCTCAAAACTGCCCAACGCGCCTAAAGTTTCACCTTAAAAAAAAGACCATTATTGTCCCACTCAGGGCAAAGCTCTCTTCTCATACAGAGAAGGCAAGAGCATCGATCACCACGCTTACTCCAGGCGGATTGGTGATTTCGAACAAAGAATATAAGAAAACAAAAATATTAACAATCGATATGTCATCTACCGATACTCGCCCAGCACTACGCCAAAGAACTCACCCTTTCCTATTTTGGCGCCCTCGGAAAATACACGAATTTGTATCTCAATGCCAACCTCTTCTATTATTTAACTAATATTAACATAAATTCTTTGGGCCCAGATGGAAACTCGCCTATATTCACGCCTTGAACGTTCAAAGGGAACGGCAGGTGGGTACGCTGTTTATTTAGTTTTGTTTAGAAAATTTTGCGTACGTGGTTAATTTTGTGTTTATTTTATTTTCAGCTTGCCATCTTATGTTACAGTGGCATTAGCACGCTTAGCATGACAACCATAGACTCGGGTTTTGTCGGCGGAAGAATAGACAAAATGATAGATTGTGTTTTTTTTTTTACTATTGTTTCGTCGACAAAACCGTGCAGTTGACAACATGAAAAATTATGACATTTATGGAAATGTGAATAGACTAAAACCCCAACCACAACATAGGTCAATTGGGAAAGAGTAGGAAGCGGTAACGGCAAATAAGCAGATATAAGTAATGAAATAAGTCAACGAATTAAGACACAGTAACAACAAGATGATTGCTGAAAAGTTGTTGCCAAATATATCGACGAGACGTTGAAATATTGCACGTTCCTGAAAGGAAAGCACTGCATTGCGTAATTTGAACTACCAACGTATTACTTAAAATGATTAAAAAAATTGGTGGTTTTTGAAAAAAAAAAAATACAAATGTATGAGCCACTAAGGGCCTTACAGAATAAAGATACTTTGGTTTACCGAAACGGTTGACCACTTCCCTTTGTTTTCGAAAACGCGGTAGGCAGTGACTAGTGCAGTTAGTAAATTAAAACAATAATAGCGCGAGCAGAAACTGCCTTTGAAAAACTTTTGATAAGTTTTGATTCAATTTATGTTAATGTTCACTAACTCAACAGCAAACTAACATTGTGCTTCGCAATACTCTGACAGGATTAAGGCGGATCCGCAGTTAGCCCGCGAAATTCAAATTTTCTTACGTTTTTTGCAATTTGCAGATTAGTGTCAGATTGTTTCTTGATAAAAATATGATTCGCGACTATAAAAGATATGTATTTTGGTTGGTAGCTATATTGGCGTGTGCTAGCTGACATATGGCTAATAATTTATAATTTTATTTATGTTTTGTATGTTTTGTGTAAATTATTTTGCATTCTATTGTATAGAATCGATTTTATTTATTTTTCTAACTCAACATCAAGATACACAAAGTAGGTTAAATAGATACGTGTTATCGAAGTTAACTCGAAGACGACATATGAGACCACCGCGTAAGCTTCCACTAACAAACGAAAAAAAAAAGTTTCAATATCGGTCCAGAATAAAACTGACGAAAATATATTTGAAAAAATACGAATTTCATACCCACTACTCTGCACTTTAAACGTACAAAAGGAAAAGTAACTACTTTACAATACACGTCAAGTAAACAAAAAATGCAGCAAAACAAATAAAACAAAATAGAGGGTACATTAAAATTATCATTAATTCACGCATGTTAAAATGCCCATAAACGGCGGGCCGCTAAGTGAGCGTGATGGGCCGTGTGTGGTCTAAGTAATTTCTGAAGCAAGTTGTAAGCGATAGCGGATTGCTGAACTTTAACAAAAACCTATATTTTAAAAGGTATGGTTGGGGCATAAAAATGAAAGCAAAATGCTTGACTCTTCTGAGAAAGTTAGGTCAGGATTTATTTTCAGTTCACACAAAAGTTTGTCAAATCCGTATTGTAACGAGAGTTGTTGAATAAAGCCCAAAAGCACAGTACCGTTGGCCAAAAGCACAGAACCGTTGTTCAAAAGCCTGAGTAGTAGAGAGTTTAAAGATGAAAATGTAGAGAAAGCAATCAATACACGTTTCCTACACAATGTCGCGTATTTTAGTGATCATAGTGAGAAATTCCATGCAATATGGATATGACTCGCATAAAGAACACACTGAAAGAGGTTCAATCTTCAAGCAGAAATCACGTTGACCCACACGAAGCACGATATCCGTAGTTTTGGGTGAAGTTAAGGACGTTTCCTACTCCGTTTCACTTACTGTCCCTACTCTCAAAATATATTTGGACGACCGAAAAATTTAATCAGACACTTGTTTTGACGGATCAGCTACTTTCGGATGGCTTTCGTATCTTCATTGACAGACAAGTAGATCCCCAGATCCGAAATCCGAAAACGTAGATTTCCCTCGCCACCACCCAATACTTGTACCACAGACATGTACACTTGTTTTCCTATTAATTACTGACATAACTGGTTCTGTTTCACACCGGCAGTTAACGGGGGTAAACAATGGGAGGCTAGATCGTGACCGACTGCTTTAGTGGCAATCATCATATTTGTGTAACGATTTTCGGGTTGGAGTCGGTTTTGAAAAACGAGTTTCAGAAAAAAAGGCTAGATTCAATTACTTTCTAAAGAAAATATCACCATAATATTATATTCCTTTCATTCGTGCCTCGGTAAGCACTTTAAGCAGTTGGTCCCGGCTGTCATTTGTAGATCTTTGATAGACGTTACGTGTAGTCAGAAGCCCGAAAGTCTGACAACCATTCTTACCAAGAGGTATCGTATTACTCAGTAACTGGGTTGAGGAGGTCAGATAGGATCCTCCATGTAAAATACTGGTATTCAGCTGCATCCAGGGTAGCCGGGAAGCCGACCCTAACATAATTGGGAAAAGGCTAGGCATGTGATGATGGTCGTACTCCTTTTATCCCATTTTACTTTGGCTAGGATTTTTTTTTCAATTTTCTTGTCCATTCACGTGTTCTTCTAGCTCATAAATGTATTCTCGTTGATCATTTATTGACTAAATTTATTTGCTTATCGGCAGAGCAGTCAATTACATGAAGTTTGTTGTTCAACGCAGTGATTGCTCCTTCCAAAGTACATTAATTGAACTGTAACCTGGACCAATGTTTGCGTCCGAGTGTTTATTATAAAGTAGCATCTATTTAATAAAAATCTTGAACTTTTCACTCATTGACAGACACAAGCATGCAGCAGGTATGCTGGAAGAGATTTCTTTAGAAATAGGCATTGCGTTTGTACGTATTTTTCTGTTCCTTTCTTCTTGTCTGTTTATATGTGTGTGCATAAAAAGTTAAATAAGCATGACATTTCATACAAGAGTTACAAATACAGGGTTATTGGTAAAACGTCGGCAATGGGTTAAAGCGACGACAACCGACTTTTAATGATTTCATACTGGAGATGACGTCTAAACGAGAAGTGTTAATCATATGGAAAAAATATATGTTAAATTAGAGCATTTTTTTAATATTGGAGTATTCTGGATTATGTTTTTATTACATAGTGAAATTAATTTGTAAATTTATGTCTAGCGCGGATTAAGAATCACGAAAAAACTATCAAACGTATTTTTCTGAAACCTTCACCATTTTAAAAATAATTTAATTATTGATCGTTTAGTATACGCGTTTCATTAAAATACCTTTTTTATGTATAATAAATTAATAATGCGTCTAATTTGGGACAGCGCTCCTTGATGGGCGATTCCTATTACTGGCTGGACGTACGACGCGTTGCGTGAGCTTAGTACAGAACACGCAAGCTAACCACTTAAGGCCACTGTCATATATCTGCGTCTTAAGAGGACGTAGGAGAGGTAATTTGTGACCAAATGACTCCTCATGACCTAGGGGCCATGAGGGGTCATGTCAACCATTTTCGAGTAGGTAATTTGCCATTTTTTATTTTGAAATGACTGAATAAAATATATAAAACGTGACAATGACTCGAAAATTGTTGACATTTGTATAGGAGTCAAAAGGGGTCATTTGGTTGTAAATGACCTCTCCTACATCCCTTTAATGGATTGCCGACATATAACCAATGATCCTTTATAAGTAAAGAAGGATTTTCTAAAATTCATCTCCTAAGGTGGTAAAACAGGGGATGAAAGTTTGTACTACAATTTTTTGCTAATGGAAAAACCCATCGGGAGCAAGACTTGCTAAATATAAAATCTCGGAGTTCAAGCCCGGTTCCAATTTGGCATTTTTCATTGAGAAGAAGGAAGAAAATCCACAAAGCATTGTTAATCTTTTGGTTTTCTGGCCGCAAGCAATACTGCTGAGCATGAGGCCCTGGGTTCGATCCCCAGGTCGGGCAGTGTTATTTGGTTTTTCCTTATGGAATTCCTCAGTAACACCCCGGAGTATGGATTAATGTCCGGTTGATGGCAGTAGGCTCGCCCGCTATTACATGGGACTTAAACATAACTGGCGAAATCTGGGTGTACTGTAGGTACACCTCTGCCCAACCCTTCGGGGAAACAAGGGGTAATGTTGTTATGTGTATTATCTATTCTATGCTATTGTATGCTGAAAACTCTTCTTAGGCAATCATACACCACAGAAAATGCTCTTCTAAACATGCTTGACCTCCGACTTGACAACATATGCCGTCGAGAAATATCTCTAAGGCGCAAAGAGACCAATGACTCGGCAGTCCAACACACACTGCTGTTAAAATGTGTCTGAACATGCAAATTTTCTATTAGATAATTACAAGAAATCGTAAAACTAATCTTCGTAATTGAATTCCCGAAACTGTAAGCTCCAGTTAAGATAGTTTTACTGTGACTTACATAAACGTTTATGAGTTTGTCAAAGCATTTCAATTTGTTGCAAGAGGAACCGAGTTTCCATGCAACGACGAGAGTTAGGTGTTTCGACTTTATTGAATTTAATGGAATAGTTCTTACTGGGAGAAGAATAATAAAGGGAGAACAATGCTGTGGCTTTAGAGTAATTATATGATATCAGTACCCTAATTGCGTAACTTATTTTCGGAAACGATTATGACAAATTTGTTTCATTTTGACAATTCAACAACATTCATTGCGTTATTTATGTTGTTGAACAAAATTTTTTTTCTCCAACTTATGAAGCAATGCATTAGCAATCTGTGATTGATCGTGTATTACGCAATTAGGGTACTGGTTGCAATATTGACCAATTGTAACGCAAATGTCTCCTCTCATACAGAGAAGGAACGGGCATTGATCACCACGCTTGCTCAAGATGGGTTGGTGATTTAAGACTTATATTAACTATTAGTCCATTTGGTATCCTCACAATGTTTTCCTTCACCGATGTCAGCCTTTGCAATTCCTTTTAATAAAAGCCACTGCTTTTTGTCAAAGTCAAATCATTTACTTCAAATAGGCAGTTCTGTAATTTTGGAACGTCAAAAAATACAATAAAAAGGTCTCCTAGATTTTCCCGCGTTTACACCCATAAACAAGTTGTGATATTTGGTTTCGACAAGTCTTGCAAAAGACATGTCGTTTAAAGTACATGTATCATACCTGTATTGCCTATAATAAATCAAAATTTCGGTCACCTCTTTGGCAAGTTTTCTACAAGTTTTGTATGCAAGTGGTCTCTAAAACTTGCAGGTGTTAACGATAAACGAAACTAGTCAACAAAGCGTATGTAGAATGTTTTATACCTTGGTATAAAAGTGGGGTTAGATAACAGCATAGATCTTATAAAAAAAATTGTAAATCATCTAGTCCGTTCAAACTTCAAAATTTTTGGGCGCTAATTTCACAAATTCTTGATTTGTGAAGCCTTTATTACTTTACTAAAACACTTCGAATATGGTTCTCTTTATCAAATATCTACTCTCAATCGCTCATTAAGCTCAGAACCCGAAACAAAAACACCAATTTCCTCTGAAAAATTCTTTTATTTCTACTGTCCCTTAGTTAGGTAACCCTAAAATAAAGGGTCCGAAGTCCGTTATTACACAGTATTACGGACAGGGCTGGTGCGGGCTGATTGTCCTATTTCTTTGTGATTCCGCTTAAATTTTTTGAAGTTTTCATGCGCAAATGTTCCAGCTTGAGTTTTCCGCTTCTCGTTAGGTGAGGTTCCGGTGAAATTAGATTTTTGGAGGAAAAACGGCTGGGATATACGAGGTCTCTGTGGGTTAAGTTTGTACAATTAGTAAGGAAGGAATGGCAGTTAGTTACATCTGATAAGCGATGATACTAGCTACGTTACTTTCACAGTTGTTGTTTAGAAATTATTTACACAGAGTCAGGAGGATTAATGCCTGCAGCATTTTCTAATGATAACGATGATGCCATATATGCAAGGTGTACTTTCAAATCTATTATCGACGTGTATTGCAATATGTGCATTTCAGGCTTCGGAAAATATTTGCGCTACTAAAAACGTAAGTACAGAACTAACCATAATTAAACCAACCCGTCAAGGCGTTATTAAGCATAAGCATAATTAGCTTATAATGTTCCCACTGCTGGGACACGGGCCCCCTCTCTTGGAGAGAATGGGCCTTAATCTACCACGCGGGCCCAGTGCGGGTCGGTAGATGTCACAAAGGCTGTATTAAAAAGTCATCGAATTTAAATTATGTAAATGATTCATATCAGTATGATCCACGGCAGTAATTGCTTAAATATAACAATATTTAAACAATGACTGCTTTGGATCTGCCTTTCTGGGCATTTAAAATACCAAATTGGAAATTCCATAACACGATTCACGAAGAAATCAGGTCAACCAATATCTAAACATGTATACCATTATGTATAGCTCTATATCGCAAGAAAGCCACGTCATCATCTAACACCACATAATCCTCAATTAACTCCCTTGACGCGAGATAAGGTCCCATACAGTCATGTCATATCAGCCGGAACTTGTCTATTATTAAGCGAAGGCCTCCCCATAGATCCCCATAATTTACCCTTGCTCCATCAGGAACCAAAAGCCGTGGAAATTTCTCGCGAAAGAAAACAGTGTGGAAAAACTTTCGCTTATATTTTGATTCGTTACTAAGTCATGAAACCATCCAAATATACGGATAAAATTTGTAAAAACCCCGAAGCGATAGCAACTGTTTATTTCTAAATGTTTTGTTGTTATTAAAGGAAAACAAGTTATTTTTACAATATTCATTAAATTTCCAAAGGTTTTTGGCATAATTCTCACAGTATTTACGAGCCATCCCGTTGTAATATCATCACATTTTCCCCCAAAAACATTAATTTAAAACGTAATAGCTAATACATCAAAGCTGTTGTCTTTTACCCACGAACTATATCTCGACGTTATTAAATTCATCCATAACTTGTGGACGCCAATTATACAACGGCCTGGCGTCACTTGCTAGTAATGGCGCCCGTTCCCGCCTTTTTCGCTGTCAAAGCGGTTTTTTCGCGGGAAAATACGTACGATATTCGCCCCTCGAGTTTCTGCATTCTTGACAAAAATCTTGGCTACGGTATAAATTTTAAGTTGCCAGACCTTTTTTTAGAATTTTTTGATAAAATATTCTTTGGGAGATATTGAAGTGGGAATAAGGAAATCGGGCTGCTGTGGCTCCATAAATTAATTTGAGATGTATGTAGCTACACCGGCTACATGTCTACTGCCCCGATATTTTTCCTGTTCAGGAAGAGTCAGCTATAATTACAATTTCACACTGCTTATTAAATGTAGCTAATGAAAATACCCATTAACAATGAAGCTTTCCATTATCTGAAATTAATTAATCTTACTCCATAAATGGCAGCATCTTGCCATCTAAATAACATTCTATGTATAGCTGCCATACATGGTTATAATAAAGCCGCTATAAGAACTGTTAGGCCATAATTAGATAGGTGTTGAATGGTTTTTAAAGTTCAAACAGGTTGTAATAGAGAGAGCTTAACAGTAACGGTTCATTTTAGAACTTGCCTAGAGGCAATGAAGAATATTGATTCATAGACCGCAGTACAAACAATGCATGATTTAAAAGGTTTTTCTTCTTACTCTGTCTCGAACAAAGCTCTAAGGAAAACCGTAAAGAAAACGATACTATGAATAAAGAAGTTTTTAAAAACTCTTGGCCTTTACCATCTTGGATTAAGAATCCTATGGACTGAGTCACTGAAAAGGACGAACATTTTTCAAGCACAATGTCATGCTTTTCTTTGAAGACGCACGGCACATAGAGAGGAACAAAAAAAGCATCCCTTAAATGTTTGTTCCTCATACTAGCTCTTGTTTAAATACTTTTCTTACATGAATACGATATGAAGTCGACAGTTTCCGTCTATTAAAGACCAGATCGAATGATCTTACAGATTCCACCAGATTTTTTACGTGGATTAAGGACTGGAATCAGTTAAGTAAAGAACTCTCTCCACATCTAGGTATATTTGTAACTATATTTACCATTTTTTTTTCCCAAGCTTACGCCAAACACTCATCTAGTTAATAATTCCACAAACACATTTTTGTTAAGGATATCAAAAAAGTTTCAGAGCTAGTGGTAGTTAAAACTCAAGCTCGTTCCGCTTCAACTTTTTATGTTTTGAACCCTCCGTCCTTTCAGCGCGTCCTGACACATCCTACATATTTTCCGGTAGGTTGAGTATGCTGCAAAAATGTATACTTTTTTGAGGGTAGATGGTAATTTGTATGTTGTAGAGGTAAACTTGTGAGTTTAATTAAGTAATTATTTGTCATTTGTTACCATACGCTTAGGTATCATTTGTTTGTATAAACTCCAGCGTTAGGTTAGTGCCTTTAGAAACCAAATTCCTTTCTTTTTAATCCTAGAATGACTAACAGGCACGAATAAAAAACGAATAGCCTAAGTAAGCCACTGAAGGTATATTTTTTCCTCAATACAGCAAGCTTAATTAAATTGTAAATCAAAGAATAACTGATTACGAATGACACGCTATTATCGGTCACAGGCGACAACGATTAACTTCAATAGACTACAATTATATTCAATTGAAAAAGATACAGATAGGAAATAATTACAAATAAGGTTGTATGATGAAAAATATCTTAGTCCTACACAGGATGATATAAAAGCAAGAAATATCGCTCTCTGTCGTTTCTTCGACTTCTGAGCGTCCCGATGATAGATTTTCGGCTCTAGCGTCGATTAAACCGGAGAATTTGATGATACGTTAAGTCGAAAAGCAAACCAAGCGTCAATGAACTAAAAGACTATGTGACAGTCGAGAAACAGAAATAACAATTTTAAAAGTTTCATAGGCAGCCGAAGAGGAAGGACCCACCAACACACACGCACCGAAACTTTGAGGAGAACTAGTGAAGTATCATCCATGTAAACAACTTCTAGACATAAGAATATTCAAAAAAACGTATTCAAGACGTCAATCAAATTGGAAGAACGTTTTTAACTGCAGATTCAGTTTATTAGAGCTACATCCACAAAACTCCACGTAACTCATGTTACCCACTATCTCACCTGAAAGTAAGCGAAGATGAGGTCATCTACGGTGTACACTTGCCTAGAAGTAGCCAATTCTCTAAAGACAGACAGGTAAAAGCTATCGGTAATCAGACTCCGGAGTTCCACTCCTTAGCGGGTACTTGACATAATCGGAATATGATATCTTTAGATAAGATAAGATTATGATCTATATTTAATTACAGACGTAGGCATACATGATAAGATTGATTAGATAATTTAATGACGTCAATAACCCCCTTTGATTATCATTACATCATAAAATAATTCAAAACAAAATTAATCTGCCTAGCCTTTTCCCAACTTTCTTGGGGTCGGCTTCTAGTCTATCCGGAATCCAGATGTAGCTGGATACCAGTATTGTACATGGAGCGATTGCTTATCTGACCTCCACAGCCCAGTTACTAGGTAACACGATACCCCTTGGCAAGACTGATTGTCAGACTTTCAGGCTTCTGACTATCCTAACGAGTGTCAAAGATCTACAAATCACAACTGGAATCAACTGCTTAATAACGAGCTTTCCGAGGCACCGAGAGGTCTTGATAGGTTATGAATGCTTGCTTAACCTTGAAGATCGACCCGTGCGGCTGTTATTTATTTAGATACAGACCACATAAATTATAGCACTTTAGAGGAATCAGGACAGCACGCTTAGCATGAAAACCATAGAAACGAGTTTTGTCGGCGGAAGAAGTGACAAAATGACGGATCGACGACAAAACCCGTTTCTATTGTGGTCACGCTAAGCGCATAGAAAAGGGAGGATCCTCCTACCAGACGACTGTTGCCTGGTAGGCTACTGTCCGGGGGTTGACAACCTGGGGTTGTTGTCGGGTCTCTGTATAATGTTAATCGCAAGGGTAACTCTGCTTGCACAATGTAAGATTTGCGGGACGTCACGTGCAATGCGGTAGTTCATATGTGGCGTTAAAGATGCCGCCACAGCACTTTCAAGCTACAGAGCTACGGGGTGGATGAGAAAAGCAATAGCTTTCCTGCTGATAGTTATAAAGATTACAATGAAAGATCCTGAGGGTTACACCTTCTATTTTAGCCGAGAAAAAGCCCGAGACGAGATACGATTTCCAAGAAGTGTTATTGATGAAACGATAGTAAATTCTTGTTGCTTCATCCACTTATTTTAGGTATTTTCTGAACAGGATCATGCTACTCCCCACACACTCCCACAGTCTTTAGCATAGTACCTATACAACGTGATCCTTTTGATGTCCCATAACTCTAAGGTTATATCAGAATGAATTGTCTTCAAAAATTGATAATGAAACCATTTCAGATAAGTTAAAAGTTGCTCAGACGCTAGAAAATTTCTTTACCAACATCCCAATAGAGGTTACGAAATCTCTCCTCTCATCATCTTTACTAGCTAAATCTCTTCTAAAAGAACACTTCAGTAAGAACATTCCAAGTTTTGAATTCAAACCCATTTCTTTTCACAATTAAAAAAGCATAAAATCTTAACATAAAAAACACTGAAGATTTATGGGGGATTTCCGTTAAGGTTCTTGAAGATATCATTGACAAAATTGCGCCTGTCCTAACTGGCATATTTAATCAATGTTTGGATAGCGGTACGTTTCCTGATTTAATGAAACAGTAAAGTAGTGCCAATTTTCAAATCGGGTAGTAAGAATGATCCCTCTAATTATAGACCAATATCTGTGTTACCAGCATTGAGTAAAATATATGAAAAAAAATGCTAGACCAGATGTTGTCACATTTTAATTCAAATGGGATTTTACATAGTCACCAGTTTGGTTTCACGAAAGGTAGGTCGACGACTGACGCAGGAGTAAAACTCATCACTCACATTTTGGAATCCTGGGAGAAGTCCCAGGATGCAATTGGCATTTTTTGTGAACTCTCAAAAGCGTTTGACTGCATCGACCACAATACACTGATCTGTAAATTACACCACTATGGAATTCGTGGACAAGCTGCTGATCTTGTTCATTCCTATCTATCAAACAAGGAGCAAAAAGTAAACATTTATGGGGCGACGTCTACAGGGTCTCTAGTTAAAATGGGCGTACCTCAAGGTTCAATTCTCGGCCCTTTTTTATTTCTAGTTTATATAAATGATCGTCCTTACATGATGGCTAACTTATCGGATATAATTCTATTTGCTGACGATACTTCTCTTATTTTTAAAATAGACAGGAAAGATACAGATGTCTTACATGTCAATGATAGTCTGGCTGTTCTATTAAAATAGTTCGCAACTAATAATCTTTTACTTAATGCGAACAAAACTAAATGTATTAGGTTTTCAATACCAAATGTACCTCAAGTAGGTTTAAATCTAAAACTTGATGGCAAAAAACTAGATGCAATAACGGAAACTATATTCTTAGGAATTACTTTAGATTCAACATTGCAATGGGGCGCCCACATTAGAACTATTCCAGGTAGATTAAGTTCAGCTGCATATGCAGTTACAAAAATAAGGCAGCTGACTGATATAGCCACAGCTAGGCTAGTATACTTTGCTTATTTCCACAGTATTATATCTTATGGCGTTCTGCTGTGGGGATCGGCAGCTGACGTAGATTCAATTTTCATTTTACAAAAGAGGGCAATTCGCGCGATCTATAAAATGGGTCCTTGCGAGTCCCTTAGAGACAAATTTAAAGAAATTGATATATTAACTCTGCCTTTTCTTTATATCTTAGAAAGTATTTTGTATGTTCGCGAAAACTTAGGACTTTTCAAAATAAGAAGCGATGTCCATAATATAAATACAAGTAGTAGACATGAAATTGTGATACCCAAGTTTAGATTAACTAAAACAAGCAAGTCATTTCTTATAAACAATATCCGATTTTATAGCAAGTTGCCAAAGTCTGTTACAGAACTTAGCGATGGGAAGTTCAAAACCCACATCAAACGTGTCCTTATCAAGAAAGCATATTATAAAATTAAAGACTATGTTGAAGACAAGGAAGTTTGGCAATAATTACTTCTGCAAGTGTGGCTTCTCTGGTATCTCATTAACGGCATAATTATGTAAGAGTCTATTAACTGTTCCCAAATTACCATGTTTATTTTTATTTTATTTTTTACATTCGACCTTGACATATTCATCCTATTATTTGACATTATATACCTACGAGTTAGTTTCAACTCTTTATTAGTGGCTTTTGTGCACATGATAATTATTCAGATTTATTACAGTTCTAATAGCAATCATGTAATTGCGTTTAATTAAAATAGGTTTTTATTTTTATCTTTAGTATAGATTATTTTCTATTTTGTGAATGTGAGAACGCTGTAGGCTTAATGGACTGTAGATTTGTTGACCATTTTCTATTTTCTTAAGTACCTGGTACTTATTCAAAAACCTACACTGTACTCCCATACCTAGTCACACTGTTATTTGAAAGAATTGTAAAAGCCAATTATTTTTACGAGTAACCGTGGAGTTTCTTGCCGGCTCTTCTCCATAGGAAACGACCAATTGGAACCGTGCACCTAGCTTCTGAAGTTTTATAAGGTTTATGTGAAATAAAAATATTTTGAATTTAATTGAATATGGTATAAGTAAAAATAATACAAAAAGTCCTAGAACAAGTGTTCCAAAATTAAATCGTTTCGAAGATAACAGAACACGTGTATGTAAGTATCATTGATGAGTACGAGTCAATCATTTTCATTCATATTTAAAGCTAATAAAATGCCACGTTGTCATAATTCACGTAAGGGTGTTTTACATAAATACTCGTGACAATGGTGCCGATTCTCTTGTACACCGAACTAAACTTTCACTAAAATTGCTTACTTTTACATTTAGTAAAAGTAAGGAAAAGAAAGAAAGAAGAAGAAAAGAGAAGTGGTTTTGTATGTAGTTTTTTTTTTTTTGGCCAATAGAATTTTAAAACTATTCTGCAAAATAAATTCTCTAAATTTAAAATAATTTTGACACAACTATTCGAATCTGACAATCGCGACTGCACGTGGTAGGTACTTGTTTGATTTTTTTAGAGACGGAGGCGCGGGGTGGGTACAGCCTCGACGTGTTTTTTTAAGGAATAATTCATTTGTTGTACGGAAAATATGAAAAAAAAATATCACATGTTGAGGTTTAAGGGGTTTTAAAAAGGGGAGTTGAAATTTTCATTATTTTTGCGATAGGACACACCATTTTCGAGATAAAAGCAAAAGAAAAAAAAGATACAGTACTGTTTTTGCACCTGAAGTGTTGGTGTGAATTTAAAGTTCATGACAACTAATTTTATTCCACACATTTCTAATCGCGATTAGAAATTGTAAAATTTAGTTAGATGATCAAAATTTTAGGTGAAAAACGTCAAATAAATAATAGCAAAATTGCCATTTTCACTAAATTAATATCTCAGTGCCATCTTATTGCTGTCAAACTAATAGTTAAGTTGTGTACCTTTAGTCAATTTCAGAATGAGAAATCGTCGTTTGACAGGAATAAACAAAATTTTGGTATTTTTAGTCTAGTTTAGAGGCATTTGTGACAAGAGAATCGGCACCATTAACGAATTATTTTGAACGAAAAAAGAAAAAGAAAAAAAAAAACATGCATGCAGTTGCTTCTTTGACATAGTCTCATTAATACCCTAGAGTTATGGGATAGATTTATTTACTTTAGAAAGTACTAATTGTAAGTAGCTCCTGCTCGAGACTTACAAGACATACAAAAAAACAATTGTACCTCTTTATAATATTAGTTGGGATACGGCGATATAGATCAAATACAGGAACACCAACCGTCTGTGACTAAAGAATGAATCTGTTGCTAAAACTTGAGGTCTCAGATAGTGCGCTCAAAAATAGTGGCATCGAAACCACAGATTAACACAGATCCTTCACTCCGCAAAATCATTTTTTAAAAAAGCGACTCTAGGTACGGCACAATAGAGTGCAATTCAGGTCGCACAGCGCTAATTACCTACAGTTATATTCACTTAGAAATTGCCTCTCTTTCTATCGCGTAACTCTTTATATCTTCTGACTAGGTTACGCCTACTGATTTCGACAAGTCGAGCCTGCCGCGTACGTACTTTTAGCCTCATACCTAAAATGAGTGAACCATCTGTATGCATCTGTGCCAACGCAATGCACCAAATCAGATGAGAAAACGCTACTTACAATACAACAAGACAACACAAGTGCAAGTATCCATATTTCCATATTTCCATAAATGCGAAAGTAAGTCTATCTGTTACCTTTTCACGCACGGCTGAACGGATTTGGGTTTTTGGGCCACGGATAAACCATGACCTGGGGACAAAGGATACTTTTTACCCCGTTACTTTACGTTCGCGTGGGATAATTTCCGACCTCCACTCGGACAAGACCGCGGGTAAACACTATTTGTTCTTCTTTTTCTTGTGGTTAGTGACTAACCTGTACCCTAAGCCGACGTTCGCAGGGACGTAATAAAATCGCGGCGGGATTTTATCGAACATGGGCTAATTGCGTAACTTATTTTCGTAAACGATTATGCGTAATTTGTTTCATTTTGACGGTTAAACAACATTCATTGCGTTATTTACGTTGTTGAGCAGATTTTTTTTCCAACTTATGAAGCAATCAATTAGCAATCTGTTTCAAATCGAAACAGATTGTGATTGTGTAGTATTACGCAATTAGGGTACTGGTGTTAGAGTTTTTATGCCGCCCATGGGCCTCTGACTTGGCTGTACATGCCGTCGAGAAGTATCTCTCAGGCATGCTCGTTTCCTTCACCGTTTTTGAAGCAAGTAAGAATCTGTCAACAGGTTTCCAATGAACTCGTGATTCTTCGTGACAGTCAACATACAGGTCCGTGCAAGTTGCGTGATACTCGTCAAGCAATGATATAAGTTACGTGACACCGTTTTCAGCGGTTTACAGTCACTGCAGGGAATTTTAACGAAACAAAGACTCTCAGATCCCGAAATGCGATTGCATTGTTCTTCGGCTTAAGTAGTTTGAGAGTATTTTGACGGCTTTCTGCGTTCGCTGGTAAACCAAATCTTATTACATAACACCATACTGGTTTTCCCTGGGTAGTCAAAGGCGTATGGTAAGTACGCCCACATAATGCTAACTCTAACATTAACTGAGTCCATTTGGTTACTGAGAACTGCCCGATTCGGGGATTGTCCCCAGGATTGTCTACACACAGGCATATCGAATGCATAAAAAAAACAGATAAAATCCGGCCAATTGCTAGTCGGACTTGCATTCGATCTTAATACGGTAGGGATACCGTATTAAGATCGAGCAGAAAACGCGCTTTAATTAACTTGATTTAATTTTTATTATTTGTTGTTTTAGCGGCAATAGAAATACACAATCTGTAAAAAATTGTCTACCTATTATGTTTTATGAGATACAGCCCTCTGACAAACAGATGGACGGACAGCGGACGTTTAGTAATAGGGTTCCGTTTAGCACCGTTCGGGTACCGAATCCTAAAAAGAGTCTAAAAACCTGCGAAATCTCACTTGACTTGCACCCTGGGCAGTCAGCCCCGCTATCACCTGACTGTCTAATAAAATAATATCTAAAATTTGCATGAGCTAATCTCATACAGTTTGTGCCAATACACATGGTAGTAGTATATTATCGTCATCTGCCTAGCTTTTCTCGACTATTTTAGGGTTGGCTTTCAGATGGATGCTACAAATACCAGTCTTGCTCCTAATCTCAGCTCTTGAAGCTGTTCCAGTACGCTTAGCATGACCACAATAGAAACGGGTTTTGTCGACGGAAGAATAGACAAAATGACAGATAAACAATCACATTCTGTCATTTTGTCTATTCTTCCGTCGACAAAACCCGTAGAAAACCCGTTTCTATGGTTATCATACTACGCGTGCTGATGCTGAATACCAGTATATTACATGGAGCAACTGCCTCTCTGGCTGATAATATAAAGTAAATAAATATAACTTTAATCCCTGTACTGTTTGAAGACTATTGATATTATGAAACTGATCTTATCTGTTAATCTTACTAAATCGTATTTAATTATAATCCTTTTGTTTGATTCGATTACATGGATTTTCTGTTTTAATAATATAACATCACGCCTGTAATCTCCAAAGGGTAAGGCAGAGGTGTACCTAGTACACCCACATTTCGCCAGTTATGTTTACGTCCCATGTAATAGGGGGCGAGTCTGTTTTTATAATCTTCCAATATTATGCATTTATTTTTATCTTTAGTGGAAATTGGAAACAGAATTGAAGAATATGGAAAAGGGAGAACAAGGCCTTTGTCCTGCAAAAGACAATATAGGTTATTTCTGGAGCTTATGGTGCTGCACATAAATTAGGGTAATTAGGGTAAGACTGGAAATGTCTGCTGCATGTGTTATGTTAATGGATACAGAGGGAGAGGAACGCCGACGAAAGGATGGATGGATTGGGGGAGGAATGATATGAAAGAGAACGGAATGAATGATTGCGTGACAGTTCAATAAACACCTCTGTCATAGGAGTCACAGACAGTCCGCTGTGCAGAGCCTGCATGGAGGACGACGAGACAGCAGCTCATGTGCTGTTAAACTGCCCGGTGGTCGCCACATACAGGGCAAAGTACTTCGGTAACCCAGGTACCCTAAGTGAGATTGTCAGTGACACCAAGGCGTTGCTGGCCTTCTTTGAGGAGATGTGGTGGATCGAATAACCGATTTTCCCACCCGTACGCAATATACGCGCTTTGACGTGGAGTTGCGGATACCAGTCCCTATTAACTATTAACGTGACGGTTGACAACGCCAACCGCAAGTAACTATGTTCTATGTTATAGGGTTTGGTTTCCGCACTTAGTCCATAAGGTGGACCATTGTGCGTGCGGCATGGCGGCCGTTTGATGGTTATTCTAACCAGCACACCTCCCTCCAGAAGCAATTAAATCTCTTGGTCTGTTCAGAAAATCTGTGTAAGATATGGGTAACCCGAGAGTTTCTGTTCTAATCCGGGTGACGCCTGTGCATTCAAGGACCGCAAGTAACATTGGACAAGGGCAGGAAAATCAGACTCAGATGAGTTGTAGCCCTAACCAGTGATTGGCTGCCATAGAACATACAGAAGACTAAGGAGAAGACAGCGGGACGAGCTTGACTCCTACTTAAACTGGAATAACAGGAGTAGAGAACAATGTGGAAGGGGAAGAGGGAGGCTGTTTACACTCAGTCTGCTAGGATGCAGCTCAATACCAGTATTTTACATGGAGCGACTGCCTATCTGACCTCCACAACCCAGTAACTAGGTAATACGATACCCCTTGGTAAGACTGGTTGTCAAACTTTCGAGCTTCTGACGACCCGTAACGACTGTCAACGATCCACGAATGACAGCCGGGACCAGCGGCTTGACGTGTTTTCCGAGGCACGGAGGAATCTCGATATGTAAAAATGGTCACCAATCCACGGACCCCGGCAAGCGTAGCTTAACCTGATGGATCGACCCGTGCAGCTGTAAGTACTGACTTAGCCACGAGCTCCTCGGAGGCCGTTTACACTGCAGTTGAACAATATTGGCTAGAAATAAACAATCCCACATGGATAAGCAACCACATCTCCTGATGTGGTTGCTTATCCATGTGGGATTATGAGATTATGAGACTGAGACTATGAGATTGTGGGATTATGATTTGTGAGATTATGTGGGATTATTCTAGCCAACACAAAGAACAGACTACTAACTGTCTACCACCATCATTCTGGTGCCCTTATCCCAAGTTATTTGTGGTCGGGACATGTCTTTTTTTTAAGTGAAACCATTTTTATGCGCGTTGGGCATTTTTGAGATGTGAAAAAACAATTGAACTCGCGACACCGTTACCGACACCTCATTTTTGTGAACACGATTGTGCTCTTTATTTATATTACGGATCAATGTTCTATACAAGTGTTTTTACTTTAAAGATTTTGGAAGTATTTTTTTTTAGATTTTACTTCTGTCGGCACTCCCGTAGTGCCACTGCTTTTTCTTCCATATTTCTCAATGAATTGGCATCTCAGCAGTAGTCACCCCCTTTCTAGCCATATCATCTTTCGCACAGTTCATCCATCATTTCTTTGGTTGTCCCCTATTCTTATAGCCATCTACATTTCTACTAAAAACTCTCCTGTGTCTGCAACTCAGGCAGACTATCATTAGTCTGTCTGAGTTGCAGACACAGGAAAATTAGACAGACACAATAAATAAATAAATAAAGATTTTTATTTCGGAATAAAGAATCCACGATAAACTGTGATCCTAAATTCATTTAACAATTTTCCCTTAGTGGCACTTACTTATTCACTAAGATGATCGGAAGGCCCAATGATCAGCAGTGACCAAGATTATGTCTGACTTTAAAAGAGACTGTGACCTCTGAGTTTGTTTCGGCCTTTCTTCTCAGAGTAGTCAGATAGGAAACGCCGAACTCATAGCTTATATTTAATAAATTTTTTTAATATGACGTGTAAAAGTGATTCTGATATCCTATTTACAGAATAAACAATTTCATTTCATTTGGAACCAAATATTTTACTTAAGTAATGCAGACCTATGATAGACGGAGGGGCTTGTGGCTAAGTAATAACAACCACATCGATCAGATTTAGCCACGATTGCCGTGGTTGGTAGGCACTTGCTCCAGGTACATTACTAAACTGGATCGGGATGGACTAGAAACTATCCCCAACATAGTTGGAGAAAGGCTAAGGAGATTGATTCTGTTTTGGACATTTATGTTACCTATGATGATGGCACTACTTTGCCGACAAGTGCTAGTAGGTTTTCAGTCACCCACAAGCAGCATTTTTAACAATTTGTTTAAATTATTTTACTCATTTCCCATTGGAAGTGACCTAAGTGCGATAGTGGCCTGTGGCGCCCTCATTTTGATTTTACTCTTTTTTGCCAAGCTGTAGTTCCACAGTAGGATCAAATCTGCAACCCATATGTAGGTACTAATATTATAAACAGGATAATTTGTAACTGTGTATGCAGGGGGTAACATACAAAACTACTGATCCAAAAAATTATTTACCTAATTGGAAGCTACAATTTTTCCAATTGTCATAGAATATATTTTAACATAAAACAACAAAAAAACACGGATCAAAAACATGGATCAAACATGGAAGTCATGGGCAGAACTAGTTAATAATAGAGAAAGCCACTGTGTCAATCACATTGGTGGTAAATAAATATAGCTATAAATAAAATGCTTGTATTGAAGTAATGTAAAATGAAGGTTTTTTTTTGTTTTTAATCCCACAAGCTTGTTATGTACAGCATAGAAACAGAAATTCTTTTGAATAGAATGACATATATACAATTTAGATTTTTTTTAATAGCCTCAAAAATAAGAAGCATTATTTAATTAAGCGTTAAGTATAGCTCTAAACATAATGACCTGCCTATTTATAATTTGAATTTAGAAGGCAGTCCCCCTAAGACGACCCACTGACCGGCAGTGCATTCTAATTTTGTAAAATCAATTCATTCAAAAACAAAAGAATGTAATCATTTACGTCAGAGTTAAATGGTATTACAAATCAATGTTATCGCGAAATCCGAGCTTAAATATGCAATTGTTATCTTAATTACAATAATATAAAATAAATTTTATCTTAACAACTAATATGTAAACATTAAGTAATAAAATCTTTATAACTCACCGATCACTGACGAACAGAAATTAAAATAGTTATTAGAAATAAAAGAAAAAAAATCTAAAACGAAACTCGTTTTTTAGAATTGTTTCTTTTTTTACAAAATTACGTCAATATGACGCACTGCTGCCAACAATGCACAAAAAATAATCGATTCAAAAAAATCGATAATCGGTGTAAACTTTCAAACAAAGAAGAAAGCATAAAAGCCTGCAAACCACGTGGAGCGCCAAGGTCGAATTTATGTTTTCAACTTGTCAAGCGCGGCGTGTGATAAATTAATTCTACGGGCCGTTATCGTTCTACGAGTTATGAAACTTTCAACCCTATTTTGTACGCAGTAAGGTAGGTTTTCGCCTGCGCACAAAGCCCACGCATAGTCGCCAACCCAGGCAATATATCTTAGGCCGTGTACTGCCCCTGACAGTTCGTAAACAAACTGGAGCTACCGCAACAAAGAGCTACTGTCATTTTACGCTGTAACTATTAAGTTTAAGTCTAATAATATTATGCATGAATCAAAATATACTTCCAATATTATCTATTTTATCGAACGCTTAACAATTATTGACTCCAATACACCCAAAGAACAATATTTGAATGCACTTACCAGAAGAAATCAACACGAGGTTGAGTAACGCAGAGTCATCTGTGGTAAATCTTGCACATATCGATCAGCCTTGCAGTTCTCAAAAACACTGACGGGAGGAAAAAAAAAGAACGAAGAGGTTAGCACCAAATTTCGTCAACTAGCCGTCTATCACTCGTCACTGTTGTAGTAAATAGAGTTTTTATTGCTAACCGACGCGTAACGAGTCAGAAAACGTAGTCCGGTCGTTAAATGATTCACTATCAAAATAAAAATAATCCGGCAGACGCTGCGTCGACGACCGCGCCACTGTCTGTCTGCCGTGCTGTCAATATTCGTCAAA
Organism: Omphaloscelis lunosa; assembly: GCA_916610215.1. NCBI lineage: Eukaryota > Metazoa > Arthropoda > Insecta > Lepidoptera > Noctuidae > Omphaloscelis > Omphaloscelis lunosa. Next base: position 10,854,114 of record OU744273.1, on the reverse strand, counting down.
ACGAAAATGGCGACACCCTCGACGGAATACGATCAGCACCGGCCTGCCTGCTCTACCTATCTCTGTCGAACGTAAACGAGTGACAAAGACAGCGTATAGACGTGTTGTCTTCGGCCCGACCGGACTGATTTGTGATGTCACGCCCAGCGGCGTAACGTTTTGCGTAATTACACGTTCATGAACGCTTGTAAACTTGTTTTAATAACGTTAATTTACGATCGTTTCGTATATGAGGTCGCCAGATGAAAGTGTCGGCTGATAGATAGATTAATTACAGTGGAAAGCGAAATATTTTTTTAGTAATACGTCTTTGCGCATGCTAGGCCCATCCCACTACTCAATATCTGTCGTACGAGCGCCTCCTACTTCTTCTTATTTTATTCAGTACTGTTTTTTTTGGATGTTCATCTCGACTGCATTAATGCGATGCGAAAGCAGTCGCAATGCAGTTTGATTAATAATAAAGTTGAGTCTATAAATATCTTTGTCTCCACACGTAATTGAGTTACGTTGGAGTTGTAAAATTCCATTTTTTGTGTCGAACGCTTGCTTACTGAATATGTGCATCGTGTTTATAAATTTTAATTGACTATTGTTCTTGTTTTATTTTTGTACTATGTTAAAATGCAATGAAGACATGTCGTCTGATTTTAATTTCAATGCAATGCTATTAGCATTTACATTCTTATATGAGGTACATAATTATAGGTTTGAAAAAAATCCTTGAAATTGCATTGTGTGAAGTTGATTCCTATATTGATACTTAGTGAAAGGTTAACCTATGATTGAATGTGACTCAATGGTATTTCATTGAAAATGAAATTGTAAATCGTGAATGTTTACGGAATAATGTCACTATAAAAAATTAAGAGTTAGAGTTATTCATTTAATTGACAATCATGAGAGATTGTGACCGTCCATAAAAACGACTGTCACCAAAGCAAACCAAATCTGACACTGACAGTCGACTTAATGATTCACCTTAGACCTTGACCTAAAATCGATTTAAATTTAGTTATTGAATACGATCATAAACCGATTATTATGCTTTTCACTAATTATCTCAAAAATACCAACCTAAAGGAAAAACTGCTTTTCTTTTCAATTTCATACTTTTAGTTGCCATCACAGAAAAGTCTGGTTTATTGAAAATTATATTTCATTCTTATTTTACACTTTATCTAATCTGATGCAGTGTTTATTTTACTATTTGATTGAAATGTAAAGAAGCGCAATAATGTTTTTGATTCTATTTGACACATTTTTGCTGTCAAAAGTGAACATTTATTTTTAAGGCTGGCCACCCAGAATATTTAATGTCAAAATCCGATAATTTGAAAACCGATCTCGCAACTTCCAACCGTTGCACTTTGAAAAATTTATTAATTGCACACGCAAGCATCAAATTGTGTTTTTGGTAATAAAGTTATTTAAAAAGTTTATAATAATTCATTACAATGTCTGAAAAAACTCACTCTTCTCGTTTGTCGTCGTATAAAAACGCTGGACATGGAACGACGGTAAGATAAGCGTTTCAAATCTTTGTTCTAAAATTGAATCCTGTTCCATTATGTAAAACACGTTTTATTTTCATATGTTTTGATTTAAATGTTAATTATTTGAATTATAGTTGTACTCAGTTGTTTTCATTCATTATGATGTGCTAAAGACAACATAAAACAGTTTGTTTTTATATTATAAACAACATACCTTCAATTTTAAAAATTGTATGTTCAAAATCTTCTTGAAATTCATTTATTATTGCTCAGACTTCAATCTAGTGCATAAAATATTGAAAAAACAGTGTCAGTACGTAGGAAACGTTGCCTACATCATAGCATGCTTGTTACTTGTAACATTCTTTTACATTCAATGTTCTTATTGAAATATTCGATACCACCATGTAACTTGACATAATATTGCTGATCTGGTATAATTTCACCCTGGGAACCTCTCTCCTTAATTATTTTTGTAAATCGATGGCAAAGCAGGCTATGTTGTAAACCTACCGCTAGGCCAGCCTCCCTTTGCGGGTTTTGTAAAAGATCCCTAAGGATTAATGTACACAGATATGGAGAAAAAACCCTAATATATATTAGATTTCGTTCGAATACATGATAAGCTAAGTTTTCAAAGCTTCCTCTCTCTTACCTACTATTTTCTGTGCCCGAGAGGGTACCCCACAATTATACATATAATTTTAAGTTACCTCAGTACACATAGTGGAATACAAATAAACTATTAAGTATTGTAAACACAGCTACACATCAAGCTATACATTTCCATTTTTTTGGAAACGTATAGCTTGATGTGTAGCCATGCATACTGGAGCTATTGTACTATTATTATCAATCCTTAATCAATTAAGAGTCAAGGGACAGAATAGTACAGAAGGCGCACGCTGCATTTTCGGTATGAAGCTACAAGTATGCGGCAGGCTCTTCTTGTTGGGCCAATTCAGTGTTTGTAACAATAGTCAAAAGATATGAGTTACGTGATAGAAAGAGAGGCAAGATGTATATAAATGTAGGTAGCAAAAGTGCACTTTATGTGTCGTAGCAAAAGTCTCTTTTTATTAAATTGATTTTGCGGAGTGAATCTTCTGTACCATACTGTGGTCAAGGGCCATGTCAGAGCCAGAGACTTATCATACCTCTACTGTAGTTGCTTTTATACTATTAAATCTTTTATTAATTAAACTCATTTCAAATCATATCATTGGTTGCTGTTTGCCTGAAAAAGGCTTTAGATTATTTTTTTAGATCTGCCCAGGTTTTTAATAAGTTATTTTGATTTAAAAGAGAGTCCATGCTATTTCTTGTCCGTTTTTCTCGATAACAACCTACTATGGACAAATAGCTTCATGTTTTTGACGGACCGACTTCTTGTCAATTAAAAAGTGCCAATAAATGGTTTAATAGAAATAATTCATAAATATAGAACTTATACACACCTACTACTGAATATTGGCCAATCAAAATAACTTTAAATAATAGTCATCCCTTTTTGCTACCAGGATCTCCGCCGCAAGCGTGCTGAGCTCAGTGTGGCTCTTCGCAAGCAGGCTCGCGATGAGCAACTCCTCAAGAGGAGGGCGCTGTCTCCTGAGGCAGGAGAGGGAGTCCTTGAGAATGAGAAGACTTATACTCCAGCAGAGATTGTGCAAGGTAATTAATAAATTTGTTTGATGTTTGGTATAGGTAAATATTTGGTGTTTGTTTTAGTAGCATCAATATAAAATTAGTACAACTTCCAGAAAGGTCAGCAACTCATTATCTGAGTATTAATTAATAAATGATTTATCTATTAACTATTACCATAGACAACAGTGCGGTTCGCGTGCATCTTACTTAGGAACATAGTATCAATAATTTATTTTGTTATACATAGGTATGGTTACAGATAGTATATTGTCTAAAATATGTGCACTGCAATGTGTGTCTTTTTTGCCACTATATGGCGTGCTAAATTAACATAAACAAGCAATTAAAATAAAGGTGGCATGTCAATTGATTACATAAAAACACTCCGGGAAGACACTCACTGCCGACAGAAGTGATAACTTGAACAAGATCGCCTTGGTGGAAGAAAAATACTTGTATAGAACATTGGTCCGTAACCTTATCTAAATGAAGAATAAAATAGCGGTTACAAAAAAAAAAAAAAACTTCCGAAACCTTTAAAGTAAAAATACTTGCATAGAACATTGATCCGTAACGCAATATAAATAAAGAGCGCAATCGCGTTTACAAAAATGAGGTGTCGTCATGGTGTCGCGAAATTAATGGTTTAGTCCCATTTCAAAAATGCACAACGCGCCTAAAGAAGTTTTTACTTCAAAGAATATTTTTTTAATCTTCAATTTTTCGTAATTGCACCTACCACTGTTTGTCTCTGCATCACCCAAAGGTTGACTGGTAGAAAATGCCTATGGCATTAAGTCCGCCTATGTACATTTATGTGCTTGAAGTATTAAATAAATAAATAAAAAATAACGTTCCCCCCCCTTATCTCCGAAGTTTGCACAGAGATAAATCTAAAGTTATTCTATGGGATAGAAGTTTAAGTAAAGATTACAGGAAAAATAAAACAGTCTCTAAATAGCACACTTTTTCAGAAATCAATTTCAAAAATAAAACTAATATTTTCCTTAACCGTTTCGAGAGCAGTGGTGATGAAATTATTTACACAAAGTAAAGCGCCTGCCTGGGTTCGAACCCACGACCAACAACTCGAAAGTCAGAGCCGTTACCATTGGGCCACCACTGCTCTCTGATTTGATGATAATAAGGTACTTGAAGTACCTACATATTTAATGCAGCACGCTTAGTATGACGCAATAGAAACTGGTTTTGTTGACGGAAGAATAGACAAAATGAATACTAAACAATAACAATCTGTCATTAGGGTTCCCTACCAAAATGGTAAAAAGGAACCCTTAAGGTCCTCAGTCTGTCTGTCTGTCACAGTGGGATATCTCGAGAACTACTAATGGTATCAACTTGAAATTTGGAATAGTTTTAGATGACGTTTGCCCAACTCCTTTGCAAATAAAGTTTCTTTTTTTTTTGCAACCTTTTGAATGGGGGTCTTAAAAATTCGAAGTACTACTACTAGGGCATGTGAGGTATCATATGAAAGAGCGCTATTTGCATATTCTCAAACATTTTCTTTTTTTTTAGACCGCATACTTTTCGACTTCTGACGAAAAAGTATCGTCTTCACATATAATTAATTAACTAATGTACTTATACAAACTATTGTAAAACATTTTAAAAGAGTATCGGTGGCCTACCTTTTGGAAGGGGCGACTAGAATCAATTATATTATTTTGTAAATTTTGACGTTCAAAAGTGCCATACATGGACCTATTTTAAATAAATGATTTGACTTTGACTTTGAGATAAATCTGAAATTATTCTATGTGATAAAAGTTTAAGTAAAGATTACAGGAAAAATAAAACTAAGTCTCTAAATAGCACACTTTTTCAAAAATCTATAAAAAATAATACATTAGTTCCACTATCGGTCAAGAGATGGCGCTGACCTAAAACAGCAACATTCTACACCGCAGTGTTAAAAATTTCTGATGAATTTAGGCCTCGCCGATGAAAATTTTATATAATGGTACGGAACCCTCGGTGCGCGAGTCCGACTCGCTCTTGATCGTTTTTTTTTTTGTCTATTCTTCCGTCGACAAAACCCGTAGAAAACCCGTTTCTATGGTTGCTACGCGTGGTGTCCATTCAAAAATATTCTAAGTATCTATTATTTCTATAATCAGCATACTTTCTCTCTACCCCGAACAGGTCTGCGTTCCAATGACCTGCTCACAATGACGACATACGCGCGTGCAGCTCGTCGCATGCTCTCCAGGGAACAGAACCCGCCTATCACTCCTATGGTAACCGCTGGAGTCATCAGACCCTTGGTGGATGCACTGGACAGAGATGACTGGTGAGTAGATCATAACTTCATCGCTGCAAATCTGATCAGCAGCCTTTAGTCGCAGATTACCAGATAAATCACTCCATGTACTTCGCGCTAACTACCTACCGACCGGCCGGAGACGAACCATTTCTCAGGGTTGCCAACAGCCGCGAGGCGCGTACGTACGCATATATTTCGGTCAACCTGACGTACTTAGTTTCAAATTCTTATGATATGGCTGGTTCTGGTGTATTTTGTGCAGTTGATGGATGTAGATCCAGCAAGAGAAGAGATAAAAACTTGTCTTTTTTCAGTTTACCCGCTGATACAGAAATGCGAGTATCTAATTTATTTTACTATCGTTATTTAAATAGGTAAATTGTTTAAACTTGCATGTTTCGTATTTTGTATTTTATTAGTAGGTGCGTAATTATTGCTAACACGTAATCTGTGCTTCTACTATGCGTCTTGAGATAAGAATAGAAAGGTCAATGATCTCCATTTGTCGACTGTCATTTGAAAATTACGTTTAGCAACAATCTATTTTGTGCAAATTAATTTTCAATAATATGTAGTATCGTTAATATCTCGTTAATGTTATTTTCATATGATTATTGTTTATTTGAAGGCAAGTGTTCATAAAGTGTACTACAAATACCTACTAACATCTTTACAGCCCTGGCAATTCACGATAACCACGCGGCAGCGCGCAGCTACAAAGCAAAACTCACTTTGCGTTTGTAAGGTTAGGTACATTTTTGTTCGCAACGTCTAGCGACTCGAAGGTGTAGGCTATTATAGCAGTAGGTATTGAAAATTTTGTACGGAGTGATTTATCTGGTAATCTGTGCTTCAGTGCTGGATATAGGTCTCTCTAATCGCACGACATTTAGCATGATCCTTGGCTTTCCTCATGCGGCTGTCAAGCTTTAGCAGTTGGACATAAGTAACTACAATGGCACCATTATTTAGGTTGACTCTCATCTAGATACAGAAGATTGGTAAGTAAACCATCCCCTACAGGTCTTCGCTAGAAAACTGTCCACTGCTGGATTCAAGTTTTCGCCATTTAACTCAATCCTCGGCTGCTCTCATCCAGCTGCTTCAGCCACCCTGAGAAGATTCTCCTTCCACCTAGCCTGAGGGCGTCCCATTTTTGGTACTCTTGCTGTGAACACGTCTACTCCAGCCATCATATTTTGTAAATATTTTTTAATTTAAAAGAGAATCCATGGAGTTTCTTGCGCGTTCTTCTCCATAGGTACCTACTACGCTTTGGAATGGGCAACTAGCTTCATATTTCTGACTGATCGACTCCTTGATAATTCAAATTGCCTGTAAATGGTTACATTGAAATAAATGCTTTAGAGTTTGAACTGTTTCTACAGCTGATACATGTAGCTAGCTCATTGCCACTTAAGACTATTGTCAACTACTCGGTCACCTCATTGGTTGTACAGCTTGTATAGTAAGTTCAATGCCACTTCAGACTATGTCTCTGGTCGATCTCCTCCTTCCGAATTCGATCACTCTAAAAGACTACAAACATAGCCCTATAGGTATGAGGAACAGGTTGTAAAGTTCACTCATCCTATATAGAAAAGGGAGGATGCTCCGAGCAGACAAGTGTCCTGTCTGGCGACTGCCTAATCATTGATGTCGGGGAAGTTATATATATGGTGTTCGCGCGGTAAACTCTAATTGCACGATGCAGGATTTCTGTGACGTCAAGTTGTGTGGGTCGTCTTCGATATTTGTTTAACAGTGACAACCGCGCTGCACTGCGCCTCGCCAAGTGAGCCCTTACCATCTTTATTTGTTGGGAGTCGAATGATTTCCTGGCTAAGCATTAAGTAAAAAAAAATCTTAGGAGAAAGTATTCTAAGATTTGTAACTTCAAGTGACCCAATTTTTTTTATTAATTACAGCCCTGATCTCCAGTTTGAAGCAGCCTGGGCCATTACCAACATAGCTTCCGGAACCCATGAACACACGATGGCTGTTGTTGATGTGAGTCAAACGTTTTTGACGTTTTTAGGGTTCTGTACCTCAATAGGAAAAAACGGAACCCTTATAGAATCACTCGTGTGTCTGTTTGTCTGTCCGTCTGTCACAGCCAATTTGCTCCAAATCTAATGGACCAATTAAGTTGAAATTTGGTATACATACGTATTTCTGTGACTCAAACACGGACGTGTAACGTAAATAAATTAATTTTGAATATCACTTTTGGGGGCAAACAAGAAATTAAATAATTATATGTATATAATTATAAAATAAATACTTTTAAAGATATTTAAGAAAATCGATAAAAATTGACCATTCCCCTTATCTCCGAAACTACTAGGCCTAAAAAAAATACATAGAATGGTTATTTACTCATAGATTACAGGAAAACCTATAAGAAGTCTATGGTCTTAATATAACATGGTAAATCTGTCAATATTGTGCATACAAACTTACATTTTCATTTGGAATGTGTGTGAGAACATGCTTTTCAACTACAATGTTATGTTTGTATTTGGGATAAATTCATCCCAACTACGGAAACCCTTCATTGTGGATGGTCCGACACGCACTTGTTTTTAACTAGAATTAAAATAATTAGGCCCCAGTTTCTGAAATCCACATTTATATGATACTCACAATCTCTTAACTGATTGCCTTGACTGGCTTTGAGGATCAAATGTCATGATTCAAAAAAGGAAAAAGTTTGTTTGTAGATGATCAACCAATGCCAACAGCTACATGAGATTTACTGATCTTTTTAAACTTTGTCACGCTTCAGATGCTAGCAAAGACTTTTCTATGAGATGATTCAGAAATCTAGTGTTGCTTTCGAAATATATAGTATCTACATATATTATAAATAAAATTTCCTTTTCGTGTTTGTCTGTACGTCCGCGTTGTTCTTCTAAACCACGCAACAGATTTTGATGAGGTTTTCTTCATCGTTTAGAGAATATGTTTCAGAAGATTTACGTTTATATTAAAGTCACAAATTAGGAAGTCTCGATGTTTTGTCAAGTCGTAGAAATTCCCTTCCCTACCCAGAGCGGAGCAATCCCGAAGTTAGTAGCACTGCTCGCTCGCGGCGGCGTCGTCGGCGAGCAAAGCGCGTGGGCGCTCGGCAACATCGCGGGCGACGGGGCGCAGACCCGCGACGCGGTGCTGGCGCACGGCGCGCTGGCCGTGCTGCTGCCGCTGTGCACGCGCGACACGCCCGCCGGACAGCTCAGGACCGCCGTGTGGACCTACAGCAACTTCTGCAGGTGACACGAGATACCATTGAACTCTTTGGCTTAAATTTACACTGAAATGTCAGCAGCGGGCAGCGACACGGCAAACAGTTTTAATGACAAGGCATTATAAACTTTATGTGCAATAAAACAATAGACGTAGATATATTTAGTAATCTATTCCGCTTAAATATTCCTGAAGAGTCATAAAAACTCTCAACAAAGCATCCTTAGAATGTCGATGCCGACGTTCGGGTTCGCGACAAGTCAATCGTCATCCTGAGGATGCCTCGTTGAAAGGTGAAACACGTGCCGAATCAATTATCTTTTATGTGAAATATCAAAAAATATAAATACGCTTATAATGCCTGCCTTGTCATTAAAACTGCCCCCCGCATCGCTGCCGGCTGCTACCATTTTAATGTATATGTAACTTCTACAAGTGAAAATAGATACTTTTAGCACGGATGAATACAGATGGGACACTCCGCAGTTTAGGTATGAAGCTAAGAACAAGTACACGGTGGGCCCGTCTTGTCGGCCTAATTCAGTGATGTAACGTAGTCAGAAGATATAAGAGTTACGCGATAGATAGAGAGGCAACTTCTAGGTGAATATAACTGTAGGTAATTAGCGCTGTGCGACCAGAATTGCACTTTATTGTGTCGTAGCAAGAGTCGCTTTTTATGATTTGTGACGCATCTGTATTAAATCTGTGCTTTTCCTTGTAGACCTCCACCCCAATCTAGTTACCTCAAGACAGACCTCTTTAGCTAAGACATAAATTGTTGGCGATAAGAAATAAGTAATACGGGCTAGTGTCATGCAACTCCACGGCAAAATGAATATTATGCGTACGGGTATTAGCGGTAATTAAATACCTTAACATATTTATAAACATTCCTTAAAGTTAAGGTTACGCTAGTCGGTCATTCTTCCATACAAATCTAGTGTGGTGATTACTCATCTGTTTGACGGTGTACGTTCAAAACTAAAAATTATTTTTCTTATTTGTCTTGTCATTATCAAGTCCTGTATGGAAGCAGAATCGGGGAAAAATGATTGGTTTGGAAGTTATGAGCGTCGAAACTTCCATATTTCAAACACTAATTTTAACTCATCTTTGGACGTAAATAAATAACTTATGTAGTATGAAACCGAACAGGGACAGATAATTTATTCAAAAGTTCAAATAATGTTATTTTGAGTAGATACGTCCAGTAGTTTTTCCATAATATCGATACGCCGAAAGATCTGTTAATGAAATTTTCCGCGCTCGTTTTCGTTAGAAATAAATACTAAATAACATGCATATTAGCCACGCGCACCAACGAGTTCGGGCCGTCGACTAGAGCAACCTTAAGAGACGTTTAAATGTCAAAATTTTTAAACCGTTGCTAATAATTTCAACGTTTATAAATACACCCCTATGGGGAATTTCGTTACAGAAATAAGAACCCACTGGTGAAGTTCGATTACGTGGCACCTGCTCTGCCGTACATTTCCGATTTATTGGAGATGACCGATACAGATGTTTTGGGTAAGCAAGCATTCATTTTTATAATTAAAAAAACATTGCCCTCCTTTTGGGCTTCGCTGCAGTTGGGTAAAAAGGATACTCATCATAATTATATTGTTTTAGATTAGGACACCTTTTTCATCTTTAGACGTAAATTTTAACCTCCAAAGTTGGTAGATCACCAATAATATACCTGGGTAAAAAAAAAAAAAATCTATTTAGTCCGTCAGTCAGATAATAAAAAAAAAAAATTAGACACTTATTTTTTGCTTCATAATATTAATAAAACGCATTAAAGTTGGGGAGTGGGGGTCGCTACGTCAAAGGTGGAGTTTCTTGCCCATTCTTCTCCATACGAAAACTACCTTTTGGAAGGGACGACTAGAATCAATTATATTATTCTGTAAATTTTGACGTTCAAAAGTGCCATACATGGGCCTATTTGAAATAAATGTTTTGACTTTGACTTTGAAAGTATAAAATCTACATACTCGTGACGTCATGCCACATTTTACAGATGTTCTATGTCACGAAGTCCGTTTTGCTATGAATGTTGTTGTTGTCAAGCGTGCACATGCACATTGTTTTTGTGTGCGTAACCTCGAGAGCGCTCAGTGTCGATCGGGACACAGTCCGGATCAGTAGTGGTTTTTAGTTCGCGTCAAATTTTTTCACGGAGTAAGGTCAGCATGGCAACAAAACGAAGAAGAGTTGTCCATAGTGAGGTAATATTTATTTATACGTTTTCAATTAAAATGTTATACAAAGATACTTAATATAGCAATAGAAGTATTTATAAAATGAATGTTTTTTTGTGTTATAAAATGGTTATATTACTTAATTATTTTGATTACATTTTGTTTTAGGGTCGAAACATGATAGCTAGTGTTTATCATTTTCTGCGAGAAGAATATGAATTTACAAAATCATTAATGGAACTCAACTGTGATTTGTCTCATTTACGAGACATTACACGCCGTACAGCTGAAGCTACGGGTGTGAGCCAAAAAACAGTTCAAAGAATATAAAAAGAAGAGAAGGAATTGCCACCCACTTCATCAAAATTCACTTCACCTATGAAGAAAAGGAGAAAGCGAGATAATAAAGTGGATATAGATAATTTTACAGCCGATGTGGTTCGCAGTACTGTACAAGATTCCCATATTGTCCATAAAGAAATTCCAACATTAGCTAAGTTAAGAACAGCATTGAATGATAAAATCGGATTCGAAGGTTGTTTAGAAACTGTTCGCAAGTTACTGTTGAAATTAGGTTACAAGTGGCGCAAAACAGAGAACAACCGTAAAGTCTTGACGGAGCGTCATGATATACAAATGTGGCGTTTAAAATATTTAAAAAAAATAACAGAGTACCGCTCTCAAAGTCGGCCCATTGTCTACACCGATGAGAGCTACGTCCTTTCGACACACGTGCGAAACAACACCTGGGCAAAAAAAAGGAAAGAACTCCGTTTTTAAAAAAAATTAGCACAGGCACTCGTTTTATTTTAGTGCACGCGGGAACCAAGGATGGTTTTATTGAAAATGCTTCCTTGGTTTATAAGGCCAACTCAACAGCTGGTGATTATCATTCAAATATGAGCTATGATAACTATGTAAAATGGCTAAATGAAAAGTTGCTACCCAATTTACTTCCGCGCTCTGTCATTGTCTTAGACAATGCATCTTATCACAACACACGGGCTGAACGACTACCGACGCAATCTACAAAGAAAGCCGATATGCAGCAATGGCTCAGAGATAAGGGTATAGCATTTGATGAATCTCTTCTTAAATTGGAATTTTACGATATAATAAAGAAGTACAAAACCCAACACGTAATCTACAAGATTGACGATTTTATAAAAAGCAAGGGTTTTGATGTCTTACGCCTTCCCCCTTATCACCCAGAATTAAATGCGATTGAAAATATTTGGGGGATCGTTAAAAATTATGTCGCATCTAAAAATATCGAGCAAAACATGACGAATACGGAAAGACTGATCAATGAAAGTTTGGGCCAAGTTAGCAGTGAAACGTGGCAAAAAACTTGTGCTCATGTTGAAAAAATTTAAAAAGACTACTTGAAATATTTTGATCTCGATTTTGAATTTATAATCAATGTACAACAAGATGATTCTGACGACAGCAAAACGGAATCGGAAATCGAAAATTTATCTGATAGTGATTGAAAATACTGAATAGTCCTACTTGTTTCGTTTCCATTCTGTAACACCAATGCTTAATTAAATGCCTACATATTCTTAATATTTTTGTATTTATTGCAACCTAATCTAATTTATTTACAAAATGTATATACTTTTAAAACCAAAATTTTATTTAAATTATTAAATCTCGACTTGAATATATATCAGATTTTTTTGCTAACGTTACCTACTTTTACACATACAAGCGCGCTTGTCGGGATACGTCACTACTACAATCAAAGCCGAACGGACTTCGTGAAATAGAATATCTGTAACTCAATGTATCGCCGTAATCTTTCGATTACGTAAAAAAATAAAAAATACCTGTCCAATATTTTTTCTATAATCTAACTGAAGGACAAAAAAATATTTAGCCATCATCCCTATTATACTATCCTGCCTAATATACTTTTGGTCTGTGTTTTTATCTCACGAAGCCACGAGGCAGTATACAAACATGCTGTGTTAGTGGTCATAACACTGCATTATTAAGGAAAAGTGTAATATGTATGTGCCCGGTTATCTTTAACAAAATACCCGATGGAACAAAAAACGAGTCCATTCCACGTAAAGTTGGAAGGCCTCCCACAAGGTGGACCGATGTCCTGGTGAAGGCCGCAGGATTCTGCTGGATGCTGGAAGCACAGAACCGGTCGAAGTGGTGATGTTTGGGGGAGGCCTATGTCCAGCAGTGGACGTCTTTCGGCTGAAATGATGATGATAACTGTAATCCACTATGTTGCAAAGAAAAGGCAAAGTCTGTATAACTTTATATAATCCGTTTAATACCAATATTACAATTTGATAACACTTTTAAATACATCAAAATACGTCTGCACTCCACGAGTGTTCAAGCTCGACTGCCATGTTGAATGTTCCCAAGTGAGACTTTACACATAGTCTACCATTTGACATCTAGTTGCTGTCAATCGGCAAAAGTCAGTTTAACAACTAATAATCAATGCAATTTCACTTGGGCACATGGTTACAACTTAAAAAAGTAAAATATTAAAACTGCAAATACATGATTATAAAAATAAATAATGTTTAGAACATTACATAATTAAATTAAATAATCACAAAAGCTAACATAACATTGAGTGAATACTCAAGTCGCTACATACCTCTACTTAACAAAATAAATAAACTTAATTCTCCTCTCTTCTAGCCGACTCATGCTGGGCCCTATCCTATTTAACTGACGGACCAAATGAACGTATAGAAGCAGTACAAATGACTCCTCAACTGCTTCCACGTGTGGTCAGTCTTCTCGACCACAAGTCTCCTGCAGTACGAACCCCAGCCTTGAGATCTATTGGCAACATGCTTACCGGCTCCGATGAACAGGTAACATCATAATCATTAGTTAGACTGGAATCTGACCCCAACATAGTATGCTGGCTTAGCATGTTGTAGTATAGATGGACCGAGACCGCTGTGTCGCGCATTAGGTATGTGCGCGGGGGGGTAGTGCAGGCCGCTCATTCGTCAACGCTCACTGCGTCCAACCGCTCATTCCTCAAAACTCTTCCCCGTCTCAGTTCTTAAGGAGCGGAACCTGAGATGCCTGAGAGATATTTCTCGACGGTGTGTGAAGCCAAGTCAGAGGCCCAAGGGCGGCTTTAAAACTGACACCAGATTAATCACTCCACACGAACAGAATAACGTTAAAATTAAATATTTGTTCGTCTCTGTCTTCAGACCGACCGCTGCCTCGACGCCGGCTGCCTCGACCACATCATAACCCTGCTCCGCTGCGGCAAGCCGTCGCTCATGAAGGAAGCCGCCTGGGCCGTCAGCAACATCCTGGCGGGCACGCACCAGCAGATACAGCGCGCCGTCGAGCACGGCGTGCTCGCGCATCTCCTGCACGTGCTCGCTACTGAGGACATCAAGTAAGTCCCGAGATATCCATTCAATTACACTTCCAATTCCATTACACTGTTTGCTGATGATAGCACCGTTTTATTTGCTAATGATAATTCAACTGACTTAGAATCTGACATTAATCAAACAATATTATTGATTATAGACTGGCTTAGAATGAATAATTTAATGATTAATATTGATAAAACTAAAATAATGGATTTTAAAATACGAACCCGATGTACAGGTGCTTTAAAAATTAATTGCCTAGATAGTGACATTGAGGAAACGGAAGTAACGAAATTTCTATGACTACATATTGACCACAAACTTAACTGGAAATTTCATATTGAGCATGTTTGCAAAAAGCTGGGACAATTTTCATATGCATTATATAGATTAGGGAAAATAGCAAATCGGAGTACTTTGCTAGCAGCTTACCATGGTTACGTTGGCTCTATTCTCCGATATGGTGTAATTTTTTGGGGCAACAGTACGGAAAAAAAGCGCGCTTTCATTGCTCAAAAACGCTGCATCAGGGCTATATTCAATTTATGCGAAACTGACTCCTGTAAGCCATTCTTTAAAAGCAATAAATTATTAACACTACCATGCATCTATATACCTGAGGCAGCAGTATTTGTTAAAAACAATATCCACATGTTTAACTACTACACGCGTATACGGCGTAAGGATAAACTACGCACACCAGCCAGTAAAACTCACCTAATGCATGAGAGCATCTTTTGTTCAGCTTCTCGCATCTTTAATAATATACCGGGGCCTATCAGAACAATTATGAAAAATGAGAATTTTAAAAGGACTCTCCATGATTTGCTAGTAAACAAAAGTTATTACTCTGTAAAAGAATTTCTGTCCGACAAATCATTACTAAAATATAATTCCACCTAGTCGTGATGTGTTCAATGACCTATAATATTATACACTATAATCTATTTTTATTTTACATAATAATTTTGGAATTTCTCATTTTAGTTTGTTGTGATTAATTTTATTTTTTAAATTTTATGTGTATAATTTGACATCCTACCTATTTTATTTTGTTATGTTTGACTTAATTCTTTTTATTTTTTTGAAACTTAAATGCAAATAATTTTATTTTCTATATAATAATTTGAATTTGACATTTCCATTAATTATTCCCTACTCTTTAATTATTGTGCTAGATTTAAAAAATATATTTTGTAACAATGTTAATTTAATTAGTAGCCTGTTTAAATGTAATTATTATTTTTGTATGCCCTACGGACGGGACATAGCTGATCAAAATTTTCAAATATTTAAGAACTTTACTATACATACCTATGATCCACAATAAACTTTTGATTTATTGATTGATATCACGTCTGTCCGCAGTCACAAATTAAACTACGAAAAACCGCCTACAAAAAAATAAAAACGTTCGCGCGTTTTGTGGCGCAAAAGTTTTTTAGTATGACGGGTAAAATGACCCCCTTTACGGGATGGTGACTAAATCGCCACCTTTTTTTTGTGTGGGACATTATCAAACAACTCTGGGCGGAGCGGGAGGGTCTGTCAGACTCTTAAGGTCTCTGCACACAGCGGGCGCGGCGCGGCGGGACGGGACGGCGACGCGACACTGAGCAATTGTAATGTACTAGATATTTCTGACGACGCCACACAGAGCCGTCCCGCTCGACGCGACGGTAACCGTCGCGCCACGCCGCCGCCGCGCCGAGCGGGAATACAAGTCAGAAGCGGCGGGGACGGGCGCGGCGGGACGCGAGTGCAGCGCCCTCAGGACGCCGACGCTTTGTGTTGTTTGGTTTACGTATGTAGTAGTCACACTGCCGGCGGGGCGTGAGCACGTCGCGTCGGACGGTACAGGCGTTAATGTGATTTTGTATCGTTTTACAAAATGGATGTCGAAAAATTAGTCGAATGTGTTCGTGCTCACGTATGTTTGTACGATTTGGGCCATAGGCAGTATAAAAACAAGAGCGCAAATAAGAGCAAGAGCGTTTCCACGTCTGAATCGCTCAACATCTTTTTGATGAATGAATAGCGTCGCGATACGGTCGGGAATGGGCGCGGCGGGACGGGACTTGATCGCGCCCGCAATGTGACCGATGCCGCCGCGCCAGCGCAGCGTCGCCGCCCCGCCACGCCGCGCCCCGCCACGCCACGCCGGCTGTGTGCAGAGACCTTTACTGACTAAAACCCACCCGTGTTCCTTCAGTTGCCATGTTGCCGGTGGCCACGGTATCCCTTTCGGACTTCTTCGCCCCCCCGGCAGGCATCGGCCCTAGCGCCCCCGTCAGTTCTGCTGACATCTCTTTGAGGCGCGCGTCGACTCGGACCTGGTCCTTATCGGACGGCGAGTTACTCACCGTCAATTGCTCACCGTCCGCAAGCCTGCGCCTACGGTGGCCGGGAATCGGCCTGCGATTACCGGCACCCTGGGCGTCTCCTGCGGCGGTTAGGGGCGTGAGGGTGCGAAATTTGCCTCACCCTCACGCGTTCCACCTCCTCCTTCGCGAGCATTATTGCTTCGCAGAAGGAGATAAATCGCCACTCCATATAAGATATTACAACAAAATAAATAGAGAAATATTAGAATAATAAAACATTTCTTAACAATCAATTTCAAACCAACAGATGCCAAAAAGAGGCAGCCTGGGCGATCACTAACCTCTGCCTCGGCGGTACTCCAGAGCAGCTAGACGCTCTCATCACAGCCGGTTTCTTGGAGCCCTACTGCCAACTACTCAACGCTCCGGACCATAGAGCTATCTCTGTGGTGTTGGATGGACTTACAAACTTATTGCAGGTAAGCTTAACACAACATAACTTATTTTCCCGTCATTGTGATCAGTTTTTAGGGTTCTGTACCACAAAAGAAGAAATGGAACCCTTATTAGATCACTTCGTTGTCCGTACGTCTGTCTGTCAAGACTCATTTTCTCAGGAACGCGTGGAAGTAAAAATTAATTAAGTTAAAATTAATATCAAATACGTAGGTTTATGGTTTCTTGCAGCTCTAAAAAAATCGAGCTTCTCAGTCAACACAATAAAAAAATACGAACATTTACGCAACATTTTTGAGACTCGCAAACAAATCTAAACCTACAGGGTACTTCCCGTTGACCTAGAATCATGAAATTTGGCAAGAAGCGAGGTCTCACATTACAAATAATGGAAAATGTTTCGAAAACCGTAAATTTCTAGTTGCAACACAATTTTTTTTTGTCATTAGGAGCTTATATTTGCAGTTATTATTATTTTGACTATAAGTTATTATATTGACCGTGACGTATATCGATGTATGGGTGAACATATTTTCAATTACAAAATCAGAAGTCATTTATTCAAAGGCTGAGAATCAGCACTTTTTGAATATCAAAATTACATAAGACAGTCCCCCGGCAGCATATAAGCAGAGTCTACCAACTGAGTTTTGAATGTAGCTTTTGATTGGTCATTAAACTCTCTCAGTAACCTATGTCTACAAAATCCACCCTGAATATTGCAAAACACGGATAATTAGACAACAATGAAGACATTTCTGTGAGTTACTTGGAAGTAGCCCTCGCCGGCCGCTGTCGTAGTACCGCTTGCTCGGTTTTCGTGCGGCTATCACAGTTGTAATCTATTTCATCCAATTTAAAATGACGAATCATACAATCTGCGACTAGATAATTACACAATGGTGAAAATATTTCTGCGGCAGATAGTATGATTTGTCATTTTAAACTGGGTAAAATAGGTTAGACAGGCTTCTGTGTCCTACCGTCTCGCTACCGTCGACGTGATCTGACCGGTGCTCGACGAATGGTTCGGGAGGAGGCACGGCTCCCTGTCGTTTCGGGCGATGCAAGTGCTCTCAGGGTATGGCTGTTTCGGGAAGTACTTGTGTCGCATAAACAGAGCTTCGGCTGTCGGGAGGACACGGCGCAGCATACATTGGCAGAGTGTGCGGCATCGGAGGGGCTGCGCCGTGCCATCGTACGGAGATCGGAGCCGGTCTGTCGCTGCCGGCTGTCGTTCGTTCGATAGTCGGGGGCGCCGTGTCGTGGGATGCGGTGATCTTCTGTGGAACTGTAGTTTCGCAGGAGGCTGCGGAAAGGGAGCGGGAGATTGGGACCACTCTCCTGATCCGTAGCAGGCGGATCGGGTGGCGGCGGAGAGCGGACGACGCGCTGTTGCAGCCTCCGGAGACAGGTGCGGGGGCCGGCGCCGGGCGCACTAGATGTCGTGCTCCCCGGGCCAAGTGTGGGAAGGGAACACCGACACCTGCAATCTGCCTTGAGCGCATTTTCCCTCCACCCGGCCTAATAACATAAGCATTTCCAAGCCATACCTAGGTGGTTAAGGATTCCGTACCACCATACAATATTTTTTATCACACCTGCTCTGAAAATACATACTAATTATACCAATTAGAGGGAAGAAACGCCTTTATCCCGCCCTTCAAATCCTTTCATCCCAAGGTATGGAAGTTTGTATGAAAATCCTTCCGACCCAAGGGTGGGAAGTATGTATGAAATTCCATTACATACCCGGTTTTTCTTTTTTTTTTAATTTGTCAGCAGTTATACTGCCAAGAGACTAACTGTCTACTAATTAAATTTCAAGTAAATTGTTACTGGCCACATACAGTTTTTTTTTTTACCAGTTACCAACCTCCTTGGCGCATACATTAAAAACGAAATTATTTTTGTATATAAAACGCGCGGAATCACGGAAGAAGTGGCTTCTTCAAGCCTTCAACTAACTCAAGATGTAAACATGTCTCAAAATATCAAGATACCCGGACAAAATGTAACATCTTATAATAGCTGCACTTTTAATAATTGTACTTTTAACTAAATATAAACATTTCTATGCATTTATGTCCATAATTTTCCTCGTAGGTGTAATAAAAAGCACTATACATCCCTCAGGATAAAGTACAGTTCCATACCTCAAATGGTTTGCGCCCCTCGCAAGCTCGTGGCGCAAATGCCATAATCTCGGTATGGAACTGTCACTTTCTTCCCTCTGAAGTAATGTACTATAACAACAACGCCGACGTTTCTTGTATTGGAACCCATTAAATTTTAACTAATTTTTTTTTTATTTGTTTTTGACGCGGCAATAAAAGTGCACAATCTGTGAAAATTTCAACTGCTACCTACTACGGTTCTTAGATACAGTCCGCTGACAGACAGACGGAAAGCGGAGGCTTAGTAATAGGGTTCCATTTGGCATCCTTCAGGTATGGAACCCTAAAATTTTTGAATTACAATACATGCAGACGAAGTTGCAAGCGGCAGTTCTAGGATATTAAGAGCGTTCATCCCAAAAGTTGGCAACATCACAAATAACTGTCAAATATTTACCTGTTTTGAATAATTTGGCAATATTACTGTATAAGTAAGAAATAAGGCTGACTAGTGAATTTAGAAAGCTTCCAAATATATTTTTTACATCTAAAACTAAATATTTAGTGTTACGATATAATTATTGCATTTCATGATCAACATTTTAGTTCACTAGTTAGCCATATTTCTTATTTCCTTACAGTAATATTGCCAAATTAATGAAAACTGCGAAATATTTGACACCTATTTGCAACTTTTTTTATGCAGGGCATCTCGTAGTTGACCTCTGAGATCATGACTACTTAACCGGGCTTTCCTGTGGGTGCCTTAAGCTACTACACTTAAAAACTCCAGCTATGCTAATTAAAACTAGGTGAACGCTCGCTTAGGGCACCCCCTGTGGGGTACGAACCTCGGCTTAGGGCGTCAACCGGAGGGAGGACATCAAGGATGGGTCGGGCTGGGCTATTTGCGACGTTACCCACTTTCTGTATGTATGTACGCTCTTAAAAAAAAAAACTACAGAATACTGATAGAAAATGACGATAAATATTTGTCAACTTATTATCATTATATTCTTGTAAGTAACAAACAACAAAGTAGTAGTCGTCAGTAGCAGCCCAGAGTCTGGATTTCTGCCCGGTTGATGGCAATAGGCTGGCCCCCTATTACGTGGGACTTAAAACATAACTGGAGAAATGTGGGTGAACCTGCTACAGGGACACCGCTGCCCAATCCTTCGGGGAAACAAGGCGTGATGTTATGTTCTTGTAAGTAAATATTATTCAAAACTTATTAATATTGTTACAGGCGGCGGTGAAATACGGTCAAGTGGATGCTCTGTGCTTGAGACTGGAAGAAATTGGCGCTTTGGATCAGATTGAAGCCTTGCAGCAACATGAAAATGAACAGGTAACATAATACAGTATTATTTCTGATAATTGTAGTGGTAAACTCTTCCATTAAACCAATTACAGGTACTTTTGAACTGTCAAGGGGTCGGTCAGTCGGAAAGATGAAGCTAGTTGCCCATTCCAAAGCGTAGTAGGTTCCTATAGAGAAGAACGGGCAAGAAACTCCACAGACACTCTTTTAAATCATAATATTAGTTACATCATTTATGTTGAAATTATACATGTGAGAAAAATGTAGAAAGACGTGCACGTTAAAAGCGTCCGTCTTAAAAATAACTCGGAAAACTATCAAGAATTGTGGAACTATGTAGGGTATTTTCGGATACCCCAAAGGTATGAAAAATCTCATTTTTTTAAGTGAAAACTTCAGGCGCGTTGAGCATTTTTGAGATGGGACTAAACCATTGATTTCGCGACACTGTGATGACACCAGCTTTTGACCATTAAAAAGACATCAACGCGTTGATTACCGCACTGCCGATTTTTTTTCAAGTTTTCACTTCTGTCGGCACTCCCGGACACGGTTTTTTTTTATTGACGTCACTATTTGGACCATCCTAGTTATATCTCATTGTTTTCCACAGATATACAAGAAAGTGCTACACATCTTGGACAATTATTTTGCGGAGCAAGAAGACCCGAACGCACAGCCGACACAAACCGAAGAAGAATATCAATTCGGGACAGCAGACAACCCGAACATCAACTTTTAGTAACAGAAATATCAACTTAAGCAACTAAATAATATCATGATAAGCGAATCACCTCCCTAGCCTTTGCCTAAAAAAAATCGTCCCATAAAGATATGAACAAGTAAAGTCCGGCCGTCGAGAGAATGTTTTCTTGACAGCTGTCAGTTTCATACTAACGAATATGTGTTTTGCGAATTTGAGACTAGATATTGTCTAACTGACAGATGTCAACGCATTTTGTCGACTAGATAAGTTACCTACCAAACATTCGGTTTTCAATAACGGCACAATGTCGCACTATAAAGCCGGTAATACATGTTGGTCATAGCTCGCCAAGTGAAGGCCAGTACCAACGTATAGACAGGCCATTTGTGTAGCCTTGTCATTGCTCGTCGAGCTTTCCTAGCTGGCCGAGTGCAGCCAAGTTTGAAGCCAAAAAAAGACACGACGAAGAAAACTTAGCTAACTAGCTAGGTTTTGACATTCCGCTTGCGGAGTGCATATCTACCTCTATGTTATTGGTTTCTGTACTTAGTTCTTCAGCGGACCATTAAGGTGGATCCAGACTTGGCGAGGCATGCGCTCCGCACGGCGCACAACGCATGCCTACGTGCATTATGTACTACAAATACTTCATTTGAAATAAGATTTGACATTTAAACAAACGTTTTTACAGTCTGTTCAACCGATTTTGACTTCGTAGTTTATGCCTCGCCACGAATATAAAGGTACACACCTTGCGAGGCGTGCGTTGTGCGCCGTGCGGAGCGCATGCCTCGCCAAGTCTTTAGAAGTGGGCCATAGCGTGTGACTGACACTAGCATGGCCACCATCACCAATTTTAATAACACAAAAAATTCGTCGCTAATTAGTCGAAATTTGTCGCCAGATATCAGAATTTGTCGGTCACTGATTCAAAAGTTACAACGGTTTATATGTGGCTGATCTGCGGAGTATCTCCCCAGCTAGGCATGATTGAATCTCAAAAGCTAGGACACCGAGCGAAGTTAGGCTGTCTCCCAAATTTTGTAGCATTAGCTACAAAATAACTACTAACTACTAATTATAGTCTTAATTTTTCGCCTAGTCTCAGTTTTAGTTGGGTCTTAGTTTAGAACATATAAAGAGTTAATTTTTAAGTATCTAAGAGCTAGATCGAAGATTTTTCGTAAACTCTCCGATTATCCGATAGCCTTATAACCCCTTTAACTTTTGAACCAGTGACCGACACATTCTGCTATTTGGGGACAAATTTCGACTAATTAGCGACAATTTTTTTGTGTTATCAAAATTAAAATTCCTGATGGTGGCCATGCCAGTGTCAGTCACAACTCACACGGCCATGGCGACATTCGTTGGCCATTACAACTAGCCTACCTCCCTCTAGATGTAGATGAGGTCTCCTAGTCTGGTCAAAACATGTGGGTGATCCAAGGGTTTTCTGCGTATCTACCTCTTTTTACTTAAAATATTGTTGCTCTAAATGCTATTTCTTACTTTTTTCGCTAGAAACCCATCATACATATGTAGCCATTTCAACAAGACTACGCATTTATTCACAGTATTTCTTAGATTGTTTTAGAAATCAAGCTGGCCTTGATGATTTAGATAAAGATAACTTTACTAGCCATAATAATTAGTGAGAATACCCTGTATTTAAGGCTTAAGGCACCAGTTCCACCGTCGATTAGGAAGCGACTTTCTACGATTTTCTTGCTTAGCAACATACAAAAGATTGTAGGTCCCGTGTTAGTAAAAGAGATGCATATGCTATGTCGCCCATGGGCATCTGACCGCCCGTGTTTTTCTGAATATTCCTGAAAAATTAACTTTAAATCTATTATCTTATTTATTTATTTTTTCAGCTTTTTCTTTTCAAAATCCCCCTCTGATTTCATGGACTTCACTTGTGATTTTTTTAAAATAAATTCGTGTTTTTTTTCATAGTCGATAAATTTTAATTTAAAAAAATGTTAGTCAATCCGATAAAATAACTCATAAGCTTTTAGAAATAATAAACAGAATACAAATCGAGCCAATAACTTCGGAGATATGGCAAGCGCAACACAAAAAATAAAAAAATTGAATAACATGAAAAATATTAAAGATAGAATTAATTATCGATAATTTTTTATGAATTCGGAAAAATATGGGCGGTCACCTGCTCATGGGCGATATTGTATATAGTTAACGCTGACTGTTCAAACCGCCGGCGAGTACTTGTATATCGCAGCGATAAGAGCTATCAAAGAATACTTGCTCAGCGACGCTCGCTTGGCGGACAGAACACTTGCCGAGAGACTCATGTTAAATGCGCATACCAACGAGTAATCGCTCGTCGCCGCCGCGCACTCGCTGCTCGCCAACTCGTTTTTAGTTGCTAGTTCTACTCTCTTCTCGTTACTCACGGTGGGTCAGGTGCCTAAATTAGAGAAATTTTAACTGATTCACAAAAATCAGAGGCTGAAAAGAAAATCATTTTAGTTAAAGTAATGGCACGTAAAATTTTATCGGAGAGGCAACCGGATGGCGAGTGGTAATCTGAGTCTTGAAGTGATACCGAACCTCCCCGTACCCCGAATGGACCCCAAAAAGACGGGGGCGGAAATATGGGGGCCAAAAATTTTCTTTTTTGACTAGGCATTCATAATTTAAGCTCTAATAGGTGCAAGGAATTTGTGTGTATTAATGCCATCCGGTTGTCACCCACCAACATCGTACACTGTATATAATTCTTGAAACTCCTTACCGATTATTTATCACCGAAAATGAGGGTGAATTTTATCAAAACTAGATTGCATTGATACACACAATTTTCTTGCACTTATTAGAGCTTAAATTTTGAAAGCCATGTAAAAAAAAATTGTCCCCATCCCCCATATCTCCGCCCTCGTCCATTTGGGGTCCATTCGGACGGTACGGAGGGGTTCAGTATCACTTCAAGACCCAGATTACCACTCGCCATCCGGTTGCCTCTCCGATAAAATTTTACGTGCCATTGCCTTGAATATTTAGGGACCAATTCTTAGGTATAAGATTACATTCCTATCAAAAATAATCTAATAGAAATCTTTGATAAGTTACTATCTATCGATCAGTTTTTTTTTAAAGCCTGTACCCTAATTGCGTAATACACGATCATTGCTTCATAAGTTGGAAAAAAAACCTGCTCAACAACGTAAATAACGCAATGAATGTTGTTGAACTGTCAAAATGAAACAAATTAGTCATAATCGTTTACGAAAATAAGTTACGCAATTAGGGTACTGACCATTATAAATCTGTTAACTTTCTTATTATAGTCCTTTCATAGTTGTTTTACCTGCGATATTGAAAAAGATATGAATATAATATTTGTGCTTTGTGAGTTTAGATTTAAGAGCAGTTTTAATACATATTTTTTGAGATTTTTATCTGTCAGTGTACAAAAGAAATTGTTGAATCTTATTAAATCAATCTTCGAGCTTATCAGAACTGAAATTATAATATTATTGTTGTCGTAAGTTTTATTTTTTTTTAATACTTAATAAATGTGTTATTTTTATATGTATATTTGTGGTTTTATTCAAGAGAAGTAAGTTCTCTCCACCTAGAAACCACGACATCGCCGCGCCGACATCATCGGGGACACCGGGACGAAAAACCGAAAAGGGACGGTCCTGTTCAAAACGGGACATATGGTCATATTATCCATGGACCGTCCATTCTAATGGCCTGCGCGCACACTAGCGGACGGCAGGAGAGAGCATTGAGGAGGATTCCTCTATGCGTCAGCGCACACTGCCAAGAAAAATCCTCTGCGATACCGCGAGTGTTACTGTCACTGCCGACCGTTATATGGCGGCCACCGCTGTCGTAGGACGCTGCCGTGGCTTTACAGTCAAACATAGCGGCCGCTGCTGCGGCGGTAGCGGTATTGTTAAAACTTTCCATACAAAGTTACAAACCAAGTGTGTCGCCGTTTACTTGCGCTACGACACAACTGACGACAAGGGCCTGTGCAGACTGGCGGATGGGACGGCAGAGAATTTTAATGTATCAATTGAATTTAATAGGTACTTATTCAATCGAAATAATAGTCTATGTTGCAAACGACGACCACGTAGAAACATCTCGTAACGTAATTATAGTAATCAGTGTGACAGTGAAAGACAAACGAATGTAATGTAAAGATTTACATCAATATAACTACATTTTTATACATCAAAAAACCTGTTTGTTTAATCCTAAGCAGTGGCTAGGCCAGTGTCAGACTGTCAGTCACACTCGCAGCGCAGTTTTCTCCGGAGCATCGGCGGGAGGCGCCGGAGTCAAAAGCAATGTCAACTGCGTAATCGCTAGTAGAATAATCATTGCTTCTAATTGCCAAAGACTTCTACTTCGCAAACCTTCAATAAATTCTGTTATTCTAGTTAAAACGACTGATTTCTGGACTTATTCGCATGAACTGTTAAGAATTTTCTGAACCAAACTAAACAAACATTACACAAATGTAGAAAAAAAATGGCGGCTCGCGACTCGCGGCGACGACAGACGTACGAGCAAAGGCGGGCTAAGAGCAAAATTTCAAACCTGTTGGATCACCGACGAACTTACTCAGCGGTATTAAAGTACGCGTACTTGCTCGTGCGTCTATCACCCCTTTTAGGAATCCGTGGCGTGAGACGGGCGAAGTGCAGTGTTGATGATTCCAGGGGTCTCAATCAAACTATAGCAGGAGTGGCCAACCGGTCGATCGCGATCGACCGATCGATCGCGGTTATTAGTCCAGTCGATCTCGGCAAAGCAAAAAATAATTATAAATTAATATACCTAAAAATATTTTTTAAGTAAAAAATAGGTAGAATAGACCACACAATGTACAGGTCGTGCCATTAAAGATGAGACTTGACCGCGCCTCCCGCCGCTCTTTCCCCCGCCCCGAAGACGCCCCAGCGGGGACCTCATACCGCTAAAGAGACCCATAAATCGTCTACTGCGCAAGTCAAACCACGTGGTGCGTCAATTCTCATCTTTAATGGCACGACTTGTACGAGCAAAATTTCAAACCTGTTGGATCGCCAACAAACTTACTCAGCGGTATTAAAGTACGCGTACTTGCTCGTGCGTCTATCACCCCTTTTAGGAATGCGTGGCGAGACCGCGGAGGTGCAGTGTTGATGAGTCAGCGGTCTCGATCAAACTATAGCATTAGTATTAGCTCAAGGTATAAAAAAAACAATATAGAAGTTTTTATAGAAGTTTATTACAAAATGGAAGTTAATCTATGAAATAAATTTAAGTCGAGAAAATTACATGTTAGGGTTACAGATCACAATTTGTGTTAACTTCTATGTCCATCAATGAGGACAAAACTGAATGACATCTTGGACAGAATTACTCAGTAAACTGCAACTGCCTACTAGCATAGCTATTCACATGCTTCCATGCCAAATCGAATATCAATAAATGTTATCAAAAGAGTCCTCTAAGGCCACGGACTCTGAAGTCAGCGAGGCTGCGGCTGCGGCGGCGGCGCGGCCACGCATAATTTTTATGGAACCGCTCGCTCCCCACACCACTGCCTTCGAGTCCGCGGCCTAAAGGTTGTTCACAAATCCAAAACTCGAGAATTTTGTCTGTACTCAAACAGATGACCATCATTTAGTCATTGAAAATGAGTCAGATTCGATAACCTGTAGAATTATTGTGACACAGCGGTGGACTGCAATTCGCTAAGTTGACATTTATTGCATTTGTTGAAGGGACAATGATAAAATGAAAACTAAAAGATGTTTTCCCATGTTACTCATTTCTGCTGGAATTTATTACATTCTTATGATAATAATTAACTTAGTTCTAGATGTACGTATGCTAAGTTAATCTACTTGGTGGTCTCTTTGAGTTTTTCTAATTGTTGCCTGTAATGTAAAAATAAAATTGATGTTAGTTTACATTTTATTCATCATCATTTCAGCCAAAAGATGTCCATTGCTGGACATAGGCCGCCCCCAAGCACCGCCACTTAGACTGGTACTGTGCTTCTCGTATCCAGCGGACTATTATTCACTTTGTATCATAAGGTTTCTGGTTAGCAGAGTTTAAACTGTCTTTGTCTGTATATAAACCATATTAATTAGATCATCATCTGTTGCTTTTTCCCAACTACATAGATC
Organism: Omphaloscelis lunosa; assembly: GCA_916610215.1. Taxonomy (NCBI): domain Eukaryota; kingdom Metazoa; phylum Arthropoda; class Insecta; order Lepidoptera; family Noctuidae; genus Omphaloscelis; species Omphaloscelis lunosa. The sequence goes on along the minus strand of OU744273.1, from coordinate 10,826,748 downwards.
AGCTTCCAGTATATGTGGATGCAACTGAATACCAGAATTTTACATGGAGCACAGTCTTTCACAGCCCATTATATTTAAATATAGCTTACAGTTATTGTTAAAGCCCGATTTTATTATTGGGGATGTGACCAATTTAACCTTTAGAAGAGTCGCTTCTAAAATATTATTTCAGATACCAGCAATTGATGGTTACTCAAAATAGATAAAAGTGTTCGCACCAAAGACGCTAGATTTCGGTCAGAATCAGAATTTTGAGTTAAAAAATACAAAACAATTCTAACCTCAACTGTTGATTGAAGTCGTCTTGTACGATGTCATCCTCCCAGTTGTCTTCCCAAACGGACACATCTTCATCATCAGCATCCTCGGTTCCCCAGTCTAGAAAGAATAGCACAAAAATAAGGTAAAATTAGAGAAAATATCTCTAAACCTTTGAAAGAAATTTCAGTAGCAGGAATATTTACTTTCAGCGGGAAATTCTTCGAATTCGTCGTCTTCTTCAAGGAGACCGAGATCTACTTTCTGTTTGTCTGCCATTTTAGAATTAAATTCAATGTATTTCACAGGAAAATTGAGAATAAATTGTTTATTTGGTTTGTCGTCGATGCAAAACTGCAAGTTGGATTTGACAAGTCACGATGGTGGTGTTGCCAGGTTGTGATAATAAAATACCTTGATCAGGGGTAAATTTTATTACGTCTGGCAATAATTGTAACCTTTTTTTATATAATGCCACTGATCAGTTTTATTGATACACAGATGCAAGCTTCTCTAGGACGACCTTTATCTTTTGTGTACGAGATCCGAGTCATAAGTGATTAATACAAAAAGCGTTATCAACTTATCGTATCATTTTATAATTATAATTAAAATAATTTCTGAAATGAATGTTATAACACTATGAAAAATTTAATTTGATTGTTTATTAAGCATGGTCTAAGTTTTTAAGCCCTTTTGTTCCATTGTAAGGCAAGGCCTTTCTACTCTCTTCCACTTGTCTCTGTCCGTAAAAGTAAACTTTTTATTTTTATTTTTCATAAAATCTTTGAACTCGGAACCAAAAACTTTACTTGCAAGGGATTTAGAGGCAACAGCCTTATGCATTCTGATATTGTTACACACATACTATTGACGTAGTACTGTCACTTATTAATTTACCAAAAGTGATTATTTTTCTATGTTTAGGTTGTCCCTTTCTAGCAAATAGTCCCGTATTTATGATAAATGATTTTATTTCTGCAAGTAGGTTTGTACAAACACTATTACACGTCAATCATATTTTTAAAACTACATACCGTCGAAATTTCCTATCTGACTACTCGGAGAAGAAAAGCCGAAATTAACTTAGTCTCTTTTAAAGTATCATAAAGCATAATGTTGGTCAGACCATGAAATGAAATGAAATTGTTTATTCTGTAAATAGGATATCGGAATCACTTTTACACGTCATATTTAAAAAAACATTAAAAAAAAATAAGCTAGTTGAGTTCAGCGTTTCCTATCTCTGACTACTGTGAGAAGAAAGGCCGAAACAAACTCAGAGATCACAGTCTCTTTTAAACACACAGATTTGAGTGGTCCTGTCCAGTCAGGGCAAGCATTTGTCAGTAATCCTTAAGGAGCCCAACTTGACGAACAATACCAAAGAAAGGACATTTGGGTAGGCCGCATAAACTATTCAAACTGCCAGACCATAATTAAAACTATCTGAGAAATGATAATAATAATGATATCCACATAGTCCTCACATTCACAATAATTAATTAAAATAATATAATACTTTACAAAGTAATCATGTTATTTTGAAGTAATCATGTGAAGACCATGTAGATTGGCGTCTGTAATTTTTTAGCTAGATTTTCTTCATGTGAAGTCAAATAAATCAACCACTAATATATTTTTCACACATTTATTTATTATTTTATCTTATAAAATAGTCATTTAATACATATCACTTGAAACCCCCGCTGGGTTAACAAGCTCAAATAAAGTCTTATTCATAAAAATATATCACAAATTATCACATAGTAATGAAAAATCAGACTACATTAATACAAGATGACTTGCGATAACGATACATAATAAACTCATATTTTCTTACAATAATTATTTTCCACAATAATTTTATTTTTAGTTTTTCATAGAAGGCATCGTGCTTTTTGATAAAACAAGTTAAATAAGTACTTTTTATAAGTTCATCAAAGATACTATTTTATAAAAAAATACTCAGAAATAATTGCTTTTTCAACAATATGATTTGTTTGTTTTGAAATACAAATACATTGAAGATTTTTTATTTAATAATCACTAATTATTATTTGACAATATCATTAAACCTATGATATTCTTTATGGAGATAATGTGACAAATACATATTATTTTATTAATAGAATATTGAATATATGAATATTCTTTATGGATACAACAACACAAACGACTAAGAGAAAAATATTTAAGTGTGCGAGATCTTCGTATTGAGATACCCACAATTTTATAATTCAATACAAAGAATGATAAAAAATGGCCGAGTGCCTTTCGTACCACGCGCAATGAAGGGTTCCATAGTTGAGATAAACTTATCTCAAAAACAAACTTAACATTGTAGTTGAAAAACATGGTCTCCCATACATTGATATACGTCCCGGTCAATTTTCTAACAGCAAATGTAAGTTTGTAATCGCAAAAAAAAAAATTGTATGCGATAAAACTACAAATTAACGATTTTCGGACTTTTTCCTTTACTTGTGCTATGAGACCATGCTTCTTGCCAAAGTTCATGATTCTATGTCAAGGGATGGATTTTGATTTATTTGCGAGTACCAAAATATATGGCCGTACATTTTTTATTGCGTTGACTTCGAAGAAGCTTGATTTTTTTTAGAGCTCCAAGGGACCGTAGTTCTACGTATTTGATATTGATTTCAACTTGATACTTCTACATATTTCTTAAAAAAAGGGTCGTGACATACTAACACAAAGATATACAGACAGACAATGAAGTGATCCTACGTGGGTTCCGTTTTTTCCTTTTGAAGTACGGAATCCTAAAAACGGATCAATGTTATATTTAAAATGTACATAGCTCGATATGAAATTACACTGGCTATGCTAGACATAGTTTGACAATACATCCGCCAAAACATTAATACATCTTAACAAATTTATGCTCATTTCTATTGACCGACCTCGGCGACAATAAAAGTCACCCATTTATCAGGGGGACTAAAATCGACTGGTAACACTAACAACATCTTCATAAAAAAAGATGAAGGCCAAAGAATATTCTTCTTCAACCTAGAATAAAGCCTTAAAAATAACAAAACTCTTTTTAACGACAGTTAAAAAGTAAATACTGATGCAGAATTGTAGGTAATTCAATATCCTGCACCACATCGACAAGAGTAGTCTTGAAATATCTCCTCAAAAATATCCTGTTTTGGGCTAGCAAGGAAATAGGAGTTTTAGCACGATGGATTAAAGCTTCTTTCTGACTGGCGGTGACGGTGTTGTTCCTCTTAATCATGCAGAGATCGAAGGCTTCAGCTGCCTCCAGAAGGAGGTAGAAGATATGTTGGTACTCTTCTGAAGTGACATTCTGGAGATGGTTCAGTATACCGTCAGGGTCACGGAACTGAGTTTTCATGATGACCTGTAACAAAAAGAAAGAAATAGGTACGTTAATTCTCCAGTATTCTTTAAAAACTCTTAATTCGTGGCCAATTTCGTAAACTACTATTTTCAAATTTTAACAGTTGTACTGAGGTGTAAGAAAGTGTTTCCATGGAGTTTCTTGCCCGTTCTTCTCCATCGGAACCCGCTACGCTTTAGGATGGACACAGATTATATAATACTACGTATGGGCAACCAGCTTCATCTTTCTGACTGACCGACTCCTTGACAAGTTCAAAAGAGACTGTAAACGGTCTAATTGAAGTATATTATGCGCTTGCATAATCTACTTCAATTGAACCATTTTAACTTTTAAAGACAAGCGCCTTTGGATAAAATGATGATGTGGATATATTTAGTAACCTTTTCCGCTTAGCTATTTCTAAAGAGTCTTGAAAAGACCCTGGAAGAAATAGACACGTGTTTCACCTCTACTAAATATATCCACATCATCATTTTATTATGGATTTCCGCAAGGTCACGCCTGAATCAATTAACCGCCTTTGGATGGTTTTCCCTCCAAAAGCGTGTAATTTTGGCAGATAAAAAAATATTTATAAGTAGATTTTTTTAAATAGCGTTTTTTATATTAAAATATTTAAAATAAATTATAATTTTTTTGAGAAATATATTAATTTTTTTCTTTTTTTTTCTTTTTATATAATAATTAAAACCTAAATTGGAAATTAAACAATGAATACTGGAATAGATTATATTATATTATTTTCCGACGCCATTTTGAGCTGTGCTGGTGCTATGCCACTATAGTCCGTGTTGATAGGAGAGAAGAACCATGTTTGATTATAATTTAGCTCTGATGCTATCTTGTTTTTTTTTTGTGTGTGCCGAGCTTTGTTGTTCACAGACTTCTGATCATTGGTTTTTATAAGCGAAAACTTGTAATTGTCATGGCCTAGCTAACAGTTACACTTACAATAATTTTTTTCTGTTTTATTTAAGTAGCTGAAAGTCTTCCAAGTTCCAGCAAAAATAAGTCTTCTTCTTTTCGTATCAATGGTACCTACATCACAGATAATAGAATACTAGTCCTACATTAATATTATATAGGGTCAAATAAATTAGCTAGCGAAACTAATCGTGATGGCTGATAAAATAAATAAACCGGCCAAGTGTGTGTCGGACCACGCACAATGAAGGGTTCCATGATTCCGTGGTTGGGATGAATTTATCCCAAGAACAAACTTAACATTGTAGTTGAAAAACATGTTCTCCCATGCTGAATGTATGTTTTCTTCAACTGTAAGTTGCTCGATTATTACTCGTTAACTTGTAGATTCTACTTAGCTGTGATAGGTTTCCTTTTAATTTCGTTATATATGCTACTACTGTGATTTTTTTCCACAGTTCCAGAAACAACCATTTAGCTGGCAGAGGAGGACACTTGACTCTAACAAAAATTAGCACTTTAAAGGTTAATATTTCGCAAACGGAACCCTGAATTTAAAAATGGTTTTCACAAACTCACAATATTTTTGAACGGCTTTTCCAACACCACCCCTCACCATGGCATAGACAAGAAAAAAAATCTCCTCTTTACAAGTAGGGGTAAACAAAAAAATAAAAGATTTTATTTACTACCAAATTACAAATTTCTAGTACTAACAGTCTCTGAGCTAAGCTGCGGACAGACAGATGGACATGGCGGAACTAGAGTTCCATGTTGAAAACAGATTTCTCAACTCAGACTTTAAGTAACATCACATAAAGTCTGCGCAGTTTTACTGGCTAATTGAATTTGACGCTGTATTGTTTGCACCCAGTAGGCGGCCACCATTTTTAGTATATCAAAGGCGTTGTTCAAAACGTTAAGGGTGCAGGTGAACCGATATTTAGGTCACTCGATCAGCACCCGTAGCATGACAACCATTGAAACGCGTTTTCTAGTGATTTTGTCGACGGAAGAATAGACAAAATGACAGATTGTGATTGTTTATCTGTCATTTTATCTATTCTTCCTTCGACATAACCTATTTGTGAAAATTTAGATTAACTAACCCAAATTTAGATTAACTAACCCAAATTTAGATTAACTAAAACAAGCAAGTCATTTCTTATAAACAGTATCCGCTTTTATAACAAGTTGCCAAAGTCTGTTACAGACCTTAGCGATGCGAAGTTCAAAACCCACATCAAACGTGTCCTTATCCAGAAAGCATATTATAAAATTAAAGACTATGTTGAAGACAAGGAAGTTTGGCAATAATTCCTTCTGCACTTGTGGCTTCCCTGGTTTTTCACTAACGGCATAATTATGTAAGAGTCTATTAACTGCTCCCAAATTACCATGTTTATTTTAATTTTATTTTTTTACATTCGTCTTTGACATAATTATTCATCCTATTATTTGACATTATATACCTAGAGAGAATTTGAACTCTTTATTAGTGGCTTTGTGCACATGATAATTATTCAGATTTATTACAGTTGTAATAGCAATCATGTAATTGTGTTTAATTAAAATAGATTATTATTTTTATTAATTTATATATCTTTTGTATAGATTATTTTCTATTTTGTGAATGTGAGAACGCTGTAGGCTTAGTGGACTGTAGATTTGTTGACCATTTTCTATTTTCTTAAGTACCTGGTACTTATTGAAATACCTACACTGTCCTCCCATACCTAGTCATACTGTTATTTGAAAAAATTGTAAAAGCCAATTATTTTTAAAAGAGTAACCGTGGAGTTTCTTGCCGGCTCTTCTCCATAGGAAACGACCAATTGGAACCGTGCACCTAGCTTCTGACGTTTCATAAGTGCCCATGTAGGTCTATGTGAAATAAAAATATTTTGATTTTGATTTTGTATTGTGGTCATGCAAAGCATTAAAGGGCCTGCTACACGGCTGCCAATCGCGTCCCCGACGGGTGCCCTTGGTTGGCGACAGGCAGAGTTGTTTGAATTTTTATAGGAACGTAGAGCACCGGCGCACTCTCAATGGGTGTTGAGTTAAAATAAATAATATCTACTGACCCTGGCGCCATATCTCAGCAGCAACGCCACAATCTCAGTACTAGGCTCTGGGTTACTCGCGAGATACTCTGCTAAAGCTGGACGGAGCTGCGTCGCGTCTTCATCGTTGTATACCTTCAGGTTTGGGTCGGCTCCACTTTCTAGGAGAATCTGTGGAGTGGATGACAGATTTTATTAACGACTAAAGTATAATTTAATAACTAAAACTAAAATCAATTTTAAAGAATGCTAATTGGGCTCATCCTTATCATCAGAGAGAGCAGTGGTGGCCCAGTGATAACAGCTGCGACTTACGAGTTGTAGATTATAGGTGCGAATGTGAACCCAGAAAGGCGCTATACTTTGTGTAAATTATGTCATCACCACTGGTCTCAAAACGGTGAAGGAAAACATCGTAAGGAAACCGGCATGTCATATGACACGGTTTTTTTTTCATATTGTATTTATTACCTATGCAGCTAAAAAAAAAAACAAAAAGGAGGAGAAAAAGTGGGTAAAAGTACATACTTTTACCAACTTTTTCTCCTCTCTGCCCTTTGTCCCATGTCATTTGGGTTTGACGTAACACTGTTTTCATTTCAAGGGATTTCCCGCACTAGACGGCCAGGACTCCGGCCAGTCGCGGTCCTTGGTCTAGCGTGGCTAGTAGACCGTTGCGACCAAGTGCGCGATTCGTATCGGTTTCTATAGTTTAGTTGGTGGCTGCGACCACTGGTCGTGGTCGTGGCCGTCTAGTGCGCGAGATACCTAAAAGCAACGCGACGATCGGTTGTAATTGGACGCAGCTTCGACCACTATAACTTTTGATACCCAATGTTATTCAGTGTTTTGCCATATTTTTGTAAAGTCAAGCATTGATTTCTCTATTCATTATCTTGAGCGTATTTAAAGAAGTTTTATAAACTCACTTGGACAATTTCTTTCCTGTTGGTAATGCTGTCGGAACAAGCAACGTGCAGCGGCGAGCCAATCACCGAACTTGACGCGTTCACATGAGCACCTGAAGAAAATAGATGAGGTTATTAAATTAGCTTCAAGTAATCTTCCAAAATGCAGTTGATGAAGAGCTCTTGTAACAACTACTGTATCCTGCGACCGACATACTTACTTATAAACTGAATACGTTGATGTTCTCCCATACGAAATGTATGGGAGAACATCTTTTTGCAACTACTAATGAGAGCATATTTTTCAACTACAATGTTAAGTTCGTCTTGGGATAAATTTATCCCAACTACGGAACCCTTCATTTTGCGTGGTCCGAAACGCACTTGGCCGGTTTTAATGAGAAAGATGAGGATCTTACCAGAAGGGGCTGGTGGCTAAGTAATAACAGCTGCACGGGTCGATCGTACCGAAGTCAGCTCGTGGCTGACCATCTTAACATACCGGGACACCTCCGTGCCTTGAAAAGCACGGCAATCGTAGATCTTTGACAGTCGTTACGTGGAGTCAGAATTCCAAAAGTCTGACACTCGGTCTTTCCAAGGGGTATTGTTTTATGGAGATCAGCTGTGCAGCCGCTCCATGTAAAATACTGGTATTCAGCTGCATCCGGTTAGACTGGAAGCCGACGACACCATAGTTGGGAGAAGACAAACAGATAATGATAAGGATCTTACCAGCAGACAGCAGCATCTGCAGCATAGACACGTCTCCTTTTAGTATCGCCAGATCCAACGGGCTCGGCTTACTGAAATCGGGACACTCGTAGTTGACACGAGCGCCTTGCTTGATCATGAGGTTCACTACCTCTGGGTTGCCTGGAAGAAAAATAATGAAGGGTAGGGTAGACAAGTCTATTAAGGTCTAGAAAAAAAACTTGTGTGAAGATTTGCTTTCTGATCAAGGCGAGACCAGCGTAAGTACGAAATAAACGAGAGATAACATTCATTGGTTGACTCACGTAAAGAACTCATGGATGTCCTCCACCCTGGGGCGGGCGGAGGGGTCTGTCAATTTTTTTCTGACAAAAAAACCACCTCGGTGTTCCCTTCCCACACTTGGATCGGGGTTTTCATGCCTTTTTTTTTTGTTTTCGCAATGGCAATCCTCATGGATGTCCTCCGCCCTGGGGCGGACGGAGGGGTATGTTAGACTTCTCCTGACTAAAACCAACCCGTGTTCCCTCGCACACTTGCACCGGGGTCTACGCAGGCTTCAACACAGCGCCGGATTGGTGCTCGTCTGGTCAAGCGGGAGGAGTGAGGTGTTTTACTCCCCCCACGACTTCAGCGCGCGTGGAACATTACGCGCCACCACCTCGGGTCTGATATGATGGGGGCGGCAGACGTCCTCGAGTCCACCGTCCCTGGACCCATTTAGGGGGGCCGGAAGACGGCATTATCGGCCCTCTGCCGACGTCCAGTGCGCCTGTTTTAGGCCGGGAGAGCACTAGAAATCTCTGGGATCTCGTGACTAAACCTAACTTAACTAAAATAGGTTTAACAATCAATGACTTGGCATATATAAAATAATAAGGCAAACATTTTTATGTGAGAAAATGTTTAAAAACTTGCTGACCGATATTAGAAATTGGTAACCACAATCACTTTTGGTTAAAATAGGTGGACTGCGACACCTATTGATGACCACCATATAGAGCAAACGTTATCGATCTTGAAGATGTATTGTCATTTGAAAAGCACAATTTCATTTTTTTTTAAACTTCCTACTCTACAGCAATGATGGCCGAAATTTCTAAACTTCCAAATTGGCGTGTATTATTAATTCATAGTATCAATAAGAAAGTAGATTTGATGTTACAGTTCATAATATCCTTACCACTTAAAACAGCATAGTGCATAACGGTCCTGTAATCATTCCTCGCGTCAGCCATTGCATTGACGTCTGCTCCGAAGCTGATGAGCAGCAACACGGCATCCATACCCTGGGTGTTAAACTATCATTATAAATAAGCGGATTTGCAAATCTGGAGGGTACTGGACAAAATTTTACTACCTCTCGTCTTAGATGTGTATCTCTACCTTTAAACATTATTATAAGGTCGCCTGCGAAGTTGAAATTTTCTTAGGTATTTGGTAATTATACGCACCCGGTAACTATGTATTAGCAGAATGCAAATCATAAGAATCATCAATACAACTCTCGATGTCGATGACTGACGGCCACGACTCCGGCCACTCATGGCCGTCTAGTGACATTGTATAGCCGTTGCGACCAAGGGCGCGATTCGTATCACTTTCTATAGTTTACCTGCAGTGTTATTCTGTAAAAATGTCACCGTGAACGTTTAGGTGAAGTGAGCTGTCAATATTGTCCATCCCTAGCATATGGTGGAATGACAGCGCACTTCACCTAAGCGTTCACAGTGAGATTTTTACTCAATAGCACTGCTGGTCGTGGTACTGGTCGTCTGCTACGCCATAAGAAATGTCATGGTTACATAAAAAAGTCACTTTGAACTTAGAGAGTTATAGATTGATGATTTTAATGACCGTACTTTGAGTGTGTACATACATATTTGTAACGAGTGTATTTATTTTTTGATTACCAAATTGATACTGATATAAAACAGCGTTGGCACTTTTGCCTTAAGAATATGGTATCAAATTTTGAAGACTACATTATTCAGGTAATGTAATATACAAAAGTAATGTAACAAATTGAATCGAGCTACCTTTCTCTGCCTCGCAGTTTTCATAAGTGGAGTCATTCCAGCTCTGTCTCTGGAGTCAGGGTTAGCTCCAAAAGTCAAAAGCAGCTCCAAATATTCAGGATCAGATACCAGGTTAATCTCAGCGCCGAAGAAGTAACGCTTGTTGGGGTCCGCTCCATGTTCCAGGAGAAGACGGGCCACTTCCTGTAAATATGAAAAAAAAAAAAAAAAAAACAAATAAATCAAACACGAATTACGAAAAAGTCTTATTTATTTGATGAACTCCAAAAACTGTGAGTCCAAATGCATACTATTCTCTGTAGATTTGAAAAAAGAAGTCTGTGGAGTTTTTATGGATGGCTCAACATGTAAAATTGTTATCATGGACATAGTCTTCGAATGCATAGATAATTCTAGATCTGGGGTGTTGAAAAAATATGTAGTGTTAGCCTTTATTCCGCATTCGACCAAACACCGAACTGACTGATTTCATGTTTTTACACACATATACACATAACATCTCGTCTGTATCCCCCGAAGGATTGGACAGACGATTTCGCCAATCCATATCGTATTTTAGTTTATGGTTAAAACGCACAACAGGGCACTGCTTCCCATCCTCTTCACGTTTCTAATCCCCAAGAGTTCTGGGCTAGCCTATGATTTGGCTGGCTCATAATATGAAAATTATTTTAACATAATATTAAACATAACAAAAAAATCTTGAAGAAGAAATTGATACTATTAAGTTACTTACATAATGTTTATTTCTGATGGCCAGCCTTAATGGTTCATCACACAACGTGGTCCTGGGGAACTCTTCACCAGTATCAGGTCTATAATCTACTGCTGCTCCGCTTTCTAGTAGTAACTTCACCAGCTCGGTATATCTGAAAATTATGTGAAGATTAGTAAATCATCTAGGTAACCTAAACCAAAAGTAAGGTTTTATTGGTGTGAAAAAGCGTTTTCAAGTTTCTTCTTTACAATTTTTTAAGATTCACTTAAACGTTATTTTTATTATTCTTGATTTTTAATAGCTAAGTAGTTTAATAAGTATTTTTTAGTAGATTTGTCTTGTATTTTTACATGTAAAAAGGTTTTAACAAGATCTAAGCAATATTTTTCTCATTATCTTGTTATAAATTGGTTTTTAGTGTATGTTGGATATTTTACAACTGCAAAGTAACCATAGTTTCATGTAATTGTTAATCAGTCAATATAATTAACTTCACTGACCCATGCTCAGCAGCGAGATGTAAAGCGCTATATCCGCAGTCATCCCTGGCGTTGACGTCACATCCTCGTACCACCAGCAGTCTGGTAGCTTCTAGGTACCGCTGCCAGATCGCGTAGTGGAGCGGACGAAGACCTTGGGTTACTGGCTCGTTTACCTGAAAATGTAAAAAATTACTTTAAAATATTAGGAAGATGGTTACAACATCGTTCGTTTGCGCATCCTCTACAACTACAATTCATACGAGTGGCAGACGATGGAGGACGCCTGCCTAGAAGGGAGCTATTCATTCTCGATTTGAAGACACCCAGGTTAAAGGTACCTATTGTAGGAACTACACGTTATCTGTCAATAGACTTTATCGTGAACAATGGAAATTTATTTTCACCTCTTCTCCACCCATGATACTCATCGGACCCAACTTAAAGCTTTAAGCTTACCTTAGCACCACAAGCGAGCAGTATTCGGATCTCATCTAGCGGTACCATCCTGATGATGGAGTCTGCCAGCTCCCGCTGCATCGACTTGCCTAGCGCCACCTCCGAAGGCATTGTCACTGAAACAAACATCGATCACGTAAATGAACTGTTCAGTACCTCTAACTTATCACGCGGAATTCCATGATAAAATACTAAAGACGTGGATATATTTAGTAACCTTAGCTATTTCTAAAGAGCCATAAAAAAACCCTGAAAGAAATCGACACGTGTTTCACCTCTCAACGAGGCATCCTCAGGATGACGATTGACTAGTCGCGAACCCGGACACGGCGTGTTGCCACATCGAGCGCTGATTACGTGTTTTTTTATGTTATTTGGTGGAAATCCAGTCAGCAGCACGTCTAATTTATTCCAGAATTCGTTCCAACATGACGCAAATTCTACCGGATAGTATGCAATATATATTTGTAATCATGTTCTCGAAAACGGCTCTAACGATTTTGATGAAAGGTGCATAAGGGGTTTACGGGGGTGAAAAATTGATCTAGCTAGGTTTCATATCTAGGAAAATTCGTTTTCTCTATTTTCAGAGCCTTTCGGGAATGTGATACAACGTTGGTATAACTGGACGATATATCACCCGAGCAGAGCTCCGTCAGCCAGTACCCTAATTACGTAATACACGATCAATCACAATCTGTTTCGATTTGAAACAGATTGCTAATCCATTGCTTCATACGCTGGAAAAAAAATCTGCTCTACAACGTAAATAACGCAATGAATGTTGTTGAAATGTCAAAATGAAACAATTTAATCATAATCGTTTACGAAAATAAGTTACGCAATTACCCTAATTGCGTACCTACAGGTACTCCAAGAACTTAACCACCGATTTCAGAATATCAGTAACTTACTATCCCTAGTTTATGAATTCTGTCCATAAACACGAAATAAGCCGTAAAGAATAATGAAAGCCTTAAGCCACAGAATTGATGATCACAATGATGTTTTCAAAAAACGGAATATCCTTCTAATAAAAGGTTTCTTTAGCGGCTTTTTCAACACGAAACGCATATGTCCCTTTGCAGAAACCACAGGGTACACACGCATTCTCACTAAAGGCTCGCGTCCACTAGGCTCGCCAAGTCGAGGCGAATCGAATCGCAGAAATTCGTTATATATTTACTATGAAACTGCGTCCATTAGCTACAAGCCGAGGCGCTCCGAATCGAATCACTCGCGCACATTGCTCGACAAGCGAATTTCTTCGCCAACGCGTTTCGACTCGACTGGGCACGTCTCAGTCAACGTGGGCAATCGGATGCGCATCGGCAAGTTTTTTTAAATTTACCCGACTACGGCGAAGCAAAAAGGAGGGTTATGATTTTTTAAGAATAATTTTATTTATAGTGTCATAACAAATAGTGAAGTTTTTCGTAGGATAAACGTAAATATTGAAATAAATTGACAGGATGTTTTTTCTAAACTGGATATAAATGGTGAAATTCGCCGTAGATATTTCTTTTCATATTAATATCGTGTACCCAGTATTTGGGAGTACGTCGTTTCTTTTTTCTCCTATTCCTCCTCTTCTTCATCAAAAAGTATTTCAAATAAAAACATTTCTTCATCCGAGCTGTCCATCACGCACATACGACCTACTTTGATAAAGAATTGCGATGAATGAAGGTTTCGATTCGATTCTACTGAGATGGACGCACAAGGAATAAATGCGACTCGATGCACTTCGATGCGACGCGTTAAGTACCTACAGACTTAACGCGTCGAATCGAAATGCGTCGAGTCGAGCCTTGCGTCGACTACAGAGCCCACGAAGGCTTAATTAAGTAAGAAAAGACTACTAACATATGAAAGTAGGCGGCATCTTGACTCCTGAAAAGCAACCGCAGTTTATTTCCAACCAGAAATTCTTAACACTTCAAAATGACTTAAATTCTTTCAAGAACACAACACCTAAGAAAGTACAAATTCCAACTGCAAGAAATGAATGTCACACCACTTCAGTCCAAAAACAATCAATTGGCAGAGTTCACTAAATAATTTCACTTTCTAAGCACGTACCGACTACGAAACGTACTCTCTGCTCTAAATACAAAGCACGACTGACTTCCAACTTCCAATTTCTCCTAATGGAACTCCAATCACATGGTTTGTCAAAACAAAATAACCATAAATAGATGTTAAATATTACGTAGACTCCGACCCGTGGCAATAGGCACGAACTTCAGTCAACAAGGTGGTTAATAAATGAGGTGTTGATGCCAACATCGTAATGTATTGTTTTCGGGGCGATAACTGCGTATGGACTCTACACTCACTAACCGTGAAGAGCGAAGTGAGAACTCCACTCCATACTATGGAGTGGAGTTCTCACTTTTGGAGTTTTTGGATAGTTACGACAACTTTTTTGGAATGGAGACTTCATGTATCATCATCCACAATCTAGCTTCATGCACTATTGGGCATAGGCCTCTCTTTTGTTGTGCCAATGGAGATTTAGGCTCAATTAACTACGGTTAGAGCAGTGGCCCAGTGGTAACCCAGGCAGGCACTTACTTTGTTAAGTTGTATTTAATTTCATCACCACTGCTCTCAAAACGGTGAAGGAAAACATCGTGAGGAAGCCTGTCCAAGAACCAAAAAAAAATCGAAGACAAGTGACATCTGCCAACCCGCACTGGGCCCGCGTGGTAGATTACAGCCCACTCCCTCTCACCAAGAGGAGGCATGTGTCCCAGCAGTGGGAACATTATAAGCTGATTAAGATGATGGTGAACTACGGTGGTGGCGTGGAGAGATGATGAGAACAAGTGATTGTTATCCCAGAAATAGTAAACGGAAAAGAGGAAAACTACAAAAGAGATAGGTGGATGCGATAAAACACACAGCGGGCCCAAGTGGAGGAGAGTGGCTTGTCATTGAATTCAATGGAAACAGCTAGAGGAGACATTTGGCAAGAGGCATGCTGAATTGAGAGACATACTAACAACATACAACGGAGTAAAAACAATTCAGAATAAAGAGGCTTGAAAATAAATAAAAAACTACGGTGGTGTAACAACTTCTTCTTTTTGTGTGTTTAGCGACTAGCCTGGGGTCAGAATTTTAAAGCCGCCCATGACTTGGTTTCACGTGCCGTTGATGATATCTCTCAGGCATGCCGGTTTCCTCACAACGTTTTCCTTCACCGTTTTTGAAGCAAGTGCTAATGGAATACTAGATGATAGGTAATTACGGATCCTTTAACTTAAGACTATTATACTTATTACTTATTGACTGAACCGTCAAGACTCCATCATAACTTTGCTTATTGAGACTAAACTATTCATAACCAGCGTTCATCATCATTTTCAACAAATATGGCACATTTTAAATACTGGTATTACGCTGCATCCAGTTAGGCGATTATCACACTGCACCGCGCTCGGTCTCGTAACGCCGCGGCAGATTCAATATAAGATTGTATATAAAACTTAATCCGCGCGCGGAACGCGGTCCAGCGTGCAGATTATTTGATAGAGCTGCCCCTCGCTACGCGACGGTGCGCGGTGACCACAGCGGCGTGTGATAATCGCCTTAGACTGGAAGTTGACCCAAACATAGTTGGGAAAAAGCTAGGCAGATGATGATCATCATTCTGCCAGAATACTTCCACTGCTGCACATAAGCCACCACATCGACCGGTCCTGTGTTCTACGCATCCAGTGAATTCCCGTTCACTATGAATGATCTAGCTGTCATGGAAGTAACATAGATCAGTCAGATTTGACAGCATCAAATTGTTCTGTTTTAAAGCAAATTATAAAAAAAAAAACAAAAACCCGACTGCAAAAACACGTTACTGAAAAGAGAAAAACAAGCATTTAATCTATTGAACTTTGTTTTTTGTATGATATCTCAGGCGAGGCGAAAAACAAAAATAATATGCTTTATTTCAAGCATTTTAATTATATTAAAGAACAAGTTGACAGAACAGTCAATTGCTTTAACCGCACGTTTATTTTGTTTGTGTCGAAATGGTAGCATATTTTTTTTATAATATTTGAAATTTACTCATTGCTAGCTTTTATTTGATACTTACCGATATTGTTGTATTTTTTTTAAGCATTTTTTTTTGTATTTTCATATGCAATATATATATATTATTATAAAGCCTATGTCACTTCTACAATTAAGATGAATCTAACAACACCTCATCTGTTAAAATCCATCAAGCTGTTTGGGCTACAGACCGTGCCAAAGAAATAGAAACGCATACATACATACTCTCGAAAAACATTACCCCCCTTCCGGGGCATTCGGGTAAAAAGATCCATGATCCAACCAAGCAATTAATGCTTTGCTATAACAGAAGCAAAAATAAGATATTTTAAAATTTGTAAAAACCGTCGCCTGTTTTAAACTGCAACAGGGATTTCCCTCTGTGATTTTCTCTTTGTTTATATTTCTATATTAAGATGATAACCTTGCCATGTGTCTGTAGCACACGTCACCGTATCATCAGACCTTTCTTTGTGTGCTACGTCATCAGCTTCGTCCTTACTCGCAGGATGGGCAGCATTCCAAATGATAACAGCAGTTAGAGGCGTGTGTTTTAGCACGTGGTGCGTTTGCATATTGAAATTGATACTAACAGTGCATTGATATTTACTGCATCAATTGAAATGATTACCTAGTTTTAGCATCTCTTTCATTGGCCTTTACAACTAAGCATCATCATGATTATGTTCCTGCCCTTGTCCCATGTTATTTAGGGTCGGCATAACCCTTTTTTTCTTTGATCTTCCCCTGTCTACCATCCCGCTGTCATTCACTCCATTTTCTTTCATATTATCACATTTACTCCATATTTTCTTTGGCTTTTCACCCCCTTTCCATCCATCAACATTACTATCTAAGCGTCACTGGAATTTTGTTAGCATTTTGTTTTAAATCGTGATTTCCCTCTGATCTCTTGTTTTGGCATGAACTAATGAGGAATGTACTTGGGTAAAAATATTATCCAGTCACATGGTGGTTGCTTACTACAGTCCAGGGTGTGCTGGGTGGTCATTTAACATTAAACTAATATCGCTACTGGTCTTGGCTATTTTAATGCACTCCTATATTACTATTTTCTGTGGATTTATTGACATTTCAGAACTAAACATGTTCTTGGCAGAAATTGATCTAGATATTTACAAATTCCTTTGTAAAGGTACTGTTGCATCCATACGCGAAATGCAATATATTTTGTAATATATTTTCACGGCTAAACGGATTTCGATGAAATTTGTCAAATGGGTAGGACCTGAGTTAGGATATAGGATACTTGTTCTCCCCGTAGTACATTCTCGGGATTATTTCCGATCTAGAAGCGAATAAAGCAGTGGTCAATAGCGTTTTTTACTAAGTAGTGCACAGTCATTATCTGATAATCCGTATTAATAGTACATTACTGTCGCAGCCTGCAACAATGATCCGTTAAACAAGATAGATATTGGTTTTCATAGTAACATTGCTGGCCGCTTACGCGCATGTATTTGACCAGTGCAGCATTTTCGATTTATCTCTAAGAAGGTTGTCAAAATAATGTTCGAATTACTAAGCATGTTTGAGGAAATAAACATTACCTACAGCTATCCTTTCTTTTTACGGTTCAGCCTGATGCCAAGTTAGTTTCACGAGTGATCTCAGACACTCGCAAACGGAAACCAAGGAATGATACCTATAATGTTTTGGCGTTTTGGCAACAAACATCGTACAGAAATGAGTTCACGGACTAAAAATTAGATAGATACCTAATTACTGTCATCGTAATTTTAAAAGACTGTTTACTGACCATTAAGATGGACAAAGAAAATATATAATTTATCATTAGTTTTTCTTTTTTGGCAGCGAACATCGGCCTCTGTAGTAGATGTTATTAAAACAACAACTTTTTCAGGTCAAGTATAAGAAAATTTGAATTTCGCAGGCTATCGTTGCGGATCCACCTTAATGGCGTACAAGAAATTGGTGAGGCAGTTCATGTAGTAGAATGATATAGGCCTGATGATGAAGTGTTTTTCAAAAGCTGTGAAGAGTTAAATGTGAGTGTATGTAAAAGACATTTTCAAAAAACGTGATCACGATTGAAGAATATAATTAAATGGAGAAGATATAGAGGAACATCAAAGGAAAGGCCGTTCTAAAGATTTCAATTATACGTTTATTATGCTGTTCTTAATACATTGGAAGGTGTTTCTAAAACGTCTCGTCATATTAGTAAAACATACCTTCCAATATACTAAAGAAAAGGATAATAAATTAAAGTTTTAATTATTATTGAAATCCATAGAATGGCATTTCTGTGGTGTCCCCTTTAACCTTATAAGTCATTGGTGGAAAGGCTTTCAATTAGTGGAGCGATAACTATAAACTACTAATTTTTAATTGTTTTAGAATTTGGAGCATTATCCGCAAGCCTAAATGCTACTATCAAAATAAAAACTAATCCTCAGGTCCCCAAAACCAAGACACATCGCTGTCAACAGTGACGTGAGCCGGTTTCGTAAACATGTGTGTACTTAGTGATGTGTAGTTTGATTGCAAATGTGTGCGTGTGAGCGTGTATGCACAGAGCGGAGGTGTAGTTTTGGCATGCTTCACTGTATTGTTCGCAGCGCTATGTCTTGATTTTTATTTGATCTGAGATGACAGCTGCCACGTTCCAAAACACACACTTAACAAGTAACACGAACACCTTCACGTCAACGTTCTATTCCCGAAACTTTGTTTACATCAATTACCTACCTTTCGTAACATATATGTACAGTGCGTGCTATTAAAGATGAGACTTGATACACCACGTGGTTTGACTTGCGCAGTAGACGATTTATGGGTCTCTTTAGCGGTATGAAGTCTGCGCCGAGACGTCATCGGGGCGGCGGAAGGAACGGCGGGAGGCGCGGTCAAGTCTCATCTTTCGTGGCGCGTATTGTACATACACAAAATCACGTTTTCTTCCAATTGGGGTAGGCAGAAACTACAGAACGCCACCTGCTACGATCCTTACATACTCCTTTTGCTTCGTTTACGTTCATACATTTGGTCATACACGCACACCAGTTGCGAGTACTACGTGGCTGACCTTTCTGAAGAACATTACCAATAAGGTCACTATTACGTCCTTCCAGCGGACAGAACAGGGCTTCCAGCGATTTGAGCAGTGGTGCCCCAATAGTAACTTACGAGCTGAATGTTCGAACCCTGACAGGCGTTTTACTTTGTGTAAATTATTTCATCACACTGCTCTCAAAACGGTGAAGGAAAACATTTTGAGGAAACTGGCATGTCCTAGAACCAAAGATTCGAAGACATGTGGCATCCACCAACCCGCTCTGTGGGTCCGCGTAGTGGATCACGGCTCACTCCCTCTCACAGAGAAGAGGCCTGTGTCCCAGCAGTGGGAACATTATAGGCTGATTAAGTTAAATGATTGTCCTTCCAAGGCGTCCCGGTATTTCCACTCACATCTGCCTTGTAATACCTCTTTCATTCGTCCTCTCAATATGAGCAAACCATCACATGAGGCAATTAATTCAACATAACAGCTCTTGGAATACTGCACAGTTTCCCAAAGTTTGTTTTCATTGATTACACGCCTCGTAACATAATTTAGCCAAAATAAACACAAGGTAACACATAGATCCCAATCGAAACGTACACAAAATCGGAATATCATGGGCAATCTGCCATGAGCGTTGACCTCAATCATGCTTACGCGCACTCTCGATCCAAAAACGCAGAAAAATCTTATTTAATTTCAAAGGCATTGCGTTGTGGAAAAATATTATGTTTTTCGCGAGAATAACAAGGTCGGGAATGTTTGGGTTTTTTGTGACTATTGCGCAGGAGTTTATTGAGGAAATTATGTGTTCAAACGTAGTCAGGTATTAGGATTTTATTTTGGCGATAGATTTGAAACGGATTCTTGGTTTCAGGAAGGTTTTTACCTCCAACTATTCTCGTAAGAGCCAGTCCTGCTTTATTCTCATTCTTAGACAGCGGGACAGCTAAGTGAGTAGGTACCTAGGTGTTCATGATAGTTAAAATATAAAACCCTGGACTTTATAAGAGAACCTCTGATTTGAGAATTACGGTAGATACAACTAATTTAATTTCATATTATTCCATTTATTTACTACTGATAAACGTATGAAACATTTGTAATTATGACCCTGGATATGCTTCGTAGGTAGACACTTGTTTTTTGCTAGGCATTTAATTCAAATGAAAGGAACATAAACTGTCTGAACACGCATCTTTGTACGTCTTAAAATGTCCCTACAGCAGTAAATTAGGATAAATCATGTCTCAGAAAAACCAATTACCCAATATATTATAAATCTCCAACCAGGCTGTCTGGAGTGGAGGAGATTTTAGCGGTCTCGTCATTTTTAAAAGGAAAAGCAAAGATGGCCGCCATCCAAAAACGCGGAAAATGGCGCAGCTTTCGCGCCAATTTCGCGTCAGGGAGTTTCCTCGAAGTCTTTCACAACAAATTGAAATTAATTATGCTTGTGCACTTAGGAAAGGAGTATTTGTGGGTTAAAAATAAATAGAACGCATTTCTTATTTAGTTTGAGGTTTTATTCGAATCTTTCTAAATGTTTTTTCCACTGTTTTGTAGAATCTTCATCTTACTTGGACAGATAGAAATAGAAATATCATTTATTTGCTAAAAACATGGTATAAATGATGATAATGTTAATAACGCGAACAGACATGTTTTGCTTAATAGATATAAGCTTGAAAATTTTACATACATAATGAAACAATCAGTCATCTTGCGATTTTACAAACGATTTTTTAAAAACGATTGGTAGATAGCCATCTGTAAATTTAATTTTGAACAATCTTGTATAATGTTTTCAATTCATTTGGTATTGTATTGGACACACATATCTACACATGCAGCTTTTATTATATTTCACAAGCTTTGGGAGGAATGGGAGGACATCTAACACGAGCCTGTAGGGGTCACGAGAATTTACATCGCTTGCTTTCGCAAACAATTCTCTATGCCTCCACACAAAAACGCAAATTTCAAAAATATAAAGGGACGGCAGCGGTAACAAATCAAGTTTCCTAAACTCTAACGCATCTCTTTTGTGCAACAAATGCTCTATTTTGATCAGTACTGTTACCCCACATAATTAAACCATAGCGTAGCACTGATTCAACATATGCGCGATATGTTGTTATAGACGTTTTAATGTTTGTTAAGTTTCTAATCTGTTTCAGTGCATATACAAACTTATTAATTCGTTTGGATACTGTATCAACATGTGCATTCTAGTTGATATCTTGATTCAAGGTTACGCCAAGAAATTTAGTTTGAGGTACTTCGTGATTTCTATGTATATTCATTTTAATATTCTGTTTTGCATTATTTGCTTTATTAAATTGTATATAGACGGACTTTTTAGATTTATAAATAAGTTAAGTTAGATAAGTAATCGAGCCCATACGGCTAAAAGTCACCAACAGTATTTTATTTATTTTAATTTCGGTCTATTAAATCCTTTGGAGTTTTTCGGTTAGAAATATTCAATTATAGGTATACTTCCAGTGTAACCGAATATGGCTGAATACCAGTATTTTAAATGGACTGCCTTGGAAGTGCAAAGGCATTTTCCCCTTTCTTTAAAGATTATCAAAAAGAAATTGATAAACAATGATTTTCGTAACCAACCACAAGGAAAAACAAACCATAAAAACCTAATTTTATGTTCAATCTGCGTTGCATTTATTTTGTGTGGGCAAAAGACAAAAATAACACATAGTGCGCAAAATTTTTTTGTAAACACAAAAACTACGTGGCGCCATCTATTATCAGACAAACATAACTAACCAATGAGTGACAATGACCTATCCCTTTGAAATGTACCAGAATTGAAAGATTTGAAGTGACAGTTATTCTGGTTTTGATAAGGGTTGCCAATTTTTTTTATATCGAATTTTCGAAGCCCTGAAAAATATATTAGACAGCGAAAAAATAAAACATTGTCGGCAGTTTAAAAAATATAGTATTTTTGAAATGTATATTTTTTGCTACTTTGAGCATTTATCGGTTACTTACTTATTTTATAAAAAAAGTCTCATAACTAATAATTATTACACTCTAAATTAGGTTTACAAAATATTATTCAGCTTTTATGAGATTAATACTGGCTCTATTGCGGTCAAATCGCCGTTTTGTATGACAATGAAAATTACCTGGGCGACGGAGCTCCACTCGGGTGAAAAGAGAGAAAACGAATTTTCCCAGATATTAGCCATAGCATTTTTTTTTTACATTAGCATTTTTCGTGTGTTGAGCTACGTCAGTTTTAATTGTTTTAGTTTGTAAAAGTTCACTAACATAGTTTTTAAGTCATTGTTACTAACATTATATGTGTGTACTTGTATGTGTAGTCCGAAATAAAGAATATATATTATTATTTTATTAGATTTAGCTTTTTCGCCACCGTAAATCACTATATTGCAATTTTCATCGAATTGTTTAGAGCCGTTTTTGAAAACGTGATTACAAATATATATATATATATATATACAGGGTGGCAGGGACATCGTCGCGAAAACTGTTACCATGGATTCAGTACACAATTCTGAACCCCACTGTGTTGAAATTTTACGTCGGTTAAAACTTAAAGCAAATATTTTTGTGTCGATTGTAATGGCAGAAAAAGCAATAAGAGCTAGTAAAATTATAGCGCTGCTGGAAGAGGGTTGTCGCCAATGTTACGTCTCACAGCAGATAATAAGAAATTTCTAGTTATATATGCTAATGACATACTAAAAATATTAATAATATCCATAGAAACAAAGCCAATGACTAAGATCCTCGTTTTTTTTTTTGCAAATGAATTTATATATACCTATATATATATATTTAATAAATATTATTTAGGCCTCTAATATATAGCAGGATACTACATTATTTAGTAGGGTTGGCAACCCTAGTTTTAGTAGTCAATTTGGGATGGTTCCAACTGGGAAAATGCGTACAAATTTCTGTTTGTACTTTATCTTAATTCAAGGTAAAATGTTATTTTAGGATCTTGGACATGAGCTTTCTTGACGATTGAAAAAAAAATCGGTTGAGGTAATACTTTTTTTGGTGGAGTTTCTAGGAAAAGTCTTTGAACTTTCAAGGTTTTAAGAATTAATGAAAAAAAAAAGTGGGCAAAAAAACATAGTAAACGTTGATATATTTTAGTAACCCGTTCCGTATAACTATTTCTAAAGAGCCATAAAAGACCCTGTAAGAAATCGACACGTGTTTCACCTCTCAACGAGGCATCCTCAGGATAATGATTGACTTGTCGCAAACCCGAACACGACAGCGCTCAGTGTGGCAACACGCCGTGTTCGGGTATATCGACATCAACTTCTGTGGTATTTTATAATGGATTTCCGCAAGTTCACGCCTGAATCAATTTACTATTATAAAAAAAATGGGCAGTTAACAGTTGGTACAGTGAGATTCAAAGTTTATGGCGGTTCTGAAGTGCACTACTCGCTGTGCAGTACCCCGCCCCTCACCCCTGCGGTAACATGAATTTGTTATTGCGCAGCTACTCACCTCGAGTTCGGAGCCGCCATAAAATTTGCGTAGGGCTATACATATAATAACAACAACAAGGAAACAGTGTAAGTCTATGTTGGCGTATGCGAGTGTATTGTATTGATTAAATGGGGTGCGTGGGGTGTTGCGTAGGTGAGTGGATGCAACAGAATGACTATGGTAGTAACTGGAGTTAAAAGGGCTACGCTAAGTTAGCCCGCGAAATTCTAATTTACTAACCTTTTTTTGGAATTTGTAGGTCAGTGTCAGATTTTTTGTTGATTAAAATATGATTCACGACTGCATCAAATATGGATTTCTAGAATTATAATCGTTAGAATCATCAACACAACTTCAAATTACCCTATTGAATGACTATTTCATAAAATCATGACATTTGAGGCCAATTCTAACTTTAGAAGTCTGCCTTTGCGCCCGATTGATGATAATAGGCTCGCCCCTATTACATGAAACTTAAACATCACTGGCGAAATGTGGGTGTAATCTAGGTATACTCTGCATAATGCGTGATGTTATGTTATGTAAATGTTTGCACGAGTGCTGTGTGTGTAAATGTGTGTGTGGGTGTGTGTTGTATTAAATTGAAAACACTTGTTTTGTGAATGAAAGATTATCTATCTATCTATGTTAAAATTGGCAATGAATTTGAAAGCCAAAATGTGTGTAGGAGTATATTAATTAAATAACAGTTCTAAAATTGAAAATAGTCGTTTCGCCCATAATATATTCTCACTTTTAAAACTTTATTCATATCTATGGGCACTAATTGTGAAGGAAATGTCATGAGCAAAGTTTTGAGTATGAATCTGGATGGCTATAAGACTAGAGGAAGACCAAAGAAACGTTGGATGGACTGTGTAAAAGATGATATGGATAGAAAGGGGGTGGCTACACTGACTACCCCGATGACGACTGATCTAAGGAAGGAAAAAAAAAATGTTGCGTCGACCACAAATAAATTGGAATACCTAAGAGCAGGATAATGCTTAAGGGTTAATACTAATTGTGCTTGTCGTAAAAATTCATACTTAAATGCGATGCCAATAAACCACATCTAAAAACAAAAAACTGTCTCACTTCGGGAGTGCCGACAAAAGTGAAAACTTGAAAAAAAATCGGCATCAACGCGTTTGGCATGCGCGATGTCTTTTTAATGGTCAAAAGCTGGTGTCGTCACAGTGTTGCGAAATTAATGGTTTAGTCCCATCTCAAAAATGACCAATGCTCCTAAAGAAGATTTCACTTCAAAAAATCCTGTCCGATCCGTGAATATCGTACCGAGAGTCTACTATTTATGTGCTAATTTTCGAGAAAATTTAAAAAATAAGAAGTCACATTTTTTTTTTCAATGGGGAATTTTACCGGGAGAAAACATGGGCGCAGGCGGCCGTAAAGCGGGTGTCTACAAGTCCAGAATCTTGTTGAAAATTTGCAAATTTTTAATGGATTTGGGGTTTGGGGTAAGGTACTAAAAATTTGATTTTTAAATAGCAATAACTTTTTTATTTTCAATAATAATAAGAGTTTTTTTTTTACTTTTAGGTAATGTTATTGCAGTAACTATGTGCCCCTTTCAGATCGGATAGGGTTTTTTTTTTACATAATGTATTTATTTTTAACCAAAAGATGCCTATAGCATTAAGCCCGCCTCTATAAATTTCTGTGCTTGAAGCATTAATTTAATTTAATTTTTTAATAGAAACATTTTCGATTTAAATATCGTTCGAATTTCGTCGCGCGTTCGCGCTATGGCCTCAGCACTGCTACATGAAAGTTACGAAATTGATAATTTTTGACAGTTATCCAATGTCATTTCGAACCGATAATAAATTGTTTGGACATGATCACAATCATATTAGCCAAGTGACTGTTGTACCTTCTTAAATTACAGAATGAAATTGGTAAAAAATTCTTGGTGTCACCACAGATAGGTATTACGTTTGAAAGCAGGAGATGTATGATAAATACAAAATAGTTTATAAATTATTTTTTGACTGCACTACCGTAAGGTAACTTTTTTTTTTAGGTTGGGCATCTCGTAGTTGACCTCTGAGATCATGACTACTTAACCGAGCTTTCCTGTGGGTGCCTTAAGCCACTTAAAACCTCCAGCCAGGGGTTTTTCAACTATGCTAATTAAAACTAGGTGAACGCTCGCTAAGGGCACCCCCTGTGGGGTACGAACCTCGGCTTAGGGCGTCAACCGGAGGGAGAACATCAAGGAGGGGACGGGCTGGATCAAAGTTTTGATCATGATTATTAGTCGGGGAACTCTTTCACATCATTGTCGTACATATAAGGGTAACTACACAATATAAGTACATTTTTCTGTAAATAAATATATTTAAATAAATAATCTAATATATGTAAATCTTTGTATGCTTTAAATCTTTTGATGTTAAACCAGCCGAGCCGCTTCAGTCACTACCCTAATTGCGTATCAAACGATCAATCACAATCTATTTCATTTTGACATTTCAACAACATTCATTGAGTTATTTACGTTGTTGAACAGACAAATTTTTCGAAAAATGGATTAGCCACATCCTTCATTTTGATTCAGATTGTGATTGATCGTATGTTACGCAATTAGGATGCAGGCAGGCAGGCAAAGTGCCGGGACTTCTAGAGAGCTCACTCTAGTCGCATACGAGATGCCGATGAAGAGTTCACTTGCATTATGTATCGCCATACATATTGCAAGTGAACTCGTCATCGGCATGCCGCCGCCGCCGCCGCTGGACTCGAAAGTGTTCATTATTAAAGAAAAAGAAATTCTATTTAGTCCGTCAAGCATATAATAAAAAAATATTAGACACTCATTTTTTGCTTTATCATATTAATAAAAAATTACTTAGATAAAACGCATGAAAGTTGAGGGGTGGGGGTCGCTACGTCACAAGTAAGTATAAAATCTACATACAAGTGACGTCATGGCACATTTTAACATTCCATAAAAAAATTAAAAAATACATGTCCAATATTTTATAATAATCTACATGATGAACGAAAAAAAAACTGTGGCACTCCGGAAGTGCCGACAGACGTGAAAATTTGAACAATTTTATAATGCAGGAAATACTTTTAAAATGTAGGGTATGGAGTTGGAGTATGGATATTGCTCAGTAAAGTCTCAAAGACATTTTCAATCACGGTTTTGTTATTGTTAGTAGTAATTAACTGTTTATTTATTTTACCTCGATAGTCCTAGTTTATCATTTATAACTTCCAATTACAGTTTTATATAGCTTTATGTAATCGGGCACGCCCTTTATGCCTGGAGGCTTTATTTAGATATTTAGTTCTATTTACGTTTAGTTTTTATTTTTTTATTTCTGCTTGAGTAAAGTTCTCGATGTTTTAGGTCGGTATATTGGCGTGTGCTAGCTGACATATGGCCAATAATTTATCATTTAAATTATGTTTTGTGCTGCATCATGTAAATTATTATGCATACTATTGTATAGATTTTTTTTTTCTAACTTGAATAGACAGCTGTGCTGCTGGGGAGTTTGTTGCGCCACTTCTTCTTCCCAGCTAAAGACACTAGGAAGTGGTGAAGGGCGGGCCTTTTGGAGGAACGTCTAAAGTAATTTTGATGTTCGAAAAGTGCTGATTCTCAGCCTAGTTTGAATAAATGACTTTTGAATTTTGAATTTTGAACTTTATTATAGAGGCGATGAATCTCTTTCTGTAACCTATATGATACTATGTAAATAATACTTGAAAAGAAACGTCCAAAGGAGACTACTTATTGCCATATAATATAATAAAATTTGTCTTGTGAAAGTATATTTCATGAATCGGAAGTGGTATAGTATTTTTGAGACGGTGCCATAAATAGGCGTCTTAATACCTACTTGGTCGGCACGCCTGCCAGGCCTTTTCCCAAATATGGGGGTCAGCTTCCAGTCTAACCGGATGCAGCTGAATACCAGCATTTTACTTGAAGCCACTGCCTATCTGACTTCCACAACCCAGTAACTGGATAATACGAAACCCCTTAGTGAGTCTGGTTGTCAATCTTTCGGGCTTCTGACCACCCGTAACGAATGCCAAAGAAAGAGCTACAAATGACAGCCGGGACCAACTTATAAATAAAGGTACTACAGAATAAACAACATCATAGCAATAAAAGTCGCCCTTAAATTACATCTTGACGTATGACAATAATTTTATAAGATGACAACGCAAGGTGATCGCCGACGTCGTCTATCTGATCTCTCTGCCAATCACGCGCGCGTTGCTATGGCAACTGCTTGCGTTTGACAGCTGCATCGCACGACGTGACCTTGCTAGAGCGTTCACACATTAATTTTATTCAATTGATTTATTTCATTGTGCTATCTATCGTAGGAACGTGATTTATTGTTTAATTTTAATCAATTGTGATTAGGTGCATTTATAGTAAGTCGGTTAATGTGATGAGTGATGAATTAAATGAAATTATTATTGTGTCAACTAGTTTATCAGTGATGAATGATGGATTGAATGAAATTCTTATTGTGTGAATTATTACATCAACCACTTATTGATTCGATTGAGCATTTACTACCGGTTTCTAAAATTATCTTTTGTCATATCTCGTGTCAAATCTTTTAACCACTTAGCTGTTGAGAATTCAGCATGTCGTTATTTTGTTTGTTTATGTGATATATAGATATGAAATGATGCAGAAACAATTAAATCTGTCACTTGGAAACTTGGAATCACTCAACTGTCTTATGCTGAAATCAAAGCTTAAAGATTCGAATTTATTACTTCTTTTTCACCCAAAAAATACAACAACATATAAAAACGGCAAAATATTTACAATATCGTTAAAAACATGCGCCAATTTCTGTCACTTACAAGCGAGATCACTCAACTTTCATATGCAGTAAAACTTAAGAAGCTTGAAGATTCTAATTACTTTTCAAAACAAAACAAAAATAGGTACATATAACGCCAAAATATTTTCAATATCGTTAAAAACAAGAGCCAGTTTTATATATATTAAAATAAATAAGTGTCCGCAATCCCGTCGCACCAAATGACGGCAAAATAAAAACAAGATGGCTACTATTTATAGCGCGTTTAATATTTCTGGTCTCGGCAATGACCCCGATATAATTATGCGCATTTTGTGCATATAAGCGGAAAGTTCAAGAATATTTTCCGAATAGGTACCTATGTACTTTCTAGAGCCTTGTTTTTGTGAGACAGAAACACAATTAAGAGCAGAATTTGACGGGTGGATATGTTTTCTTCCAAAAAATAATTTATTATCTTTGGTCGAAATCTCTACTTCCACGTTTCTGAGATTTTAGATACTGTAGAAACTAGAGAGACTATCAGAAGAAATTAATGTCATATAAAAACTGTACCTATGTCTCTGTGACGCCATCTAGCGTAATATAGCAAAATTACATAATAACCAAGTTTGACGCAATACACTTTTACCGACAGTCCGACACCAAGCTCTGATATTCAAATGTCTTTGCACAATGGGAATTCCTTCAAAACCAGAAAGCTCTACCAATACAGACTGGCTAATGACAGCTTAATTAACATTTGGAGTAGTTTTACATAATCCCGAATTCATTGGTATGCTAATAAGTTGACGGATTTTCTGAAAATGAATTGAGAACAGTCACTGAAATAGGGACAAATCGCATAATTTATGTAGGAAGTATTTCTCCCTTCTCCTTACTTTCTCAGTTGACACGATTACTGACAAATGCTTGCATTGACTGGCTAAACACACACACTCAAATCTGTGTGGTTCTTTCCTCAAAAGACTATTTCAGACACTAATGTATACGGTCTTCACAGACCTCACATGATCTGACCAAGATTATGTCTGGATTTTAAAAGAGACTATGACCTCTGAGTTTGTTTCGGCCTTTCTTCTTAGAGTTCAATCGAAATCAACAGTCGGTAGTTTATTAAAATATGATTGACGTGTAAAGTACAGTTGAGTTCTTTAATATCCGAGCATGTTCATGAAAAAAAAAAAACAGTGGCACTCCGGGAGTGCCGACAGAAGTGAAAACTTGAACAATTTTATTGTGCACGAAATACTTTTAATGAGGTGTCGGTAACGGTAACGGTAACAGTGTCGCGAGTTCAATTGTTTTTTCCCATCTCAAAAATGCCCAACGCGCCTAAAGAAGTTTCCTCTTCAATATATAAGGTCCCATTAAAATAGATGGACAACACAGCGTTCAGTACGTCTAACCAAAGATATCCAAGCCAAAATAAAAACACTGATTAAAGTGATTTTATTTTGACCTAAATTAATTAACCAACATTTTTAGTGTATTTTCGTTTGCTAATTTTTTTTCTTGTAATATTCTAATGCGTTTTTCTTAATTTTTTTTTACCATTGTCCTTATTTTGGTGGTCTGAATGATTTCTAAAAGTTTGTCCATCTATTTTAATGGAACCTTATATAGGCAGTGTTAAGTTTCATAAAAGTGCGCAATCCCTTGTTCATATTATTTAGCGCAAAGTTAGGTTCAAAAATATCTATATGCAATTTTTCTATGAAAAATATCTTGACAATTTCCGGCAAGTAAAAATAAATTTAATGGGAAAGGTCATTTTGTCGAATATTCAAAGCTCTACTTATAGATATTTACGACTCCTAAGGTTGCACCAAATATATTGAAATCTTGAGTATTTAGAAATTTATGTACATCTTCTTTTTTTTTTCGGGTGACCATTGAAAATCAGCGCTGTGCTGTGGGTTCCCCATAGCACAGCATCATGCTGAGTGGAAAACCTTCTTGTCACAGTCATGTCGTGCAGCTGCCGACTAATTTCTGTTTTATGCTCGTGATTTATTATGTACTTTTTGTTGTTTTCGTTTACTCTTGTCTTTTATGTATGCACGTGTCTCTGTGACAAATAAACCTATTTTTCTTTCTTTCTTTCTTTCTATATTCCGAAGAGTAGTCAGATTTTTTTGACTGCACTACCGTAAGGTAACATACTTATGAACAGTTTATACGATAGCATTTTATTGATGAATAAGTTTGTATAGAACGTCATATATATCATTTTAACGCTTACAATATTTTGAAACATTGTCACTGCCAATTATATACCTATTAATAAACTCAACTATACAAACCTACTTACAGAAATAAATAATTTATTTGAAGTTGCTAGAATATTTTGATTCAGTAATGCAATAAAGTTCGAAAAAATATTCAGAGCGTAGGTAAGTATAGCTCGAAATGGTATTATTTCCGCTCGTGCTAGCAGCGAAAATGAGTTATTTTCAGTGATTTACTGTTTCCAGTACCTAGTTTACAAAATATCTACAAAATTAATTCTGCACGTTACGGTGCTATTTTACTGCCAGGAAACTATGAGTTCGATTTTATCTACCATCTGCCTTCCTCAGACGTAGGTTATCCATGCGGTTTTGAACTTTTGATATCAAGCTGAAATCAATCTACCTAGCCTTTACCCAAATATATTGGAGACGACTTCCAGTCGACTTTACCTACTGCTGAACTTCGATATTTAGAATAGGTAGGTGATTAGATTGCGGTTACCCAGTAACTGGGTTGTAGAGGTCAGATAGACAGTCGCTCCATGTAAAATACTGATATTCAGCTGCATCTGGTTAGACTGTAGTACTTTTTTTTTTTTTTTTGAGGGTGGGAAATCATCAAATAACTTCTCCCGCTCTGGGCGGAGCGGGAGGGCGTGTCAGTCTCTTACTGACTAAAACCCACCCGTGTTCCTTCGGTTGCCCTGTTGCCGGGGGCCACGATCTCCCTTTCGGTTTTCTTCGCAACCCCGGCAGGCATCGGCCCTAGTGGACCCCTTCAAATCTGCTGACATCTCTTTGAGGCGCGCGTGGAACACAACGCGCCGTTGACCCGGGCCTGGTCCTTATCGGACGGTGAGCCACCCATTGCTCACCGTCCGCAAGCCCGCGCCTACGGTGGCCGGAAATCGCCTCGCGATTCCCGACGCCCTGGGCGTCTCCTCCTGCGGCGGTTAGGGGCGTGAGGGCGCGAAATTTGCCTCTCCCTCACGCGTTCCGCCTCCTCCTTCGCGAGCATTACAACTTCGCAGAAGGAGGTGACGGCCTCCCATTTCCTCCCGCTCCGTACCATGGCCTGAACCAGGGCCGGACGCGAGAGATCACCGCCGCCGATCGCCTCCTAGACTGTAGTACTGAACTTCGATGTTTAAAAATACGATTTACCTGAGTTAGAATGTACCTACGCTCTGACTAATTACTTAATTGAGAATGTTTATAATACCGAAGTATGGAACTTCGAAAGTTTTCTATGACGAATTACTTCATTGAGAATGTTCACCGGGCAATGTACGGAACTTCGAAATCTTGATATGACGAATTACTGAATACCGAATGTTGGAAAGTTTTGGTATGTTAAGATAGTCACCCATCCATGGACAAACCGCGGCAAGCGTAGCTTAACCTGATCGATCGACCCGTGCGGCTATTATTACTTAGCCACAAGCCTTCAATAAAATATGTAATAAATATAAAATATGTAATAAATATAAAATATGTAATATAGGTACCTACTGACAATTTAAGTCGAAATTGAGTGCAAACATGGTGTTTTGGAACACTAAATAATACCCCAAAAGCTTTCACATGCCATAAGTTTCATTACTGTTGAGAGTTTGGTCCAGGTCCCATTCAAAGCCCATGGCCCTTTTACACATTAACAAGTACCCAGCTAGTAACACAAAATTAACATTGACTGAACTTAACATCTACCAAATTTTAATTAAGTTATCCTTACATCTATACACATAAAAGTGAAATACTCGCTCAGAATCTCGATGGTAAACATTCGGTATTTAGTAATTCATCATAGCAAACTTTCGAAGTTCCAAATTCAAATTTAAAATTCAAAAGTCATTTATTCAAACTAGGCTGAGAATCAGCACTTTTCGAACGTCAAAATTACGTAAGGCAGTCCCCCAAAACCCTCACCACTTCCTAGTGCCTTTAGCTGGGAAGAAGAAGCGGCGCAATAGACTCCCCAGAGCAGCAACGCTGTCTGTTCAAGTTAGTCAGTCAGTCTGCGCTCGGTGCTTGGTGTGGCAACACGCCGTGTTCGAGTTCACGACAAGTTAATCGTCATCCTGAGGATGCCTCGTTGAGAGGTGAAACACGTGTCGATTTCTTCCAGGGTCTCTTCAAGACTCTTTAAAAATAGCTAAGCGGAAAAGGTTACTAAATATATCCACATCATCATTTTTTTTTACATTCTATAATATTAGTATGCAAAATAATTTACATTATGCAGCACAAAAAAAATATTAAATGATAAATTATTGGCCATATGTCAGCTACCACACGCCAATATACCAAACAAAAACATCGAGAACTATACTCAAGCAGAAGTAAAAAAAAAAAAAAAAAACTAAACGTAAGAAAGAAAGAAAGAAAGAAAAACATTTATTTGAACACAGTTCGTGAAAAACAAGACACAACAAAGATAAAATAAATAATAGTATTTAAAAACAACAGTGTGTGCCTCACGGCTGCGCCAAAAACGTTCATTTCAGCATTAATGCCAGACAGATGCTGTCTGACGCTGGTTTTCTAATGAACCCATAAGAACAAGTGACACAAACAGACAAACACAAACAAACACACAAACAGTACAAACAGTTTCAACATACCTAATACATAATTTGTATATTAAAAAAATAAAAATAAATAAATAAATAAGCACGTAATCAAACATAATACAATAACAAAAAACATACGAAACAACAAAACATACGTAAACAGAACTAAATATCTAAATAAAGCCTCCAGGCATAAAGCGCGTGCCCGATTACATAAAGCTATATTAAGCTGTAATTGGAAGTTATAAATGATAAACTTTCCGTACATCGCGATTATGAACATTCTCAATGAAGTAATTCGTCATGGCGTACATTCTAACTTGCGTAAATCGTACTTTTAATATTTATGAATACAGTAAATCGGTATTTTAACTATTGTACATTGTTCAGTAGTCTTTCCAGTGTAACAAGATGCAGCTGGATACCAGTATTTTACATGTAGCGACTGCCTATCTGACCTTCCCAACCCAGTAACTGGGTAACCGAAATCTACTCACCTACCTATTCTAATTTTAGACATCCGACTTTCTAAAAAAGTTCACGACAAAACCAATAACAGATATTTACAAACACACGAGCCACGACCTACGCATTTATTTTCATTCAAACCGTTTGCAATAAATCATAATTATTATAATCAAATTCTGCCAAGTTAATATAAGATCTGACGTCATCAAATGGTAACATCCGAAGTCCTAACTCATTTATAACTAACGCGATATAAAACAGTCGAGGAAACAGGACATGAGGAATCATGAAGTAAAAATTCGAAGATATGTGACATCCACCAAACCGCACTGGGCCCGCGTGGTGGATTATGGCCCACTCCCTCTCACACAGAGGAGGCCTGTGTCCCAGCAGAATGATATTGGCTGATTATGTATCCATGGCACTATTTGACATGACATCTGCCTAGCCTTTCCCCAACTATGTCGGGGTCGGCTTCCAGTCTAACCGGATGCAGCTGAATACCAATATTTTAAATGGAGCGACTGCCTAATTATCTGACCTCCACAAACCAGTTGTAGCCATACTATAACACACAATATTTCAAAAAGCGTCTGATTAAATATATGTCCCTTAAATTAAATTAATCTCTTCCCTCCTTTGATGGATGTTACTATTGTTTACAGATGAAATGATAAACGTTCAAACGTAGCCAAGAAGCCATCTTGTGCAGCAACAGAATTGATGACCATAAACAGCAACTGACCTCTGACGAATGATAGGTCAATTACATTTGGATTTTGCATTTAATATTGGCAATAGCACCCAATGATTCGGCCTATTTAAACCATAAAGTATACCTACTGCCAATATTGAAAGGACAAAAATAAACAAGAAAATTGCACTCGAAATTCTAAACACGATGGATTAGATAATTTCCGCGGTGAATGAAATTCCTGTGACCAAAAATAGACGGAATTTTTTTTTAATTCAAATAGTGTTAAAAATCAAACTCAAAGTGTTTCCAATTACAGGCAGTCAAAGGGTCGGTCAGTCAGAAAGATGAAGCTAGTTGCCCATTCCAAAACGTAGTAGGTTTTTATGGAGAATAAAGGGCTAGAACTCCACGAACTTTTAATCAAAATATTGGTTGCATCACTCGTATTAAAAAAAAAGCAAATAAAATATTTCTGCAGAAAAATGTTCCAAGAAATAAAAACCAAGTATTGAGCCTACCTACTAACATATTTTTAATTCATAATCATTATATAAGGTAATTGACCTAACGATACAAAGCTCACAGATCAGCACAAATGCTATTCTAGCTCACCGGCCATAAATAAAATAATGATTTATTTAAAGCACCTATTGTAATAATATTACAACACAGCTAAAATTACATTATTACACTAGAAACAGCCAAAAATTCTTACCTTTTCACCACCTGCCGACGAAAATAAAATCCACTGAGGAATAATAACACAATGACCTTTGTCTCGCCGCAAAAGAGGCGCTAGATTTCCCGCGCTGTCACCTGTCAAACTACAAATTATAACCTCAAAATCTATTGCAAATCAATAAATACTGCTTTATTGTGTGTTTGTTTTTGTTATTTTACTACTGTAACGACGTCCGTACAGAGAAATAGACGATACTGAACTGTTGTCGAGACGTACAAACGAAATCTGGAGGTTTTCCAAAATGGCAGCTTGCCAAATACGAAGTGCGTTGCGTCCGACGACTTAGGGTGGATGGGGACTGTTATCGTCCGTTCAGTTTTGATCTTTGAACTGAATTGACGTATTTAATGGAACTGGGATTAAGAATGGGTCCATATCTTCTTTTTATTGATGCATTTTTATTAAAAGCAGACTGCTTCTTTATTAGAGTGAGATTAAAAACAGAATAAGTACAAAGTGTGTGTGTGTGTGTGTCCTATTTTAATGTTTTCAAGACGTTAATGTAGATACTTGATCATGCCAGGATACAGTTACATGGAGGAGCATGGAATTCCTGCACTTGCACTCGGTGATACGTTGTTCCTACGCATTCGTAGCTACACTCCATTCGACAGGCTTCCGAGTCGAAAATGAAACATTTTCAGTTACCTGAAAATGAACATAGCTGTCGAAACAATAGCGGTCGAATGGACCAAAATGTTAGCGCCTTTAGCGTTTTTTTTTTTGGGTGGGAAATCATCAAATAACTTCTCCCGCTCTGGTTGGAGCGGGAGGGCGTGTCAGACTCTTACTGACTAAAACCCACCCGTGTTCCTTCGGTTGCCCCTATTGCCGGGGGCCACGATCTCCCTTTCGGTTTTCTTCGCAACCCCGGCAGGTAGCACCTTGAGCTAATTGTACCTTTAAACGCTAAGAAGAGGTACCTACCATGAAATGGATAGAACTGTCTGAACAGCTCTTTCCAGGCTTCTAAAAGCTTGGACCGGTGATTCAAAGCCTTGCTATGAGAATCGGCGATTTTGTGGACTGTAATAAACTTAATGTGGCAACATACATTGACTTGGAATGAGGCTATTTTTTGGTATGGAGAAACAGAAATAAGAGAAAGACACAGGATGCAGCGCTTTACCTTTCTATAAGTCTGGTAACCACGCTGGCTTGCCGCGTAGTTAACCTACACATCGAGGACAACCTTGATGCGTAGGTTAACCACGCGGCAAGCCAGCGTGGTTTCACGGATAAACGATTCCTATTTCTTACACAGCACTTCAAAATCAGTGTAATTTGATAAGTGAGTTTTAATATATAGACCCAAAAACCTGGATTTATCACAAAATCCAGATATATAAGCGGTAAAAGCTCTGATGAGATGCTTTCGCGGTATTAATTGCTTATTTATCGCTATAATCTTTTGATTATGTCAAAAAATAAAAAATACGTGTCCAATATTTTTCATTAATATACCATCCGGACAAAAAAAAATTTGGACGCAGGCATATAGTCGCGTCATTTATCTTATTATTTAGTAAATAGGTGGTACCTAGGGCATCAACAACGCAGCAGTATCAGCCTACGACACACGTCAGAACTACAGAAAAAATCTCACGGACAGCAACAGTCCCTCCTACCCTACCCCGCGAAACACCTTGCAACTCTCTTTGTATACCATTTGAGAACAAAGATTTTAGCGAGACATCGAACTTGTGTTTATTAAAAATATATCGAGCAAAATATTTTGATCCGAACAAGAGATGCCGCGAATACTGGCTATTATTCGGTATTCGGCATTACTTGATATTTTCTTGTTATTCGTCGAATACCGAATAATAGTGTCTATTATTCGATATTCGGCGAATAGTTGTCTCTAAATAAAAATAAACTTTTAATGAACAGAAAAACTATACGTATAAAAAACAAAACAAACTTAGTATTATTATCATTAATATAAAAAGTTAGCCTAAAATTAGTCATGTTGAAGTTAAAAGTCCAAAAGGGGCTGATTGGGATTAAGTCGGTTGCCCTTTTTTTCATAAAAATAAATAAACTATATTATTATTTAAGAATAATTAAACTTTTTTATATTTTTTATTTTTTATGTCGAGTAATAATGGCGAGTATTCGACTATCCGCCATGCCATAGGGAATGGCAATTAATCGGTATTCGACTATTCGCTATTACAACTATTCGCGGCATCTCTAATCTAACCGAAATACAGCTGTTAGCTTATGAAAGATTTTTGATTGAATTATAATAATAGAGGTACTTTCATCTCGTTCTTTTTTTTGGAAAATATACAGTCAAAACCGTATACAACGACTTCGCTTAAAACGTCCCCGTCGTACTGGTTATTACGAAGAAATTTTGCGGCCCGAACATGTTTTGCTTAGGTACTTACTTAACATAGTTTTTGGTTATAACGACTGTCGGCTATAAAAATCGTAATGCGAACCTCAAACTGAAACTCAAAGCATTTATTTCAGTTAAGCCATTTACAGGCACTTTTGAATTGTCAAGGAATCAGTTAGTCAGAAAGATGAAGCTAGTTGCCCATTCCAAAGCGTAGTAGGTACCTATAGAAACCAGCCCGTCCCATCCTAGATGTCCTCTCTCCGGTTGACGCCCTAAGCTGAGGTTCGTACCCCACAGGGGGTGCCCTTAGCGAGCGTTCACCTAGTTTTAATTAGTATAGTTGAATAACTCCTGGTTGGAGGTTTTAAGTGTAGTAGCTTAAGGCACCCACAGGAAAGCCCGGTTAAGTAGTCATGATCTCAGAGGTCAACTACGAGATGCCCTACGTAAAAAAAAAAATACCTATGGAAAAGAACGGGCAAGAAAGTCCACGGACACTCTTTTAAATATTTTTTTTTTTACAAAAAAGGTCCCTTCGAAGTCGTTATAAACGGTTCCACTGTATTTTTTATTTTTTTATTCAAAAGGAACAAACAATAGTTACAATATTACAGTATAGAAAAGGAAATACACATAACATTTGAACAATATTGTAGCCCACAACGCTGTTCACAGATTAACTGTGGAATATAATATACAATTAATTAAACGCTAGGGTAATAATAGTAATAATATATATGTGAACTGTTGGTCAAGTGGTCGCAAACGCTACTGCCGAGCATGAAGTCCTGGGTTTGATACCCAGGTCGAGCAAACTGTTATTGGGTTTTTTTTTTGGAGTAAATAATAATAATAATAAAAAACTACTCTGGCAACACAAACGTCAACACGTCTCAAAAATACACACATCAAAAGTGTCTAGGGATCAAGCATTTTTATGCGGATTTCTTGAGATTGAGATGTGGCTTTGTAATAAATTTATGATTATATAAATTTATATGGATCCTTTTTGGTGCATTTCATAATTTGAAACAGGAACTGTTAATCAAATTCGAGTAAAAGATGAAAATCAGCTGTCAATATTTTCCCTATAAAAACATACAACGCATTGAAGACATTATTAGTGCTACTGTTTCCCTACTACTGATTAAAACCAACGTTATTATGGAGCGGCGACGTCATTTAAGCAGGGAAGAAATGCTCAGAGCCGTGGGAATGATAGAAGCTGGTTCCCGGCAACGTACTGTGGCTTTAGCTCTGAATACAAGTCAGAGTGTTATCAGTCGACTTTGGACACGTTACCGAAGCACTGGTACCGTGGCTGAGCGCCATGGAGGACGGTATCGCTGCACCACACGGAGACAAGACCGATACATTAAAATCTTAACTCGAAGAGCTCCAACAATAACCGCCATGATGTTAGCCGTGAGGCTTCATCACTCTTCAGGGAACTTAATTAGCGACCAAGCAGTCAGAAACCGCTTGCATGAAGTGAACCTTCATTCCCGAAGACCGCTACGGGTACCACCTATAGCAATGCACAATCGTAGGATTCGATATCAATGGGCTCTTGAACACAGAAATTGGGCAGAAGAACAATGGCGTTTCGTGTGCTTTTCTGATGAGTCTCGTTTTGGTATGAGACCGGATACAAGACGTATACGACACTGGAGAACCCCTGGACGCCAACAGCGATTAAAATCCTGCCAGGAAGTCCATCCTTATAGTGGTGGAACCATCATGGTATGGGCGGGTATTTGGATCGGCGGAAGAACTGAGTTGATTTGGATCAGAGGCAACCTCAACGCTCAAATTTATGCTGAGACGATTGTATCTGACGTCATCGTTCCTCTACAAGTGCAAATCGGTCCCTTATTTCAGTTAATGCATGATAATGCACGACCGCACACCGCAAGAGTTGTAAGACAGACTCTCGCCGCAGCTAACATCAATGTCCTGCTCTGGCCTGCTCAGTCGCCAGACTTGAACCCGATTGAGCATGCATGGGATATGCTACAGAGAAGAGCTCTGCCGAATATGGAGGGTATCCAGTCGCAAGAAGACCTTTTTTTGTTGTTGCAACGAACATGGGCGGCCATTCCACAGCGTGATTTGGATGAACTCATTTTGAGTATGCCAAACCGATGTTCTTGTGTTGTTAGTGTTCGCGGTAGAAACACGGATTATTAATTGTTTAAGTTACCCAATAAAATTTTAAAGAAAACTGTTATTTCAGTCTTTTTTTCGAACTTTAATGTTAGTGGTTCAAATGTCAAAAATCCCTTTATTAGGAAAATGGCAAATTTCTTTATTAATGCAAAGGTGACTTGGTTTATCGTTACTGTGACAAACGAAAACACTTTATTTGATGAATCCTTAAAGAAAATTTTAATTAATATCAATCAGGAGAAAAGTTATTGCAAAAATATATGTTGATCCCTAGACACTTTTGATGTGTGTAGTTTCATCAAATTTCCATTGTTATATTTATTTTACACGCAATTTTTTTGGTAAATCAGAACTCGAAAACAATCTAAAAAGGCTACAAATCATAATAAAACATAAAAAAGATCAAAATGAGTAAAGAAATAGACAAAAATCAAAAAATGCCGTAACGGGGGTGACGTGACAGATGTCACCCCCAATAAAAACAAGGAAAATTGGAATTGGAAGAATTGGAACTAAATGTTGACGAGATCGGCCGCACGTTTAGCACGCCCACCACCTCCGGACTCCTCGCTCAGCTCCGCCTCGCCGCCGCCGGTACCCAGCCCCACTGTGAGCGCTACGACGACACCGGCCGCGGTAGTTGCGTCGAGCTCGAGCGACGAGTATTTTTCCCCGCCGATGTCGCCAACACCTGTACGTCGGCAGGGGAGAGGCCGGCCACCGAAGAGCTTGGGACTTAGGGGCCAACCGGCCCCGAGCCGTGTCCCCGCTGCCGGTGGTTGTGTGCAGCGCATGAGATGGACTCAGTCTATGAACGAGAACGTCATGCGCGCATATTACGGGTCTACAGAGGGAGGAACTAACCTCACTGCGTACCGTGTTAGGATGCTGTCTCTGTTTCAGGAACTAGAGCCAACCGTCAACGTCTCGGCCCAACGACTGTCGGATCAGGTGCGTGTCATCCAACGCAACCATAGGTTGGACGATACCGCACTTGATAGGCTGCGCTCAGAGGTACTGAGCAACCATATCGTCTCAACTCGGGCACAAACCGCGGCACAAGCGTCAAATGTTGATGCAACCTCGCCGCGGTTCAATCATGGTGTTGAAGAGGAGGATGATAGGGTTGCCACAGTAAGTAGCCAGTGTAACAACCGATTGAGGAGCGCACTGGAGGATGCGTTTCGCGAGTATAGGTACACTCCGACCGAACTTAGACCACGATTACCACGCCTACCCATGCACAACAAAAATAGGGCGCTGGTGTGTGCCCTGGACTCGCAGCTTACGAATTTTTTCGAGAGCAGCGAGGATCTAATTGATACACACTCGATCCTGTATTGCGCGGCTGTTGCGGCATGTCGTTTAGCTAACGTCAAGTTTCCAAACTGCGACGGAGCTACTCGACCCAAACCAGTCGTACCAGCCTGGCAGTGCAGGATCGAGCGACGTATCGATGGGGCCAGGGTTCTCATCGGCAAACTATACTGCTTCAGGGAGGGAAATACACGACCACGAGTGATGCGCTTTGTAAGGCGGGCATTCTCGGGGACTGGAATCAGTCCACAAGACTATATGTCCCGTGTCACAGAGCGCATCGACTTCCTGAAGCAGAAAGTTTGTGCATGGGCGAGTCGTATTCGGCGGTATAAGCGGCGGGTTGATCGATACACGCAGAATCGCATGTTCCAGAGCGATGAGAGGTGGGTATATAGAGCTTGGGAGCGACCTGAACAAAATGTGACAGACGTGTGCCGCCCGGATGATGCTGCCACAAGTGCATTCTGGCGCAGCATCTGGTCGATGCCCGTTTGTCATACTGAGGCTGGCTGGATGCAGGATGTCGAACGAGTGTGTGAAACTATACCAGTAATGGATGCTGTGTTCATCACACCATTAGACGTAGCCAGAGCAGTCCGTCCGTTACCGAATTGGAAATCACCGGGACCGGACGGACTGCACAACTTTTGGTTAAAATGGCTGAGTAGTTCGCACACTCGCCTGGCATCCCAATTCCAATCATCCCTAGAGTCTGGGTCGCTACCTCAGTTTCTAACAACAGGCGTTACCCACCTGCTCCATAAGTCAGGTAATCCCGCGGAACCCAAGAATTATAGACCGATCACATGTTTGTCGACGGTCTATAAACTTCTTACATCCATTTTGAGAACGAAAATTAACACACACATTGATAGTAATTCAATTATGTCAGTCTCTCAAAATGGATGTAGGAACGGATCCCGCGGTACTAAGGAGCTTCTCCTCATCGACATGGCCATAAGCCAACAGGTTCGTCGATCCCGCAAGGATCTGTCGACATGCTGGATAGACTATAAGAAGGCCTATGACTCGGTGCCACATACATGGCTCATGAGGGTGCTGGAGTTGTATAAAGTAGATACAACTCTGCGCACCTTCTTGATGTCGTGTATGGGGCAATGGAGGACGGTCCTTCGCTACCCAGGATGTCGACAGACCCAGGGGAATGACGAGCCTGTATGGATAAACGGGGAATATTCCAGGGTGACAGTTTAAGTCCACTCTGGTTTTGCTTAGCTCTGAATCCTCTAAGCACACTGCTAGAGGATTCAGGTCTGGGCTATAGGCTGAGGAGAGGTGGTCAGGTCATATCTCACCTCCTCTACATGGATGACTTGAAACTCTTTGCCCCCAACAAGTTGCGACTGATGGAGCTACTGAAGGTAACTGAAACATTCAGTGGCGCCATCAGGATGGAATTTGGTGTGGACAAATGTGCAGTCATGCATGTAAAGCGAGGGGAGATTATGGAATCCGAGGGAATCCAACTCTCGGACTCCATACACCTTAGATCCCTCTCCTCAGCCGAAAACTATAGGTATTTGGGTATGTCGGAATCGTTAGGCATCAACGTTGCTGACATGAAGCAATCGTTGAAGGAGCGCTTCTTTGGTCGCCTGAAGAAGGTATTAATTAGTTTTCTTTCAGGCGGAAACAAGGTGCGCGCCTTCAACGGTTGGGTCATGCCGGTCTTGATGTACTCTTTCGGCATACTCAAATGGACTCAGACCGAACTTGACGCCCTGGACAGGAGGGTACGTACACTCCTGACCGCAAACCGGATGCATCACCCACGTTCATCAGTGATGAGACTGTACATCCCGCGGAAATGCGGAGGTCGAGGGTTTTTAAATGCAAAGACCCTCCACAACCGCGAGGTGTGCAGCCTCAGGGAGTATTTTTTTAAAGCCGATGTGGGTATGCACCGTGATGTGGTCGCAGTGGACAACGGGCTCACCCCGCTCTCCATGGCTAAAGAGAACTGGCGCAAACCTGTAGTACTTACTACAGATGACCGCAAGGAGGTATGGCAAAGCAAGGCGCTTCACGGGCGCTACTTTCGGGCTCTTCACGAGCCCGATGTAGATTTCTTAGCGTCCGTATCCTGGCTACGTTTCGGTGACCTTTTCGGGGAAACCGAAGGTTTCATCTGTGCAATTATGGACGAAGTTATCTTGACGAATAACTACCGGAGATATATTATGAAGGACGGTACGGTTGACGTGTGTCGGGCATGCCATCGTCCGGGTGAGTCCATCAGACATATTATCTCTGGTTGTTCGCGTCTAGCTAACGGCGAGTACTTGCACAGACATAACCAAGTGGCCAGGATTATTCACCAGCAACTTGCTTTGAAATATAAACTTGTAGACTCTGAGGTACCGTATTACAAGTATGTGCCCGACCCAGTTCTTGAA
Organism: Omphaloscelis lunosa; assembly: GCA_916610215.1. Lineage (NCBI taxonomy): Eukaryota > Metazoa > Arthropoda > Insecta > Lepidoptera > Noctuidae > Omphaloscelis > Omphaloscelis lunosa. The sequence goes on along the minus strand of OU744273.1, from coordinate 10,783,373 downwards.
AATGACCATGTCACGTTGTACTGGGATCGGTCTATCATTACTGACAGGACTATTGTTGCCAATAAGCCTGATATAGTGGTGATAGACCGATTAGCGCGCCACGCAATGATAGTCGATGTTACCATTCCACATGACGAGAACCTCGTGAAAGCTGAGAAAGAGAAACAAATAAAATATCTCGACTTAGCACACGAGGTTGTTGACATGTGGAATGTGAGCTCAGCTATCATTGTGCCGATTGTCGTAACGGCTAATGGCCTGATGGCCAAAAGCCTCGATCAACATCTCTCGAGGCTCTCGTTAGACGGTTGGATCAAACGCCTGATTCAGAAAGCAGTACTCCTCGATACGGCCCGCATTGTGAGGAGGTTCCTGTCTCTGCAGCCCTAACCACCGGTAGCTTGGACCCTGCTCCCGACACCGGCGGAATTCTATTTTTTATATTTTTAAATGTTTTTATATTTTATATGTTTTAATATTTAAAAATGTAATTAATAAGTATTTAAATGGAATAAAGGAAAAATAATAATAATAATAAAACTTATTAAATCAGTTAATTTATAGTTACCATTACCTTATTACTCCCCCGGAGCCCGAAGTCTGGATTTGTGCCCAGTTGATGGCAAATGGCAATAGGCTCGCCCACATTTCACTAGTTATGATTAAGTCCCATGTAATAGGGGGCGAGCCTAATACTATCAACCGGGCACAAGTCCAGACTCCGGGCTCCGGGAGAGTAGTAAGGAAACGGTAACTATAAATTAACAAATTTAATCAATTTTATTATTACAGTAGGTTATGATTTGGCAATTTACCAATGCGTAGTGTTATTGTGTCTTGTGATTAGGGTGACCAGTACCCTAATTGCGTATCTTATTTTCGAAAACATTTATGCCTAATTAGTTTCATTTTGACAGTTCAACAACATTCATTGCGTTATTTACGTTGTTGAGCAGATTTTTTTTCCAACTTCTGAAGCAATGGATTAGCAATCTGTTTCAAATCGAAATAGATTGTGTTGTATTACGCAATTAGGGCACTGATCTGATTTCTGGTTTTACGGGAAAACTGCATTGAAAATACGGGTTTCGAGGTTAAAATACGGGGCAGGCCGTTTTTTTTTTTTTACTAAAATTTGGCATAAACAATTAAATAACCTATACAATTGCGTAATTTCTTAATGAAAGACTTTAAAAACCAATATTAAATATTTAAAAATACAATAATTTTATTATTATCTGGAAAGGAAAATGTTAAATAATCAACTTAAAACACAAACAAAATACAACATTTTGTAAATTAGGTAAGTATTATTTTTACCTAAACTTAACAACTCAGACTTTTTTAATGAAAGATAATAAAATAAATATTTGAAAATCCAACTAATTTGTAAATTTGTTGGATAAGAAAATGTGGTGGTATTAATATCACACTAACTCACTCTCACCCACGTCATTCGATCGAATATGCGTTCGTTCGCGCGGGGTTCACCGCTGTGTGTGAGAAAATGAATATTCTATTCTATTTTATTTTTTGTTATGGCAAGCAAAGCCGATGTCGACCATTCTGCCAATGTCTAAGTGAATTGGAAAAGCAATTGTGTATTGCTAAAAATAAAAAAAAATATTAATAATAATCGTTCGAAAACGTATTTTTACACGCTTTATATTAGCTCCACTTGTATGTATGTTTTTATCATTAAATGTCATTGAATCATAAAATCACGGGACAATGTACTGTCCCGAATTGGTTTCGCCAAAATACGGGACCAAGAAAAAATCGCGCCTGAAATACGGGACATCTGGTCACCCTAGCCGTGATGTATATTTAGCTCGATTTTTATAGCTGTGCGCTTGGAACTGTCAAAATCGTAGGTTCTTATTATTGAATACACCCGCACGATTACCTCCTCAGTGTCCCGACGCCTCTTATTACGGTCTACACAACTTGTTTCGTCTCCACAGTTATGGCATATTATAAAAACCATGTACAGTAGCGACCAAAAGTCCATAGGCAATCGCACAAAGCAATAGACTGACGCTTCGGTTTGACTTACGACCTTCTTCTATAAGATGTTACAATACTATAGATACACACACACTCACTTTGTCTGCAACTCATAGTAGTTCATAATTTCTATCAATATAGAATACGGCGTGCTAGCTCAGTGGATAACGTGCTTTGATATATGCGATTATGGCGAGCCGAGCGAGGGTTCAAATCTCATCTGTGGTTTGCTTGTAATTTTTTAATAATTACATTCATAGTTTTTGTTATCTATATATATAAAAATGAATCCCTCTTTCCCTTGGTCACGGCATCACGCTAAAACGGATGAACGGATTTGGGTGAAATTTGGGATATGGATAGACTTTAACCCGGAGAAGGACATAGGATACTTTTTATCCCGATATTCCCACGGGATCGAGACTTATGCGGGTGAAACCGCGGGGCGCAGCTAGTTTTTTAATAATTACTATTCATAGTTTTTGTTATTTTAAAATAATGACTAGTTCAATAATCATTCGTTTTTTGTTTCGGTCGTCTTGTTCACATAAATATTAACGTTTAGCAGGTAAACCACAGAAAACTAAGTAAATTATTTCGTTTTCTGTGGGGTAGACAGACGCAGTTCGTTACGCGTATTCGCTTAATAAAACTTTGTTGGTTCGTGGTTATTGTTGGTGACGAGTATTTAGGTATTAGCGGTGTTGTGGTTATTGTTTTCAAAATGCAGTCAAATATAAATATTGAAGGGAGATCAAATATTATTGCGCTGCGTAAAAGTGAATGTAATTTACACAAATATCTAATGAAACCGGACTAAGTGTGAGTGTTATCATTTAAATATTTCATATTTTACTAAACATAAATCTTAATCAAAGGTATTGTTGATAGAACAGAGGTATTGTTGAGACAGAAGATGCCTTTAAAATTTTAAATTCATTATGAGGTTTAATTCGATTAGTGAATGATAAATAATTATTATGTGTAATAAATACAATGTTATTCTTCTTCTGTCTTTGTTCTAGAGAAATACTGTGAGGGTTGAGAGGAATGAGGAAGAGGCTTATTATCGAGCAGCAGCGACGTCAAATGATGGAGGAATATGAAACAAATGGTTTCATACCAACGAGATATTTTGCTGAATTATTAAACACGTCATTATGAACCGTTCGCTGTGCACTCTGAAGGCTTGCATCACTGAAGACCAGCTAGGAAGCCGTTTTCGACAGAAAGGCATAAACAAGAACGTTTAAGTTTCGCACGATAATATTAAGACTTCAAGTGGGACACTGCTATATTTTAACCTTAAAATATTTACCGTACCAACTTAATAAACAACAGATTCGTTATTGCATGAATTTGTGGTAACGATTTTTTAAGCAAGTTACAATATGTTGTTTGTCGTATTTCTCGCAGATAGACCGAAAATGTTTAAGATTATTTTAGTAATATTATTATTTTAGGATTACAATTTGAGGTTTAGTTTCAATCTTCTTTTCGTAAAGAAAATGAATACTTAAGCTATAACCTCAATACCAACCAATATTTACTAAAGCCAAATAAAATGTAAAATAAATAATGTAAACAAACTGCCCATAACAAAATCACCTATTTAGTAAGTAGTTTTTTTTTTTACATTTTGAGTAGCCTTATATTCTTATTTATTGCTTAATTACTTCGACCATGATCAAAGCTAACTAATAATAAGCTAGCTAATATTTATAGTTAAAAAATTAATTTACAATTTAAAACATTTCATAATACAAATATGTCAAAATAATATAAATTGCTTCTAAGTTTCTTGACATCTATTTCACATCTTATTGAGCTGACAAATAATTGTAGCAATATATTATCTATAAGTAAAATAAATATAACGAATACAATTTTTTAATTTTGCTATCACATATCACGCATTTTTAATTCTAAACCCTTTATTGCAATAACAGCATTAATAAAAAAGACAGCAATAGTTAAAATATAATATTATTGCAAACAAAAATATTAATATTTGCAAAAACTGCACTGTGCTTTACGAGGGTGGAACCTAAGCCAGTTTGCATCGCAGACCAATGCTTTACGCGTTCTGCTATCTGCACACGTAAATTTGGTTCGAATTTTAGTAATCCCATAAACTGGCCAAGGTCAAGCGCATGATGCGTGTTGTCTAACAAAAGCGACGGAAATATATATTTGTTTCGGTAGTGCGGCGCAAGTACGCGACGATACGACAGTGTGTAAAGCGCAATACTGCGTTCTCTGTGGTGTGTGTGCCGTGTTGTTTACACATACAGATATACGGACTATACCGCGTGTTCACAGCAATATGATTCTTAACGTGCCTATGCACTTTTGAACGCTTACTGTACCTACACTGTTATATTTTGGCGTAGACAGGCGCACTGTCATAAAAATCGGGTTATAGTCTGTGCTCAATATAATTGGAACCATTACTTATGTCAAATCACTCATCATTCATTGAAAAGAGTATAGAATTCGCAGTATTCTCGGTTACTGCGTATTTAAATCATTTATTTGTTCCGCAGTAAACTTTTTACCTCGTGTTGGCAATTAATAACAATACGAGGTGATTGACAGCAAATATGTTATACCCATTAATCGTAATTATGAATAATTCGTGACTCTGCACTGACTTCGCGTCCTATTTAAAAACAATTGTAGCGCGAATTCACGATCGTTCGAACTTTTTATTTGATGAACCTGAACGCATGGTCGCGCCGACAGAGGGCGCTTTCCGGATTTCCTAACAAAAAGGGCCATAAGCACTCGACCGACTGCGTATCCGCGCGACGATCGCATTTAAATAGGACGCGTCCTGAAGCGAATCCCGCGCGAGACGCGAGTGTGTGAACGTGGGATAAATGACACTCCAAAGACAATTTCCACGCATACTCCGCCCCCATGCACCCCGCCACTCCACTATGTACTAAACACTAACACCTCAGTAATAAAGTTGAATATCGCGTGCGCTCTTTGGTCGTGTTTGAACACGGAACTAAATGTCGAAGTCTCAATTTTTATTTCGCTTATTGATCTAGAGAAAAAATATCTTATATCTGGATAATAAACTATATTTTCTTACTGTCAATAATTATTTTAGACATAAAAGCCGAGTAATCTTGTTTTTGTTTCAAATAATCTTTAAAAAAGACTTGATTTTCTAATAAAAAATTAATCGAGCGAAAATGTTCCAATTACGTAACTGTCTTAAATATGGAAAGAAAAAGATCAAATAAATCATATACTAAAGTTCCATTTTGATTGTATGCGTGACTTTTTCAGAATATTAATGCAAACTAATATACAATTTAGGGAGCCTCCTCATAAGAAGTCACGCGACTCTTCGCAGCCAGTTCGAACACCTTCATACAAGTTAATTGGCACAATTGGCGCGAGCGAATTTCATCCTGCATCCCGCGCGGGACTTGCTTAAATTTGGCCAGAGCTTAAAAAGTTTACAATTTACATTCTTAGAAAGAAGATACAAAGAAAGATTGGTAAACATTTTTTTTTTAAGTCAAAACTACTTTGGAAAGAAAAGGGAGGCCTTTGCCCTGCAATGGGTCAATACGGGCTAATGATTATTATTACTTGAGCGATTTTTGGTTACATAAACATAAGGATTCGCGTAGTGCTGGGCTATAGACTATAGATGGCGCTAATACCAGTTTTAAGTTTTTTAATAGTACCTATTGTTTCTTTTTGTGGGTATACAGGGCAAAAAGTAAATTTAATAACAGAAGTTGTAAGAATGAAGTGTTTGAGTACATTCATAAACTTACTTATGACGAAACTGAAAACCTCTTAATTGTACCACATTAAATTTCACATGGTGAGTATGTGAAACCCCTAGACACACTCACTCATCCACATTCGACATAAAAGGAGGTCCACACCACACCCCACTCCACTTTACTTCATTTTTACTTGATTTGCATTCTTATTTCATTAGCTTCTTGTTGACCTATATAATTATAACAAATTTGAACTTGTAAGCGAACTTTAGGAATGAGCGCTGTTGTCTGAAATACAGATATTTATTTATCTAGTTCAGACACAGATGTCGAATTTCTGTTAATTTAGATCCGATAAGATATGTTTTTATTTATCTTACTTGAATTTGAATTAAATTATATTAAATTATAACGGAATGATGATGACCGCCTTGACGGACGCAGCTGTCTAAATTGCCCCCCCTTGTATATTATCGTAGGTACCCAACTGGAAAAAATATGTGCTATAATAATCAATAATATAGATGTAATAAGTCGTATAAAAAGGGAGTAAACGTTTACCCAACGCGATTTAGGCGCAAATTACTCATCTAATAGTACTATGAAAGTCGTTTTACTGTTGCCTAAGGAACATAATTGTGGAATAATTATCGAGTAAAAGCAAAACTGGATCAAGATAGAGTAGCAATAGCAATATTTCTGCCTTTCCATGACCACTGATGGAGTTAAAGCTGTTCTGTTACTATTAATCAACAAAATCATGGAGTAAATGTTGCCAATTTGTTATAAATCGTCATTTTTGTCAGTTATAAGCAAATAATTTGCTGTTATTCCACAATTTCGCTCTGTATCAGTTATTTCGTCACTATTATTCAATTTAATAGCAATTTACTGTCTATAGAATTTTGCATATGTAAACGTAAATGAACATGCAAAGTAAATTTATCGATGAAACCTTAGGAGTTATTTAACATAGATTTGTGGGCTACTCTAATGATTAATAATATAATAGTAATAATAAATAAAGTTTATCTAATTTTTTCAAGATGTTAGATCAAGATCCATTAAACAAAATTAAGTAAACCATCCCGGGTCTTCGTGTACCCCCCTTTGAAAAATTTTTCGTAGCCGACTACCTAACCAAATTTAGTTCTATTTTTAAAATTCATTCCCGCCCTACAGAGGGAAGCAATTACTATAAGTCTTTCCCGCCCAAGGATGGGAAGCAGCGTCTTCAACCCGCTACTCGGATCAGACAAACACTACTTTCTGAGTATGAGAACTGAAAAATAACTTTAATTTCGGAGTAATTTTCACAAGTTTTTCAAGTACTAAATTTTTTCAAGTAATAAACTTTGTGTTTTTTTGGAAGTCGGTAGTTTATTTGTAAAAACGTTTTTATTTTTAACTTTTTAACTGTGGACCCACGCCACATAAATTCGTATGTATTCGTACCACTACAACACTACTTGCAATGTGACAGAAAGTTATTATAACATCATTAAAATATACGAAGTGGTAAAAATACGTATCTATTATTGAAGCTAACTGAAAAACCACTCATCAGAACTATGACTGGGACCAATCTCGATCGGGATCTAGATCGGGACAGGATTCAAATAAAAAAAAATAATTTCCAAATCGGTTTGCAAATGACGGAGTTCTGAGGCAACGAACATTAGAAAAAAAAATCCACCGAATTGAGATCTTCATTCTTTTTTTGAAGTTTAAAAATCGCATTAGCTCGCAAAAATGCATTTTTTGGGATGTTGGTTTCCAATAGTGTAAAACCAAGTTTGTAGCTTCGAAAGACCTGTGCTAACTGCGCGATGCTCGAAAAACCTCGTTTTCGAACTTCTTTCAGTTTTTGTGTTATAACTTCTGAAAGGAAAAAGTGATTCAATGCATTTTCAAGTAAACAAAATTTGCTTTATTTCATTTGATTAATTATCCTTACCTAGATTTGAGACGTTGTCTGTCTGTCGACCGCTCAGACTACTTTTTTTTACTATAAGGCAAGGCAAGTTGCTTTTTTTGTTTTTCCGGGATTTTCAATCCTTGTCATTCCGGAAAAAAATCTGTAAGAAATCGACACGTGTTTCACCTCTCAACGAGGCATCCTCAGGATGCATCATGGAACATGAAACATGAACATGAATGAGGTAACCAATGAACGAATGGAATGGAGTGGGAATGGGTCCGTAATTTTACCTTAGCTTTAAGCCATTGTAACACCTTTATACCTATATTATGGAATGCAAATAAATATATGAATATGAATATGAACCAATATTTTGTAACAATTTTTTATTTTAAAGACATTCCGTGGACTTTCTTGCCCGTTCTTCTCCATAGGTACCTACTACGCTTTGGAATGGGCAACTAGCTTCATATAATATCTGACTGACCGATTCCTTGACAATTCAAAAGTGCCTGTAAATGGTTTAATTGAAATAAATGTTTTGAGTTTGCGTTTGAGTTTGATGACGATTGACTTGTCGCGAACCCAAACACGGCATGTTGCCACACCGAGCACTGGACGCCTCAATGAGAGGTGATAAAACACGTGTTGATTTCTTATAGGATTATAAGGCTCTTTAGGAATAGTTTGGCGAAACAGGTTACTAAATGTATCAACGTCTATTATATTTTATAATGGATTCCCGCAAGGTCACGCCTGAATCAATTAACTATAGTCATTCCAGCTCCGGTTGAGTGTAAAACTCGTCAGACAGACGCAACCTAGAAGTTCCTTTCGCATTTGCACACTTATTTACGTAACAAAAGTGTCGTGACGGTCAAAATGTCACACTCTTTTCGGTCTAGCTCTCATTCGCCAAGTTTGCAGTATATTTTTATTTTTTTTTGCCTTCAACGGTGAAGCTCTTGGCCTGCATCTCATCTGATGGTAAGTGATGATCAGGTCGAAGGGAGAAGCGAGCTTCATCCGGAATCCTTAACCACAGAGGAACTGGCTACCTACCTCTAACTGCCGAAACACAACAATGCTGTTAACATTGTTGTTATGGCGACAGACTTAGATAAGATGGTGGTAGCCAGCCAGGCGGACTTAGAACAAGCTCTACCGCCAACCAAACCGAACAGAAAATTTTGGCCGCACTGGGAATCGAACCGGGACCTCTGGGTCTGAGACAGGTGCACTAATCAACTATATAACTGGCGCTAAGGAAAATCGTTCTCAATGCTCGGATACCGGTTAAATTTTCAAACCATTATTGTGTACTTGACGCAAAAACCTTTACATTCGATTTCATTCGAATAGACCGTGTTTTGAAGGAGTGTTAACTTATAGGTTTTTTTTTATTAAACGGCTTAGAGCAATAGAAACCGGTTTTATGTTTAGTTTTTATTCAGCGCGACATACTCGGCTCGTTGAATAAACCGGTTAATTTAGGTCAAGATAAAATTCTTTAACGTTCACGTTATTAAGAAAAGTTCGGAGCAAAACCGAACTAAAACGGTATTTACCGGTTTTTTTAACCGGTTCCGAAGCTCGTTCTTTGTACAATTACTTCAAGTTTAAAAAAAAAACACAAATACCTTATTAGCCAAACGTTCCTCCGGGGTCTAAGCCAAACGTCCCTTCTCAGAAAGTGGCAACGACACGACTCCGGCACGAGATTATAAATGTCGTGACTCGTTGGGTGTCAAATTAAATAACGTTTAGCGGCCTCGGATTAGTCCGTGACGACATCTTGAAGGATGGAGATACACAGGGAGGAGAGATTTATTTATTATTAAACAATTAGTTTACAAACCAACACCATCTTATCTTAATCTGTCGCCATAATAACGATGTTAACTAAGGTTTGAGATAAGATAGCCAGTTCCTCTGTAGTTGAGGATTCCGGGTGAAGCTCTCTTCCACTTTCGGCCTGATCATCACTTACCATCAGGTGAGATGCGGGCCAAGAGCTTCCCCGTTGTGGATAAAAATAAATAAAATAAAAACAACTGAAATAGAGAGGACCTCGTTTTTTGAAGTTGGTACTGATAAATGATACTTAAGTTACCTATTTGATTATTTGGATAGAACGTTTTTCTTGTCCATTTTTTTTTTTGTGTAAGTACCTACTTACAGCGCAATAAAGACGAATCTAGCGACATATCATTCATCAAAATCGGTTCAGCCGTTTAGTAGTTATGAGGGAACATAAAGACGGACATACAGGTCAAAAAATATAACCCTCCTATTCGCCGCATTCAAGTAAAAAGAGCAAAACAGTCTATGGTTCATGAAATTAAGTCATAATTCATTTATTTCATAACAAAATACATTGTGTTACACTGTAAACATTACAGTGATGATAAACAAAATTATAACAAGTAAAGAAACATTACATTAATATTTAAAATTCATTACGCATTTAAAATCATTTAAAATGTGTCAATTTCACTAATATACGTATATAATTTTACGTCAATAATTCAGTATCAATAAATTAAAATAATCCCAACATTGCATTTAAATTTAGAAATTCACTATCCATTATAAAAAAAAACATAATAATAAAACACAACATAAACACAAAAATAATAATTCGTACAAATAATTAATTTGATAGTGGCTGTCGTTTGTCATTCATTCCGCATTCCATCATTATTCATTCATTCATTTTTTTTTCATCATTCTTAAGAATTTCATCATTCCTAAATAATTTTTAATAATTTACTTACCTTAAATAATTTTGCGTTAGCTAAAAGTTATTTTGCAGGTTGTACGTAGAGACGGATCAATACGAAGCAGCTGAATTCAAGAGGAAGCTATTACGGTTAATCAACAACAGCAAACTTTAAACCTCGCTCAACGCGAGTGAGCTGAAGTAAATAAAACTGTTACAACTTGTGGGGACAGATAAGGCACTAGCACACTGGTATCGATTACTTTTACATGGACTCTACATCGGACTTCGTCAGTAAATTTCGGAACCAGAATAGCATGGGTAAGCACTTGAGACAAACAACACTTCACATTCTTCTCTATCATCCTGCAGTCCTGCTTACGGTCTTGTCTACATTAAGACAAATATCCTGGAAAAAAGAAAAAGTAGAAAAAGAAGAAAAAGTATTTATTGGGACTCGCACAGGACATTACAAATTAAACTAAAACACACTCATTAAAACATTATAAAAAATTAAAAAAACAAATCTAAAAAAAAAATAAAAAAAAATAACAGATAGTCCTGTACGAGGCCAAAAGGCTCCTATCTCAGCATATGTTGCGACATTTAAAAAAAATGTCGCAGCGCTGGAAAAACATGTATTCATGTGCCATGTTCTAGCGCAGTTAGTCAATCCCAACTAAAAAGTAAGCAGGCCGTTCAGCATTATTTAAGTAACCACTTTTTAAGTTGAATAAATGCTTTAATTCTTCTACGTAGACTCCCGTAATTTTTTCAATATTTTTTTTACCACAATCGGGTTGTAATTAGGATTCCGGGTGAAAGCAAGCTTCACCCGGAATCCTCAACCACAGAATGAACTCAATTCCGTCATGCTGAAATTCAAGAAATCAAACAATAAGATATAATTATTATAGATATAAGATAGAAAGAAAGACAGAAAGAAAGATTTTTTTTTAATTTGGGACACGCACAGGAAATACAAACAGTAATAACAACTAAAAAAGAACATCTAAAACTAACAAAGTTTTTTCGAATAACGGAAGAGAATTAAATAATAATAAACGACCTGTGCGAGGCCAAAAAGGCACCTATTTCGACATATCTAAACAATAAATACCGCAGCGTTGGTACCTATGTAGTTTTTTTTTTGTTACTAAGCCTTCTTATCAAAACTAAGGTCCTGTGCACTTTACAGTGTAGCAATTTCCATTCTACGATGCTACTTTTAGAAAGCTGTTTTTAAGTACATTATGGCATTTTCTTCAGTCAGCCTATGTACTTTCTTCTCGGCTCTTTTTTCCTCCAAAAACTGAATTTCTATTCAAAAACATAACTCTCATTAATTAATACGCCCGAAAAATTGTTATCTAGAACATTCCCTTTTATCTGAATTCACCCGGAATTCTCATCAAGTATTAATAAATAAATTCTTCCGCCCGCTCCCGTTGTGTCGCCAGCCGATATCATCCCTTGCAAACGCCACTCTCTCCCGGGTCTTCGTGGTGGAAGCACAAACAACCTGCTTACCATTTGATATATTATACTTAGTTATTTAGTTACTTACATCCGGAAAAACGGTGAGTGTTACTGTTATTTTTAAAAGAGTAACCGTGGAGTTTCTTGCCGGCTCTTCTCCAAAGGAAACGACCAATTGGAACCGTGCACCTAGCTTCTGACGGTCATAAGTGCCCATGTTGGTCTCTGTGAAATAAAAATATTTTGATTTTGTTTAGAGTGTTCGCAGACAAAAAAGTTTTATGTTCGACAGTTGTTGAACGATTTAAAAAATTCTTTTTTCAATTGATAGGTAGAGGAAGCTCTCGCGGTGGTCGCATTTGAATTTTATTAAGTTTGATTTGGTAGTTTTCGAGTTAATTTCAATAATACGTAAATAAATAAAATAATAAATAAAATATGTTTATTGACACGAAATACCTTTGCATACATTACTAGACAAATACATTTTATAGGTAGATAGGTTTAGAAAAGGCTGCACAAATATTGAAAAACCCTGCCTCCGAAACTAGGGGAACCCTGTGCCTTAGGAGTCAGTGTTCTACTGTAACTTCGTGTACTAAGGAAACCTTAAAAATAAGTGTGTTAATAAACCTATACTCAAACATTTAAGCTACAATGATTCGGACCTTAAAATTAGAATTTTGTATGATTGTAATGTGAGTGTATGTGTGTAAGGGGGGATGGGAGTGTGAATGGGGATGTGATGTGTGAGGGGGGGGATTTTGTGTGTGTAGTCGTGTGGGGTGAGATCGTGTAGTGCTGTACGTGTTTATGTGTTATTTATTTAATTATTTTATTTATAAATAATATTATAAGGTTACAGTTTTGCAGATTACATTACATTATAGACGTATATATTAAATTCACTTTGTGTGTGCTGATATTGTTAAAACTTCCTGTCACTATTATTTACATAGCAAGTAGTGGTATAAGAATTTGTGTGGCTAAAAAGCAACAACTAAAAAGTGAAAAAAACAAAAAAAAGAAACAACCGCCTTGAAAAACAAAACACTGCGAGGTGAAAAAACCGAAGACACCGAATTTCGAAATTTTTGCAAATCAGTTGTTTTTTTTTTGTATGATCTTAATGAAACAGATAGGAGCTAAATTAAACAATAGAGATCAAATCCATCAACGGACACGTCCTACAAAACGTAGGACAATGTGGAGTGATATAATATTATTCTTAGTTACATCTGGGGAAAAAGATGCTGAGAAAAATAAAGGTCGAAAATTTCCTGAAGTTCGAAGTCAAAGTCAAATCATTTATTTCAAATAGGCCCATGTATGGCACTTTTGAACGTCAATATTTACAAAATAATATAATTGATTCTAGTCGCCCCTTCTAAAAGGTAGTTTTCGTATGGAGAAGAATGGGCAAGAAACTCCAGCGTTACTCTTTTAAAATGTTTTACAATAGTTTGTATAAGTACGTAGGTACATTAGTTAAATAATTATATGTGAAGACGATGCACCTAGAATAAAATTACTATACCACAATAGGTAAAAAGAATTAAAAATGAAGCAACGACAGATAATTTAATTATTTGATAGATACATGGTGCTCACATATTTACAAACATTGTAAAAGTAGACGATTTTCCTAATTTTGTTAAAATTAATAAGTGAGTGTGTGAGGAAGTAATCACAGAATGTAAAATCAATGTCATATAACACAAAATTATCAATTAAATTAGCAACCTGTTTGATTTTGTCTTGATTCTAAATTGTCCTATGGAGCAGGACCAGCATGTTTCCAAGCACTCTTATCTTGGATATAATACTCTAATTTGTAATATGCTTATAAATGGCATCGAGAAAACGATGCTACTGGCTGGCTGTGTATCTGTTTGTTTGTTTTTGCTCGACTTGGCGAGAAAATTTCCCAAAATTCGTCACTAAATAACACTTTTCTCTAAACTCCCAAATTGAATGGCTTCCATTGGTATTCCATTGGGTACCTAATATTTTGACATACCTTTCGATGTAATCTAAAAATATATATATTTTTTTACAAAATAATGCAACCGACTTCCAAACTACAAAGTGAAAAATAACTTTAATTTCGGAAGTCGGTGGTCTTTGGATCAGTATTTTAGTTTTTTGTCACCAACTTCCGAAATTAAAGTTATTTTTCACTTTGTAGTTTGGAAGCCGATTGTATTTTTTTTTTTGTAAAAATGTTTTATTTTTTCGCTTTTTAGTGGGTTGGTTTGTAATTTATCATTTATATACTATATTCATAAATTTATCTTTTTTTTTAAATACATAAAGATTGGGTTTTCTCGAATCCCATGAATTTTCGCTTAGGCTTTATGGGGTGCTTAATTGTTGCAAATGGGTCACCCTACCATATCCTGGAAGGAATAAGACAAGTTACAAGTCACCGTGTATATACTATACTAGTACCCCTTTTCCAGATGGTTTTCATCCGTCCTTCAAACATTCCATTCCCATCAACATGGCGTCGGTTTCCTACAGAGAAAGGCACTCTTCGTATTCAGGACCTAACAGAAGATCTGCATGAAGAGGCTATGGCACTGCTGACCCGGTATTTTATGAGGGATGAGCCACCTTGCAAGTATATTGGTAAGTAGCCATTTACCAGTTCATCTGCCTAGCCTTTTCCCAAATATATTGGGGTCGGCTGCCAGTCTAACCGGATGCAGATGAATACTAGTTTGTTTCATGGCATAATCAGCCTAGAATCCCCACTGCCGAAACACAGGCGGAGGCCCTCTCCTTCTCGAAGAGAGGAGTCTCTTCGAGAAAGAGTGGGCTGTAATCTACCACGCAGGCATGCGGGCTGGTAGATGTAACATCAAGTCATGTCTTCGAAGTTTTGGTTCTAGGACATGCCGGTTTCCACACGATATTTTCCTTCACCGTTTTAAGAGCAGTTGTGATGAAATTATTTAAACAAAGTAAGGCGTCTGCCTGGGTACGAACCTGGCCAGTGCCACCATCAAAAAAGACTTAACTTGTCCCACAGGTATCCAAAAGTACCCATCAGCTGTCAAAGAACTACAGAACCTCTGGCGTACTCCCCTCAAGGAGAACCTGTCGCTGGTCTGCGTTGAGGACAGTGACGAACAGCCTCCGAAGATCGTGGGGGTCAATGTGCTGACTGTTGTATGTAAGGAGGATAAGGAAGAGCCGTTTCAGGTAAGTAAAGCATTAAGCATTTAAAGCACAAAATCTCAAAGCATCAAAGACCTAACGTCACAGGAAATCCTGACATTACACAAAATCCTGCATCGCACAAACAGAGTTTACCCCCCTGCGTTGAAAATTTTCGTCAGTTATTTTAAAAGATCTGCTGTTTCATAGAAAAGTGCAATATCTACGCGGTCAAAATGTATGGAACAGCTGATAAAATAAAATAACTGAGTGTTAAATTTCAACGCAGGGGGTTCAGAATCATGTACTGAATCCATGGTAACAGTTTTCGCGTCGATGTCCCTACCACTCTGTATTAAATCTTCCCCGACATCAATTGTTGGGCAGTTGCCTGCCAGACACAACACCCGTCTGGTCGGAGGATCCTCCCTTTTCAATGGAGGATGAGTGAACTTTACACCCTGTTCCTCAAAACCCCTAATAATGTGTTACAAATAACTAATTATACCAAACTAATTAAGTACTAGTCTGTTCGAAGTATGTACTTATCCATATCCATTCGAATTACCCATCTTGCACTTACCCCATTGGAGTTTATCGAGAAATTCACGACGCCTCACTGAGAACGAAATCTTGTAATAAACCGATAGTATTCAATTATCAAGCTGGAACTATAACACATCTTCATTTAAGCCAGGTCGTTAAAAATGCCCCAAAATCCTAATTTTCTTTTTTTACCTATACTCCGTTGGTTAAGGTAGTTAAAAAAGGTAAACAAAAAAGAACCATGTGGCGAAAGAAATGTCAAGTAACCGACCGAACGAAACGTAATACCTGTCACTTCAGTTGTCATGCTACGTCACAGTTGTACTCTTTAATTTAGCAACGTTATAATTAAACGACGTTTAGAGAACCTGTCTTTTGGGCTCTTTACAATAGACAGATTACAAAATATTATATGTATTATTATTACAAATCTAACAAAAAAATTGTGCTCAAGCAGTTAAATTTACGAAGTAGTATTAAGTATAAAATCTAGTATAAAGTTACATTAATAAAAAACTTTTTTACAAAAAATACAACCGAGTTCCAAACTACAGAGTGAAAAATAACTTTAATTTCGGAAGTCGGTGTCTTTGGATCACTATTTTAGTTTTTTTGCAACCGACTTCCGAAATTAAAGTTATTTTTCACTTTGTAGTTTGGAAGTCGGTTGTATTTATTATAATATTTTTTTTTCACTTTTTAGTAAGTTGGTTTGTAATTTATCTAAGTTACAATAGCCTAATGTCAACTGCTCATCAAAAATACCCAAATCGCTACAGATGTGCCTATAATATTTGAAAAGTTCCCTCGATCTCTCCAAGATCCCATCATCAGATCGTGACTCAATGACAATGGGATCCTTTCAAACAAAAAAAAAAAAATCAAATCGGTCGAGCCGTCTTCGAGTAATCGGGGAACATACATAAAAAATATACATATATATTCCGACGAACTGAGAATCTCCTCCATTTTTTGAAGTCGATTAAAGAGAGGAAACTATCGTAAAAATCGGAAATAAGTTTAATTTGGTTATAACGTATTTTTAAACAAGAAAGTGTCATCTATAAAAACCCTTTTTACGATTTGTTTACTTTTAGTTAATTATTTAAACCTCCATTAGTATAGCGTTAACCAATCCACTACAATTTCGAATTTTCTCGATACTTTCGTTAATAAAACAACCTTCGTTCTCTTCTAGACGGACGACAAGATCTGGGCCCAACTCTTCGGCGCCGTGGACCTGGTAAGCAAGGGAGTGGATATCTTCGAGAAATACGGAGTGGACAAGTATCTGACAGCGTACGGACTGGTGGTAGACCCCAAGTGGAGAGGATGTGGGGTTGGCAAGGAACTGCTGTTGGCCAGGTGAACATTTGACAGTCTTAAAAAGAAACGCGTTGACAGTGTTTTATAGTTGCAGCCCTGGATCTAGAACTATTTTGAGGGGGGGGGGGGGGGATGGGGGGCAAATACTGCCGTCTGCCGCCCCCCGCCAATCTTTTATGGGGATGCGCTAAGCCCGATAAATTTAAATTTTATTAAAATGAAAATTATGTCAGCAACATATTAAGGCTTGTGCAGACCAGCGAGATATCGCGGGCGCTACGAGGGTCGCGCTGCCTGTAGCGCCTGCGATATCGCGCCAGTTTGCACGAGCCTTTAATCAAATATTATCGATCGATAATGCGCGAATCCCACAGAGGCGCGAAATCTGTAGTAAAAAGAAAAAAAAAATAGAAAGATTACAAGTGCTAAGCGTCTCATTTATTGCAAAGTTGCGGTGTGCTGGGTGGTGCACTTGTCTACTACTACGCTTGGTTTTGTCGCCCCCTGAATTTGGCGCACGTGCCCCAGTTAGCAATACAATCATCAGACTTCTAAAAAAATAAAACGCTACAAATTGAAAAATAACTTTAATTTCGGAAGTCGGTGTCTTTGGTTATGTATTTTGGTTTTTTGCCACCGACTTCCGATTTTCTTTGTTTTTCTTTTGTAAATGCGGTTTTGTTTGTCACTTTTTATATTTCCAATACCAGTGTTAATGGGTATGGGAGGACGGTGTAGGCCTTCAACAAGTACCGATTGCTATAATAATGGATCTATAAGATTAACAAAATATCATCAAAATCTCATAATTTCCTCGTACACTTCTCAACGACATAAACCATCTTCCCATCCCACAAATAATTAAAACCGGGATGCGCACATCTCTATTGAACCCCGCCATCCAATTACAGGCGTTATTACAGATGCCAGACGGATTCTTTAGTCCCGAGGTAATGGGGAATTTATCGGGAATCTATCCCGGAATGCGGGACGTGCTCACAGCTCTGGATGATTGAATATTATTTTATATGTAGATTTGTGGTGAAGCAGCATTCTGGAGTGATAGGATTCTTTTGTGTGTCATCAATCTGCCTAGCCTTTTCCCAACTTTATTTTGGTCCGTTTCCAGTCTGACCAGATGCAGCTGCCTATCTGACCTCCACAACCTAGTAACTGGGTAATACGATATCCCTTGGTAAGACTGGTTGTCAGACTTTCTGACGATCCGTAACGACTGTCAAAGATCCACGAATGACAGCTGGGACCAACGGCTTAACGTGCTTTCCGAGATACGGAGGAGTCTTGGTATGTAAGGATGGTCACCTATCTACAGACCAACCCCGGCAAGCGTAGCTTAACCGGATGAATGGATGCGGCTATTATTATTTAGCCACGAGCTCCTCCTTTTCTTCTTGTGTGAATAATAATAATGTGGTGACGAACTTATTAACAAGCTTTGGTTTCGTTTAAATACTTACCTTGCCTTATCCTATGACACTCTACAATACTGTAGCTTCCCATTAGTGAAAGAATTTTCGTAATCGAATCGGTAGTTCCAAAGATTAACCCCTTCATACAAACGCAGAAATATTACAAGCGTAAGTTTTTAGGGTTCCGTAACTCAAAAGGAAAAAACGGAACCCTTATACTGCCCTGCTAAGCCCAAATGCGGTATCTCTGAGATCCACCCTTTTAGTTTTTTTTATACCATTTAATAGCTTTAACAATTTCGCATCTAATGGTATAAGCGAAATAGCGCTATCTTACTTAAAACATTTAAAAAAACCACTAAGAAGTTTTTTATATCTCCATATTTCCTTAAATTTCAATTGACAAAAAGTCAATTTTCTCAAAACTTACTCCGGTTGAGATACCGCCTTTGTGCTTAGCAGGGCAGAATAGGATCACTCGTGTGTCTGTCTGTCTGTCTGACTGTCTGTCACAGCCAATTTGCTCCGAATCTAATGAACCGATTAAGTTCAAATTTGGTACACATATATATTTCTGTGACCCAAACACAGACGTGTAACGTAAATAAATGAATTTTGTATATAGGGGTCATTTTTGCTGGCAAACAAGAATATTAAAAAAAAGTTTTGCTAACAGTACCGTGTGACAAATCAAATGAAAAGCCTTGTTGCGACGATCTTAAATGTATTTTTTTTTATAATTTTAAAATAAAAACATTTAAAGATATTTAAGTAAATAATAATAATAAAAATTACCATTGCCCTCCCTTATCTCCGAAACTACTGAGCCTAATATGGAGAATGGTTCTTCACTCATAGATTACAGGAAAACCTATAAGAAGTCTATGGTCTTAAAAAAACATGGTCAATATTTCAATATTGTGCGTACAAACTTACATTTGCAGTTGGAATGTATCGGAGAACATGTATTTCAACTACAATGTTAAGTTTGTATTTAGGATAAATTTATCCCAACTACGGAACCCTTAATTGTGCGTGGTCCGACACGCACTTGGCCGGTTTTTTTTCAAACAAAACACGTACTTAAGAGGAGGCTCCCTAAATTGTATGTTAATTTGCATTAATATTCTGAAACAGTCACGCATACAATCAAAATGGAACTTTAGTATATGATTTATTGGATCTTTTTCTTTCCATGTGCAAGACAGTTACGTAATTGTAACATTTTGGCTAGATTTTTTTTTTTTTTTTCGAAAATCATGTCTTTTTTTAAAAGATTGTTTAAATATAATGAAGATTACTCGGTTCTTATGTCTAAAATAAATATTCACAGTAAGGAAATATACTTAGTTTATTATCCAGATATAAGATATTTTTTCTCTAGATCAATTATTACTTTAGTTATAATCCCTTACCGACTCAATTACCATACTCCAGGAGAGCAGTAGGGAAACCAGTACAGTGTATAAAAACAGACGCCTCCCGTCATTCCGACCTCGCCGCCGAGGTCCTTTGCGATCGCGTCCGCGCCCCCGAGTAAATGATCCTCCCCCCGACCCTTGCTCGATAACGAGGTGCCAGCAGTTGTTGCAGCTGAGCACGTAGCTTTAAATTCCCCGACTAATAATCATGATCAAAACATTGATTCAGCCCGTCCCATCCTTGATGTCCTCCCTCCGGTTGACGCCCTAAGCCGAGGTTTGTACCCCACAGGGGGAGCCCTTAGCGAGCGTTCACCTAGTTTTAATTAGCATTGTTGAATAACCTCTGGCTGGAGGTTTTAAGTGTAGTACCTTAAGGCACCCACAGGAAAGCCCGGTTAAGTAGTCATGATCTCAGAGGTCAACTACGAGATGCCCAACCTCAAAAAAAAGTTATAAACGAAATAAGAATTGAGACTCACGACATTTAGTTCCGTGCTCGAACATGACCGAAGAGCGCACGCGATTTTCAACTTTATTACTGATGTGTTAGCGTTTAGCACATATCGGAGTGGCGGGGTGCATGGGGGTGGAGTTTGTGTGGAAATCGTGTTTAGAGTGCCTGATCTTAAAACGGCGTAGCAAAGGCCTGCTATGGCGCGGGCGTAGCAAGTGCCAACGTTACTGCGTAGCAAAGGCCAAAGCTACGGCGTAGCAAAGAATCACAGCTACGATAAAGAATAGAAAGGACGTCTGCTACGCCGTAACTAGGACATCTGCTACGCCGTAGCCAGGACGTCTGCTACGCAATAGCTAGGACGTCAGCTACGGCGTCGCAAGCATTACTGTAAAATCAAATCTCAAATCTCAAATTCTTTATTGCGTACCATAATGTATATAGTTGGTAGGGAAGTAATTATATTAGTCACAATTATGGACCCTGTCGGGCACAGCATAGGTCAAGTAGGAGAGAGGAGGAAGAGTACTGGTTTGTTTAATGTGACAAATTGTATTATTAATTAAGTAGTTACAAAGTTATATATTTATTTATACAGAATTCAATTTAAGAATTATAATATTGTTAATTTAAATTATTGTTTTATAAATTACATACGTTTATTTATTTAGTAACATTATAATAACCATTTATTTTAAAAATTATTTAGTTTTATTTATTTATTATTTATTGCGTAGTTAATATTTATTATTCCTAATGTAAGTTATTTATTGAAAGCTTATTTTTTTTTAAATTATTTATTATTATATATTTTGCGTAGTATGAGTATTTTTTACTGTTACGACATCGTGCGTAGATGTAACTTTTCCACGACGACACCACAGATAATATACGACACTAACTTCGACGTAATTATTTTTTTTATAGTTCTTTGAATTCGTTAATATTATATATTTTACATGTAGTATAGAAGGTTATGTTAAATATTGAACAGTTTATCGCTTAAATAGACTCTTGTTTTTTATATAATTTGATTTTATTTAACTTGATTTGAATTCTGGTAATTTATGTTGGCAATGGATGTAAATTACCTGAAATAAGTGAATATATTCAGAGCAACGGTGGCCCAGTGGTAATGCCCCCCCGATTTACGAGTTGTAGGTCGTGGGTTTTAACCCAAGCAGGCGCTTTACTTTGTGTAAATAATTTCATTACCACTGCTCTGAAAAAGATGAAGGAAAACATCGTGAGGAAACCGGCTGGATTACGACTCACTCCTTCTCACAGAGAGGAGGCCGCAGTTCCAGCAGTGGGAAGATAGGCTGGTGGGAAAAAATATTTGGTGGTTTTGTGGTGGGAAACAAGTTAAATAAATATATTAATTTTATAAGTATTTTTGTGTTAAAGACCTAAATTGTAAAGTTCTAAGAACATAGCAGTCAGTGGTTAATTAAAATGTAAAGGGCGAACCTACAAGAAAGTTTGTTAATTAACTGTGAGGTTTTTGATAAGTAAGCACAGTATTTCTATTTTCTTAATGCCCCTCGGGTTTCATCGCATTTCCGAATACAAACGAATGCTAATTTCCATGTCCTTTAATTATTAGATTTATCGTGTATAATAATTTGAATTCAGAACTAAGTACTTTATTGTTGTTTTGTTTTCCATATGAACTATATAGAGCTGTAAAACTATTTTCCTATCTGTCGTGCCTGCGACTTTAGTGGCTTTCCTACCATTTTTTAAATAAATTACATTAAGTTAAAAGAGTATTAACAACTCTATATACTTCCAAGTCGATTGAGAGCGTCCGGTCTGCACCAAGTGCAAAGGGCAACTGATAGAAATCCGACGACTGAAAAACACGAGGTTTGCCGAGGGACATTAAGAACATATTTGCACTGTAGTTACCTACTTTGTTTAATATAAAAGTTTTCTCTGTAAACTTTTTGATGTGTAACATCTTTCTTCTCGCTTTCCTGTTATCTGTGGGAGTCATTTCGTGAAAAGGGATGGAATTGTGTAACAGGAAGCCGGGGAAGCGCGCTCTATTTGATTTGACGACGATGACCATGATAATGATGTTGTTTTTAACATGTTATAATTATATACTTCGCCAGGAATAGCATTCCGAGACACAGTGGTTACGTGGGAGACAAGTCTACGTCATCACATCTGTGGTAACAGTACCTAGTGTCAAACTCAAACTCAAAGCATTTATTTCAATTAAACCATTTACAGGGACTTTTGAACTGTCAAAGAGTCGGTCAGTTAGTCAGAAAGTTGAAGCTAATTGCCCATTCCAAAACGTAGATCTCTATGGAGAAGGACGGGCAAGAAACTCCAAGGACACTTTAAATATAGATATTACAAAATACTGGGTATTCTTGTTACTTCTATATGTGAGAACAATTTACAAAAAATAATCAAAAGCAATTGAAAATATAAGATTAAAGTGTGTTAATAATAACTCCCTAACCACCTTTATTACCTGTGCGAACCCGATAAAACAATGAGGTTTTAATTAACAATTATAAATATAGACAAATGAAACGACAATTTAAAAGCTTTGTATATATTTTTGAAGCGAAAACTTCTTTAGGCGCGTTGGGCATTTTTGAGATAACACTAAACAATTGACTTCGCGACACTGTTACCGACACCAGCTTTAAAAAGACATCAACGCGCGATACATTATTTCCTGCACGTAAAATTGTTAAAGTTTTCACTCCTGTCGGCACTCCCGGAGTGCCACTGTTTTGTTTTTTTTGACAGAATTTTGACTGAATATCTTTCCTTAATTCGTGTTTCGTTGCAATAGAGTGGCAACTGAATAGTGTCGTAAGCATGTGTCACCTGGAATGACAGACCTGGTTTTTTTTTAGACCATGTTTTTTAACATGTATATGTCAGATGTTACTCGTCATATGCGGCTACTGTAAGGCTCGCTCTCTTTTTTTTTGTTTTGTAAACTAGTTTAATCCACTTCTGGGCGCCTAATCTGTATGAATCTCTCCATGAAAAAAATAGGTGAAGTAAGCTTGAAGTGAACTATTCCACTTCATGCTAGGAATTGACACTAATGACACTTCACCGTGAGATTTTCATGGAATTGATCTTCTGATCTCCTGTTCTGATCCTTTGTTAAGGAGAGAAGATAAATATGCATTTTCAATCATTTTATTCAGTAAATGGAAACATTTAACAACAAACACAAAAAAAAAATCATTATTATCAATTAAATTAAATAAACAATCATACACAAAATATTTAAAAACCTAAATAAAACAGTCTTAACAATTTATTAAAAAAAAAAAACTAAATAAATAAGTAGTAATAAAATCAAATTCAGAAGTTATCTGTATCAGTTTTATCCAATTTGTCTCTGCTTTGTGCAATTTTAACTTTTTTCTTTTCTGATAATATTGGCTGGACACTATCAAACTCGAGTTAGTTATAATATTTGTGCTTATTCCTGTCAGCAGGATTCCGATAGTAAGCCACGTAAACAACATTTTATTAAATTCTCCAACCATTTTATTAAATGGAAACAAATACAAACTTAACAAAAAAAACATTATTATGAAATAAACAATAATACACAAAATCTTTAAATACCTAAATAAAAAAAACAACTTAAACATTTAAAAAAAAATCTAAATGGCTAAGTATAGTGCGCGCCACGACAGAAAACCGGCGGGAAAAATGTGGAACTACATTTTTTTTTAATGCAATGACATAAGACACTAGCGCCATGTCAAATGGACTTCAGTGGTGGCGCGGACTCTAGTTATAAAATCAAATTCAGAAGTTATCTTTATCAGTTTTATCCAATTTATGTCTCTGCTTGCAGTCCACTTTAACTTTTTTCTTTTCTCCAATAACGTTCCTCTTTATGTGGTATATTGGCTGGACACTGTCAAACTCGAGTTCATTGTAATATTTGTGCTTATTCCTATCAGCAGGATTCGGATAGTAAGCCGCGTAAAACAGACCATCAACGTCATAAAGTTTAACATCAATAGTATGCTGAAATAACACACCACTTAACAACATACGTTCGATAACAACACAGGAATCATGTGTAATTTTATTCCCCCAAATATTCAAAAACCGTAAAAAGAACGGTTTCTTAATCGAATTCAAAATATCGATCACACCAATATCTGTCAAATTGTTGCGACTAATGTCAAGGGCGCGGATTTTTGAGAATGGCAACCCGAAACTTAGCGCTCTGGCTCCGGTGTCGTTTATTCCATTGCCTGCTACGTTCAGGAGAAGTAATTGAGGTCCTTCTGCTAGATATCTGGCTAATAATTCGATTCCGTAGTCACCAATTCTGTTGAAAGCTAAGTCCAAGAATAAAAGAGTTGTGTTCCTTCTCAATCCTCTCGCAAAATATTCCACATCATGGCTCATAAATTGATTCTTTTGTAAATGTAACTCGATAATGCTAGAGTTTCTTTCCAGTAAGTACTCGATATGGTACGCGAACCATTTCGATTCATACGGGTATCGATTAAACATCGGTATGGCCCGACTGAAATCGAATACTCGCACTGATGTATTCGCTCCATGATCGATTCGTAAAGCCGTGATAATCTGAGCAATGCTCGGTAAAGTTTGATTTGTTTCTGCAATATCGAGAAATTCAACAGAAGTATTGTAGATCAAGAACTTGGCGAAAAGTTCGCCGCCTTTTGTCCCGAAGCGATTTCCATTGAGCCTTAGATATCTTAGTTTTAACAACTTTGCATATTTTGCGAGTTGCTCAATCGATAGTCGAGTTAATCGATTATTCATGATATTTAAATTGATGATGCTAGATCGACCTTTAACTAAGAGCTTTTTTAAGATTTTAAAAAACCCTTTATCAGTAATGTTATTGTAACTGAGGTCGAGCTTAACGATGCGTCTTGGGGATTGCCTGACATATCGACAAATTGCTCGAATGTCAGTGTCTTGAATTCGACGTCTGTACCTCATTTCGATGTCCTTCCCTCGAAGGACAAGGTACCCAGTCCCATCAGAGTTTCTTTCCGTGAACAAGTTCAGTCTTATTTCATTTATTTCCGTTTTTCGTACTTTCTTCGGTTCATCGGTTATTTCTTCTAGAACGGCGACCGTATTGCAAATGCATTTGTTCTCCTTCTTATTGACCATTTTGCATGTAAATAACTCAAATTAAACTTTACTAAAAAAAAATACGAAATATTTTGGCTGTCGAAAACTGTGATGTGACGTTTTCGCTGTTTTTTTTTTTTAATTACAAACTTAGGAACCAAAGAGTTTTAAATACTTTTTTTACAAAAATAGTTGTCTATAGGCTAGGCAAATTCATTGAAAATCTGCCTAGCATATTCCCAATTATTTTGGAGTTGGGTTCTAATCTTACCAGATGCAGCTGAATATCAGTATTGTACATGGAGGGTCTATCTGACCTCCACAACCCAGTTGCTGGATTACACCATAACCCCTGATAATAGTGTATCTCAGACTTTTATTCTTCTGAGTAGGTAGGTAGCCGGAACGAGAATTGAAGGCATTCTTTATGTCAACCTTCAGGATGACCTCTCCTTTGCCAGAATTTAGGTAGGTCGACAAGGCGTGTACGGCAGCCTCACAGCCCCCTTTGGAGCCGTAACCTAGCTGCAGGGGCTGAATTTTTTCCGAAATTGTTGGTACTTACTTAATACTGAGCGCTAAGTCTAATGTTTGTTAAATTTTTCTCTCAGATTTTCCCGTAGGATTGTTCTGTCCAAAGACTGTTTGAATCCCCATCCCCCTGGTCCCCCTATTACCTATCTACCAGGGGCTTTTCAATGGTGAAATGTGAGTGAAAGACAGCTGTGCTGCTGGGGACTTTGTTGCGCCACTTCTTCTTCCCAGCTAAAGCACTAGGAAGTGGTGAGAGGCGCACATTTTTGGGAGCAGTTCAAAAATTGCCGATTCTTAGCCTAGTTTGAATAAATGATATTTGATTTCATACACCGCCTACCCCATATTATAAGCTAGCTAACGTTCGTTTCTCATTTTACAGGATTCCATTGTGCAAAGCGTTGAACATCAGAGTTACTGCAACAGTCTTCACAGCTGGAGCATCTCAAGCAGTTGCCAAGAAATCAGGCTTTGTTGATTTGTACGAAGTAACTTACGAAGAATTAGCCAAAAAAGGTTTTATATTTCCCGGGGTTGAAAAAGATACGAAGTCCTCAAAATTAATGGCGTTGGTCATTGAGAAATAAAATAAAAATGTATTGGGTTGCCATTTTTATATGAAGTTACCCGACTGTAGGGACATTGTGAATGGTTATAGACGTTGTTAGGGTATTGACTCGAAATTGTATGATCTCATTTTAATTTTAGTAGGTAAATTAATAAGCTTTTACCAAAGAAATGTACCTGTTTAATATTTAATTCAATATTATTAAATACTAGTTTATAAGTGTGTTTAAAAAATATTACGATTTTTGAATATTTAAAAATAAACACAAAACGTTGATGATAGCTTGTGCTCGCAAAAGGTAGTACCTAGAAAATTGTTTACCTTGTCAAAAATATAATCCTGCAAACTTCATCTGTAGTTTCCTTTCTCATTATGATACAGAATAAAATTAGAGGACCTCGGGCCAAAACAAAAAGCGAACCAACCCAGTAGCTATATAAAAAGATAGCTCCTCATAGTCATTAAGCTGAGCAAGCCGATTGAGTTTCGCAAAGTCAGCTCTCTTACTATGTTGTCATCACCAGGAACAGAAAAAAAATGTAATTTTAAAATTTGATGACAACGTGAAAACTGATGAGACAATAATACGCGACCTCGTTGGTTAAAAAAAAACGCTTTGGGTGTTGCTAGTCAAAGAGCGAAATAAATAAAACTATGTAATCCAAGTGGTAGCTAAAACCAAACAGCACCATCTCTTGTGTGAATACTTATCATTTGTTAAGAGTCCTCTAGTGAACCATTTGGTAAACTACGTTTCTAAAGAACCTCGATAGATGGCGCATTATTTGTACATTTAAAAAAAGAGTCGAATGAAAATGCGTTAATTATGTAATCTAAG
The DNA here is from genome assembly GCA_916610215.1 of Omphaloscelis lunosa. Classification (NCBI taxonomy): domain Eukaryota; kingdom Metazoa; phylum Arthropoda; class Insecta; order Lepidoptera; family Noctuidae; genus Omphaloscelis; species Omphaloscelis lunosa. Next base: position 10,756,083 of record OU744273.1, on the reverse strand, counting down.
GCCAGTAGTTTTTATTTTGTATGATACAATGACGTATTATTAACATATTTATGACAGCGGTTTTAAAATAATCTGTGAATATTAAAAATGGGAGTTTTCACAAACCTACTGGCAATCATTACAAAAAATGGCGACGCGTCCAAGTGCCAATATCTGTCAAACGGTTGTTGACTTTTCTGGGTGTATCTCTTTCGTTCGCGCATCAATTTTATAAAAAAAAGCGAACAAAATTAACGTTTACAATTAAGGAAAAATATCTATACTTAATTATGTAGCAATAAAACCAATAAAACCTAATCACGCGAATAAACGCTGATAAGGTAAACTCGTTAGCCTATTTTCCTGCGAAAATAATAAATCGAACTCTGACGAAAATTGTTTTCGTGATTATATCCTGTTTTGAAAACTCAAAACGTGCATTTTCTATTCGTGTCGTTTCTTGTTGGCTGTTTCCCGTGTTTTCAGTGCTTGTGAATGAAGTGTGGAAAAACAAACAAAAAAAATACGTTTTTTTTTTCTAAAAGTAAATAAAGTAAAATAATCAATAAAATAATTAATTGTTTAATTGTGTTAGTGCTAGTGTAAATAAAAATGTTAAACTATGTGTAATACCATGGATGCATCGCATAGAAAGTTTTGACCCCCTGCATTGAAGGTAAAAATACAATTTCGATTTTTATTTTATAAAAGTATAACCATTGACTCATTTCTGCCATTATGTTTGTTTTAATTTGCTTTTTTTTAGTCATTTTACTACGTTTGTAAACTACTTGCAATGTTTACATAACACAGTGCTCTAGTGTATTTTTTGCATTGGCTATGCTAGCGTTTGATTACCTACTGTCTCAGTTGAAAGGAAACGATGCGGTCAGCGATGGGGTATGCTTACCTATTGTTACATAAAATAATTAATTAAATATAAATTATAACAAAGAAAGCACAACATGATTTGTGGACAAAGCTAGACAGAACAGTATCTACAAACAGACATTACACAATGATTGCATTTATTAGAAAAATAATTGTTTGCAAAGTTCAGTTTATTTTTAGTTAGGAAATGGAAACAAATAAAGATGGATTGATTATGTAAGGAATGTTATGAAACAAGAGGGAGTGAATGATAGGGTGACGGTTGACAGGGGAGGATGGATGAAGCAAATGTGTTTCTCCAACCACAAGTGACATGGGACAGGGGCAGAAAGATGAGAATGATACAGGCCAATTATCATCAGCCTCTCTGCCCTACAATTTATTTGAAATTGTCATAATGCTTCTGCAGTCTGCTAACATTTTTTTCCCCTAAGCTTTTACTGTCCTATTGCTGCTCAAAAGCCTACCCCAAGCCTTCATCATCATCTTCCTTATTCATTCTGCCTTTTCACAACTTATCGGCCCAACTACTCAGCTTCCAAATTAAAAAAAAAATACTAAATATTTTATTTCACATAAACTTAAAAGGACGCCTATTTTCTTTTTTTTTATCCTTTATTAAAAAGAACCAGGTTCTTAATAATTAATTACAATCTAGCCTATAAGACTCATAAGCAATTTTAATCTAACTTATTTTTTTATGTAATAATTATTTTAAAAATTAGAATAGTGTTGATTGTGCTTTAAACTTGGTTCCACTTTCTTAGAGTTTGATATTATAATATAAACACTTATGAAATGTCAGAAACTAGGTGCATGCTACAAATGGATTGTTTCCTATGGAGAAGAGCCGGCAAGAAACTCCACGGTTACTCTCTTAAAAATAAATGGCTTTTACAATGTTTTCAAATTACAGTGTTTATAGGTATGATAGGACAGTTGCACCTGATGCAGCTGAATATCAGGATTTCTTCCTCAAATCCTATTAAATTTAAACTCGTTCCATAACAATAATATTATGCAACTGTTTAAAGAATCATTGGGTCAAATACCTCAGTTATAGATAAAGAATTATTTCTGTATGATGTCATAAACATCAAGACTCAAAAGTAATCAACATTAGGAACGGACTATTAGTGGCATACTTGTTTTAGTCATATTTATGAAATAAGTGGTATGATTCAATTTGTGACTTCTCTGTTTTATATAATTGACTGGCGTGTTGGTCTATCTTGGTCCGTTGAATCTCTGGTCTGGCACAGTGTAATTGGATTTGTTCATTGAGAAATTTATGTGAAACAACCTGGTCTGGAAACATGACGTTTTGCCTGATTTATACAGTGTAGCAGGGACATAGACGCGAAAACTGTTACCATGGATTCAGTACATGATTCTGAACCCCACTGCGTCAAAACTTTTCGTCGGCCATTTTAACGAAAAAGTTCAATGCAGGGGGCGTTGAAATTTTTCGTCCGTTATTAAAATAAAAATCTGCTGTTCCATACATTTTGACCGCATAGGTATTGCACTTTTCTATAAAACAGCTGATTCTTTTCTAAATGGCCGACGAAAAGTTTTGACCTTTCAAAACTTTTCATTGGCCATTTTCAGAATCATGTACTGAATCCATGGTAACAGTTTTCCCGTCGATGTCCCTGCCACCCTGTATTATAGCAGAAGGCTCTTCTAAGTTCACTGTCTGCAAGTAAATATGACAGTTCAACTATCAAGATCCATAATATGTAGTTCATGGGCCTGTGAACAGTACCCTAATTACGTAACTTATTTTCGTAAACAATTATGCGTAATTTGCGGCCGCGAACACGGAAAACGGCCGTCATTGCCCACGCACAATGGTCCACTTGACGGACTAAGTGCGGAAAACAAACCCCATAACATAGAACATACCTAATTTGTTTCATTTTGACAGTTCAACAACATTCATTGCGTTATTTACGTTGTTGAGCAGATTTTTTTTCCAACTTATGAAGCAATGGATTAACAATCTGTTTCAAATTGAAACAGATAGTGATTGTGTTGTATTACGCAATTAAGGTACTGGTTAACTGCAGAAATTTGTGTAATACTTGTTTAGCATACAGACATTACACCTATGTAGAAAATACAAGTGTGGGGAGTACATAACTGAATAAACCTATAATGTTCCCACTACTGGGACACAGGCCCCCTCTGTGCGAGGAATTGTCAAAATATAAGCCGGTCTTTGTGTTTTTTTTTTTTACTTGTGACACAAATATACAGTCTTAATAAATAATTTTAAAAAAATAAAAACAACTGCCCTCCCAAAAAACGAAATTAAAACTAAATAAGAAATCCACAAGAAGAAAATATAGCCTATGTCATTTGGGATGATGTAAAGATTCTAACGATACCCCATACATGCAAATCTGTTTAGGCATTTAAAAGTTATGGTGGGACAAAGAATCTCACATACTTGAAAACCTGAAAACATTACACTCTTTTTTGGTCAGTTGTGTGATTAATAAGTAAAATGTCAACTAAAGATAGATATAAAAAACTGTAAACTGAAAAATAAATCTAGGTAATTTCTTAAGAAGCTACTTATAAATTAGCAGTGAATGTTTCAGGCCCATCGGTTTAGTTTCAAAAGCTCTCATTTCTAAAACTTTCGTTTTCCTTACTCTAATGAATTCACTCTAATTGAGTTTAGTGGAACAGTGTAACTTGCGATTTTTCAGAAAACCAAAGAGTAGATATTCGACAGAGTCTAAGCTTCATACAATCTACTACATGGCGAAAAAAACGCTTGAAGAGTTGTGATAAATGAACGTCTGTCACACCCTGGACAGTCAGCCACATAACTGTCTGGTTAATATTTTGCCAGGGCATGAGCTTATGGACAGTCTATGCCGAGTACGAAATAATTACGGGGCCGGTATGATTGCGAATTGAATGCAGGCGGCCAGTTTTAATCAATGATATTTGGTTATCGACATAACGCTGACTTCTTCTTTCGTATCGATGGTACGTCTTGTCAAACTACTTGGGCCCACTAGGTGGCCACGTTAATCATGGCATTAGTGGCGTGTTTTATGTGCTCTAAAGTGCAGGTGTAGCTACACTTAGGACACTCCAGTGACTGACAATTGTTAATTCATTTGTGTTAGCACGCCTTCATCTCGTATACGTGCAATCCTTATTTCTGACAACAGCAAAAAACGGATTCGTGTGAACTGTTCATATTTTGGAGCACGTCTTTAAAAATTAATCATTTCGTCGGCGTTTGTCAGACCAATTATGTCTCAGACGAATATCTACTCTGTGCTATCACATTACATTTACCGTAGTAATTAATTAACATTGCAAAACAACTGTTTTGAGTTGTAACGGTATTTAAAATTAGCAGTGACTGCTAATTTTTGGGAACTGTGTCTGATTTGCGAAGGTTTTGGATATTGACCTAGAATTTTTCGAGGTATTTGGGTGGGTATGCGAAATAGATATAAGGCGTTTGTGCTTGTTGCGTAAGCCACTGGATCTACGCACTTTTTTACGCGATAGTTTACAAGTCAGTACCAGTACTACCTACCTATGTCATCATATATGTCTCATATATACTGTTTTCCACAAAAATCTACACAACTTTATTTTTTTAAATGATCAAGCCCAATATTTAAGACACAGATATATGCCAGTGACATTGAGTGGTTAGCTTGCGTGTCCTGTACTGAGCTAACACAACGCTTCGTCATCCAGCCAGTAATGGGACTCTCCCATTAAAGAGCGCTGTCCCAAATTAGACGCAATATAAATTTATTATATTATACATAAAACAAAAGGTATTTTAATAAAACACGTATACTAAAAGATCAATAATTAAATTATCTTTAAAATGGTGAAGGTTTCAGAAAATATGCTTGATAGATTTTGCGAAATTCTCAGTTTTTATCCGCGTTAGGCATAACTTTACAAATTAATTTCACTATGTAATATAAACATAATCTCAAATATTCCTGTGTTAAGTTATTAAGAAAATGCTTTAATTTTTTTTTTTTTCCAAATCATAAGCATGCCTGAGAGATATTTCTTGACGGCATGTGAAGCCAAGTCAGAGGCCTATGGGCGGCTTTAAAACTCTGACACCAGGTTAGTCACTAACCACACGAAAAGAAATAGACAAGAACCTGTACTATCGTAACATAACATCACGCCTGTATACTTCGGAGGGTCAGGCAGAGGTGTATCCATAGTACATCGCCAGTTATGTTCCCCTGTTGTTTGTTCAGTTGTGTCCCTTGTAATAGGGGGCAAGCCTATTGCCATCAACCGCTATTGAGAAATTCCTGATAGAAAACCCAAAAACACATTGACCGGTTTAGGAATTGAAGACCAGGACCTCAGCACAGCTCAGCAATTCGATCACTTTTCACTGTGAAAAAAACATGAAGTCTTTCTAGATCAAATCGTAAAATACTTGTTTGCAGAATTGCAGTTTGTGTTAGCAATTGTACAATTGTACGAGGATGTTTTGAATTGAATATATTAACAATTAACATACATTATTTTCTAGTGAAGTCATCATAGTAAATTAATCTATTTATTTATTCAACTTTACCTCTAGAACGTATACCACAGTATACTAAAATAACAGTGACCTAGAAATAATAACCTACGGCCGCTCAGTAGATAAACCTTCCGCGTCCGTGCGTAACTGTCGCGCAATCGAGAATTGCGTACTGATATTTCGAAGCTCCTCGCTTCTGCCGTTTTTATGAAGACATAATACTGTTACTTATTTATACTGTGCTTATACCTACTGACAAAAATACTTCGCCACTTCCACGGCACCGTTGCGTCGGTGGCAGTGCAGAGGTCTATATAGCTGCATTTTTTGGATGGTAGAAGGCAGGATAAAAGGTGGGACTGGCGTCACAGCTCCACATCCACACACGAAAGTCGACCAAACTTCCAGTGTAACTGTATGCAGCTAAATACCAGTATTTTACATGGAGTGACTGCCTAGCATAATTAGCCTATAATGTCCCCACTGCTGGGACACAGGCCTCTTCTCTTCGTGAGGGAGTGGGCTGTAATCTACCACGCAGGCCCAGTGCGGGTTGGTAGATGTCACATGTCTTCGAATTTTTGGTTCTAGGACATGCCAGTTTCCTCACAATGTTTCCGTTCACTGTTTTGAGAGCAGTGGTGATGAAATTATTTACACAAAGTGAAGCGCCTGTCTGGGTTCGACAGGCGCTTCACTTTGTGTAAAAAAAAAAACCCACGAGTAAATCGAGTAGATACCACTGCTCTGAAGCGCGAGCGACTGCGTATCTGTCCACAACCCTGTTACTATGCCCTCCTAGTCTCCTACCAACCCAACCCTGTGCCATTCTACTGTAATAAATACGAAAAAAATGAGTTTGTTGGTTTATCCTTCTATCACGCCGCAACGGAGCAGCGGATCAACGTGGTTTTTGTCGTAAAGATAGTTATTCCATTTTATCCCAGAAACCATTCAGTTCCTATGAAAATCTCCGGGTCAAACCGCGGAGCGCAGCTAGAATACAGACAGAGCGATGGAATTCTCTTCATTGCACACAAAAAAAAACCGGCAAGTGCGAGTAGGGCTCGTACGCGAAGGGTTCCGTACCATATATACAAGATTTAACACAAATACTAAATGAAATTTAAAAAATCGCAAAGATTTTGTATTTCATAATGCTAATGTGAATTGCTAAGTTATTTTTTTCAGTTGCAGATTATCCCGTATATATGTATAAATAAAATACCTCATGAATCAGCGTTTTTAGTATTTGTTGATTAAATACAGTATTATTATGGTACATTACATGATATACAGAAATTTCTAATTCCTAACTTTTTGAGTTGTTGCGATAGAGTTTGTACGAAAATGGTCTAAAACTGACTATTTCTTCATTTCTTAAGATAAAAAAAATGTACTCTTCTCGATGAGTTCTAGACAATGACACTTAATTTTTAAAATTATTTAATTTTTATTCATTATTGTTATGACGTGACGGCAATAGAAATACACAATCTGTGAAAATTTCAACTGTCTACTTATTACGGTTCATGAGATACAGCCCGCTGACAGGCAGACGGAAGGGCGGACGGACAACGGACGCATTTGGCACCCGTCCGGTACGGAACCCTTAAAAGGAAAATCTAGCTCTCGTCTGTTTCTTACTAAAAGCATTGATTGCAGGTTTAGAATATTTAAAAAAACTTAAGAAATACTCCCTCCACCATCTTATCCATAATCGTTTTGTCTCTTGTCCAACAAAGCAAATCTATTCTAATTGTATCTACAGCGAAGCTTCGATGGCTTTTCTACTTCACTAGGCAACTCAACAACATAACAAGAATGGACAGAATAGTACAGAAGGTCGACGCAATACCTGTTTGCTACAAAAAACATCTAAATGTTTTTTTCTTTTTTAAAGGTGCGTAATGGGGTCTTAAGCCTCGTGCAGACTAGCGCGATATCGAGGGCGCTACAAGGGTCGCGCTGCCTTTAGCGCCCGCGATATCGCGCCAGTTTGCACGACCCTTTATTGAGAAATTTTCGATTAAAGTAAAAATTAAAAAAAAAAACAGATTCTTGGTAAAAACATGTTTATTTATAGGGTAGAAAATTGTGGAAAAAATTTCATTTTATAAGGACGCCTAATTACTTCCAATCATTATGGAGTTTGTCTCATTGCGATAGATCATTTAGTTTAAAAGTTAATCTTTTGTTTAAAATTCCATAAAAAATATTTAAAGAAATATTTACATTTTTAATTATATTATGAGAGGAATCTTAGAGGAAGCATAGATTCCTCTCTTTTCAATATGTGCATATTATAAAGACTCGCACTGTATTTTTCGATGGGGTAAGCAGAGAAATATAGTCGGTATACCCACATATTTTTGCCTTTTAACAAGACAATATCCACGTTCATTACAGTGTTATGACCAGGAAACTATTCTAAACTGATGTCATCTCTAGATTGGTTAGGTGCCTAGGATAAGCAGAAATTATCCTTGAGCCTTGATAACGAAATTGACTATGATATCATAGATAAGGAAGAGGGATATTATTCCCTCTACTGATCCCTAAATCCCTCTACTGATTATTTGAACAGAAATTCAAGGGCATTCGACTTTGCTACCTACCTTTCGAACTAATGTTAAATTATATTTATTTCTGTAAATTGGTTAAAAAACGAGCGAGCCTCTGACATCTCACTTCGGTAAAAAGCAAAATTAAAGGGCAGGGGCCTCGTCAAGGTCGTTTCTGACAGCCAACTCTAGCATCGCGCGCTTTTGGTCAAATCAAATAGCGCGCGCTTCTCCGGCAGCCTGTGACACACTTTTTAGACTCTTTCACATTATTTAGATTTTTTTAGATTAATATTTTGATTGCAGGAAAGCAAGAGGAAAAATGTTACACAAAAGAAAAAAACTTTTACACTTTAAATTAAATTATTATTAATAATAGATGAGTCCGGTGTTTCCTAAACTGACTTCTCTGAGAAGAAAGACTGAACCAAACTCAGAGGTGACAGACTGGCTACATTTTTACCACGATATATGAGCTCTCAGTGGCGGATTTGCCCTAAGGCCCAGTAGGCCCGGGCCTAGAGCGGCCAATCGTGAAAAAAAATTCACTGATGATAACAAGAAATAACTCCAAAGTACCTATATATTCTAATCGCTCGCGCACATTATGGCAGGCTGCACTGCACCGCATCGTATAACAATAATAACTTAAAACCATTTAACCCTGAAACCTCGGAAAATATTATAAACCAGCAGCTTATTATAGTTACCAAAATTTCTGAACCGATTTTGATAAAAGTAGGCAATAAAGTAAAATTATGATGTAATCTATATGATGGGTGCTGAGAAAGGGGCGGCTGATACTAACTACATGGCCTGGTGCCTTTTTTTTTTGGGTTCCCACCCAATTATCAAATAACTTCTGCCGCTTTGGGCGGAGCGGGAGGGCGTATCAGACTCTTACTGACTAAAACCCCGTGTTCCTTCGGTTGCCCTGTTGCCAGGGGCCACGATCTCCCTTTCGGTTTTCTTCGCCCCCCGGGAGATGGCATGGGGCCTAGGGCGACCAAGACTGCAAATACGCGACTGTGATCTCTGTTAATATTTTTTTTAAATCTGTGACATATCTCGAGACCCTGGGGTCCTGGCGTACGAGGGGACGAAGCCAACTCGCAGAGTTTCCTTAGACGATTTTAAATAATGAGGAGGCACCTACCGACGATTATCACTGTATGCACTATGCAAGTACATTATTAATTTGTGCTCGTCGGGTGCCATGACCGAGGGAGGCCTAGGAAACGCTGGCGTGTTGAATTCGATGCTTTTACGGGAGATTGGCCAGAGAATGCGAATCCGGCCGAATGGTGGAAATTAATAGGGGAGATCTTTTTCCAAAAGTGGGATAATACAGGTTGATATTTAAAAAAAGGGTTAAAAAAAAGAGAAGCAAAACTAGGCTGTAGATTGTGCTGTGATTTCTACTACAATTTCACAAATGACAACCGTCGTCTAGTTAGTTAGACCACGTGTCACAGACCCAGGGGTCCCGGGTTCGATTCCCAGTGCGGGCAAAATTTTCTGCTCGGTTTGGCTGGTGGTAGAGCTTGTCCTAAGTCCGCCTGGCTAGCTACCACCATCTTATCTAAGTCTGTCGCCATAACAACAATGTTAACATCGTGTGTGTGTTTCGGCAGTTAGAGGTAAGATAGCCAGTTCCTTTGTGGTTGAGAATTCCGGGTGAAGCTTGCTTCCACCTTCGGCCTGTTCACCACTCACCATCAGGTGAGATGCAGACGTCATTGAGGATAAAAAATGTACTGAAAGATTCAAAGAACTTATTTTAATACTAGTTTATATTTGTGTAGTTTATAGTTGTATAGTGATTTCAACTGCAATTTCACTAATAAATTATCCTTATAAGAGATCATAATTAAAATTAACGTGTGTATAAGGACAATCTAAAAAAGAACACGTCAATCTTCCTGCGGGAAATACAAATGTCTAAATCGGGATGTACAGATGTGGAACGATAATAAGGAAAGTAGTATTCTCGGCAATGTGAAGAGTAAATATCTGAATAAGTAAAGTGGTTTACACCCCCCCCCCCCCCCCCCCCCCCCCCCCGACCCTTGCTCGATAACGAGGTGCCAGCAGTTGTTGCAGCTGAGCACGTATCTTTAAATTCCCCGACTAATAATCATGATCAAAACTTTGATCCAGGTTGACGCCGAAGTTCGTACCCCATAGGGGGTGCCCTTAGCGAGCGTTCACCTAGTTTTAATCAGCATAGTTGAATAACCTGGAGGTTTTAAGTGTAGTAGCTTAAGGCACCCACAGGAAAGCCCGGTTAAGTAGTCGTGATCTCGGAGGTCAACTACGAGATGCCCTACCTAAAAAAATATATAAAAAAGTGGTTTAATTATAACGTGCCAGGGTCTGTGTTCTTCTACATATAACCCGTCTGCCTTCAAAGCAAGAATGAACAGGCATCTTCTGGACACGCTCTTTCCATCATAGACCTCATCCATCCATCGCTTTCCATCAGGTGAGATCAGGGCCACAAGTAGGCCCATTCTGTAATAAACAAGTATAATTTTAACAGTTAAAATTAAAAAAAAAAACCCTCGCAAATATTTCCTCATTCCTCTTTCCTACTCCATCACCAGACCCTGTTCACCATCTATTTATAACCTATTAATTGAGACCATTCCAATGAGCCCAAACACGCTACCTTTTTTTTTTTTGTTTGGGAAATTATCAAATAACTTCTCCCGCTCTGGGCGGAGCGGGAGGGCGTGTCAGACTCTTACTGACTCAAACCCACCCGTGTTCCTTCAGTTGCCTGTATTGCAAGGGGCCACGGTAACCCTTTCGGGCAAAACCTCAACCCCGGCAGGCATGGGCCCTATCGGACCCCGACAGCTCTGCTGACATCTCTTTGAAGTACGCGTGGAACACAACGCGCCTTCGACCCGGACCTGGTCCTTATCGGACGGCGAGCTACCCATTGCTCACCGTCCGCAAGCCCGCGCTTACGGTGGCCGGGAATCGGCCTGAGCCTCCCGACGCTCAGGGCGTCTCCTGCGGCGGTTAGGGGCGTGAGAGCGCGAAATTTTCCTCTCCCTCACGCGCTCCTCTCTCGCGAGCATTACTGCTTCGTAGAAGGAGGAGACGGTCTCCCATGCCATGCCCTCTCGTACCATGGCCTGAACCAGAACCGGACGCGAAATAGCACCGCCGCCGATCGCCTCCACCAGGACACGGCGATGCTCCGCCCAAGCCGCGCAGACCACCACTGTACGCTTCACCGTGTCCTCCAGGCGATCCACACAATGGTGACACCCGCGCATTTCCTCCCGCCTTATCAGAAACAGGAACCTTCCGAAACAACCGTGTCCGGTGAGGACCTGCGGCATTCGGAAGGTGAGAACGCCGTGGCGTCTCTCTAGCCACTCCCCAAAGAGGGGACTGATCGTCTCAATTGTGGCGTGCCCAACTGCACTTGGCCTGCCTTGGGGGATCTAATTCAGAAACACGCTCAGCATTCGCACTTCTTACCTCTAGAACAACAAGGCAATCTGTTGCAAATCAAGAGTCTATTAATAATAAAAGCATAATCAGCCTATAATGTGGCACTTGCTTGACTAAACGGTGAAGGAAAACATCGTGAGGAAACCGGCATGTCTTAGATATATTTCACGCCACGATGTGAAGCCAAATCAAAGGCCCATGGGCGGCATTAAAACTCTTACACCAGGTTAGTCACTAACCACACGAAAAAGAAAGTGGACGTTAAACTTTCAATATGATAACCATTTATTTCCTTACAAATAGTACATGCACAATGCACATACTAGTTAGCGTTAATAGAATCATTGTGAAGGACAAGCGTGTGTGTGGAATTCTAATTATTTCTCGCACGCACCTATGACATGTGTATCGCGGTATGCTGTCTAATAGAACAATGATTGCGTTGGAGACTAATTAATGAGTTAATGAGTGTATTGTACTCATCTTGTACTCAACCTGATGTAGAATATCACGTCTGTATTCCACGAAGGGGTAGACACAGTATACCCACATTTCATCATCTTACCTAGTCTTCTCCCAAATATGTTGGGGTCTGTTTCCAGTCTACGAACACGATACCCCTTGGTTAGATTGGTTGCCAGACTTTGGACACTGACTACCCGTAACGACTGTCAAAGATCTACGAATTACAGCCGGGACCAACGGCTTAATGTGCTTCCGAGGCACGGAGGGGTCTGGATATGTAATGTATGGTCATCCACCGCGGCAAGCGTACCACCTTCAATCGACCCGTGTGGCTGTTATCATTTAGCGTCGAGCCCCTCAATGCCAATAAAACTTCTAAACCAAAGCATCGAATCGATAATTGCAGAACTGCTAGAAACTGGAGTACACCAAATTATTTTGGCTAACATTTCAAACATTTATCGGTAACACCATATACCCCTTGGTAAGAACTGGTTCTTGGACACATACCCGCCTTTTGAGATAAAAAGCTCCATCTCAAACCGTATTGCTTGTGACAGCATAATTAGCATATGACGTTCCCACTGCTGGGACACAGGCTTCTCCCCTGAGAGACAGGAGTGTCGAGAGTCTAGTGAGGGTTGGATAATTTTGTCCGTGGAGTTTCTTGCCCGTTCTTCTCCATAGAAACCTACTACGATTTGGAATAGCTTCATCTTTCTGACGGACCGACCCCTTGACAATTCAAAAGTGCCTGTAATTGGTTTATTTGAAGTAAATGCTTTGCGTTTGAATTTGGCACAAATCTAGACTCCGAACTGCTAACATTAATAAACCCTTTCTCCACCAGGAAGTGAACATAAAACAATAAACTCAACAACATCAAACTACCCACGCTAAATTTCTTTAATCTATTCGTTCATACGTACTAATTGACCTCAATTGGGTCACAGATAAGCCCTTTGTACTCTAGCTCGATGAGAACTTCGGGACGGGAGATATTTTTAGTGCGCTCACATCATTAATAAATTGTTGTTGTTGTAGTTAAATAAATGGGCCTCCGGAATAGGATAGAACAAATTACCAGAGAGATACTAGAAGATTACTCTCTCGTTTTCTCCTTATTTTTGTGTGGTACCTGATGTCAGGGTTTTTATGCCGCACAAGGGCCTCTGACTTGGCTTCACATACCATCGAGAAATATCTCTCAGAGATGTCAGCAGAATCGACGGGGTCCGCTAGGGCCGATGCCTGCCGGGGTTGCGAAGAAAACCGAAAGGGAGATCGTGGCCCCCGGCAACAGGGCAACCGAAGGAACACGGGTGGGTTTTAGTCAGTAAGAGTCTGACACGCCCTCCCGCTCCGCCCAGAGCGGGAGAAGTTATTTGATGATTTCCCAACCAAAAAAAAAAGGCATGCCGGTTTCCTCACGATGGTTTCCTTCCCCGTTTTTGAAGCAAGTGATAATTGACTGGAGCTTAAGGGCTGGTTAAAGCTAAGCCTGTCAGTGTCAGTGTCGTTAGTGGGGAGCCAGGTTTTTATGGAGGAAATCTGCACAGATTGTTGACCTGAACATTTTTGAGGGGGTTTTATAATAATAGCTACTCTTGGTTGTTAAAAGTTCTCATACCACAGATGAATACAGATGGAACACTCCGCATTTTAAGTAGGAAGCTACAAGTAGGTACGTGGCGGGCTCGACTTGTCGAATTCAGTGGGCATAACGTAGTCAGAAGATATAAGAGTTACGCGATAGAGAGGCACCTTCTAGGTGAATAAAACTGTTGGTAATTAGCGCTGTGCGACCTGAATTACACTTTATTGTGTCGTAGCAAAAGTCGCTTTTTATTTAAATTATTTTGCGAAGTGTCCCATCACACAGAGCTGATAACAACCGCACGAATCGACGAATTTTTATGGAAATGGAAACTGTACTAGTAAAGCGGTCTCAAAATCTTATTTTTCTTTCGCTTCTTCGCTTATTCTCTAAATTTTGTGGCTGAATAATAACAGTCGCACGGGTTGCTTGATCACGTCAAGCTATGCTTGCCGCGGTTGGTCCGTGGATGGGTAACCATCTTTGTGACAACACGTAAACCCGTTGGTCCCGGCTGTCATTCGTGGATCTGCGACAGTCGCTACGGTTTGCAAGAAGCCTGAAAGTGTGACAACCAGTCTAAAACTAAAAGAGTATCATATTATCCGGTAACTGGGTTGTGAAAGTCAGATAGGCAGTCGCTCCATGTAAAATACTGGTATTCAGCTGCATGTTTTTGTATTTAAAAGGTCTATCAGAGGGAGGGGATTAAGATCCTCTTTCAAATGATATAACTATATCTACCTACATTGCCGAATATCTTGTCAAATCCTTTGATTTGTTTCCGCAAATCGATCACGACTCGAGATTCTACAGCGGCTTTCATGGTCAGAAACTTGATCAGGTTCTCAGAAGCTTACTTAAAGAACAAAGCTTAAACATTGATGTTTGACGCCCCAGTCTCTACTCTACCCAACATTGTAGAATCGCGTCACAACGCATCACATTCTCAATTGCCACTTATCCTGCCAAGACAATGGGTGGCACTTTCAGGATGCAACTGACACGAAAGGAAGTCATCACAAAGTAGTACTAATTGTAAATGTAACAGTTTGTCAGCATTATGTTCACGTAATGTCTGTGAGTTGATGTGTGAGTGTGTCGTTGACACGGAGGAGGGAGGACATGGATTGTTTACGTGAGTGTAAGCTTGCCGCGACAGTTGTGTGCATTAGGGAAGTTCGAAAATGCCTCATTCTGTTGGCTGGCACTGCTAGACAATGTTCTTCTCGAAACAACGCCAAGTTAGAATGATTAAAACAGTATTTTCTACCTGCCATATCCAAGTACGACCTGTAATTTATTCCGTTGCATCTATACTACATTGACATTGATACTACTGAATTATTATAATTTAATTTACTTGGTAAAAGCCTCCCATAAATGTATATTTGTACGCCAAATGGCAAAACATAGAGAAACTATAATATAATAATTGTAACATCTTGTACACTGTTGTAACCTATGTTTACAAATAAAGAATATTGATTGATTTTTTATTATAAAGCATGAGTGTAACTTAAGATTGTGTCAGTCTTATCCGCATTTTGGTACTTAGTGATATCAATTTCAGGACTTGTACCGGGGCTTCTTATCTGATACAACTTTGACCCAGTCCTCATCCATTTTTTGCCACTGTATATGATCCGATATTGAAATATCAATATTTGATCTATGTGCTCCTGTACCAGTGCGGTCATATCCTTCGTAGCTCGAAAGAAACTAAAGCTACAGTTTCTTGGAAGAGCGGTGACCGCTACATAACGGCTGCAGTGACGGCTGTTATGAAGATGCTGTTAAAATGATGGCACCGGGGTTTGATTTTACGGTGTCAGAAACACTCTCTAGGACGACACACTTTCATAAATAATGTTCCAATGACGTTATTCGCCTGTAAATTGCGGACAGTATGTGACTTCCACCGCTCTACTAGGAAATCGTAGCTTTACCTCTCCATTTCCTCACTACTCCATGGTCTATGTTCCTACATGTCTGTATGGCATGTGTGCGTGCTATTGTGAAGCTTCGATGGAACCCTAATGACGTGCGCTGTGCAGTAATGTGATACGATACTAACGATGTTTGACAGCACAAATGTGGATGGGATAACTACGTAGAATATGACAACTTGAAATTCTTTTTATGATAACATGACAAGTGCATCAGGTTTTGCCGGTACAGTGATTTGTAACGTACCTATTCTGAAAAAGATTGAAAGTTGAGTGGTGGTAAATAAATTCAAAGCTCTAATTTATAGGGTAGAACAGGGTTTTGGTGGTACAAGCTATTAACTCAAAAGAACAGCCAGTTAAGTTCGTTTTATCCATGCAGACTTTATTCTCTTTTCATCAAAACGTCACGTCAAGTTTTGAATTTTCGTTTTACAGAACTGCATTCAAAAGCACAAACAACATTTTTCAAAAGTATTCACAAACTGTATTTTTTAAGGGTGCTCTGTTTTGTATCCCGGTTATATACCTGGCTTCTGATAGTAGTGAATTCCTCAATATAGCCCGCGAAATTCAGAATTGCTTAAGTTTTTTGCGTAAGAAATTTTGAATTTCAAAGGCATCACCAAAGTAGAGTTTCTCAATTCAGGAACCGAGTGTTTGCCTATGTATAAAGGGTGACTGGTAATTAGTGACCTAATTTAAACACGTGACTTTACAACAACAACAACTTTTATTATGAACAACTTTTACTATGGGACAAAACCTGAAAACGCAAATAAAATCAGCTGTTCCCTACATTTTGACGAGTTATTCGATCGTAAACGTAGAGAGCAGCAGATTTTTTTTTCGCGATATATTCGTAAGCTCGTCGACATGTATATATCCTACCTATTCTAACCTATGGCTTTCAGACTTGGTCTTTGACCGAGGCTCAGAAATCCAAACTTAAGGTTTGCCGAAGAGCGATAGAGCGTAGCATTTTGAACATAAAACTAACGGATCGAATGCGCAACAGTAATACGATAACACCGCAAGGCTGAAATGGGACTGAGCAGACCACACGTACAGAATGCATCAGGACCGATGGGCTAGGGTCGTCACGCAGTGGGTGCCTGAAGACGGGCGTCGTCACCGAGGCAGGCCTAAGAAACGCTGGCGCGACGACCTAGACTCTTTCTTGACAGATTGGTCAGAAAAGGCAGCAGACAAAGACGCATGGGGAAGTATGGGGGAAACCTTTGCCCGGCAGTGGGACAGCACAGGAAAAAAAAAAAAGACAAAAACTTTATTGGCAAAAATGGAAAAGGTGATGAATATGACAGGTATAAAACACTATTAAGATTGCACATCAGATTGTTTTGTTCTGATCGTTGACCCCCAAAATAATACCAAATTGCCATAGCTAGGTTCCCGCAACACATTTCTATTCCTCTCACCACAAAATTCACACCATCATAGACTGGAAAGTGAAATACAGTGTAGTTAGGTTAGTGAACGATAGCAATTGATCCAATTCTGTGCGCAGGCTGTAAACGGGGCACGAAAGTGGAAAGTGTGGCTACGTGAGGCGAGTACAGTGCTAACTAGACCAGTATGGTGGTGGTTTTAGTTTCATAGTATGGTTACTTGTTATACTTTATAATTAAATCAAATATTTTTGCTGAACACAGTAAATCCTAAATATAGTGTGAGTTTTTATAATGTGCACATATCGAAATGAGGGAATCTATGCTTAATTTTGTCAATATTTAAGAAATTTTAAAAAAATAGGAAAAAAAAAAGATTTTTGCTAAAAAAGAACATGTTTATTTTCAATTGCGGATAGTTTTTTTTTCCACAATTTTCATATTATGAGGACGCCTAATTACTTACATTCGTTATGGAGTTTCTTTCATTGCGATAAATCATTTAGTTTAAAAGTTACACCTTTTGTTAATTTTTTTTTTAAACTTCTATAAAAAATATTAGAATTTTTTAACTAATATTATAAATGCAAAAGTGAGTTAGTTTGTTACGCTTTCACGCTAAAACGGCTAAACGGATTTAGATGAAATTTGTCACATGGGTAGACCATGGCCTGGATTAGGACATATGATACTTTTTATCCCGATATTCCCACGGGATCGAGACCTACGCGGATGAATATGATAAATATATTGCGCACTTCTATGTTCTCTACCAAATTAAAAGGCATTAAAAATTATAGAGAGTTGTATTGATGATTCTAATTGTTATAATTCTGTAAATAAATATTTGGTGAGATCGCGAATCATATTTTATTCGACAGACAACCTGATACTGACCTGAAAATTGCAAAAAACGTAAGAATGAAAACGTAAACTTGAATTTCGCGGGCTATCTTAGCACATTAAGGCGACACTAAGCTACTTTTATTGATTTTATACTGAAGATCTAAACGAGTAGTGTTAATAATATGGAAAAAAATATATGTAAATTAGAGCATTTTCATAATATTTTAATATAGGCATATTTTGGATTATTTTTATATTACATAGTGAAATTAATTTGGAAAGTTAGGTCTAACGCTGATAAAAAACGGAGAATCACGCAAAATCTATCTAGCGTATTTCTTTGAAACCTTCACCATTTTAAAGATAATTTAAATAATGATCGTTTAGTATAGGTGTTTTATTAGAATACCTTTTGTTTTACGTATAATAAATTAATAATGCGTCTAATTTGGGACAGCGCTCCTTCATGGGCGAGTCATATTTCTGGCTGGAAGTACGACGCGTTGCATGAGCTCAGCACAGAACACGCAAGCTAACCACTCAAGGTCACTGGCTTATATCTGCGTCTTAACGGCCAGATACTGTACATACATCAAGTAGGTAAAGATCAGTCATTATGCTAATAATCTCCTGCCCCATAGCTGCCGGCGACCATAATATTATGGCCATAACTAGCTTCCCACGGTACTCATAATAAATTATATCTATGGTAGGTAACCGCATCGCACGGCCGGAACGCGTAAGTACTGTTTTGCTTTCATTTTGTGATTTGCGTGCGTTTATTAGCACTTACCAGCTGTGTATCAGTAGGGAAGTAGATTTTCTTCCGCCTATGGGACAGTGGTCTTGTAATGATAAATAGTTGTAGTGAAATAAAATTGTTTATTCTGTAAATAGGATTTTGGAATCACTTTCACACGTCATATTAAAAACATGTTAAAAATTAGGTAGATGAGTTCGGCGTTTCCTATGTACTACTAGAAAGGCCGAAACAAACTCAGAGGTCGCAGTCTCTTTTAAAGTCCAGACATAATCTTGGCCTGGCCATATATAATACTTTGCAAAGTAACATATCATTTTGATGTAATATTCAACAATGTCAATGTTTATATGAAATTGGTATATTTTGATGATTTTACTGAATTTTTTTATTTATTTTAAACGTAACACAGTTCAAACTTATAATAGTTAGTAAATATCAGTACGTTAATATAAATATTTTTTTAATAATATAAATCGATCTATTTTATTTTTTGTTTATATACCAATAAAAACTACAGACCTTCCTTAATGTGCACCATTTTTTTCAATTCACAGTTTTAACCAACATAACTTGAATAGGAGCGTAAAACAACGATAAATTAGTCTTATTAAAATTGTTTTGCTTTCGAGATAACTTTGAAATGGCATATCCATTAAACTGCTGACTGCATAATATTGATGTTTTAGTATAATATAAATAACTTACCTTCAAGTCTTAATAAAATGATTTTTCGAACTATCGACATATTGACGAAAAATAATTATGGGACGCTAACTTTTAATAATTGATCAGAGTGCGGCGGCAGCGCCCCTATTTACGACTTTTAATGATTTTATACTGAATATGATCTTTAAACGAATAGTGTTAATGATTCGGAAAAAATATATGTTAAATTAGAGTTTTTTTTAAGGATTTTAATATAGGCTTATTTTGGATTATGTTTATATTACATAGTGAAATTAATTTGTAAAGTTATCTCTTAACGCGGATAATAAACTGAGAATCACGCAAAGTCTATCAAGCGTATATATTTCTAAAACCTTCATCTTTTTAAAGATAATTTATAAATGAAATTACTAATCTTTTAGTATACGTGTTTTATTAAAATACATTTTGTTTTATGTATAATAAATTAATAATGCGTCTAATTTGGGACAGCGCTCCTTGATGGGCGAGTCCTATTACTGGCTGAACGAACGACGCGTTGCGTGAGCTCAGTACAGAACACGCAAGCTAACCACTCAAGGTCACTGACATATATCTGTGTCTTAACCCTTCCACGTTCATACTCAAAACGACATCCCTCCACCTCGTCTGCCCGTACCTTGATTTTCACTCCGCAGAACTCTTTACTACCAAAACCACCTCTGCCTATCTTTTAAAAACACAGCCATCATATCCTATTAACTTTAATTCAATACTGACTCATTCATCACACTTAAAAAGTAATCGCCATTCGCTATAATGAAAGTGTAGTATATATGACATCATTATTCTGACTCACCGGTCTGACCTTCAGAGCCGAGCCCCTATGAGCTGTGAGTTTGTGACCTCGGTACACCCCTATGAGGCAGCAAGGGTTGGCGTCAATTATACTAACAATATTGTTTGTTATTGTACTGAGGTGTTTTGTTTTCATTGTGGGTAGGACATTTTGTGTCCAGACAACAAAATGTCAGTCACGCAACGCAGTTCTTCTACCGCAAAACGTTGTGAGATCTAAAGTGTTAGCATCTATCCAACAACTTTGTCATAAATTGTTACCTAATTAGTTAACTAACAATTGTTACCCAAGGTTGGTGAATGTCACATGTCTTCGAATTTTTGTTTCTAAGACATGTTGGTTTCCTATTATAGAAAACAACACTCACTTTAAAATAAATTTTGACGTAAATGGGCTTTAATTTTTAATATTATTTATTCCTTTGCTCCACCACTAAACTTAGCATTTTATAGAAAAACAAAGCTCTTATGAAATAGCTATAAAAGCACAAATGACTGCACTCAGGCGATGTCTCCATAACCCTGGTTTATTGCTTGTATTGCAACGTTGTTTCCATTCACCTTGACCTAAATACAACTGACGCACTGCGTATTTTGGCAGGCTAAACTGTGCAGGTGACAGGTTATTAATGATGGTCGAATTTGAAGCACATGGATTAGGAACTTGTTTGGCAGAAGGGTTCAGAAATGGAACGATATATTTCTTGCGTTCTTCGTCTTTTTTGGTGACGGCAAAAATATTTAAAATATTAACTTTTGCCCGCGGCTTCGGCAGCGTGGATGTCGGATAATATCCCACGGGAACGTACTACCGATATCGGGATAACATACCTAATACCCGAGGAAAAGGTCATTGACTCCTACCGCTGTGGCCACGTTGCCGTCAACCATAATTACTTTGCTATGCGTAATTTTGAATCTGTGATATCTTTTAAACATTAATTTAATTGAAATGATGTCAAGGCATATTTAAATCTAAATTAAATGCTTAATTTAAGTAACATAGTTTATTGGATAAGGATTAATATAATACCGGTCAAAATAGCTTCGGAAATAACAATTAAATTTTTATCAAACTCTGAAAGATAAGAATGGTTATTATCTAAGGAATATACATTTGCCATTGCGGACTTTTTTCTTGAACTTTTTAAGATGAACAATACAATAGAACATAAATTTTATGTAACTTTTACGATTTCCGCAGCGCACGCCAATAAAGTTCCCAGTCGGCATGTTTTTTCCGACATCTTCAACAGTTATCGTCAAAATATAGTCAATTTACACAAAATCATAATTGGTGAAAACAGACAGACGTGGCGGGGGAATTTGTTTTATAATATGTAAGGATATCCGACTTGTCAACTTATATTTCGTAACAATATGGGGTGTCCATGTAGTTTCTGGGCTGTTCTTTTCCATATGAACCTACTACGCTTTAGAATGGGCAACTAGCTTCATCTTTCTGACTGACCGACCCCTTGACAATTCAAAAGTGGCTGTAATTGGTTTAATTGAAATAAATACTTTGAGTTTGATCCCGAAAAGCAACAATTTTCGTCTTCTATCTAAATACAGTTTTTTATCGTTACGTAATGGATAAATATGAATTATAATACTTGGAATGAGGCACCAAGAACATTAATATAATGCGAATTTATTGTTATTTCTGTAACCGCGTTATTCACCGCAACTCCTGCGGTTGTTGGAAACAATATACATATTTGTAGGCTCAGCTAAACATACAATGCCTATTATATCGGATATATTCTAGATATTTCACCCCCGCCCCCCCTCCGTGCCTCGGAAAGCACGTTAAGCCGTTGGTCCCGGCTGTCATTTGTAGATCTTTGACAGTTGTTACGGGTAGTCAGAAGCCCGAAAGTTTGACAACCAGTGTTACCAAAGGGTATTGTATTACCAAGTAACTGGGTTGTGGAGTTCCGATAGGCAGTCGCTCCATGTAAAATACTGTTATTCAGCTGCATCCGGGTAGATTGGAAGCAGACCCCAACATAGTTGGGAAAAGGTTAGGCAGATGATGCATTGCACCCTTAACTCAGTAGTCTCCTGTTTCCAGACCAATTCTTGGAAAATGGACATGTCCATAGTATCATTATATCCCTTTTAATTAAGGTGCGTCATATATACCTTGAAAAACACTATACATTTATGACGCCTTCCCCCATAGCTTGATGTCACAGCGTTCCATTAAATTCAGCTTCATATTTGGCATAAATTCATTCAAACTCAAACTCAAACCATTTATTTCAATTAAACCATTTACAGGCATTTTTGAATTGTCAAAGAGTCGGTCAGTTAGTTAGAAAGTTGAAGCTAGTTGCCCATTCCAAAACGTAGATCTCTATGGAGAAGAACGGGCAAGAAACTCCAAGGACACTCTTTTAAATATTGATATTACAAAATCCTGGGTACGGACTTGATCTATAGTATCCTTCTATAATATTTTTCTTTTCAAGTATGATGCGTCACATACTAAGAAAACGCCATTAATTTAATGGCATCTGCCCCCCCATTCCCCTGTAAAACCATCTTCATTTTGGGGACAAATTCTTAGAATACAAACTTCATCTATAGTATTCTTCTATTCCTAATTTTCCTTTTCAAGTATATGCGTCACTTTCAAAGAAACACTATTATAATCCACGGCGCCTTCCCCCTTAGCTTGATGTCTCATTTGATATTTTTGTACCCACAGCGAATGAAATTATGGTGAATTCTGATTTAGGTCAGCCATCTTCTTTGTTCAAGTGCCTATTTATAGCAGTGTTGTGTCAAGGGTTAGCTGTTGTCCGCCTCTTTCATCATCTGCTTCCTTTTCCCTGCTATGTTGGGGTCGGCTTCCAGTCTAACCGGATGCGGCTGAATACCAGTATTTTACATGGAGCGACTGCCTATCTGACTCTCAGTGATACTCGCCTCATTGCTCGCATTAACGCATTAAATTTAGCTCCCGATATAACCGGCTTGGGTCAGAGTTTTGACAAATCATTTCTTAGTGCAAATGTCGTGTTACGCAGTAAAAGGGTTATTTATAGCAAAATACCCAATATTATAAAAAATTACCCAACCAGAATGTTTAAAAAAAAAACTGACAGTCATATTACTTAATAAGTGTTATTAATGTATTATTCACTTTAGTGTATTTTTTTTTTTTAATGACACGACATTTCGGTATAATTATTAACATTGAGAATTTCCTAATTAATATTTAAATTCTATGTATATATTTTTTTCGACAATTTTAATTTGACTTTTTGATGTTAATTCGATTTTTTGTAATATTACTTTCAATGTTTGCATGCCTAATTGGTAGATTATACAGGGATCTTAAAATTTTGTAAACATGTATATTTTTGTACCTATTTTCTAAGCAAATAAATGATTAATATCTGGATCGCCCCCGAAACCCCCTGCTTACTAAACTTCATGAAAATCTTTGGAGCCGTTTCCGAGATTCAGGTTATATTAATTATATACTTATATACACATTTATACAAGAATTGCTCGTTTAAAGGTATTAAGGATGATTAGTGCACGGGATCCCTAAATCATTTTGTGCCACGGAGTTAATTGATTTAATTATTATTATTAAGGTAGTCGTTTACCGTCTGTGATTGGTTAAACTGGACCAGTTTTTCCTGTATTACTTATTCGGAAAAACTTAAATGACTATAATTCGCACCTAATTAAATTACTGGTAAATTAGTAATTTTGGTTTAGGGTTCTGCTCGTGCAAGCACCGGGTTGCGGATTCGACACTTGCCAAGCTTTTGACTCTGCAACTGGTCAAAACAGGTCTACGATAAAAGAAAACATCGTGGCACAATGGTTTCATTTATTTTGCGGCACCTAACTCTAGCACAAACCCATGGCCCATGATTAAAAAATAGACTGAAGTGGCCTATTTTGTTAGGGGTCATTTGGTTGCAAATGACCTCTCCTATATCCCGTAAATGGATTGCCGACATATCATCAATAACCCTGTATACGGTACTTATAACAAAAAAATCAATTTAAACTTTTTTTTGTCTATCTGTCTGTTTGTTCCGACTCATCTCCGAAACGGCTAGACTGATTTTAACGGGGCTTTTACTGGCAGATAGCTGATGTTATAAGGAGTAACTTAGACTTACTTTTTTATTTTAGGAAAATAATTAGGGTACACGTTGGCGAAGCCGCGGGCTGCAGCTGGTTTTGTAATAAAAAACTGCCCATTTTGTTTTGACATAATATAATCATAGCCTTTTACAACCACCACTCCATCAAAAGGGGTTGCGATAATAGCAAAAATCATAAAATTATTTTACTAAACTAGTTCACGCGATCTTTGTTATCGCTACCCTCCGTCCACCCCGCCTAGACGACGCCTAGCCAACCCTCCTAGACGACGCTCAGCCAACCCTCCGAGACGATGACGTCACTACTAATGTCTATTCCAAAAGTATGTGATGAAAGAGTAAACAAATCCCGTTCAGAATAAATGAATTAATAATATACATATAAATTCTTAGGCAATCAATCAATGCAATTAGTAACACATTATTCTGTATTTAGAAGGTTTCAACTTGATATCTTACCCTTTTTTTTTCAACAACTATTTTTTGAATAACATTATTAAATTATAATTGAAAAATTTGACAGAAAATGATGTTATAAAATTTACCTCAATTGTCCACTGAAAAATATCGTAAAGGTGACTTAAAATTTGAATTCAAATACTTAAATCAAGACACTCAATTTGAAAGTCGCACCACAAATCGACATCCACGGGCACGTTTTCTGAACAATTTGTTTACATTTTCACCGGATACTTTTGGAGCAGACCATACAGTTGTGTTGTACCCTCATTTGCCTTTACCAGCGCTGCGGTATTTATTTATTTTTAAATATCGCAGCATCATGCTGAGATAGGGGCCTTTTTGGCCTCGCACAGGTCGTATTTTCCTTTTTTTTTTGTAGTCTAGAATGCTCCTTTTTTATTTTTGTTAATGTTTGTGCCTTTTTTTTATTATGTTTTGTATTTCCTGTGCGTGTCCCAAATAAAATATTTTCTTTCTTTCTTTCTTTCTTTCAAAATATAAAGATTGATCAACTGTTACTATTCTAAGAATAACGATGATTCCTTTGTTATTTTGGACAATTGCCAGATTCTTTCCCCTTTCACAGTAAGGCTTTTTCTTTTATTAATTAAAGGATTTCTTTGAGAAAATTGCAGGGTTGTGTTTCCTCGTGCTCTCTCTTTCACTGAGAGGGTAGCGACTTAGCGAGAAATTACTACTAATTTTGCAGACAGGGGTATTCTTTTTTTTTTTGTGGTGCTGATCTAAAATCTAAGGGGTTAAAACATTTCGCACCCTTAGTAATATAAGGGCACAACTCGAAATATTGAGGTTTTGAGTTTTTGTGTTAGATGGGCTCAATATCAACTGTTCTACCACTTGGCTTTCACAGAAAGAGAAAAAGGACAATATTAAAGCGAATACTGTATTTGTGTCTCTTTCACACCACCCTCTCCGTGGTAGAACAGTTGATATTGAGCCCATCTAACATAAAAACTCAAAACCTCAATATTTAGTTGTGCCCTTATATTACTAAAGGTGCGATTTAGTGTTAGAACACTTTTACGGGTCAGCACATTCGATTCGGCAGTATTTGTTGAACAACGAAGCCGAACCTAAGCAATCAATGCAAACTCCGTTTAGCATCTACCCTCGTTAAATCATGTTCGGGTCGGCTCGGCAAAATTCGAGTTTTCTTCAGAACATATAATAATATCATCATCATCATCATCATTTCAGCCGAAAGACGTCCACTGCTGGACATAGGCCTCCCCCAAGCACTGCTACTTCGACCGGTTCTGTGCTTCCCGCATTCAACGGATTCCTGTGGCCTTCACAAGGTCATCGGTCCACCTTGTGGGAGCATCTCTTACGCTACGTGTTTTGGTACACGGTCGCCACTCCAGAACCATTTTGGCCCCATCGGCCATCTGTTCTGGGAGCAATGTGCCCTGCCCAATGCCACTTAAGTATGGCAATTCTTCGGGCTATGTCGGCTACCTTGGTTCTCCTACGGATCTCCTCATTTCTGATTCCATCACGTAGGGAAACTCCCAGGATAGCCCTCTCCATTGCCCTTTGAGTGACAAGTAGCTCTACTTAGTACAAATTTTGCAGGCAAGGTTCCTATTCTCCGTTTTTTTGTATCGGCAGTCAGCGCGAGATATAGTTAAGTAATGCTGCAATAAAGAATTAGCCAGTCAGCAAAGTTAGCAGCGGAGTGCCGGAAGTCCTCATTTACTCAAGCATCGTTCACTCTTCGGGGTACTTATATACTCCCTCGGATGCTTCTGGTATTGCTGATCTTCTTAAGATAGTAGCTAGCAACCCTCTGATTTGAAATCTAGCATAATCAGCGTATAACTTTCCCACTGCTGGGACACCGACACGTACTCTTCGTGAGAGGGAGTAAGTAGCCTATAAACATTGTGGGGCCAGTACGGGGTTACCATCCGTCCGGATTTGTCCCGGCTTTTTGGCCCCCCATCCGGTCCTTTTTATTTGTCAGGACTTTTCGATTAAGAGGATTTTCTTTAAAAAAGTTAAATATCCGGACTTTTTTTTACAAATGTCAGGCTTTTTGTCAGGACTTTTCAAATTTCGAAATGATAACCCTAAGTACGGGTGGATTCACGCAAGTGATTTTTTTTTTTTTATTTGCTCTGACAATCACGACATCACGACACCTAATAAAAGATTTGACGGCAGATTTAACTGATCAAACTCTCAGGAATTGGGCGGCGGGCGGTGAATTTATAATTCATAAAAACCTCATTTTCATTCGACGCTATTCGAGATTTTTCCTCCATAAAATGACATCACCAAAATATCCTTTATTTCTCAAACTAATTTGGTCCTCCCTTTTATGCGTTTGCGGTATGACTACGCAATTTTTGTAAGTGTACTTTTTGGGAGGATTGGGTCATCAAATATTCAAAATCTCTGGGGTGCTAATACTTGTTCGGGTTGGCATGATTTGGCAAAGCCGGGTCGCAGAAATGAATATACCACCTATACAGTAGAGTTGATTATAGATCATCAAATAAGTTCGGGAAAAACCCGCCCGGCTTAGCTCGAAATGTGCCGAGCAGACCCGAACATGCTTAAGCAATGTTAAATACCGAACGAAGTTTTCAGATCGGCACGGGTCAAACGAAAGCCGAATACGGGTAGTAATGACTTCGGGTCGAATTTGTTGTTCAACAAATACGGCCGACTCCAAAAACTTTCATTTTTGCGAATTATTATTACTAGAAGATTTCCTCCATAAAATGACTTCACCAAAATATCCTTTTCTTCTCAAACTAATTTGGTCCTCCTCTTTATGCGTTTGCGGTATGACTACGCAATTTTTATAAGTGTACTTTTTGGGAGCTTTGGGTCATCAAATATTTTTTAAAAAATCTCGATTTCTTTGTCTTGATATCTTCTCTGAAACTTAGAAAAGGATGTTAAATATTCTAATGTGTGGGATGTACTGAGTTGTTTTCTTGAATCACTGTTTTTATTGTGACTGTGACAAACCAAAGGCAAAAAGGTCGGTCGACTACCTTTTTTTTTCGAAAATTGGCATGTCATTGATATTTTGAGATATTATCAAAGATAATTTCCCATGAAATATTCAATAGTCCAATATTTTTTAATAATCTACAAGACGGACAAAATACATTTTTTTAGTCATCAGATTCGGTTGGTTTCATTGACAAAAATGCTTGAGGGCGGAAAAAGGTGAAACTGCTATACGAACAGCTTTACTGCTTCCTAACTTGTACAAAGGTCTCATTGTAGAATGAAAAAAAAAAGGAAATACGTTTATTTGCGGTAAACATGACGCAAAGAAGGAGAATAAAATATAAAAAAAAAACACATAATTAACAAATTGGAGAAAAATATGCGTCGCATCCACGCAAAACGGCCATCGCTCAGCATAATGCAGCGACCCCTATGTCTCGCATGCCCAGCGCTGGTTTTCAGTGACAACCGGCGCTGACATGATGACGTCAACCGGTGCAGCATATAGTGAAATAACAAATCAAAAATAAAATAAATACAATACTTAGTCCTAAATGTTTACACAAATATAATATTTTAAATGGCAACATTTCGTTCCGTCGGCGACTCACGCGCCGCAGACTTATTGTAATCTGTGCGCGTAGCTGTCTTATAACTATTTGCTTGACGTTTTGACATATTGGTTATTAAGTACTGGAGCTGAATGCTCTTTTATAATGTTTCACAAATGAAGCGCCGTATACCATCTGTCATATCATACGGTGGACGTCCGAATGAAGGCTCCTTTTTTTGTGGCATCTCGCAGGTCAACACAAGAGGTTATCAGCTGCTTAACCGGACTTTTCTGTGGCTACCTCAACAGATTAAGGCCTTCAGCCAGGGCATAAAACTTAGAAACTAAGCGACTACACGCTAAAGTCACCAAAAGTATCCTATCTCGGTATGTCCTAACCCAAGTCATGGCCTACCTGTATGCCCATCGAAATCCGTTAAACGTGTAAGGTAAGCCGTTAGACGTGTAAGGTAATAGACAGACTGACAGTATGGATAAGTATCAGCTTAATCAGCCTATAATGATTCCACTGTCATGGCAGTCATGATGTCACATGTCTTCGAATTTTTGTTTTTAGATCATGGAACGTGGAGTACTAGGGGCGTTCAATAAATAATGAGAATGGGAAACTCTTTGGAAGTATTAAAAGTAAATACTGGCTGGTAAAGCTGGAATATCTGCTATATATCTAAAGAAATACGTTTTTGAGGATGATATTCTCGTAACTTAGAATAAAGTATGTCTATTTCTTTTTATGTGTTTTACATCTATTTAATATATTGAATCACATTTTAATTTTAATAAATTATTTTTCTTTAAGTACGCTGTACTTGTACAGCGTCTAAATTTGTTTGCTGCACCGGTCGACGTCATTACGTCGGCGCCGGCTGTCGCTGAAAACCAGCGCTGGGGCTGTCTTGCATAGGGTCGTAGCATAATGCTGAGCAATTGCGTGGATGTGACGCATGCTTCCCCCAACCTTTTCTCAATTTTGTATTTTAAACATTTTTTTTGCGTCATGTTTACCGCAAATAAACGTTTTTTCTTTCTTTCTTTTCTTTCTTAAATAAAAAAAAAATCTTTTATTTTTATTTATTAAGTAATTTGTTTGCGGTAGGTTGTAGACTCTTGACTAAAATGGAAAAAAAGCTCGAAATTTTTTACCACGGAACAAGTTAATCAAGATTTATGGGATACATTAGGAGCACTTGCTTCGCCGTATTCCACAATTGCACGTTATTGCGCCAAATTCAAACGTGGAAGAACATCCACTAAAGATGACCCTCGCTTGGGACAGCAGTGACCGAAGAAATGGTTAAAAATGACGAAAAAAACTGTTTTAGCAGATCGTCGTGTTACGGTACGCTTTATTACTGAAGAAACAAAGATTTCAACAGGTAGTGTACATAGCATCTTACATGAACGAAATCCGCGAGAAACGGCAAGGCAAACTTGCAAAGATTGTCTTGTTTCATCTAGATAACGCCCCCAACAAGTCCGCCGTTGCGATGGCTGCAATTCGAAATGCTGGCTTTGAAATACTTGAGCATCCTCCATATTCACCAGACCTTGCCTCTAGTGATTTCTATGTATTTCCGAGGTTGAAGGATTATTTGAGAGGACAGAAATTTGAATTTGAATTTTTAGGTGCTCAGGAGGAAGAGTTCTTTAAGAAGGGAATTTTAAGTTTAGAAAAAAGGTATTCCAAGTGTATTATCTAAAAGTTGACTATATGGAAAATTAAAAAAAATATTTTAAAAGTTACCTGTAACATATTTATTCTCACTTTTTATTGAATACTTTTTATTGAATAAATGAAATAGTCGTTATCTTTTTGGGACTGAGAGAATGAATGATGATAGAAAGCTGTGAAATATTGGCTATGCATTTAGGAGAGATCTTTGCTAATTTCGACGTTCAGTTCATGCTGGTTCTCTCAGAAAAGTTTTAATAAATCGAGTTTTTTTTTTTAAACATAACTGGCGAAATGTGGGTGTACTATAGGTACACCTCTGCCTTACCCTTCGGGGATTACAGGCGTGATGTTATGTTTTTTATGTTTTGTTTAATTCTGCGACGCCACAGAAGCAACATAAAAAATATTATGTTGACCCGAAAATAATTTAAAATATGCAATACATCCGAATTTTTGGCTCTCGACGCACCATTTTCTTGATCTTCATGAATATTTTCATCCGCAACTCGCTTGCAATGTGACTACAATAAATTAACTGTGTATTTTATAAACGCAAGCAAAATTCAACCTTATTACGAAACTTCAAGAGTGATTTTAGCTCCAATGAAAAGTTCCCGACAATCGAACAGACCAAAGGACATCAGTTTCATCTAAAATCAACCATATTTGTTTAAAAATAAGTCAGTCTTTTGTCCAAATTAGTTTTTGCGAAGAATGACTTACCAGAATCATTAAAATCGCAAATCAACCTTATGTCCTAAAGATACGTCTTGTTTTTCCTTATCTTGATTTTGTTACATATTTTGTGTCGTCAGCTTTAAGGAAAGTAAATCGTAATTCAGTTGTAATAAGAGTCAGTTTAGTTTGCACGCAATTCTGCAACAGACGGACATCGAATGGAAGACGAATAGTTAAGTTTAGTCAAGTGTAACGCATATCTTCACACCGTTAGTCAATCGAGTCAATAATATCAGATTTCCTGACCCTTGGAATAATTAACATGGGACAATGAACACAAGATATATTCTTCATAAAAACACAATTTTATTGGAAATTTCTGATTTTAAATCGAAAATAATGGATTTTGTACAGGAAAAAATTGTTTTCTTCAATAAAAGTATGATAAAAAGATTTCGCCCAACGTGGGGCTCGAACCCACGACCCTGAGATTAAGAGTCTCATGCTCTACCGACTGAGCTAGCCGGGCTGTGGTAAGAACTATGAAATTGATTACTCGTATCTACGTAGTAGTCTCGTGAAGAAGTTTATTTTTAACCGACTGCGTGCATATTAAATGAAGCTATTTGAGTTTTGAATTGTTAATGTGTCAGTAGGAGTGATAAATAATTTATGTAAATGCGTAGGAAGTGGACTTGAGTGATTCAAGGGCTCTAACTTGTAGGTACCTATAATACTGAAATTACGTATACATAAATCGAAATAAAGACTTGTGCAGACTGGCGCGAGGCGACACCGGTAATTGTTTTACCGTGAAGTTTTCTTAGAAATTGTTTTGTTAGAGTCGCGTCGCTCCAGTCTGGACGAGGCTTTAATTTTGTATTTTAGTTAAGCTTCCTGCAGACTGACGCGACACGGCTCTAACAAGCCAATTTCTAAGAAAACTTCACAGTAGAACAATTACCGGCGTCACGTCGCGCCATTCTACACGATGCTTTATTCGATTTCTGTGTTCCTTTATGTAATCAATTGTTTTAGAGGGATATTTTGTTCAGTGTTGCCATGTACAGCACACAATAATTGGACATCTTAAGAGATTCATTTTTTATTTGTGTTTTTCATGCATTGCATTGAACCATTGTTGAATTCTTATTGGCATTCCTGTCATAATCAGTATGATAAGAATGCCAATATGAAAATAAATACTGAAACAATAAATTATTGTGTATGTAATAGAAATATACAATATTAAATAAAATAGATCTGATGTCAGTATTCTCCACGTGAAAGATGGTAAAGAAAGAAAAATACCATGTTTAAAAATTATTTTCCTTACACAATATTATAAAACAAAGACAATATTACACAATATTATAAAGAAACAGACAGACGTGGCGGGGGACCGCCACGTCTGTCTGAACGCGATAAACTCAAAAACTACCGAACGGATTTTCAAACAGTTTTCATTCATAGACTGTGTGATTCATGAGGAAGGTTTTGATGGATAATTTTTTTTTTTTTATAAATTGTCTTAAATATGACGATTATTGTTGAAGAAGTCGGAAAAAATCATGCCGACTAGGAGCTTTACTGGCGTGCGCTGCGTAAACCGCAAAAGATACATAAAATTTATGTTCTACAGTATTGTTCATCTTAAAAAGTTCAACGAAAAAGTCCGCGATGATAAATGACTATCTACTAAGGATGACCATTATCATCTTTCAGAATTTTATAACCAAAGCTATTTTGACCAGTATTATATTAATTCTTATTCAATAAAATATGTTATTTAAATTAAGCATTTAATTTGGATTAAAATATGCCTAACAAACATGGCCAGCCCACTGCCACTTCAGTTTGCTTACTCTGCAAGCTATGTCGGTAACTCCGGTTCTTTCTCGAGTAATTTCATTCTTGATTTTATCCTTAAATAGTAGAATAATATTTTTTTTTTTTATTATTTTAAGTGTATTAATAACAAACAAATTTATTTATTTTCAGGTACTATACAGCGGAAATAAATTACCTTAGTAATAATATACGTATTCGTAAGTAAATAGAATAGAGTTCTTCTTGTGGTATGTTGTGCCATCGTGGTCACGCATAACATATCTAACCACTATGAAATCAAAATCCCGTGCACACGATAACTACAACTGTTTACCGCCCCTTTTTTGTGTAGGTAAAGCCGTGTCTCCTGCGCGTGTTACACAAAGGCATGAACAAATGTGTATGAAAACATCGTGTTTCAATACACATTTGTGTATGCAAACACGATGTTTTTTTTTTTGTGAGCTGGACGGAAAACATTCCCCGCGTGAGTGAAGAGGGTTTGCTTAACTTTCAACCGCTGTACGCACCGCGGACATCTGTCACTGTCATTCAACACAGGTTTTGAGGGTATATTGTCTTGTGAATAGTTGTGAACAAGTTGTGATAAATTGGCGATGGATTGGCAAAGAGATACTTTTTAAGTACGTCTTCCTCGTTAGAACTCATTACGACATCGACACATTTTGTGTAGATGTAATCTAAAAATATTTTAATACGCAGAAGACAACTTGTGTCTGAAAACAAATGTTTATGTGTAAGGTTTTTTGTGTAATGTTTCGAAAAAACACGCGCTGGAGACACGGCTTAAGCGTTACTATAGCGGCCGAGCGCTACAAGCAGGAATAGTCCTTACGGTGTTCAGATATGCGTCTTCGTGATAGTACTTACGCTGAAGATAGATTATACATCAAATATTATCGATAAGGCTACACGCTATGGTCACCATTCACAAAAGCAAATGAAAATTATGTTCACATTCTTCACTAGAAATTAATTAGGAACATGCATTTTTACTAAAGTGGTGCTTACATTATGACACTACACTCCGGCCGTCGAGAGAATGCGTTCCTGACACCTGTCAGTTGGAAAAATTTCTAGTAGAAATAAGGATCAATCGCAAAACACATATTCGTTAGTATGAAACTGACAGGTATCAAGAACGCATTCCCTTGACGACCGAACTGTAGGCTGAATATTCAATCTAACTAGGTATCAGTTACAGTAGGAACCACAATAGCTACAGTACCTAGAAATAGGCTGAATGTCGATAAATCTTTGCCTACAAAATATACTACATGAAATGTTGCCAAGTTTCAAAAACTAATGTCACCGTGGCCTTGTTTCGTTTTTAGTTAATGCAAAATACGCCACCGTTTTATTAATTGCGAAATCAACGAAGATAAATTATGTAGGTATTAGTTACTTGAATTTTTATGTTTGTTTGTATAGAGAATTATGGGGGAAGAAGACCTTTTGTGCCAATTACAAATAAATTGGCATAAGCAAGAGAGTGACAAGTTACTTGAGTTTCATTGCCTAAACTTCATATTATAAAGAGAAAATACTTAATTTTTTATGTTTGTTTGTAATAATTAAACTCAAAAAGTACTGGACGGATTTTAAAATTTCTTTCATCAGTAAAATGGTGGCAGGGACATCGACGCGAAAACTGTTACCATGGATTCAGCACCCTTGCGTTGAAATTTTGCTTCGGTTATTAAAAAAAAACTGTTTCATAGAAAAGTGCAATACCTACGCGGTCAAAATGTATGGGACATCAGATTTTTTATAAATAACCGACGAAAAATTTCAACGCACATGTACCTACTGAATTCATGGTAACAGTTTTCGCGTCGATGTAGCTGCCACCTTGTATTATCACTGAGTAACGTAAGCTATAATTTATAAAGATATCACGCGTGCGAAGCCGCTGGCGGAAGCTAATAATCTTATAATTGCATGAATACGTGTCAAGAACTTGTAATACATTCGCTTTTTAATCCATAGTAAATGGCATTTATTGTACAGACAGCCCGACCGTCGCGTCGAAAGAATGCGTTCTTGATACCTGTCAGTTTCATATTAACAAATGTGTGTTGTGCGAATCTGATCCGTACTACTAGAAATTGTCCAACTGACAGGTGTCAGGAACGCATTCTCTCAACGGCTGGACTGTAGTAAGGAATAATCGGATGACAGAATATTTTATATGTAAGGTGATACATTTAATCTAACTTTCGTAGAGTGGGAAAGTATTATAATATAAAGCCTTTCAAGTGCCCCATGTTAAGCGTTGTATGATAACTGACTTGATAAACCGTTAAATACGCAAAAGAATACAGGTGTCTTTTTGATTACAATGTAATAACATTCACTTCCTTTTTTTATGGGATTATTCGTATCCTTGTCAAAAATAAAAGTCCTTGCCAGCCCAAAAAACAAATTCCCTCCAATGATGTCAATATCAACAAGGAGGTTTTAACCTCGCCATTAAAGAATTCTTTTTTTAAATTACCCACGACTGCTTCCCGTCAAGTTCATTGGCGCTTCCGTTCGCTGTCAATTGTTGTAGGGACGTGCTCGTATCGATTTAATAAATCGATTATTTCCTAGTCCGGTTTTACTATAGGTGGTTTGCTTTTTGTCTGCAGTTGTTTTCTGATTTTATGCGCAGTATATTTGCTGGGGAGTTTGTTGCGCCAATTGTAATATACTGCAAAAATACATTTAAAAAAATAGTATTTTTGGGAATAGTTACAGCTAGGAAGTCGTGAAGTGCGGGCGTTTTGGGGGACTGTCTTATGTAATTTTTACGTTCAAAAAGTGCTGATTCTCAGCCTAATTTCAATGAATGACTTTTTATTTGGATTTTAATTGATTTATCTTACTCTTCTTAACATTTCGCTGACATATTATTTCCTTGAAAAACTAATGCGAGCTACATTTCCGACTTTTATTGTCTACAGAGACAGAAACACGATAAATAATCAACACGGAAACGTTGCAAAAATGTTTAACTATAAAAAAAGAAAGTATATTGGCAACGCGCCATAAATAAATAACTGAGATAGTTTTTCCTTCTTTACATCGATAATTTTACGCATACATACATAAACTCACCCCTTCTTCCCATGGGAGTGGGCAGAAAATACAGATCGCCACCTGCTACAATCCTTATAAACTCATTTTGCTTCGTTTACGTTCATACATCAAGTACCCTAATTGCGTAATACACGATCAATCACAATCTGTTTCGATTTGAAACAGATTGCTAATCCATTGCTTCATAAGTTGGAAAAAAAAATCTGCTCCACAACGTAAATAACGCAATGAATGTTGTTGAACTTCTAAATTTGTGAGTTGAACTGTCAAAATGAAACAAATAAGTCATGATCGTTTACGAAAATAAGTAACGCAATTAGGGTACTGGTCATATATACACGCCCTAGATGGACTTATAGTGACCTTTCTGAAGAACATCACCAATAAGGTCACTATAAGTCCATCTAGGGCGTACCCTCCCGGCGTTTTTATTCAATCAATCTGCCGAGCCTTGCCCCAACTATGTTGGCGTCGGCTTCCAGTCTAACCGGATGCAACTGAATACCAGTATTTTACATGGAGCGACTGCCTATCTGACCTCCACAACCCAGTAACTAAGTAATACGATACCCATTGGTAAGACTGGTTGTCAGACTTTCGGGCTTCTCAAAGATCCACGAATGACAGCCGGGACCAACGGCTTAGCGTGTTTTCCGAGGCACGGAAGAGTCTCGGTATGTAAAGATGGTCACCCATCCACAGACTAACCCTGGCAAGCGTAGCTTAACCGGATGAATGCGGCTGTTATTATTTTTTTTCGTCGTAATAATAAATAATACACTGCTGTGCAAACGCCTCTTCTCATACAAAGCATTGATCACCACGCTTGCAAGGGGAATTTCTCATACAGAGCATTGATCACCACGCTTGCAAGGGGAATTTCTCATACAGAGCATTGATCACCACGCTTGCAAGGGGAATTTCTCATACACAGCATTGATCACCACGTTTGCAAGGGGAATTTCTCATACAGAGCATTGATCACCACGCTTGCAAGGGGAATTTCTCATACAGAGCATTGATCACCACGCTTGCAAGGGGAATTGGCGATTTCAGACTTTTATTTAAGGCGACGATAACCGACTTTTAATGATTTTATACTGAAGATGACGTCTAAACGAATAGTGTTAATGATTTGGAGCACTTTCTTAATAACTTATATTTGGCTTATATTCGGCATATTTTGGATAATGTTTATTACATAGTCAAATGAATTTGTAAAGTTGTCTAACGCGGATAAAAAACTGAAGAGTAGGGGAGGAGCAGATGGATGGACTGTGTGAAAGATGATATGGATAGAAAGGGAAATGACTGATAGAAGTATGAAAGAAAAAAAAAAGACTTGCGCATCGGTTTTGATTTCAGAATAGGCTGTAACGAACTTTTAAAAATTCCCTAGTGGCCCAATATTTGTTCCATATGTTCTTCATTCTTGTGTTTATCTCCTTTACACTTCAAGTGATAATGATGTCAGTGAATGTTACTTCAAAATAATGTCACAGGTCCACAGTGCTGCCGCACCGTCAAGGTAGCCCCACTTTACGAGGTTCTAGTTACATCTTCCCACTAGGGTTCGGAGGCGGTTCTTTGACTTCCAAGTTGGCTACGGAAGGTTGGACCCTGTGGAAAGACCGCGTCAAGTGGGGCTACCTCGACCTTACGACAGAAGGATGTGGATGTGGAACTGTGACGCAAACTGTTTCCCAACTCTACATCTCACTAAGTGCTCACATGTTTACGAAACCGGCCTCCCGCCATGATTGACATCGCTATGTCTTGGTTTTTTAAAAGAGCTCGTGGCTTTATAATAAAAGCCACACGGGTCGATCAATCATGTTAAGCTACTTTTGCCGGGGTTGGTCCGTTGATGGGTGACCATCTTTACATACCGAGACTCCTCCGTGCCTCGGAAAGCACGTTAAGCCGTTGGTCCCGGCTGTCACTCGCGGATCTTTGACAATCGTTACGGGCCATCAGAAGCCCGAAAGTCTGACAACCAGTCTTACCAAGGGGTATCGTATTACCCAGTTACTAGGTTGTAGAAGTCAAATATGCAGTCGCTCCATATAAAATACTGGTATTCAGCTGCATCCGGTTAGACTGGAAGCCGACCCCAACATAGTTGAGAAAAGGCTGGACAGATTTGCTAAGCCTTGGCTTTTTAATTGGTCTTCTGTGCCCCAAAAAATGCATGTGCCATAGCAACCTCTGTGCTGCCACCGACGAAGCCGTGGAAATAGCGAAATTTAT
Organism: Omphaloscelis lunosa; assembly: GCA_916610215.1. Classification (NCBI taxonomy): domain Eukaryota; kingdom Metazoa; phylum Arthropoda; class Insecta; order Lepidoptera; family Noctuidae; genus Omphaloscelis; species Omphaloscelis lunosa. Next base: position 10,718,396 of record OU744273.1, on the reverse strand, counting down.
GGCCAACAAATCCAATTCACTGTCGTGCCATCGACACAACGAAGAAGAATAATGTCGATATTTAGTGTCGTACCGCTAATTCTCGAGACGAAACAGTCGACTTATCAATATGAACATCATGCATGTGTAGGCGACTTATTACTTTGACCTTATTATCATTATCTTTATGAATTGAACAAATATCTTTTGAATGTCAGTGACATAAGTGCGTATGCGTCTTGATTTATTCATGGACTAGCAACCCGCCCCGGCTCCGCGCAAGGTCTGAGCAGTAGCCTAATAATAAGTTCTAGGCTTACATAAATTCAAGATATCAATGTTATATTTATTTGTATTATAAAGTACTTCTTTTTTAAATATATTTATATTCAAAAGCCATTTACTCAAAATAGGCTGAGAATCAGCACTTTTCGAGCGTCAAAATTACATAAGACAGTCCCTCAGTGACTTGTAATTTGACGTATTCCTTCCAGGACGTAATAGTGTGACCCATTTGCAACAATTAAGCACCCGAACAAAACATACGAAGCTTTGGCACGCATTGCTTTGCACGATAGACACAGATACGGCCGCAGCGTTACGCTTCGACGCGAAAACGGTTGAATTTGCGCTAGGAGTAAAAAAACTCAGGTTTTTCAGGATCCACCTCGCGTGTCCGGACAACGGGTTGGTGGACGTCAGTCATCGAATTATGGTTTCTTGGATGTATCGGTTTCTTTACGATGTTTTCCTAAACCGCACCCTCAAATAGCGTAACACACTTTCAGACACAACCTGAATCATTTGGAAGGTTATTGCTAATCCGTTTCTTCATTTAAGTTCGAAAAACTTGACTGCTCATCACCAACGTAAATGGCGCGATGAATGTTGTTGAACTGCCAAAATGAAACCTATTGCTACTATTAACGTGTTACGCAATTATCTCGCAGTGTTTAGAGCAATGATGATAAAACATTTGTGCACACAAAAAAAAACTGACACTCCGGGAGTGCCGACAGAAGTGAAAACTTGAAAAAAAAAATTGGCACCGCTGTAATTAACGCGTTGATGTCTTTTACTCCACTGTGTCGGTAAATTACATCACAGTGTCGCGAAATCAATGGTTTAGTCCCATCTCAAAAATGCCCAACGCGCCTAAAGAAGTTTCACTTCAAAAAGTACACGCCTGTCTGGACTCCTACCACTGGGTCACTATTGCTCTTTGAGGCATCTCACTCTTCAATATTATAATTTTTTCAATAAAGCCTTCCATAAGCTGTTTGCGATATAAGTAGATTATTTGGTTTACCGTTATCATTGACATGTCTATAGTAGAGCTTCACATCGATATTGATATACCGTTTCAATTTCACATTGACATGAAGATGTACCTTTTTAATGCCAGCAATGACGCTGATCTGAAGATTATGTTATTAATTTTGATGTACAATTTATGAAGATGACTGTATACTATCGGGTGTAGTGGAAGGTATGATTATGATGATAGCTAGTCATTGTATAGTATCTGTCGTTACTATTAAGTAATTTTATTACGTAGGCGTAGTGATGGAGTAATTAGCATTCGCATTCATTGTTAGCATGCGAATGCTGATTTAGCATTTAGCAAATGAAATGTAGTTGTGAAATTCTGTGAAGTGCGAAATGAATTTATCGCTTCGTACTTTTTTATACTATCATACGTCAGAGCTTATGAATATGTTTGAGTTTGTTAATATGTTTTAATTCGTATATTAACAAAATTCACATACTTGATTATTATCAATTATCGTCATATTAGCAAATAGCACAGCATTGTAATTAGCATGCTAAGACGCAAGAATTCACAGGCTAATGAAATTGATGCGAAATCGCATTAATTGACATTACTACGTAGGCATAATCAAGGAACTGGGTTGTGGAGGTCAGATAGGCAGTTATTTCATATAAAATTGTAATTCGACTGCATTCGGTTAGACTGGAAGCCGACCCCAATATATGCAGATGATGCATCGCTTGACATATACAGTAACAGCAGTCGCATAGATAGCTTTCAAAGAAACTTAGGAAAATTTAAAATTTGGAAGTAAATGGTCTTTTTTCACTTTTCTGTCCAGCACGCTTAGCATGACCACAATAGAAACGGGTTTTGTCAACGGAAGAATAGACAAAATGACAGCTAAACAATCACAATCTGTCATTTTATCTATTCTTCCGTCGACAAAACCCGTGGAAAACCCATTTCCATTGCCTAACACACTTCGGGCCTATTTCACGATGTCCGAATATCCATTACTTACCGAATAAATTCAAAAATGGAACATAATTTGTAGGATATTATCTGCCAAGTAAGTTAACGAGAACCTAATCAGAGGTGGTAAAAGATGCCCTTACAGTAGCAATGGCTTTCATTTTGACCGTTCAAAAACATTTATTGCGTTGTTGAGCAGACAAATTTTCGAACATTATGAAATCATGGATTAGTAATATCCTTCAAAATCATTCAGATTGTGATTGAGTGTGTTATATTGTTAGGGTGCTGTTATTAGCAACTGACACTCTGCTGCCGTACCGTCGAAGTAGGAGTGATTATGTGATGATTCACAAAATCTTGATGACTAAAGTCTACAATTTTACTAGGGAATGAAGATGGTGACCTGTCAGACCTAATGAAGACCAAGACATTGCGCTGCGAACAGTACAGGAAGCATGCCAAAAACTACACCTCCGCTCTGTGCATACACGCACACATTTATAACCATTTACAATCTAACTACACCTCACTAAGTGTACACATGTTTACGAAACCGGCCTCACGTCACTGTTGACGTCACTGATGTCCTGGTTTTTTTTTTTTGTCTGAGCTGCTGTGAATAGTAATTTACAGCTCACTTCATCTAGGGCTGCTATCACCTAAATTACGGGCCCGGACAAAAACTTGAAATACCCCGGACATTTGGGTGAAATGAAGATTTTTTCCCCGGACGCACTCGGATTTTTTTTTACTATAAAATAAAACCATCGTTAAGTCACATTTTTTATTTTTTATTAATATAAGACCATCTTAAGCCTCAACAATACAAATAAAAGGCTTAAGGCTTAATTTACTAATCAATTTTACTTACACTATTCTCTATTTTAAGTTTTAAGGTAACAAAAATAAAATTTTGGAACGCTCGTCTTTTAAGCATAAAAAAAATAAAAAATATATGTAGGTAAATCGTAAATCAAAAACAAATTATAAATTGTCTAGGGTAAGTAAAATAATAATGCTTAATCTTGTAAATTCTATAAAACTACTTTTAAGTACATACGGTGAATCCGCAGTGATGCGCGCGAAATTCAAATTTTCTTGCGTTTTTTGCAATTTGCAGGTCAATGTCAGGTTGTGTTTTGATCAAAATATGATTCGCGACAATAATAAATATTAAATAAATATATATATTAATAAATATTATTTACATACAAATTACGTTAAATTCAACTATGATAATGCTTTAATTTATTGCAAATAATTTATTAATCGGATTTCCCCTGACACCCGAACCCTATTTGGGTTCGGGTTTTACCCGGACACTATTTAAAAACCCCGCCCGGACGCTCCCCGACGCCCTCCAAACTAGAACAAATCAGTTTTTCTGTGAGATTTTTACGGAATAGATCGGCGGAGCTTCATACAAAGTCGCGTTTCAAACCTAGTGTAAAATTTAAAAAAGATTCTCAACTCTTGAGGCGTAGGCGCAATGATACCGACTCAGCGTAATCTTTATGAGTCTAATAGCGATGACTGTTGATTTCAATTACTACATCTACCGCTATTCACTGTGGGAGGACAATGTCGGAATAATCATCAGTCATCGCAGGTGGAATTAAGTAAGATTTTTTTTTTTTCATAATTTATCCGCCTTTGCTCAGTATAGGCTTTTCAATTAACGGATAAATTGGCTTTTAATAGGTAAATTGGCTAACGGGTTGGTTAGATAGAAGTTTCAATCCATATTAACGGGCCCAATCAGAATAACAGCACTGCGCCACTTTTTTTTTCAATGTCGCAGCATCATGCTGAGATAGGAGTTTGGCGTCTGGACTTTTGTCCGGACTGTGTCCGGCTCTTTAATTTGTCCGGATTTTTTGGTTTAGATGGAATACGAATAATAAAATTTATTTAAGTAATACCAAATAAATCTTTAATATTTACTTTTCATTAATCTAAAAACAAAATATAAATCTTTTTTAACAAACAATAAGTAATAAGATTTTGTGATTAAAATGTCCGGACTTTTAATTAAATGTCAGGACTTTTGCAATATCTAAATGGTAACCCTAGTCGTACAGGAGTTTGTTCTTTTTTTTTAATTTTTCTATGAGTTTGTTGCAGTGACTCTGTCTGTCTTGTTACCTTTCCGCGCCTTGACGGCTGGTCGATAAAATTTGGCACACGGGTAGACCATGACCTGGGTTATGACCTAGGATACTTTTTATCCCGGTAGTAAGTTCCCGTGGGATAATTTCCGACCTCCAACGGCAAGACTTAGTGATGTCTTTAATAGACACCAGGATGTTGTTGATCAATGCGCATCATTCTATAGAGGTATCAGGAACAGGGTGTAAAGTTCACCCATGTTCTGTATAAAAGGGAGGATCCTCCGACCTGCCATCCGAAGATTGGCGCCGGGACGTTGTATATATCTTATTCGCGCGGTAAACCTTGCTTGCGCGATGTAGGATTCTGCGTAACCTGTGATGCGTAGTTCGAATGTGGCGGTGTAGATGACGCCACACTTTTGGCAAGTCACTTCTGTCTATCCTTTTACGAAGAGAGGGATGAAGCTGGCTCATTCTTTGCCGTCCATCGGATTTCACTTAAAATGCCAGTTGCTAGCCTTGTACACTCATACAACGCCAAAATCTTACTCTTCAGATTGAAAACGTCCCCACTGACTCTCATAACATTTTGATCTTACCCTTTTTTTTAGGTTGGGCATCTCGTAGTTGACCTCTGAGATCATGACTACTTAATCGGGCTTTCCTGTGGGTGCCTTAAGCTACTACACTTAAAACCAGGCAGGGGTTATTCAACTATGATAATTAAAACTAGGTGAACGCTCGCTAAGGGCACCCCCTGTGGGGTACGAACCTTGGCTTAGGGTGTAAACCGGAGGGAGGACATCAAGGATTGGACGGGTTGAGATCTCGCCTCCTTGCTGTCCGTTGTCTTCCTTCAATAGGTTATCTTATTTCTTGTTACATCGCTAACGCCCATCCGGGAATGACACGGCAAAAACCATTAATTGACCGTTTCAAAAAGTTACTGCGACAATGAGGTACCACAAAAAGGCCGGTCCGTTTGTCCGTGCGTTAAAAATGGCGAATGATTGACGTTAGATGTACTGTTAACTGTCAAAGTGAGATTAACTGCAGTTTGAGGTCTGTGGTTCTGTAGTGGGAAGTTTTTTAAATCATATATTTTCTGTATTGTGCCCGGTTGATGGCAATAGGCTCGCCCCCTATTACATGGGACTTAAAACATAACTGGCGAAATGTGGGTGAACCTGCTACAGGGACACCTCTGCCCAACCCTTCAGGGAAACAAGGCGTGATGTTATGTTATTTATTTTTATATTTTCTGTATATATTATTTTCATATCTTCATTTTTTTTTGTGCTAACTAGAATCAAATTCGATGAAAAAGCTTTGGAATACCACCATTATCTGTCTAGCCGTTTTCCAACTATGTTGGTGTCGGCTTCCAGTCTAACCGGTTGTAGTTGAATACCAGTATTTTACATGGTTGAAATAAATGTTTTTTGTCTCAGCCTAAATTCTGGATCTATGCACCCTGGGGCCCTGGTCCCCTTTTACATGAAAAGATAAGTAACTGAGTCTTTAGTTACTCAGTTACTCATCTCTTTAGACACCCACAACAAGAACCACGTAAACATATCCATTGCTCAAAACTCCTCGCTTAAGGCGACGCCGACGGTAGGCCGTCCCCGTAGATATGGTTTTCCCCCAATTTGTTATTTACGTGTTTTTTTTTATATTTTTATTATCTTCCTTTGCGTCATGTCTACCGCAAATAAACGTATTTTCTTTCTTTTTCTTTAAGAACCACGTAAACACATCCATTGCTCAAAATTCCTCGCTTAAGGTGGATGCGCAAAGGTAGCCCGCGAAATTCAAATTATCTTACGTTTTTTTTTTACAATTTGCAGGTCAGTATCCGGTTGTCTGTTGATACCACCGCAACACATACTTATGTATTTACAGAATAATAATGATTAAATGACTCTCTAAGTTAAAATTAACCTATTGAATTAATTTTTCATTAAACCATGACATTTGAGACCAATTCTAACTTAGAGACATGTATTGATGATTCTTAAGGTTATAATTTTTAAAATAGCTTAAAAAAAGCTAGCTAGCTAGCTAGCTAGTTAGCTTTTTTTAATAGGTAGCTTTTATAGTCGCGAATCATATTTTGATCAACACACAACTTGACACTGACCTGCAGATTGCAAAAATGTAAGAAAATTTGAATATCACGGGCTACCTCTGCGCATCCACCTTAACAGTAATAAAACCGACTCCAGAATAAAAACTAGTGACTCATTCAAACAAAATGGCCGGTCACTGTCAAGGTCAGACCACCGGCCTATAGATAGCGGTAGTAATAACTGTGTTAATTTAAGTTTTTATTGAAGTAGGTGTGGTAAGTGGCAAAGTGGCAATATTCCCTCGTGGGACTGTTGGTTCTAGCGGTCTATCTGACTAATGTTAGCTTTTGGGGACCTTTAGTCAGCCGTTTTGAACCGACTTCCAAAATGGAGGAGGTTCTATTTTCGTAGCGTATTTTTTTTTTCTGTTTATCCACTGACTTCTCCGTCAATTGCGAACCGAAAATTTGAAAATTCTTTTTTTGTTTGAAAGGGTATGCTCTCGAGGTGGTCCTATATAAATTTTATTAACTTTGCTTGAATGGTTTTTGAGTAAGCTTCAATAATACGTATTTTTTCCCACTTAGTATGTGGATAAAATTGTGATAAGTTCCTGTCACTGTTATTTACATAACAGGTAGTGGTATTCGAATTTGTGTGGGGTAGGTCCCACAGCTAAAAAAGGAAAATTAAAACTTTTTACAAAATAAAAACAACCGACTTCCTAAAATCACTACATAGTGAAAAATAACTTTTGCTACGGAAGTCGGTGGCAAAAAACGAAAATTCAAAACCAAAGACATCGACTTACGAAATTAAAGTAATTTTTCACTTTGTCGTGTTATTTTTTTTTGGAAGTCGGTTATTTTTTGTATAAAGATTTGTAGTAAAGATTTGCTTATTTCTTGCTTTTTTGCATGGCATAAGGGTGCGTTTACATTGAAGCAGAGACGAGCGGAGTTGAGCCGAGACGTGCAGGAATCGTCCAATCACAGACGAGACGAGAGACGCCATGAGCATTTCAACCATTGTGATCGGTCGATTCCTGCAAGTCTCCGCGCTTAGCTCCGCTTGTTTCCGCATTAGTGAAAACACTCTCTAAACGTCGTAAAAGGAACTTATTTTTTTCTATCCTAGCAACATTATACTATCAAGTGTCAGTGATATGTCATTTAATGTAGATTATACTAGATGGAGTTGCCATCGGCATCAATTAATCAATCTTCAGTGTACTACTAATACCCGTCAACAAGTTTCACATTAAATTCAAAAAGATAGTAGATTCATATATTTTTTTTTTTGTTTCCCTCCGCACGTTTTCTCATAACATACCTGACATTAGCAGAATTGTCGACATCGACACCATTGCCATAGAGAAAAATTGAATAGAATACTTTTATCTTCTATTTAACTCTTTAGGGGATGAATTATCAACAATCATTCCTTAGTACCTACTCACCGTCGTCGTAGTTAAACATTTGTGCAACATTTCGTGCTTTTTAGACCCAACGGTATTATACAGGATGTGAGTTGTCTTCCAATGAATTTTAAGATTTTTATTACTTAGTAGATCAATCTGCCTAGCCTTTTCCAAGCTATGTTGGGGTCGGCTTCTAGTCTAACCGGATGCAGCTGAACACCAGTATCTTAGATGGAGCGACTGCCTATCAGACCTCCACAACCCAGTAACTGGGTAATACGATACCCCTTGGTAAGACTGGTTGTCAGACTTTCGTGCTTCTGACGACCCACAACGACTGTCACAGATCTACAAATGACAGCCGAGACCAACGGCTTAGCGTGCTTTCCGAGGCACGAAAGAGTCGGTATGTTAAGATGGTCATCCATCCCCGGACCAACCCCCGCAAACGTAAGCTATGTTTGCCGGGGTTGGTTCTGATGGATCTACCCGTGCGGCTGTTATTACTTAACCATGAGCTCCTCATTTTATTACAAAGTAGATATGATCCCCATAACATGTTTCCGTGAATAGGAAACATGGGGATTCGCCAGTAAAATCCCAATGGCATTTTGCATGCCGTAATTTTTCGGTGGCTAAATAGCCTTTCCCTTGAGTCATTATCTGCACGGTTTTGCGCTATAGGTACTCAGTGCATTAGCAATAGTAGCGCCAATTTATCTACACATTTTTAAAACCCTTGCGCATGGTAAATGTATTGATAAAAAAATTATATAATGGACAAATGAAAGGGTGATACCTAAAGGTATTTACTGCATTTACTGCTGATTGTAAAGGTGTTGATAAACTTGAAATAAGCATTCTAGCGAACGTTACATCACAGAAAAATTTACGGGAGCATTCTAGCGAGCGTTCTAGCAAGCATTCTAGCGAAAGTACAGTAATTTTGCTTCGAGCTTTTTGCCGAGCCGAGCCATTCTGTTATTGTTAAAATAAACGTTTTTATTATTATTGTTCCGCCGCCGTCCCTCTATGCCTCCCGCACTCCTTGACGAGCATTCGCTAGAATGATCATGAATATGCTCGTAGCGATGTTTGGCTCTATGCTTGGCTCTGTTCGTTGTTCAGTTCGACAAATTTAAAAACGGCGAGTGCTCGATGTTCTGTTACAAGTGAATGCACAAGTTTATCAGCACCTTAAGGGGTAGTGGGATTTTATACATACATACCTTCATGAAAAAGAGTGACAAGTTATAAATATTGTACAAGCCTACATGCTTGTACAATATTTATAACTTGTCACTCTGTATGTACGTCTTTTCAACGAACAAACAATGCTGGCTAAGGTCAGAAGGCCAAATATATGAATATAATGTCGTTTGGTTTCTTTGCATAGTTGCTGAACGATAAATATCACGCCAAAGGTGCATGATGCGTTGAAACTACTGGTTAAATCTACGTACTTACCATCGCAATCACCCATATCTAACCACTTTGAAAACAAAACACGATGACCACATCTGTTTATCGCCTTTTTTTGTAGGTAAGCGTTACTACAGCGGCCGAGCGCTGCAAGCAGGAATAGTCCTTATGGTGTTCAGATAAATATGTGTCTGCGAAAGTACATAAGTAAGTGCATTTTTATTTCACACTAGCTTTCGCCAGCGGCTTCGCCTGCGAATCTTTATAAATTACATTATCTTACTCAGTGATAATATAGCATACTACTAGTGAATTTAGAATTTAGTTGAGGTGAGGTATAATGTTTTTATTTATTCCAGAAATCCCCACGGTCAAATTCCCACCAGTGTTATTGTTTTTTTTTTTTGTTATTCCAGAAATCCCGACTAGTTAAATAAGCTCAGCCTTTTTTTCTAATATTCTAGTCGTTTTTGGCACTCGCCGGCCACTGCCGTGGCACCGGTCGCTTCGCTCGCTCGGCTCGTGCGTAGGGGGTCACAGTTCTAACCTACCCTAACCTTTTAAGTAGTGGGGATTTCTGGAAAAAAATAACAATCCCCACTGGTAGGGATTTTTCGGTGGGGACATCTGGAATATACAATTTTTTATATCGGTCCTGTAGTTTTTGGGTTTTTTCAACAAAAAAAAAAAAATACAAATCTTTTCTCTTTATAATATTAGTGTTGACAAATACGCCTACTGGTGAACATAATAAGCTTTTTTGCAATAACTACGCTTTGCAGTCAGATTTGTGATAAATTATCGAGCCAATCTTCTATAATTTAAAAAGTTAATTGTCTGCTTGGGGTGTCGTGTTACCCAGTAACTGGGTTAAGGATGTCAGATAGACAGCCGCTCCATGTAAAATAGGTACTGGTATCCAGCATATTGGAAACATGCTGGTCCTGCTCTATAGGACAATTTAGAATCAAGACAAAATCAAACAGGTTGCTAATTTAATTGTAAAATTTATAATTTTGTGTTATATGACATTGATTTTAAATTCTGTGATTACTTCCTCACATACGGACTTATTAACTTTAAAAAATTAAGAATATCTTCTACTTTTACAATGTTTGTAAATATGTGAGCACCATGTATCTATCACATAATTAAATAATCTGTCGTTGCTTCATTTTTAATTCTTTTTACCTATTGTGATATAGTAATTTTATTCTAGGTGCATCGTCTTATAATTATTTAACTAATGTACGTACTTATACAAACTATTGTAAAACATTTTAAAAGAGTAACGGTGGAGTTTCTTGCCCATTCTTCTCCATACGAAAACTACCTTTTAGAAGGGGCGACTAGAATCAATTATATTATTTCGTAAATTTTGACGTTCAAAAGTGCCAGACATGGGCCTATTAGAATTAAATGATTTGACTTTGAGCCGATTTTGGAAAAGGCTAGGCGAATTGAAGATTTTTAATTGTTTGCTTGAAGTAACGAGTAGTCTGTTATTTTCTAGATACCAATGGTAACTGGAAAGTTCTATTTTAAACAATATCAGCAGCAACCTTGCTTATATTACTACGAAAAACCATAAAACGTCCAATAGTTACCACCAATTACGTAAAAGGATTGAGTAAAAAGCAAAAAAAAATACTGTTAAATTATTGAAACAAAAATATTTCGTTCATAATCGATATTATTTGTGGTTTTTCAAAATCAAAATCAAAATATTTTTATTTCACATAGACCTACATGGGCACTTATGAAACGTCAGAAGCTAGGTGCACGGTTCCAATTGGTCGTTTCCTATGGAGAAGAGCCGGCAAGAAACTCCACGGTTACTCTTTTAAAAATAATTGGCTTTTACAATTTTTTCAAATAACAGTGTGACAAGGTATGGTTTTGTAACATCCCAACACGACTAACACTACTTCAAAACGAGTGTCGCCATGTAATTAAGCTTGTTTTCCCCGTTTTTGGGGTAAGTGTTACTTTATGTGTAATTTTAATGAGTTCGCGTGAAAGCTTTTTCTAACCTATTTCTTACGCAATATTATTTGAACTTTCCACTAAACTCTGAAAGCCTATATTTTTATTTAATCAGTAGCCCACAACAATCTATACTTTACTCAGACCAAATAAAAAACCAAGACATAGCCCTGCGAACAATACAGTGAAGCATCCCAAAACTACACATCCCTAGTGCACACATGTTTACGAAACCGGCTTAACGTCACTGTTGACAGCGCTGTGTGCCTTGTTTTTTTATTTGGTCGAGACATAGATAAAAAGTATATTTCTATGGTTTCAGACTATACTAATATTATAAAGAGGTAAGATTTGTGAGTTTGTGTAATAACTTCAGAACTAATACAGACAAAATTATTTCACTAATTGGAAGCTACAGTATTGCAGAGTGTCATAGGATATATTTTTCTGTTAAAACAAGTAATTACCCGCGAACGAAGTCGCGGGCAGAGATAATAAAACAAACAGCAATGGATATTGTATAAATTATCTCAAATTATTACAAGCTTTTATTTAATTTGCAATGCATGTATGTTTGTCCGGGTGGAATCTTGCAATTGAATTTTAAATCTTTAACCGATTGAGCCGAAATTTGGTATATACTCTTATTTTGGCTGACAATGCATGCTTAGCTATGTAACGTGATTCTAATTCCAATATGGCGGAACATCCAAGATGGCGGACTACTTATTGTTTCTGCACTACCACAGTATGGGTATCAAATGAAAGGGCTTGCTGAGGAGAACACGAAAACGAATACAACGTCACATTATAAATTAATGGTAAAAAAAAAACTTTTTAAAAACAAGCTTTTATTTCATTGCCCTAAAAAGAAGAAAATAAACTTTAAATTTAATCAAAACAATCAATTTAGTACATGTATTACACAATTTATTAAATGATAAAAAAGCTTTCAGCCCATTCCTCTCACGGAGAGGAGGGCGATTCCCAGCTGTGGGAACATTATAGACTGATTATGTTGTGCAGTTTTCCTGATCAGACATCGAGTGTAGTTCAAGCATCTACACTTTCGATAATGATGCACCAAAATAATCCTGAATTTGATCCCCCATGCTATCCACAAATAGCGAATTGACAAACGGTCTATTTTCGTCTGAGTCACCACAAAAATTAAGTTTAATTCCGTACCGAAGTGATTGTTAAGATGTAGTCATTGAGGTTAATTGTGGATGACGGCTGTTTTAAATGGTTGTATTTTATTTCTTGGCTTTTTAGGTTATTTTTTGTTGAGAAAGACAGCAGTTTTATGAGAAACATAATTTTAAAATGAATTTGGAACGGAATGGAAGGAATGGTTTGGATTTTGCATGAAATGGGAGTTTCAATAATCACTTGGATTCACTCATTCACTCAGCAGTAGTTGTAACTCTATTTTTGAAGGAGCTCGTCCGAGAATGTGCTATTTTATGTTCTATCCGCCATACATAGTTCTGCCAGCTGTCATTAGCCAGCGTCAGACAGCATCTCATCTGCCTAGCCTTTTCCCAACTATGTTGGGGTAGGCTTCCAGTCTAATCAGATGCAGCTGAATACCGGTATTTTACACAACCCAGTAACTGGGTAATACGATACCCTTTGGTAAGACTGTTGTCAGAGTTTTGGGCTTCTGACGACTTGTAAGGACTGTCAAAGATCAGTGACAGCCGGGACTAACGGCTTAAGGCTCTTTCAAACAGGCGCGACACGCGTCGCGACACAAAGTTACCGATCGTCGCGCGACGCGACGTACCTTTGTGTCGCGTCGCGTGTCGCGCCTGTTTGTAGGAGCCTTTAGCGTGCTTTCCGAGGCACGGAGGGGTCTCGATATGTAATGGATGGTCACCCATCCACGAACCGACCGCGGCAAGCGTAGCTTAACCTTCGGTCGACTCAAGCAGTTGCTATTGCTTGTTTGCTGTTATGCTTGTTTTTTTTTCTTCAGAATCAGTTTCTGAAGAAAAAAAAAACAAGTGTAAGTTTTAAAGTACCTAACAAGGTGTCATACAAAGTTTGAACATCCTATCCCGATTTTCTAAGGATGACCCGCAGTAACCATTTTTATCATTCAGATTGTCATTGCTAGTTCCGAATTTAATTTAGATTAAGATAATCCTTTACATCTTATCATTTAAATTAATACTTTAAGAGATAACACAGATTCAAAATTACGCGAAAAATAGTAATTTTAGTTAACGGCAACGCGGGCGCAGCGGTAGGAGTCAATGACCTTTTCTTCGGCTATTAGGTATGAAATCCCGGTAGTACGTTCCCGTGGGATATCTTCCGACATCTACGAGGGCGAAGCCGCGGGCAAAAGCTAGTAATGAATATGATTAAGTAGTTTCCTCTATCATTTAGTTTCTTTCATGTCGTCGTCAATCAGTTGTATTCAATTCTTTATCCATCCTGTCTTAAATTTCTCTTAAATGTCACGATAAAGCTATAAATCTATTGAATCAATACTTTGTAAGGTGAGGTGAATGGTTGTCAGTTATGATTTATTCATATCTACAGTCGAACCTGGATAAGTGAAGGTTCTAGGGACCGCGATCTCTTTTTCGCTTGTATAAGTTTCTCACTAACTCGAGTTTCTAGCTTAAAGAGGTATAGGGCTGGACTTTCTCACTTATAGAGGTCGAGACTAATTGGGAAAGGTAGTCATAAATAACTGATGTTAAATTACGCTCGACTGTCGCTTATAGAGGTACAGGCATGTAGCAGACTCAGTTATAGAGGTCCATGAGTAAATAAATGACTTTTCTTATAGAGGTTTGAAGCAGTTGAAGAAATATTCTAAAATAAAAATCAGCGACGCCAATAACAGTCCGGTCTACCTCAACATTTAATCAAAACACTTCTGCTCACCTCCCAACCGGTACCGACAGCTTTCTAATATAATAACCTATTAGAAGAACAATATTAAAATTACTTATTCGTGGTTTTAGCACTAAAACCGTTACAAACCAAATGAGGTCGAAATTCTAGTTTTTGTTGTAGTTTGAATTTTTGATTTTATTGATCGAATTTCTGCTAGTTGGTTGGGTAACGTGGAGCAAGTTTAGATTTTTTAATTTTAATACTTGGATGCATATCGGTTCCGTGTGTCTTACCTTAAATATGGCTTAAATATATTTCTCTCGTGTTACAACAGTAAATGCTTGACTGTGCTTCTTTCTCCGGTAGACATTGGCGTTTTTGGATGTAAAAATTCAAAACAGGTAAATATTCCATATCAGATTTTGAAATCGTTTTCAAAATCCGTTTTTAGAAATCGATTTCTGGAAAGGCTCCGGCTTGCAGTTTCGTCGTTTTTATGTCATCGTCTCTAGTAATTCAGTTCGGTTGCAAGTGCATAGATCAAAACTATTCAAACATAAACAAATACTTGCTTACGCAGATCTACTCTTGCCGTGGTTTAGTGAAATCGTTTTGTCTAGTTCGGATTTTCGATACGATTCGATTTCTGACTGAAATCGGACTTTATTTGATGTATCTGACGCATTTCTATTATCCTGTGTTACTAGGTATTTCCAGAATTTCTGAGTACCGGTCTGGAGGTTGGGTTTCCACCCGGTTGGTAGCAATAGACTCGGCCCTATTACATGGGACTTAAACAGCTAGTATAATGTGCGTATACTTCGGCCGTACGCCCTTCGGCCACGACTACGATCTACTCCATAAGCACGAAATCCGTAATTCCGGCCGAAGTTACAGGCGTTTCTCACCCCGTGACACTTACGGACGTAAGATTAATTCGGTGCCCAAACTAAGAAGAATGAATGACAAAACGATTTGACAGTTTTCCCTACACCCGATAAGTATCTACCCGTTCGAAAAATTTAATTTAAAACTTGTTTTGACGGATCAACTACTTTCGGACGAACCCGTATCTTTGTTGACGGACTTCTAAACCCGGGGGGGTGTGGGTTCAAGAAGTCCGAAGTCCTGCTGGGCCGATGTTATGTTATGTAAGTCCTTGTGAAATTCAGGAACGATCACGTCTATTCAAAGCATTCTTAAATCTGTGGCGGTATTGACATCGCCACATGCGTAAAACGCAACAAAGCCCTGACGTCACACAAATCCTGCATTGCGCAATTAGAGTTTACCGCGCGAACAAAGTCAAAGTCAAATCATTTATTTCAAGTAGGCCCTTGTATGGCACTTTTGAACGTCAAAATTTACAAAATAATTGAATTGATTCTAGTCGCCCCTTCCAAACGGTAGTTTTCGTATGGAGAAGAATGGGCAAGAAACTCCACCGTTACTCTTTTAAAATGTTTTACAATAGTTTGTATAAGTACGTACATTAGTTAAATAATTATGTGTGAAGACGATGCACCTAGAATAAAATTACTATACGAACTAAATATATATGACTATCCAACATCAATCATTGGGCAGTTGCCCGCCAGACACGACACCCGTCTGGTCGGAGCATCCTCCCTTTTCTATAGGAAGATGAGTGAACTTTACAAAATGCCTCCAAAAATCCATAGGTCAACGAATTTCTGTTTTCATCAAATGAGCTATTTATTAACCTCTTTGTCAACCACATTTGATTACCCTACTGTTGGCTTCTTATCACGTTTTTTGTACAAAACGCTGTTTTTAGAGTCTATGAAGTCAACCTTTCGGCTAAACGCCCTTTCTGTTCGTGATCGGTTAGTCATGATGGCCCTTGACATTTGTACAGATATTTGACGGGGATTTTGTACATTGGCGTACATATTTTTGCAGTGTATTATACTAACGCTATATATATATATATAAGGTCTTCTATAGCCATAAGTAGTGAACCTGGATGAAAGAAAGAAAGAAAGAAAATACATTTATTTAGCACAGACCAAAAAACACGCAATAAATTATGCAGCGTAAAGTGCGATGTAAGAAATTCAAACTTTGGCTGCGGCAAAACGGCCTAGTTCAGCATAAAGGATGACACTCGCATAGAACAGAGAAGCATGACACAAACGGGAGGACTGCCTATCTGACCTGCACAACCCAGTTACTGGGTGACGTGATACTCTTTGGTAAGACTGACTGTCAGACTTTTGGGCTTCCGTAACGACTATCAAAGATCTACGAATGACAGCTGAGACCAATGGCATAACGTGCTTTCCGAAGCACGGAGGAGTCTCGATATGTTATGGATGGTCACCCATCCATGAATCGACCGCGGCAAACGTAGCTTAACCTTCGATCGACCCGGCTGTTATTATTTAGTCACGAGTCAATCTTATCGATAACCATTAAACTATCATAATATTTCTAACACCGTTTTAGAAAATTGTTATACTGCTGCCATTGGCACATATATTCTATGTGTTTCACTGAATATTAAACGGCCGAGAGAAATCTAACATGTAATACCGGTTTCTGTGATAAAAATACCGGTTTTGCAAAGCGATGCCTCAACACTATTGTTGGATAGGGTTGGCTGTAATTAGAACAGTTTTCGCGTTTTTTTTTGCTTTCGTGACGCCTGTTGTCCATACAGGGGTAAGCAGAACTGTATAGCAGTGAAAAGTAGGCCGGTTATATAAGTAAGTACTTTGTATAGGGAGCAAGTATATTACTATTAAGGCAAAAGCACAAGGGAAGCCCGCGGAATTCAATTTTTCTTACGTTTTTTTGCAATTTGCAGGGCAGTATCAGTTTTTATGTCGATCTAAAAATGATTCGCGGCCGTATCAAATATTTATTTATAGAATTATAATTAAAAAAATACAATAGACGTGGATATATTTAGAACCAGTTCCGCTTAGCTATTTCTTAAGAGCCATAAAAAGCCTGAAAGAAATGACACGTATTTCACCTCTTAACTAGGCATCCTCAGGATGACGATTGACTTTTCGCGAACTCGAACACGGCGTGTTGCCACACCGAGCTTTGAACGCAGAGTGTAGAATTATAATCATAAAAACCATCAATACAACTCGAAGTTCATATTACCCTATTGAATGACTATTTCATGAAATCATTGCATGACATTTGAGGCCAATTCTAAATTAGGAGGAGTTGTATTGTTGATTCTAATGATTATAATTCTGTAAAGACATATTGGTTACGACCTGACACTGACCTGCAAATTGCAAAAACGTAAGATAATTTTAATTTAGCGAGCTACCTTAGCGCAGGGGAACGCGCTAAAGTATCCAGACTTTGGTCTTCTACTAAGAATGCTGGTACAAAGACGGAGCGATTTCGAAACTAGCACAAATTGAAAAAAAAAATCTACCAACTTCAGTTTATTATAATCTGAACAAATATATTTACTGGACGCAGTTCATATTTTAGATTTACAACATTAAAATAGTTCACCACCAAGATTATTTTTATTTCAGCGTTATCGAGCGCCAAATATTTTATTTCGGCGTGAACGTAACAGGATCCCTAAAAATAGATTGCTAGTTTTATTATGTAAGTAGTTGACTTCGTAAGTGCATAATCAGCCTATAATGTTCCCACTGCTGGGACACTCCTCAGCCTCCTCTCTTCGAGAGGGAGTGGGCTGTAATCTTATCACGCGAGCCCAGTGCGGGTTGATAGATGTCACATGTCTTCGAATTTCTGATTCTAGGACATCCCGGTTTCCTCACGATGTTTTCGTTAAGATCAACATACAACCTGATACTGACCGGCAAATTGCAAAAAACATAAGAAAATTTGAATTTCGCGGGCTATCCCGACGCTTTCGCCTTAACACGATAATACAAAAAAAAGTGTGCGGTCGGGGGACCCCCGTCAGGAACGTTCTTTCTCACGTGTGATTTAAAACAAAATTTTTGCAGCCGCCATCTTCAATCGCCACCCTTGAAAACCATGAAAACGATACCCATGATGAAAAACTTGAAAACTTTCGGCGCCGCCATCTTGGATTTTCATTTTGTCCAAATTCACACTTTCCCTCTCCGCATGCAGTAAAACGTGCAGGGATAAAATTTTACACATCGCTCTACTCTTTTCTTTTTTTTTTTTCTGCCGTCGCCGTCGTTCTCTCTATCTCTCTCTCTCTCTTTCTTTCCCTTTGAATTAGAAGAAGACAGTCGCAAGTATTAACACTTTTTAGCGTGACGATTTTTAAAAGTTTCTCAGTTAATACTTCAAGTAACAACTCTACCAGCGATAGGCGACCCAAAAAGAAAAAAAAATCGTCATATGTTTTTTTCATTTTGTCGTGTTTAGATATCTATAATTCGATACCCCTCACGTCTTAGTTTCGCTAGCAAATATTATTTTACCGTGTATAGAAAAATGAGCAATCGCTTCTCACTAGTTATTGACTAAGAAACAATGGAATTGAAAAGATTAACTCACATTTTCATTCAATTCGTTATTCTTCCTTTTATTCTCGATCTTTGTTTTGTAAACAGCGAGTTGACGATGTCTTTATGTTTTGACTTAGGCGGAGTGACTTCTTGACTAGATATTGACGTCAAAAATATATGATTCTAGTTTCCAAATAATTGTAAGAAATTATAGCTTTAAATTGAACAAATATTTCGCCGTTTGTCCACCTCCATGTCAACAGGACGTCAACGAGAACGAGGTGACGGCGGCGCCGAAGTAGCAATACAATGCCCGCAGTCCTCGTCACGTTTGGTTTGAATAATCTAGTTTCTCGTTGACGTCCCGTTGACGTTATGCGGTGGACAAACAGTCTGACCGTGACCACGTGAGTCACGTGACAACACTACGTTGGTGAATCAAAAAAAAATTGTGGAAGCACTAGAATTTGAACTTTGAAATGTATGATATTGATTTTGTTGTTACAAAACTTAATCATTACTTATCCCCGATTCTGAATATCTTTTTCAATTAGTTAATTACTTAATATGTTAAAATGTATTTAATTCTACAAAAAAATACTATTAATTTGACTCTCCATTATAATATTTCGAAGGTTTGCCTTTTCTCGGCAAAAAAATGGAGGCACAAAAATATAAACAAATAAAGGTACATTCCGTAGCTTACCGCAGGCGGCAACGACTGATTTCAATGTATTTATATGAAGGCGACGCGACGTGTCGCTAGCTACGGAAGGTATTTCATGGAAAGCAGTCGTGTCGCGGCGACACATCGCCTGCAGTTGCCACCTGCAGTTGCCGCCTTTTTTTTTTTTTTTTTGGGGGTGGGAAATCATCAAATAACTTCTCCCGCTCTGGGCGGAGCGGGAGGGCGTGTCAGACTCTTACTGACTAAAACCCACCCGTGTTCCTTCGGTTGCCCTGTCGCCGGGGGCCACGATCTCCCTTTCGGTTTTCTTCGCAACCCCGGCAGGCATCGGTCCTAGTGGACCCCTTCAATTATGCTGACATCTCTTTGAGGCGCGCGTGGAACACAACGCGCCGTCGACCCGGGCCTGGTCCTTATCGGACGGTGAGCCACCCATTGCTCACCGCCCGCAAGCCCGCGCCTACGGTGGCCGGAAATCGCCCCGCGATTCCCGACGCCCTGGGCGTCTCCTCCTGCGGCGGTTAGGGGCGTGAGGGCGCGAAATTTGCCTCTCCCTCACGCGTTCCGCCTCCTCCTTCGCGAGCATTACCGCTTCGCAGAAGGAGGTGACGGCCTCCCATTTCCTCTCGCTCCGTACCATAGCCTGAACCAGGGCCGGACGCGAGAGATCACCGCCGCCGATCGCCTCCACGAGGACACGGCGATGCTCCGCCCAAGCTGGGCAGACCTCCACCGTATGCTCCACCGTGTTGCAGTTGCCGCCTGCGGTCGGCTACGGACCGGTACCTTAAAGCACGTTCCGATCACAGAAATATTTCTTCATTGCCTCATAATAATAAATTAAGGTATACTGATAATGAACGAAGTTAGTAAGCACGTAGTATTGGCTAATTTGAAATGTCGTCAGACAGTCTACTGTTTCAGTATAAATTGTTTAAATTTCTAGTCGGTTTCTAGGCCAAGGTTGTATGGAGAACCGATCAACTTTGAAAGAAAATACGTTTATTTGCGGTAAACATGACGCAAAGAAAGAACACATACACGAAAAGAACAAGTTGGGGAAAATATGCGTCACATTCACGGAAAATGGCCATCGCTCAGCATAATGCCCAGCGCTGGTTTCAGCGACAGCCGGCGTTGACGAAATGACGTCAACCTTTATACCATACTTTTAGTCTAAGTTCACCCGGACCTCTCAACAAGGCATCCTCAGGATGACGATTGACTTGTCGCGAACCAGAACACGTTGTGTTACCACGCCGAACGAAATTTATAGCTTTTTAGAAATAGCTAAACAGAACAGGTCACTAAATATATCCACGTCTATATTGTATTTTATCATGGATTTCCGCAAGGTCACTATGAACAATAAACTATCTAACTATACTTATTCAAGGGCATCGCCAGCCGATGGCCCAGGGAGGGCGGGGAGGCCCATTGATATATGGAGGATGGTGGGGAAAAGTATGATTTGTACGTACAGTCAAAAGCGCCCAATGGGGCCAAAATCGACGCTGGTGGACATTTAATTTTTGACAAGTCTCGGTAGTCCTGATAGGAACTGACAAAAATAATAATTTCCATATTCAATGTATGAATTGGAAACGGACCTTTCAGGTCGTTTTACCCAGAACTGTAGAGCTGAAACATTAGGTATTATGACTGGGCTTACCACCAGCACATAGATAATATTACGTCCCCGGACCCCGGATTAGATCCCGTTTAGGAGATATGGAACTTTTAAAAACCAAATGAAAGTCGTCCAAATAAACAAAATTGGCTGTATGGATAAGTATGTAGTTTCTTTACATTAAAATGCCTTGTATTTACTTATTTTTTTAATCTCTAGGGGGAGAGGGGAGCGGGGCAGCTGCTCCCTTTGCCCCCCTTGGGGACGCCCTTGTACTTATTCATACCGTTTAGCCGTCGAAACGATTCATTTTTTACTAAAAAAGTAATAATATAGAAACGATAAAACATAGCTACCTCAAAAGAAAGCGTAGTGACCAAGGTCTAAAATAAACGAGAACAAACTTTGCAAGCCAACTGTCTAACTAAATCTCCTCACTCTTAGTATACTACACAAATCATAAAATGGCAGCCCTGTCCACCACCTGTCAAAACTGGTAGTTGATGTGACAAGTAAAGTTCACACTTCACAGCTATTACGTCGTTAAGCATTATGCAAAGAGAAAACTTGCGGTGTAAGGAACTGTTGCACAATGACGAGTAAATCACTGGCTTAAGAACTGGTTTGATTGAGAGGTTAGTTTATTTACAGTCATACTTCAAGAGGACTCTAAAGGAGTGTAATGTAACATTACAGATTCGATTTTGAGCATTACGTTACAATACTACCTCCCTGGCTGACGAGCATTCGCTTGTAATGTTTCAGATTTGGTTTTTAACCTACTTCAAAAAAAGGTGAAGGTTTCTCTATTCGACCATAAATTTTTTTTATGTGTGTTCGCGGATAACTTCGTCGTTTATGAACCGATTTCGATCATTTTTTTTTTTTGTTGGAAAGGAGATAACCCAAGAGTGGTACCATGATTATAGGCAAACCTATAGCGATTTGGGCATTTTTATAGTAACTCGTTTAGTTGCTCTTGGAAAGCACTATTTGGTGAAGTGAAACTGATGATGAAGACCACAAATGGCCACCGGAATTACTCAATAATAAGTATTTCACGCGTTGCGATTCGATTACTTTAATATGGTTTCAATGCAATTTATCCTCGTCACAATGCATATGGAGAAGTGGAGCTGATAGTGAACTACCAGGAGAACTCCTCAACGATTAACGTCCCTGCATCGGGAAAAGCAATATTTTTAAAAAGGTGATGTGCAGTTGAGATTAGGCTATTGTAACTTAGATAAATTACAAACTACCCACTAAAAAGCGAGGAATAAAAACTTTTCACAAAAAAAAAACAACTAACTTCCAAAAAAAACTACAAGTGAAAGTGAAAAATAACTTAAATTTCGGAAGTCGGTAGCAAATAACTAAAATACAAAACCAAAGACACCGACTTCCGAAATTTATTTTTCACTTGGTCGTGTTTTTTATTCATATAAGTCGGTTGATTATTTTTTTTGCAAATATGTTTTTAAGCGTTACGTTACAAAAATGCCTCCCTGACTAACGAGCATTCGCCTGTAATGTAACATTTCAGATTAAAAATTAAATAGATATTGCGCACTGTAGTGCTCGGTTCTCCTCCCTCACTGATGTAATGCTCGATTCTGAACGTTACATTACAGGTGAATGCTTCCGGTGAAGGAGCACCTTAATAGTAAAGAAGAAATACAGTAAAAAACATGGATTTGATTAGCAACGTTGCTGGTGCAATACGCAAATTATGTCATAAATATGTTACCGTATAATTTATGAACTTCGTTAAAATATAAACTGTCGAAAAATTGTGAATTGCGACAAACCATTTACAATTTTACGCTTTATTTTTCGATAGTTTTCGATACACAAATTGTGAACTGGTATCAAACTTGCTTACGACGTAACTCCCCTTGTGCTTATACTAAATAGCCTGCCTAGCTGCGAGCAACTTGCAAGTAGCGCTCGCTTTCTTTTCTTTCTTTATTTGTTTCTTTCTTTCTTTCTTGAGTCAGTTATGAACGAATGTCCAAATGAACTAAAAAGCAAAAAAAAAAAAAACATCTTTTTATTTGTTAAATAGACAACGTTATTTATTAAGTACAATACGCGCCACGAAAGATGAGACTTGACCGCGCCTCCCGCCGCTCCTTCCGCCGCCCCGATGACGCCCCGGCGCGGACTTCATACCGCTAAAGAGACCCATAAATCGTCTACTGCGCAAGTCAAACCACGTGGTGTGTCAAGTCTCATCTTTAGTGGCACGCACTGTACCTATCAAAACGAGCGATGGCACAACTTAAGATGCTCAAACAATTATGTAAAGAGAACAGTTTCAGTTACGTTGTAACCGTTACACAATTGTAACGTAAGTCACCGGTTTTTTGTAAGCTTTGTTAGTTATTATTATCGAGTTAATCTGGTCGGTAATCTGGTTTAGAATGTATGTTAAGTAATGGACAATAGAGATGGTTTATATGGTTGTGTATGTGGGTTTTGAGTTTGATTCTATATGATTGCGTTAATAGATTTCTCCAGTTTTTTTTTTTGGTTGTTTGTCTACGTAATGTCCAGTTCAAATTTCGGCCATGGTGGCCAATCTCAACGGAGACTAGCCGTCGACGCGGGAGATATCATAGTGTAGAACTGTGTGCACAGACACAGATGGACTCTCTTCCCTCACCCTCATAGTCCGATGGGAGGGCAATCCGACACGACCGAAGAGAGATGAGGCAAGACCAACAGCTTAACCTGCTTTACAAGGCAAGCGGTATCACACCGCCAACTTCCAAACTCCAGGCTGCTACTGAACACGGTGGAGCATACGGTGGAGGTCTGCCCAACTTGGGCGGAGCATCGCCGTGTCCTCGTGGAGGCGATCGGCGGCGGTGATCTCTCGCGTCCGGCCCTGGTTCAGGCCATGGTACGGAGCGAGAGGAAATGGGAGGCCGTCACCTCCTTCTGCGAAGCGGTAATGCTCGCGAAGGAGGAGGCGGAACGCGTGAGGGAGAGACAAATTTCGCGCCCTCATGCCCCTAACCGCCGCAGGAGGAGACGCCCAGGGCGTCGGGAATCGCGAGGCGATTTCCGGCCACCGTAGGCGCGGGCTTGCGGACGGTGAGCAATGGGTGGCTCACCGTCCGATAAGGACCAGGCCCGGGTCGACGGCGCGTTGTGTTCCACGCGCGCCTCTAAGAGAGAGATGTCAGCAGATTCGAAGGGGTCCGAAAGGGAGATCGTGGCCCCCGGCAACAGGGCAGCCGAAGGAACACTGGTGGGTTTTAGTCAGTAAGAGTCTGACACGCCCTCCCGCTCCGCCCAGAGCGGGAGAAGTTATTTGATGATTTCCCACCCTCAAAACAAAAAAAAAAAGGCTGCTACTGAAAAATTTAGGTTCACTATTGAGATGACAAATAATACAATGTCGCCCATCGCCATGCACCCCGCCCGCACTTTTCTGAATATTCATGAAAAATCATCGAAAATTAATTTTTACTAATTTTTTTTTAAATCCCCCGATGATTTTATGAACTTACATTTGTGTTTTTTTTTTTAATTTTCACCTCTGTTTTGTTTGCGTAGTCGACAGATTTTAATAAAAATGTTAGTTAATCCTATAAAATAACTCATAAGCTTTTAGAAATAAAAAACAGAATCCAAATCGAGCCAATAACATCGGAGATATGGCAAACGCTACCCCAAAACATAAAAAATTCAATAACATGAAAAATATTACAGATAGACCCCCCTTTTTAAAGTTATTTTTCGATAATTTTTCATAAATATTCAGAAAAATTCGAGCACATGCCGACGGGCGATATTGTACAAGAATGAGAAGTATGGAAAAAGAACTCATGTTACGTCGACCCTAAATAAATTAGGATAGGAGGAAAAGTGTAATTGATACCTTCCCCACTAAACACCTGCAACACCAAGTGGTTGACCCCATACCATATATGTTATTTCTGAATGTAACCTGCAGTTTTCAAACTGGAACACAGCATTGCTGCTTAGCTACAAAGATATGGGTGGTGGTAGTACTTCTCTTGACGCTAAAGCAATCGTCTTAACATTTTGTAAGTATCGACTGCTAAACATAAGCTCGCCCCATACTGAAGGGCGTTGTCGGTAAGGGCGAATATGTTGGCTCGCAGGTTTGCACGCTGCTCACTTGAAAGTCAAAATTAGTCTGTTTCGAGCCTATTGCACAACGTTTTACACGTGCAGCCTGTGGGCTAGATATACCCAAAGGTCGTGCAACGCCCTTCGAGTCCAATACAACAACGCTTTCAGGTTGTTGGTGGGGCTGCCCCGTTTCTGTAGCGCATCGGGAATGTTCGCGGACGCACATATAAATTGCTTTTACGCAACGATGCGAATGAGGTGTGCATCCCTGGTGCGCAGAGTGCGGGCCAGCTCCAACAATATCCTAAAAATGATCGCTAGCAGGCTGGATTGCATATACTTCAATTATTACTGCAGCGCCATCTCCCATGGGGTGTTGTAAATTTAAACTAGAATAAAATAAACTAACATAGTTCTTAAGTTTACTAACACAATGAGTCCTTTTTACTTGAATAAAGAAAGTTATATATATATTATTATTATTTTATTATTTATAAATTTATATATATAAATTTAAACCACCTGTTTTTTTTTTCTTTTACAAAGGAGTGGATATATATATTCTATATATTCTTTGTAAAATAAGGGTGGTTTTTATTTTTCTATATTATTGGTAATCATTTAGTTCTAAAGTGGTTTTAATAGCCAAACTATGTTACTGGCACTTTATAAAGAGTCTGGTTAAAAATAATAATCCCTTTTACAGTTTGTGACTTTTTACTTACTTTTCACGGGTTTGCGGTCAAAAGGCAGGCAACTTAAACTAACTTATCGTTATTATTATTAGAATCATTTATGTTCGCATAATCCTGCCCTATTATGACTTAAAACAGATATCTTTGTGCTAATTGTAGTTGCAGAAAAAGCAATAAGTGCTAGTAAAATTATAGCGCTGCTGGAAAACGACGTCACATTGGCTACAGCCCTACTGGGGAACCAATGTTACGTCTCACAGCAGATAACAAGAAATTTCTAGTCATTTATGCTAACGACATACTAAAAATATTAATATTATCCATAGAAAAGCCAATGACTGTAAGGTGCCCATTTTTTTGCAAAGGAGTTTATATCTCTTCAATAAACCATCAGTAGAAATATGCCTTGTTCAAAGTCAGTTATTTCCAGAAAGGAATTCGTTATCTCTATATAATAAAATTAAACACCTTTTACAAAACGTTCCGGCCTAGGAAGCTATATATCAAACATCTACTTTCCTAATAAGCATGAAATTATTGTGCATCAACATATCTTATATCATAAAGTCCATACAAATAAAATAATACGCCATTAAATGTCACGAACGCGATCAATTACTTTAATTTATTCTGAATGCATCTTTAGGGCGACGGTGTTGCCAGATATAGGAGCTAAATTACCCCACGTGCGTTTTAATATTAATGTTTTATCTGTTTGCGCATCTTTGACAGGTAAATAATCGTTTTTAAAGTATAGTTTAACTTCGTTTAATATTTTTTAAGGGTAATATTAAAGTGAGTAATAGAAGTAGTTTTTAAGTTAGTGGTTTTCGACCGTCTTTTATAAGTACTTGAATAAGTCGTTGACCTTTTGATAGTTGACACAGAATGATGTTCTTTTTTTCGCAAAAGTCGAGGTCGCGAACTCCCAACTCAATTCTTAGGCGCGGCGAAAGTTTAACCGGTTTTTCCGTATAATAAGTACTTGCCAAATTTGATTTGTTGATTTTTATTTCAAAGGGGCGTTGATGATTGTTTATGAATTAATGTCTATTGTTCAAAATTATCTGTTACTTGTTATTGGAAAAAAAACTAGAAAGAAAGTTCATGTCAGACAATTATCGTTACTGTTGTGAAATGTGGTTGAATACTTCGACACTATTTCTTATATTAACATGACTGTTTGTTAGTAGTTCTTTTTTAAACAGTTCTGCGTTTTCTTGCGAGCTGTCTTTTTATTTTAGTTAAAATTATAATGAGGATTTTACTTACTTAATGTGTCACATTTCTTTAAGCAGTTCGTTTACACTCCGCATAAAAGTATTGCTATTATTTCTCCAAAACAAAAACTTCAACAACTTTGTCCATGATCTTGCTACCCTCGAAGCTTGCACTCGCAGTTCAAAGCGTGACATGTACTACCGACACGCATGCGCGTGGAGCGTGACGTGTGTAAACTTCCGCGTATTATAGCATGCATTGCATATGATTCATGTGAATAACGTGGTTCTCATAAACTTGTACTATCACTTTGTGGACTGGTTGGTTTATTAGGTTTTTAGGGTTCCGTATTCAACAAAGAACCCTTATAGTTTTACCATGTCCGTTTGTCTTTCCGCAGCTAAGCTCAAAGACTCTTAGTTCTAGAAAGCTGTAATTTGGCACGGTCACATATTAGTCACTCCGATAAACTGGTGAAATAAAATCATGAAAATCCTTCATTGTGCGTGGTCCGACACGCACCTGGCCTGTTTTTAAAGTATACATTCGGAGATAAACTCTGGACCAAGTTATATGTTTTACATAAGTTCATCCTGACTAAACTGAGAAACACAATATGCCTAGCCTTTTCCGAACTATGTTGGGGTCGGCTTCCAGTCTAACCGGATGCAGCTGAATAACACAGTATTTTACATGGAGCGACTGCCTATCTGACCTCAACAACCCAGTAACTGGGTAGTACGATACTCCTTGGTAAGACTGGTTGTCAGACTTTCGGGCTTCTGATGACCAGTAGTGAACAATTGTCAAAGATCCACGAATGACAGCCGGGACTAACGGCTTTAACGTGCTTTTCGAGACTCGGAGGAATCTTTAATTATAAATGTTGTACCAATATCACTTCTCCTTAACGTATCGATGGCAATCTAGATTGAGTCAGCCTGGAACTGTTCTAAGAGTTTAGCGTAATCTGTAGCACTATTAAATAAACTAAATATAAACTAAAATCAGATAAACTAAAATCAGATAAACTCCGGTAAAGCCTCAGAAAGGGGGCATGGTAACGTGCTGTTCTTGCATAAACACTTATTCTTTTCTCTTATCATCAGAACTATGAGATTAATAATATCGCAGAACAAAATATTAGCCTTTCAGCATGATGGTTGCGGGGATGATAAGCCTCAAAACAAACCACACAAGGGCCCATGGTGCGCCAGACATCTATAAGAATTTCGCAGTCTTAGTTTTAATACTAATAGAGTTCAAAATGGCGACTGACAAAACCGTACTACCAATCACATGACGGCAAAATTCAGTGCTACCAATCGCGTCACTGGTCAAGTTATAATGAACGCACTGTAGGATAGGTCAGTCTCACTATAAACCGTATTGTTTGGCTTGACTTTTTGACACGTCATGAGCTATTCTCGTATGCTGAATATCTTGATCTTTATGGCCGTTACAGCTCCTGACAGATATGCAAATCTCATTTGGGAACTTAATTAACTCAGGCCAGTCTGCTACCAAACTAGGCCATTTTTAATTAGTAGTTTAGATTCTAAACTCAAAGCTATAGTAGTTTAATTTGGAACAAAACCTCGTATTTGATTTTCCAATTCTAATAACTGTCAATATTTTGCTGTCCTGATGACATTACGGGCCTTTTGTGACTTATTTGTCAACTTTACTTCATGCCTTGATTTCTGCTTATCCCTTTGTTATCGTGATAAAAACACAACAAATCGTGACGCCAGACGCGTGTCAACTTCCGCGCATTGTCGCCTGTTAATGCCATGGGAAACGCATTTTTCTCATATGGCAACACTTTTAATATTACATAAGTGTGTTTTCGATCTTATTTCAACGGCGTAAAATTGAAAATAGATTGAAATGTTTCATGTTTGTGTTTTCTTGTAAGGCCTATTTACTGTTGAGGAATTAAAGTCGATTTTACATTACTTTTGGATACAAATCGGATCGGTTCTTGTTGGCGGACGATAATAATTGTTTCTAGTTCTTATAGCGTCGCATTAAGGTCCACTTTGGAGTGGCAATGTAACTGCACTATTAAGTGGGGTTTTTTAACGGTTTAGTCGATATGACAGCGTTTTTTTTTTTCAGTGTTGAGCAGTGTTGTTAAATGCTAATATTCTGTTTGCATTTTTTTATATTTTAATATTTCTGCCGTTCATTGACTCTTTGATTGATTTAGGATGACTGGCACAGGCAGACATAATATATGATATTGACTTGTAGTTTGACACCTTTGTAATGAATATCATAGAACTTGACTGATGTTTTAAAG
The DNA here is from genome assembly GCA_916610215.1 of Omphaloscelis lunosa. Taxonomy (NCBI): domain Eukaryota; kingdom Metazoa; phylum Arthropoda; class Insecta; order Lepidoptera; family Noctuidae; genus Omphaloscelis; species Omphaloscelis lunosa. The sequence goes on along the minus strand of OU744273.1, from coordinate 10,689,196 downwards.
ATGGAGGGGATAATTTATCTTTTTCTCAGCGTTCTTCATCACCAGTGATTGGAGTATGGAGTAGATTGATTTTACGTACTCGCATCATGAATAGTCATAGAAATCATAACATGGATAAACCTTTTTTACGGGATTTCATTTTGGTACTTACGGGATTGAATCAAATATTGTAAAAGTAAATTAGAAATTTATAGAATGGATAAACATTTAAAATTGCTTTTTTTTCTTATTTTCAAGTAATAAAGTGAATCTTACTGTTGTGCGTCCATTCGAAACTTACCTAATATGACTAATTTAGTAGTTATTTCTTGTAAGTATACTATCTGCAGCTTGTAATTGTTACTATTCTTAAATAAATAAATAAAAATATCGTTTTATACTTCTTAATATTTTTCGCATTCAATGCAGCAAACGGGTTAAACATTTCTTATTCATATTGATTTATTATTTATTCTACACAATACAACATTTGAAATTCCTTAATAAAATCTTAATAATTTCCCAATCTCGGAATCCCGGAAGCATATCCATACTAATACTCCTACTCAGATCACTGTTCATCACTCTTCTGCACAAAGGCCTCCCATCATGATTGTCAGCTGTGTCGGTCAATCCAGGGCTAATGTGGACCATCGTCTGATTGTTTTATCCAACTGATCCCGCCATCTTATACGTGGTCTGCCGCGCCGCCTTCTGGCCGTGTCAGGGCAAGGCTCCACATAGACAAAAGATAAATAAATAGATTTTGAGCTTCTCAGACTTTAATATTTTTTATGTGAAAATATCAGTTTGAACCAGCCCGTCCCATCTTTGATGTCCTCCCTCCACAGGGGGTACCCTTAGCGAGCGTTCACCTAGCTTTTTAGCTTAGTTTGTATGCCCCTGACTGGAGGATTTGATTGTAGCAGTTTAAGGCAACCACAGGATTGACCGGTTAAATAGTCATGATCTCAGAGGTCAGCTATGAGATGCCCTACTGAAAAAAAAAAATACAGTTTGAAGAGGGATCACATATCCTCGACCGACTATGGTTGACGCTGACTTTGCTAGTTCCTTTCTTTTTGACTGTTCCTTTCCTTACTGGGTTTATTTTCTACGAATTTATTTCTCATCATTCTCAGCACCTCAAAAGCCTAAACATCCATGAAAACTAATAATCGAACTATCTAATCTCAATTATAGTCTATAATCGATTCTTATCGACTTTTCCGCCGTATCTCCGCTGAACAAAAACATTATTACACTAAGTACAGTTCCATGGTGTTTTTACTATCATTTGTTATGCTCTACTGGGGCTGATGTTAGGATGTGTGCTCATATGCAGTTTATAGAGAGCGCAGTGACTTAAAACGCGATATAGGAAACTACTAGATTTGGCAACACTTTTGCCATGATTGGGTTTTAATTTGCTCTTTCAACGTTTTTTTTTTCATATGCGAAACCCGAAAAGGGGCTTTATACTATAAAGAAAAACAGCAAAACATGTTGCTCCGATAAAATTATGTTACCATCTATATGTGCATATTCATGTATCACGTTACATGTTTGAACAAATAAATTGATCTTTATTTTTAGAAAGAAAGAAAGAATTTAAAAAAATGTTGTTATTATGGACAAGATTTTTTTTAAATAGCGAAAAATATATCTGCTGCACCATAAATTTATAGCAGCAGAAATTTTTTTTGCAAAATGTTTCAATATTCTGAGGAATTAGTGCTTTACAAGCGATAGTGGGAACTTAAAAATGTATGTTGACTTTTAATACGCTCTATTTTAGACGTTTTGCTCGTGTCATCATAATCTATCACCATCCAAGCCTTTCCCCAACTATATCAGGGTCGGCTTCCAGTCTAACCGTATGAAGCTGAATATCAGTATTTTACATAGAGCGATAGCGTATCTGACCTCTACAATCCAGACAGTGAGTAACACGATACTCAGAAGAGACGTTATGCTCGTGAATTCTTCCTAAAATTCCAGCTTTCCCATCACTTCTCTGATATTTTCCAAACTGGCAAATAAGAGTATTCCACCGTGTGTAAGTCGGTCACCCGCAGAACAGGCCGTGCATTGAGCCACCGTAGGCGCGGGCTTGCGGGCGGTGAGCAATGGGTGGCTCACCGTCCGATAAGGACCAAGCCCGGGTCGACGGCGCGTTGTGTTCCACGCGCGCCTCAAAGAGATGTCAGCAGAATTGAAGGGGTCCACTAGGGCCGATGCCTGCCGGGGTTGCGAAGAAAACCGAAAGGGAGATCGTGGCCCCCGGCGACAGGGCAACCGAAGGAACACGGGTGGGTTTTAGTCAGTAAGAGTCTGACACGCCCTCCCGCTCCGCCCAGAGCGGGAGAAGTTATTTGATGATTTCCCACCCTCAAAAAAAAAAAAAAAGGCCGTGCATTGAAAATTGTTTTCCAGGGAAAGTGGAAGTGAAATGTGCTTCCTTCCTCACTTTCGTAATTAACTTTATCATGATAATCAATCAACTCCATATTTCTTGACCAACCCGAACTGGGCCCGCACGATGGATTACAGCCCACTCCCTCTTACAGAGAGGAGGCCTGTGTCCCAGCAGTGACAATATTGGATATGAACCTCTCCAGTCATACCGTGATACCCGGTTTTATATTTCACATTAGATTTAACCCATGTGATGATATAGGAGGAAACGCATTGGACTAAAAGAATTATGAATATAAATGTTGATGAATGGAGAGGAGAGGATGGCCAAAGAAAATATGAATGGATTGTATGAGGTATGATATCAAAGAGAAGGCACTGAATGATAGCATGACGTGACAGGGGAGAATGGAACAAGAAATCGTGTTGCGCTGACCCCGCAGGTCACATGGGGACAAGGGCAAGAAGATGATGAGATGTAACCCAGGTACCTGTTATCAAAGCGACTGCATCTGCTCGATAAATCTTTTATCTGAATCTTAGTTTTTATTGCAAACGGAAACTGTTTTTGTTATCACATGAAAGGAATAACGGAGAACAATCTAAAAGCAAAAACCTTCTAAACGTCTTTTACAAAAATTGCCAACTTTTTTCTTCTCAACCGAACAATGTGCACCCGGCCTAACAATAGACTAAACAGTTAACTTTTTTCCGCGTAAAGCAATGATATGTATCCGTCACGCAGCCTCTGATTAATTGAGGAGGTTTTTATACGTTTAATTATCTGTGGTCATTGATTTGTTTGGTAATTATTCGTTACGTAGCTTGGTAATTAGTGTGAAGTGTTTTGTTTATATTAATTTAAATGTAATATCTGCACTTGAGTTATTAGAGCAGATAATGACATAATTTATCAAGTCGGGACTATTTAAAACCTTGACCATAACTATAGAGCACTGCTATTCAGTTACTCTCGTCTCTCATTGATGTTTAGTAGCACAGTAATTAAGGCGAAAACACCGGGGAAGCCCGCGAAATTCAAATTTTCTTACGTTTTTTCCAATTTGCAGGTCAGTATCAGTTGCAAGTATGTTGATCAAAATATGATTCGCAACCGTAACTAAATCACTGTACCTGACTTGATTTCCGTACGTCTTTTTTTTTTTTTTTCGTGTGACCACTGAAAATCAGCGCTGTGCTGTGGGTTCCCCATAGCACTGCATCATGCTGAGTGGAGGCCTTCTTGTCACAGTCATGTCGTGCAGCTGCCGACTAATTTCTGTTTTACGCTCGTGATTTATTATGTACTTTTTGTTGTTTTCGTTTACTCTTGTCTTTTATATGTATATGCACGTGTCTCTGTGACAAATAAACCTATTTTTCTTTCTTTCTAACAAATATGTCATTTTCATCATAATTTTAGCCGAAAGACGTCCACTGCTGGACATAGGCCTCCCCCAAGCACCGCCACTTCGACCGGTTCTGTGCTTCCCGCATCCAGCGGATGAACACACAACTGACAACGAGCAAATATTTTAACTTAATTAACAGATCGCCATATTGAATGGCTGTTTCTTGAAATCATGACATTTTAGGCCAATTTCAACTTAGAGAGTTGTATTCGTAGGATTATACAATTCTATAATATGTATATAGTAACATATTTGTTAAATAAAAATAAAACTCTAGTACCTCCATTCGATTTCAATTCCATGTTTTGCTGTCTCCGATGCGAATCTATTTTGACAGTCTAGAAAATCTAAATGACTTGTAACTTGTATGTCATACTTAGTAAGTTATTAGTCAATAATATAGTTCGTATCGTAATATTTTGTTTCAAGTGTCACTTCTTAGTAACAATATCGTCCAACTATCGATTCATTGTTGTTCTGCACTATGTTGTGATTGTAATCAATTGTGTAGCACTGTGTATAAGTTAGATCGGTAAGCAAAGCCGTCTGTTTGTCCAATATTTATACCATATTTACAATCTGTTGGACAATAGGTGCACTATTATGGCAGATCGGAGTTTGTTTGAAGGATAAAATCAGAAATGAAATTATCTGGAAAAGAACCGGAGTTAACGACATAGCTTGCAGAGTAAGCAAACTGAAGTGGCAGTGGGCTGGCCATGTTTGTCCAAGGACCGATGGCCGGTGGAACAGATAAGTTCTGGAGTGGAGATCGCTTATCGGCAAGCGTAGTGTGGGATGCCCCCCAGTTAAACGAACCGACGATCTTAAGAAAGTGGCTGGGACAGACTGGATGCGGAAGGCCGGACAGAGTGTTGGGGCGCAGCTTGGGAGAGGCCTATGTCCTGAGGCCTGTGTTTTAGCGTCTAAATGACAAAGGTCAGGAGAAACCGACTTCCAAATGAAAAAAGATTGGAATATGTAAATAAATTTAAAAAATCTGATTTTAATCAAATAAATCTGATAATTATGATTAAAAATATATAAAAAAAACATGACTTTTATCAACCCTGAAACATTTCTGAACTTGTCTTGAACATTTCAGAAATTGTATTGACAAAACAAGATGGCAGTGTTAGTTCCAATTTTGGCCACGCGCCTACAGAACTTTTTTTTTCTTCATTTCCAACTGAGCCGATCCGACTATTCTGCCAGCTTCTTATGGTGGCGGCAATGCATGAAGGTAAACCGTCACACTTTGCACTTTGTGGTCGTTTCTTTCTAGTTATTCAATTACAAGACTTCGACTTGTAGCGTCATATTGTCATGATATTTATGCTATAAACTGTCAAGGATGACAAACATGGAATTGACAGTTAGCGTGGTGGCGCTAATGTGTCTAGGGTTACCAGTAAAGAGATCAAATTACCCAACTTTTGGAGAGTCTAACTTAAATCCGTAAAGCATGCATGATTAAATTTCATTCCATAAATTAAACCCAGAACATAAAATAGTGAAAACAATAATTTATTGTTTTTGCATACACGTCGCTATTCGAAATTTCGAATGACGCGCAAAAATATCTTAAATGCTGTATCAAATGTGAAACGGATAACACTCGCAAGATCTCATGTGAAATCATAACAATCAAACTGGACTTTCTTTTTGTAACACTAGTATATCTATCATTATTATCCTCATGACGCAACTACCAAGAATAAAAGGTTAAGTGTCAGACGCTGAGGCATGTTATTTGATGGGTGTGCGAGCAATGTCAGCTAATTATATAAATGAGAAAGTTTTTACTGTTTACTGTGATGTGAGCACGTATGGATCAGTCGATGTATTCTATAAAATTTCACCGTGAAAACTTAGGTGAAGTAAGCTGTTATACCACCTGATGCTGCATTTTTGACTGGATTGCTGTTACCTGATGCTGGATTCTATTCTGTGCCGTCTTCGTGTAGGCCATAGGTAATGAGGGCTGGTATCCGCAACTCCACGTCAAAGCGCGTATCTTGCGTACGGGTGGCAAAATCGGTTATTCGATCCACCGCACTGCGAAATCGAGGTAGTCCGCACCAGAATCCTAAAGGCGTTGTTATACTGGACCCTGAGAGCATTGTAGGCACGTTGCGTGTAGTTGGTCCATAGGGCGCTGGTGTAAAAACTTTGGCAGTAGGCTCTGAACAAAGTTACCTTTACTTCGTTCTGTAACATTTCGCAAACCTATGTACCAACATGTTATTTATTACCAAGGTGAGACTTCAGATGTTACACATCTTAAGCGACTACTGTAAGGCTCACTCTTCCTTTTAATTATTTTTAAAATTTCGCACGTTTTCTCTTCATTTGCAGAATTGTCTATATCGGCACCATTGCCTTAGAGAAAAATAGATAGATACCTCTGCGTAACCCTTCGGGGAAAGCGTGATGTTACGTGACATTACTGGAAATGACGTCACTGATAGATAATGTCACTGACCCGTGACTGCTCGTAGACGTATAGACGACTATTGTTGACCATTCTTCCATTGTCATGAATGACTATGGCTGGATGCTAGTCGGACTAATTGGCTTAAGAATGTTAATCACTCTTTCTGTCTGCGTTGCATCTGTGCTAATATTTTTTATTATGAGAATTTGAGATCATTCGAGGTACGAAGTGTGTGAATTCGGGCATATTTCTTCGATTGACACGTTTATTTGAGCAATCAGCAGTACCTATGGCTAGCAGTCCTGCCGTGCTGATTGGCTTAGCTCAGTCTAATCTAGACACTGATTACCACCAGTAATAATATTACCAGCCTAGGAGCTCGTGGCTAAGTAATAATAGCCGCACGGGTCGCATCCGGTTAAACTACGCTTGTGGGGTTGGTCTGTGGATGGGTGACCATCTTTACATACCGAGACTCCTCCGTGTCTCGGACAGCACGTGAAAGCCGTTGCTCCCGGCTGTGATTCGTGGATCTTTGACAGTCGTTACGGGTCGTTTATAGAAGCCCGAAAGTCTGACAACCAGTTTTACGGGGTATCGTAATACCCAGTTACTGGGTTGTGGAGGTCAGATAGGCAGTCGCTCCATGTAAAATACTGGTATTCAGCTTCATCCAGTTGAAGCTGACCTCAATATAGTAGGGAAAAGCCTGGGCAATTTGAATAATAATACCAGCCTAATATTGATCCATTGTAGGGCAAAGGCCCTTCCTCATACAGAGAAGGCACGAGTCATCAGACATCTTTACATACCTGGGTGCAGAAACTGTCAAAATGAAATAGGACCGTATGAATTTTATACATTCTAAAGCAAAAAACTGTGTAATTTTTTAATTCAGCATCCAGAAGTCATTAAATTGCCATTTAATAGAGAGCTCTCAAAACAAAGCGATTTATAACCACCAAAAGAATAGGACAAAACACAATAATTACGCTTCTTATACGTATCATCTCGACTAAGACTAATTAAAACGCAATCAATACTGATGCTCAATCAAATAGTCGTCATTCTGTGTTAGGCTACGGACAAATCTGTGCGGAAAAACGCGGCGAAATTTCGCGCGCGTAATTCTGCTGGATACGAGAAGCACAGAACCGGTTGAAGTGGACGGTGACGGTTATTTATGTCCAGATATTTTTTTCGAAACATTTTAATTTGCTGCGACTAAGCGAAATTTTGTGGCTTTAATCCACTGATCGCGATAACATCACAGACGTGCTTTTTTCCGCCCAGACATGGCATTTTCAGAACATTTTAACTGACTATAATGAACCGGAATTTGCACGTGTATATTCGTTGATATTGTGCCATTCAATGGCGTAAAACCGCATTTTTTTATTTGCGAAGGAGCAGCATAATAAGCTACGGTCAAATCTGAGCGGAAAAACGTCGCGATTCCGCTCAAGTTTGTCCCCATCCTAACAAGTGCCATCAGTGAGTCAGAGTAGATCTTCTCGCGGCTAATTACTGGTTGACATTGAAGTACCACGCGCCGAGTTATATGCATATTGACAACATAATTATGTATATATGGAGATATATTTATGGTCTAAGACGAATTAATTACTTGGAAAATAGAATTTAGTTGTCAAACGTCAAGTTGGCGCTTTGAGTGACATGATCTTCGGGGTTACCTAAGATAGAACTCGCTTTTCCAATTTATGTTTCAAATGCATTTCTCAAACCAGCTAATTTCAATATTGTCACCACAGAACGTTTGTAACGAGCAACAAAGGCACTGAGAGTTACTGCTTATTGTTTGCACTAAATTTTACGACTCATTGCGGAGAAACTAACCGGTAAGGCAGTGACTAGGTAATCTATACTAACATTGTCTTCACTCTCACTAAACTGTTCATTTTCTAGTAGTTTGTAACACATAATATAACATGACGTTTGTACTCCTCGAAAGATTAGGCAGAGATGAGTGTACTATACACTCACCTTTAGCTATAGTTTGACCGGTGTTTCGCACTTTAGAAATGCGCGGCGAGGCGGGAGGCAGCGTTGACGAACCAGTGGCGGGTGGGACGCCGCGCGCCGTGAGCGTTGACGAATGAGCGGCCTGCACTGCCCGGAACAGGCGCGGAACAGCGGTCTCGGTCAAACTTTAGTAACGTTCTCATTAGCATCAGCCCAGCATGGCCTTTTCTTTCATACATCTCTTTTAGCCGTCGTCTCAGATTTCACTTCCTCCCTTGCTACATTATCATTCACACAAACCTTCGGATCTTTTCTTCGGTCTGCCTTTTTATTTCTAAGGCAGTTGTCCCACCGCCGACGAGGAAGCGACTAACTATCGGCTATTTTCTCGCTCAAGAAACGTACAATAATTATACATTCCATGTAAATAAAAGAAATGCATATATTAATAGTTGATCGCTGACTGTTCACACCGCTGGCGAGGACTCGCTCCACTAGTTTGTCCCTGAGCGACAAGAGCTATCAAAGATAATACTCCCTCAGCGATACTTGCTCAGCGATGCTCGCTTGGTGGTAAGAACTCACGACGAGAGACCAAACAGTAATTTCGCTCCGAGCGAGTGGTGCGAGTAATCGCCCGTCGCACTCGGACACTCGCTGATAGCCCAGCTACAAAACTGAAATTTAATTAAATTGTTTATTCTGTAAATAGAATATCCGAATCACTTTTACACGTCATATTAAAAAAAAATATTAAAAATAAGCTAGATGATTTCGGCGTTTCCTCTCTGACTACTCTGAGAAAAAAGGCCAAAACAAACTCAGAGGTCACAGTCTCTTTTAAAGTACAGACATAATCTTGGTCAAGCCGTATGAGGACCATGTAGATTACTTAGTGTCTGAAATAGTCTTTTGACCAAAGAACCACACAGACTATCGGAACTACACACTCGCTGCTCGCCAACTTGTTTTCAGTTGCTAGCGCTACTCGCTATTCTATAATCGCCGCGGTGGGACAACTGCCTAAAACTTTTCTTGTTACACGTTGTTCTGCATCCTAAATTATGTCACAGTTAAATTAATATCATCAAAGTTAGTCATATGTCATGCAAAAATGAAAAAATGTCTTTCTCCATTATCAGCATTCTTCTGCCCTTATTTCTATCCATACTCCTCTATCAGTCGTCATCTCGATAGTCACTTCCTTTCTAGCCCTATGATCTTTCACACAGTCCATCCATCGTTTCTTTGGTCTTCCTCTACTCTAATAGCCTTCCACGTTCATAATCAAAACTTTTCTCATGACATTTTTTTAATTTCTCCGCATCACATGCCCATACCATTGGTTCTTTCCTAAACCGGCATCATCTTTTATATAAGACTGCGGTGTCAAATCTTATGTAAATTGACTCTAGAATACTAGTTCTGATGAAATTAGGAATTGACACAGTAAACTTTATTTTGTCTGGTCTGTACGTTGTGAAATTTGTGGTTTTAGAGGCTAGGGATGTGAGAAGTTGGTCTGACCCTGTTTTTAGTGAGTTGATTTCGTATTAGTTATCTAATCTTATTTCAGTATCAACTTTATTAGAGTTTTTGTGAAGGAGCTCTTATTGCAATTTCGCAATATATAATATTTACTAGTAAAATTTTAAAAACCCCCAACAGAATCATTTCTTCATTTCTCTTTCCTTCTCCATCACCAGACCCTGTTCACCATCTATCAATAACCACGATACCTGTGCTGTAAGTTGGTAAGGGAGTTGGGTATCCTGCAAATTCCAGGTGATGCTGCAGCATCAGTTCAAGGTTACTATGTTCTTCTTATATTATTGAAGTAACAGAATACTAAATTCAAATCGATCAGACCTGTAGAAGATACTTACATCCATTCATCAACTAGAAATGAGCTGATAATCTTCAAACGGCTGAAGCCATTTTGATAAAATATGTCTAAGAACCATCGCTAGAAAACCTGCTTTCAAATAAAAAAACCGCATTCAAATCGGTTCATCCGTTTAAGAGCTTCGATGCCACAGATAGACACACACATAGCGGTCAAACTTATAACACCCCTCTTTTTTGCGTCGGGGGTTAAAAAATAACGCGTAGCGTTTTTTTCTCAAGGGACAACTTGCATTTTTTGCCGGTGTTGCTAGACTGATATTGTGCTTTCCACATTTTTTTTTTGTGTAGATTTAAAGTTCTGTTTAAACGATTGGGAATTCTCTAGTTGTATTACGCAATCATTTTTTTCAAAAGACAATAACTGAATACTTACACAATTTAATTAAACCAAGTTGACCTTATCATTGAAAATCTTCTACTATTAATTGTTCAACTCGAATAGTCAAGACTCTCTTACTTAAGTAATACCACAACGGATATAATAAACAATTACACATTTTTAAGTATCACTCCGCCACATTGTCATCCGCAAATGGCGGCCATAGTCATGCGTGACGTCATCTCACCCGTATGGACAACACATGGACCCGTTTTTTCTACTCTTGACATTGTCATTTTTTTGTTGATCCTCTATTAACGCGTAGAAGCGTCTTTGCATCCAGATGTATTATTAATTTTGTACCTACGTAATATTGTTTTGTATGATATTGATATGATATCGATGACCTTTATGGTTGTTGCTAGTTCTGGTGAGCAGTAGTGGCCCAGTGGTAACGCCGGGGGCGTTGTAGTTTGGCAGGCAAGCGCTTCATCACCATTGCCCTCAAAACAGTGAAAGAAAACATAGTGAGGAAACCGGCATGTCCTAAAACCAAAAATTCGAAGACATGTGACATCTACCAACCCGCACTGGGCCTGCGTTGTAGATGATTATAAAACATTCTCTCTCGAAGAGAGGAGGCCTCTGTTCTCGAGGAACATTATATTCTGATTATGCGATATTTATGATAGTGAGCACTGAGATAAATCTTTAAGTGTACCTATTTCAGTGTTTTTGAATTGAAAACTTATTTAGGCGCGTTGAGCGATTTTTGGTTAGGGAAAATTTTATGGGTTCGCGTCACCGACATGCTAATTTTAACAGTATAATTATCTGTAGCTTTAAGGGTGACCATTGTTATTTTATATTATGATTACCCTTTTCGGATCTAACTGTCAATGGACTTGGTATATCACAATATCAACCAGTTATCTAATTATACGTAACACATTTTTGTAAACGATAAAGACTAATGTGTTTCATTTTGACATTTCAACAACGTTCATTGCGTTATTGAGCAGATTTTTTTCCTAATTATGAAGCAATGAACCAATCACGAATCAGATTGTGATTGATCGTGTATTACGCAATTAGGTCATCAGTCTTCCGTACAGTTCACCCCAATTATTATAAGCATTTTGGAGCAGCTCAACACAGATGCCATAATTTTGTTCTTTTGATCTCATGTTATAATAAAATTCTCATTCAAAGCTCAAACGTTTACCGCTACCAAAGAAATGCAGGGGGTCATATGGTCATATCTTTACCACATACCAAAGTGGAGCGAATATCACAGACAACGAGGCATTCCACAAATTCACAATGTCAAGGCCCGTACACGTACCCAACCAGTGATCTTGAACTTAGAAATTCGAATACCGGTCCCGGCCTACCATTTTGGCACGTTGGTACTCAAAGTTGTTCACGTCCATAAAATATATGGAAATACGTGCACGTTATGACGTTATCGTGGATCGAAATTTAAAAGCGTTTTCATATATACAATGTGGCCCGTGGGCATGTGACCTCCCGTATTTTTCTGAATATTCATGTTTTTTTTTATTTTTTTTTAAATAACTTTGAAAGGTCTCAAGGGTTTATCTTTAATATTTTTCATGTTATTCAATTTTTTATTTTTCGATTAGCGTTTGTTACATTTTTTGCCATATCTCCGGTGTTATTGGCTCGATTTGGATTCTGTTTATTATTTCTAAAACCTTATGAGTTATTTTATCTGATTAACTACGGTGGACGTGGACCTCCACGATAATATCGTCATGTTAAAAATGATAAAACCGCACATTGGGTGCTAATAATTTGTTAAATAAAACACAACAATTTAATTTCATTATCGCTTTTCACGAGACCCTTGGGTTTAAGGGCGGCCTACTTTTATATATAGTATATTTATCTTGTATACAGTATATTTATCTTGTACAAGTCGTGCGCCCGATGGTTTTTCCTACCAGCAAAAATGACCATCAATGAATTTTCATCCCCTTTAGGGGGTGAATGTTCAAAAATCCTTATAACACTGTTTGTCTACCGCACCGTGAACGGGACGTCAACGAGAAACGAGATTACGCGGCCATAATAAATGTACTGTCGCTACTTTAGCGTCGTCATCTCGTTCTCGTTGACGTCCCAGTACACGGTGCGGTAGACAAAAACAAACGGTTTAGGATGTGGGTTGTCTGTCAGTGAAGAAAGTATGAGAACCGCTGTTCCAAGTGTCGAATGACAGATTAATATGTAAATGGCTTTAAATGAGATACGATAATGTTTGAAAGGTTAGCCGAAGAGAAATTTTGTGCAGTCCAGTTTTAAGTTGTTCTATACATACCATGATTGATCGATGCCTTGATTTAGAAGTTTTGTTGCCATGATTTTAGTTTTCTGTTGTAAAATGTTTTGGTATCTGCTTTGTTGGTCTAGTGGTCGCAAGTCGCTTCTGCTGAGCATGAAGTCCTGAGTTCGATTCTCATGTGGTCCAAGTGTTATTAGGTTTTCCATCAGGAATTTCTCAGTAGCAGCCCGGAGTCTGTATTTGTGCCCGGTTGATGGCAATAGGCTCGCCCCTGTTACATGCAACTGTAAACGTAAAAACGTAACTGGCGAAATGTGATTGTATACAATAGGTACACCTCTGCTTAATCCTTCGGGAATTACAGGCGTGGTGTTATATTTATTTTAACACTAATTTGTTTTTTTTTTTCAGTAGTCTCACGTTTGATGCCGACACAGTGCATGCTAACCTTGAAGTTCCCTACTCACTCGTGACTGGCAGTACAAAATACAAATCTTTAAAGAGCTCCCCTTCAAAATCAACCCAAAGACTCGTTAACGACAATGTCCAGTCCCCAGTCACCCCTCAACGGAAATGTAACAGGTTTTAACTTTTAATTGATGTACCGTTTCGTGTGAAAATTGACGTGTTTTGACTAGGGTTGCCATTTCGAAATTTGTAAAGTCCCGACAAAAAATTTGGACATTTTTCCTTTTCCTTCTTTCTTTTTTCAGTAGGTACTTAGGTACGTACTTAAATAAAAAAAAATTAATGAGTACCTACTCAATTTTTTTTTCTATTAAATCCCCTTGTGTTGTCCGGACAAATTACAAGGCCGGACAACGTCCGGACGGGTGGTCCGTGGTTCCGGGTAATTGAAAAAAGAAAGAAAGAAAAATAGGTTTATTTGTCATAGAGACACGTGCATACATAAAAGACAAGAGTAAACGAAAACAACACAAAATAAATAATAAATCATGAGCATAAAACAGAAATTAGTCGGCAGCTGCACGACATGACTGTGACAAGAAGGCTTCCACTCAGCATGATGCTGTGCTATGGGGAACCCACAGCACAGCGCTGATTTTCAGTGGTCACCCGAAAAAAAAAAGATTTACGGAAATCAATCAGGTTCAGTGGTTTATTTATTAAAAAGGAGGTAGCAAAATAAAATAAAATAAACAGTGCTTAGAATAAAAGACAAATACACAACGAAATATAAGATCAAATAACATAAAAATTATCAGCAGGCATCACCGTGCATAAATAATATAGATATCTAACTATAACACAACACACAAACACACACACACAATACACAAAACACATAATTACGTAACACAATCTGAAGAAAGTGTGGAGGTAACCCTAGGATTGAGTTTTTTACCAATATCAAGCTATATCTTTCCATTATTAGCTGACCCCTCATAATGTTCGGGCTTTCCGTACAATGAGGGGTCAGCTTATACTGGAAAAGTACAGCTAGATGTATCGTTGTGTGTACTCGACGTTCTACAATTATTTTGATTACCACCGTGCCCCCGTTTCATGTTTAATTTCGACGTTTGTTTAGTTTAAAAGGAAATGTATTGGTCTTTTAAATTAGTTCTGTTACTGGGTTGGAAGTAGCGATGTTTTCAACTGTTGTGTAAGTCATTCGAGATGTTTTGACTACAATTGCTAAAGTTTTCTAATAATAATAAATGTAGTATGATAGCAAAGTCATAATAAAATACAAAGGTTTTACGCTGTAGTGTGACTCATTTCAATAAACATCTCCATAGTACATTAATTTAATTTACAGCGTGTTTTAAAGGAATTGAATTTACAGTCATATTAAAAGACACCTGACACATGTAATTAGTAACTGCTAGTTATTTATTATGTAAAAAAAAACCCTGTCCGAACCTGAAGAGGAACATCGGTAGGTACTGCAATAACATTAACAAAAAGTTAATTAATTTTTCCTTTATTTAATTTAAATACTTATAAATTACATTTTTAAATATTAGAATATAGAAAAAAAAAAATTATTAATAACGAAAATAAAAAAGTTATTGCTATTTAAAATTTACATTTTTATTTTAGTACCAAAATTACCCAAATCCATTAAAAAATAGCAAAATGACTTGTAGACACCCGATACGACGGCCACCCGCGCCCCAATAATAACCCGGTAAAATTCCCCACTAAAAAAATATGGCGGTTTCTTTTTTTCTAGGGGTTTACCACATAAATAGACTCTCAGTACGATACCTAACAACACCCTCACGGATCGGACAGGGTTTTTTTTTTGACATATTGTATAAATATATAAAAAATAATGTAGTGTATGATCAGTACCCTAATTGCGTAATACAACACAATCACAATCTGTTTCTATTTGAAACACATTGCTAATCCATTGCTTCAAAGTTGGAAAAAAAAATCTGCTCAACAACGTAAATAACGCAATGAATGTTGTTGAACTGTCAAAATGAAACAAATTAGGCATAATTGTTTACGAAAATAAGTTACGTAATTAGGGCACTGATGTATGAACGTAAATGAGGCCAAAGGAGTATGTAAGGATCGTAGCAGGTGGCCTTCTGTAGTTTCTGCCTACCCCCATAGGCAGAAGACGTGAGTTTATGTATGCACTAAAAATTATAAAGTTGTTAGTAAACACCTCATTAAAATAAATTACAACTTATGTTTACATTTACATACATACAGCGTTCATATTAAGGGGGATGCGCTAATGCGGCCCGCGAAATTCAAATTTTCTTTAGTTTTTTGCAATTTGCAGGTCAGTGTCACGTTGTATGTTGATTAAAATATGATTTGCGACCGTGACAAATATAATATGGCTTTACAGAATTATAATCATTAGATCCAGCAATACAACTCAATAAGTTAGCATAATCCTCAAATGTCATGATTTCATGAAATAGTCATTCAATAGGATTACATGAACTTAGAGAGTTGTATTGATGATTTTTATGATTATAATTCCATAAATAAACATTTGATACGGACGCGAATCATATTAAGATCAGCATACAACATGATACTGACCTGCATGTTGCAAAAAAGGTAAGAACATTTGAATTTCGCGGGTTTCCTTGAAGGTTTCGCCTTAATCCCTTATACCTATACAGTTTATGCCGGCTCCACACAATCGTCCAACAGTCCAACTGTTCGTCCAACCTTCCGCTTAGAGAGATAGTTCGTGCATGTTTGACGATGTTGGACAGTCTGTTTTCATCGATCGTGAGTTGGGACACACTGGATTCATGTTGGAGTGTTGGACTGTTGGAGCCGGCATTAGGTTTTTCTAAGAACCGCATTGAAGATAATGCCAACATGCTTCAATAGAAGAATCGTTACCTACTCATATTCAGGAAATACAAGGTTTCAAATAGTAAGTCTCTTTAAGGAAGCCAAGAAAATACCGAGTTATCCCAAGCGAAAAATATAATCTGACAGTTACCGAAAAAGCCGTAGTTGGTTATCCTTGGACAAAACAGTAATGTTATTATCCATATTCCATAATAATATTATAAAAGCGAAAGTAGCTCTGTCTGTTTGTCTGTTACGTTTCACCCCTTAACGGCTGAAAGGATTTGTATGAAATTTGACTCATTCGTAGCACAGATGAATACAGATGGTTCACTCTGCAAAATCATTTTAATAAAAAGCGACTCACAATAAAGTGTAATTCAGGTCGTACAGCGCTAATTTTAATCCGATCCAGCTTGTCCCTCCTCCACCAGCGACGCCCTAAGCCGAGGTCCGTACCCCACAGGGGGTGCCCTTAGCGTGTAATAGCTTAATTTCTAAGTTTTATGCCCTGGCTGGAGGCCTTAATTTATTGAGGCAGCCACAGGAAAGTCCGGTCCAATATAGTTGGGAAAGGCTAGGCAGATTTAGTGCGTTCCCCGTGGGATAATTTGCGATCGTTACCCGGGTGAAGCCAGTAAACCATCATTCAGTATAGAGTGAGCATACCAAGCATATTATAATGATTATTGCACCTACCGGAAACATTTTCAGTAAATAACTATTTAGTTGCCAATTGGTATGAAATCCATTGCATTACGTCGCCATCATCATCTGCTTAGCGTGTCCACAACTATGAGAATGTTGAGGTTGGCTTCCAATCTAACCGGATACAGCTAAATACCAGTATTTTACATGGAGCGACTGCTTATCTGACCTCCACAACCCAATTACTGGGTAACACGATATCCCTTGGTAAGACTGGTTGTCGGATATTTTGGGCTTCTAACTTCCCGTAACGACTGTCAAAGATTTACAAATGATAGCCGGTCTGTATATGTAATGAATGGTCACCCATCCACGGACCGACCTCGGCAAGCGTAGCTTAACCTTCGATCGACCCGTGCAGCTGTTGTTATTTAGCCCCTCTTTGTCATTGTTGAAGACAAAATTATACATTTATGTATTTGTTACAATCCTTTCCTTTTCGATGTGCGCTGAATTCAAAGCGGTGTTTACTGGCACAGGTCTTGTTATAATACATTTCACTTTATTTGACGTTTACATTTCATTACTTGTATCAAAGTAAATAGATTCCTTTAATTAGTAACGAGGGCGTTTTCAATTTTGTGCCTCCATAATAGCACTTTAAAAAATCGGTGTTTACTTCATCATCTGCCTAGCCTTTTCCCAACTATGTTGGGGTCAGCTTCCAGACTAAGAGGATGCTGCTGAATATCAGTATTTTTCATGTGGAGACTGTCTGTCTGACCTCCACAACCCAGTTACTGGGTAACACGAGACCTCTTGTTAAGACTGGTTGTCCGACTTTTAGGCTTCAGACTACGCGTATCTATACGAAATACAATGCAATAATAACCATTACGTCGCACAAAATAAAAAAGACCTAATACCAAATATTAGATTAATCCGCTTTATCTAACTACAAGCAGAGCCATTATTTATCATTACTATGATTTATCGAGCTAATAAATTGAAGCCACAGACGTGCATACAATCCGTCACTTTCAAATCATATCCATATCATATAAACACGTTCGTAATTTACAATGATTGCGAGCCGTAATAGATGTTCGGTAACAATGCTGTTGGACTGTAGAAAAAGAAAACTATAAAGATGTAGAAAGAAAGTTAACGCGTTTACTGTCATAAATACGGCAAAAATATCCTAAAGGTATTGAAAAATAGTTATGCCAAAAGGGCCTCAGCTCAGCACAGATTAAGATGGCAACACTAGTACTACCACCTGCACCCTAATTATATAACACACTTAGCAACCCTAAGTACACAAGTCCGGCCTGTTCGGCTTTTGTTAGGCTTTTGGTCAACCCCGTCCCGCCAAAAGATGCATCTTTTGGCGTAGTTTCTTTCAATACAAAGAAATTAGAAATTACTTTAGTAAGAACAAAATGTGATTCATAATTAAGAGAAGAGTAAGTCTCAAATTAATATCAGCAATAAATACACAAATAAAAAAAAAAAATTATTATTTTTTTCTTTTAAAATCCAGTGTGTCAGGCTTTCGTGGCTAAATGTCCTGCTAAATATGAATCTGTGTCCGGCTTTTCAATTTTTGGTCCTGGCAACACACACACTATAAATCAATTGTGATTGATTGAAGAATATTGCTGATATTGTTAATCTATTGCTTCATATGTTCGTAAAATTTGTTGAAATGAAAGTCATTTCAACAAATTATCTTTGTGCCATGACGATACAATCCTTGTGTTGAACGTACTTTACCTCCCGAAATTGTTCGTAGGTAGGGTTACTTTCCGTCCGGATTTATCTGGAAACGTCCGGCTTTTCGACCCGTTCGGCCTTGTCATTTGTCTGGACTTTTAGAATTACGAAAATTAACTTTTTGAAAATAAGAAAAGTTACGAATACTGACAAAGAAACATTAAAAAGTAAAGAGATGGACCGGACGTTTGCGAAAACGCTCGGACACCTTTTTCCCCAAAACTTTTTGTCAGGACATTTTAAATTTTGAAATGGTAACCCTATTCAGAGTGGGAGTATCGCTTCTTATTCTATGTCTGTTGCAAGCTCTCTACAAAACTGTAAATCTAAATAATAGCGAATAGTGAAAACTTCAATTTATATGCAGAACTGGCAGGCTTCCTTGTCGGGAATTGGCGCCATGTGCTGTATGGTTTTGAATTAAAAGATGGCGTCAATCAGAATGTCCTTCCATCAATCAAACCAGCTTAAATAGCGAATCGAAAGTAAGTTGCAATATATAAACAAGGATGCAGAATGGTGGATGGATGTGTGAAAGGTGATATGGATAGAAAGGGAGTGACTATCGAAATGACGACTAATAAGAGAAGTATGTAAGAAAAAAAACAGTGGCACTTCGGGAGTGCCGACAGGAGAGACAACTAAAAAAAAATACTTCACAAATCTTTGAGGTAAAAATACTTGCATAGAACATTAATCCGTAATGTAATAAAAATAAAGAGCACAATCGCGTTTACAAAAATGAGGTGTCGGTAACGGTGTCGCCAGTTCAATTGTTTTTTCCCATCTCAAAAATGCCCAACGCGCCTAAAGAAATATTCACTTTAAAAACATGTTGCGCGGACTTCAATTAAATTGGGATAATTGCAGGACAAGGTACAAGGCAGATGCGAGTGGAAGACGCCCTAGAAGGACACAGTGACCTTATTGGTAATGTTCTTGAGACAGGTCAGGTTTGTGGTCCTGACCTTTCTCAAGAACATTAGGTACCAATAACGTAACGTACTCACTTCTCAATATCTTTATTGCTTTACCATAATGGTGGTGACTTACCATAGAGGTGGTAACTATATTCTGCCGGGATTGCGGTGTTGTTCGAAAGGGTTACCGTGGCCCCTGGCAATACAGGCAACTGAAGAAACACGGGTGGGTTTTAGTCAGTAAGATTCTGACACGCCCTCCCGCTCCACTGAGAGCGGGAGAAGTTATTAGATAATTTCCTACCCAAAAAAAAAGGTGGTAACTATATAATTTAGATCATTATGGACCCTGTAGGGCACAGCAAATAGGGTAGGAGAGAAGAAGCCCTGTTTTAGGAGATCTTTAAGTTGTTGTTGTGGGAACAAGTTTTAACTTACATATAATTAAAATCAGGAGATCGCGAATAAGATTCGCTTAACTATTATCTGTTTTTTTTTTCGTAAAATAATGCACGCTGATTCTGAGTACTACGCAGTACTACGTACTCCCAAACGACGTGCTCCTATGACATGTTTGAACATAAACCAGGCAAAGGAGTATGTTATAAGGATTATAACAGATGGTGTTCTGTAATTTCTTTTTGTTTACGTTTATGGGAATAAGGCGTAAGATAATGAGTATCTCTCATAGATTAAAAAAAAAACCTACAAGTTGGGTTTTGGAAAATTTTAAAAAGCCCCCAACGCAGAAAAGAAAAGCGAATATTTAAAAAGTGCAAAAAGGAATCCAAACACTACGCTGCAATTATTTTTTCTAGAGTGTACTAGTGTGCTGGATATCAGACCAAGAATTCCATAATCTTGCATATTTATATAGCTACCATGGGTGTTTCAAGTAAATACCCATTATGCGTATAAAACCCCTAACGCAGCTAGCACAAAAGAGCTGATGATCTTGAAACGGCTGAATTTGATAAAACATATCTAAGAACCATCGCTAGAAACAAAATAATACAAAACAAAACAAAAAAAAAACTGCATTCAAATCGGTTCACCCGTTTAAGCTACGGTGCCACAGACAGATGGGTGTTATAAGTTTGATCGCTATCTATGTGTTCACATAGCGGACAAACTTATAACACCCCACTTTTTGTTGCGTCAGGGTTAAAAATGAAACAATAAGCTGACAGAGAAGTTAAACAGAACTTATAAGTTCATGATATCTTAGACACATGAGTAATAGAAGAAGCTCCTACGGACGGCACAAAAATACATTTGTGCCAACCCCAAATAAATTTGGATAAAGGCAATGGATAAATGAATGGTGATACAGGCGATTCATAGCATAATATTCTGCATTGACGTCAAAACGACAGAATCTATATTCAGCTTTACTATTGAATGACCTCTATCCTCCTATTCTAGATACGGACTAAAAAGAGGACGGGGGAAGAGATGAGAAAAATCCATTTCAATTCCATCACTGGCATTTCATTGTGTGAATGATATCTGGGTCCCCCTGATAATATCAAGTTGAATATCAAAAGAATCTGTGTTACATCCTTACACCGTGTTATGCACATCATGGCGGCTCCGACGTCGTTCGTATATAATTAATTAATTGTTAAGCTCAAGTTTCCTTATTGTTTTCCTACTATATAAAAGATTTGATGTTAATTTACGTCTGACTAGGTGTTTTGTGGATGTAACAGGAAATATGAGAAATCTTATTTTGTGGCGTAAAGCCATAGATTAATACAGATGGTTCACTCCGCGAAAGCGACTCTTTCTACGACACAATAAAGTGCAATTCAGGTCTCACAGCGCTGATTACCTACAGTTATATTCACCTAGAAGTTGCCTCTCTTTCTAACGTAACTCTTATATCTTCTGACTACGTTACGCTCACTGAATTGGCCCGACAAGACGGGCCCGCCGCGTACTTGTAGCTTCATCGCTAAAATCAGGAGTGCACTTTCTGTACTAATCTGTGGTAAAGGAAATATTCACCTAGAAGTTGCCTCTATTTCTAACGTAACTCTTATATCTTCTGACTACGTTACGCTCACTGAATTGGCCCGACAAGACGGGCCCGCCGCGTACTTGTAGCTTCATCGCTAAAATCAGGAGTGCACCTTCTGTACTATTCTGTGGTAAAGGAAATAATATATTTAGTACATTACTGCCGCGGCCTGCAAAGTACTCACCTAAAGGTTAAGGTAAATAAATTCTGAGAATAATTTATCTATCTGAAAATTAATGTCTAGACTTCATAAAGTAGTCAATCAACCTGCCTAGCCTTTACCCAACTATGTTGGGGTCGGCTTCCAGTCTAACCGTATGCAGCTGAATAACGGTATTTTACATGAAGCGACTGCCTATCTGACCTCCACAACCCAGTTACTGGGTAACACGATACCTTGGTAAGACTGGTTGTCAGACTTTCGAGCTTCTGACTGTAACGACTGTCAAAGATCTACAAATGACAGCCGGTTCAAACGTGCTTTCTGAGGCACGGAGGGGTCTCGATTTTGTTATGAATGGTCACCCATCCACGGAACGACCTCGGCAAGCGTAGCTTAACCTTCGATCGGCCCATGCGGCTGTTGTTATTTAGCCACGATCAGTTGAATCCACGAGTCAGAATATTCTATTCATTATTATTATGATTAAAACGAAAACATCAGGCATCTATAAAACGGAAAATTAATATGAAGCATCAATAAATTCGCCATGTCACACCATGGTCTCGGCTTATATCTTTCTCTGACGTCACTGGATATAATAGGGCTCGTGGCTAAGTAATAACAGCCGCACACGCTTGTCGCGGTTTTTGTCTGTGGGTGGGTGACCATCTTTACATACCGAAACTCCTCCGTGCCTCGGAAAGCACGTTGAGCCGTTGGTCCCGGCTGTCATTTGTAGATCTTTGACAGTCGTTATGGGTCGTCAGAAGCCCCAAAGTCTGACAACCAGTCTTACCAAGGTATCGTGTTACCCAGTAACTGGGTTGTGGAGGTCAGATAAACAGTCGCTCCATGTTAAATACTGGTATTGAGCTGCATCCGGTTAGACGGAAGCCGACCTCAACATAGTTTGGAAAAGGCTAGGCAGATGATGAAGACTTGATAAAATAAGTATTCCTCTCTAATAAGTCAGAAAATTCATTATTATGATTAAAACCATAACATCGGACATCAATAAAAAAGAAAATTAATAACATCAATAAATAAAGAAGCCATGTCACACCATGGTCTCGGCTTTTATATCTTTCTCTGACGTCACTGGATATAATGACATCATAAAATACCATAGCCACTAACTCGTAGGAACGGCGAGCCAAAGTAAAATTATCCGCGGCTTCGCCCGCGTGGATGTCAGAAACTATCGCACGGGAACGTACTACTGTAGCATGAAAACCGGCCAAGTGCCTGTTGGACTACGCACAATGAAGGGTGAAGGGCTCCGTAGTTGGAATGAATTTAACATTGTAGTTGAAATACATGTTCTCCCATACACTCCAAATGCAATAAGTTTGTACGCACAATATTGATAGATTTACCATGTTATTTTAAGAGTGAGAGTGAAGTTCTTTTTTTCAAAATTTTAGGCTCAGTAGTTTCAGAGATAAGGCCCGGAATGGTCAATTTTCATCAATTTTCTTAAATATCTTTAAATGTATTTTAAAAATATAAAACAAAATATTTGAGATCCTCGTAACAGATACTTTCTTTTAATATATCACACGATACGGTTTGAATTTTTTTTTTCAATTTTCTTATTTGGCCCCCAAAAGTGACCCCCATGTTTAAAATAATTTATTTACGCGTTACACGTCCGTGTTTAGGTCACAGAAATACATACATATGTGTACCAAATTTCAACTTAATCGGTCCATTAGATTCGGAGAAAATTGACTGTGACAGAAGGACAGACAGACAAACACACGAGTGATCTTATAAGGGTTCCGTTTTTTTTTCTTTTGAGGTACGGAACCTTAAAAATTTCTTATGTCCTAACCTAGGTCATGGTCTATCCTTTTCCTCTGCCCGCGTTGCATCGCGTCGCCCGCCCGCGCTATTACTTCGTTTTCGCTTTGCATTTTTTCTTTTTTTTTTCTTTCTTTTTGCTCAGCTCTTAAAGGTCGTAGCATTATCTTAAATAGCCCTTAACTTTCCTCAAGAATTGGGCTGTCCAATGCAAAAAGATATTTTCAAATCCGACTGGCAGTTCCAGAGATTATCCCTTAAATACAAACTTACAAATATACAATTCTTATAAACATATAGATTATCCAGTGAAAGTCGAATGCAATGAAAATAAATACTGATAGTTTCTGCTATTAAACTTACAACTAAACGAATTTCTAATAATATTTTGTCTTCGAGTCACCATTATTATTGCGTTTTCTATCTTTCTGCTTCTATAAATTAACTGAAACATAATAGAGTAATAAAATAAACTTTCTTTTCTTTATTTAAACTTTCATTCAGGAAAACTATATCATCTATATCTTTACATTTTATAAAATAAAGTCGCTTTTCGTGTCTGTCTGTATGATCGCGTTGTTCTTCTAAACTACGCAACGGATTTTGATCCGGTTTTCACCACCATTTAGAGCATTTATTTCGGAAGGTTTATGTGTATTATACATTATTATTAAACTTACATTAATTTAATAAAGAAATCTCGACGTTTTGTCACGTCGTAAAAACCGTGCGAAGCAGAGTTGGGTCGCTAGATTGTAATAAATAAATCATAGTATGACGAATGAAATATCGCATTACGAGCAGAATAATGCATGAAGTTGCAATATTTTTTATCTCCTTAATGCATTTCAAATCGACATCTTTGATAGAGAACGATTGTCGAGCAATCAACGATAAGACTTCATCTAAATTAAGATCCCAGATAAATAGAAATAACTCCTAAGATCTTTGATAATAATCAATTCGAATACACAGTTATGCTTTCAGAACTATTACGTCAATAAAATATTTCAACATCTATAATAAATCCGGATATTTTTACCGCCACATTTTTCCTTGCGATCTATTTACGAAAAATTCTCCCGCATCGCAAAGGTAATTCTGTGCGCTGGCAACTCCGTCATCGACCGCAGTACGCCGCGAGCGGGGTGGGGGGCGTGCCGTCTGTCAAATCGAATTACGCTCTTGAGTTATATTTTCGCGATCATTTTCATTAGAAAAAAAAGCTTTTTCATGAATTAATTTACGCTGTAATAGTGTATTGGTCTATTCGCTAACGGTTTACAAACACGAAAGTTCCGACGCTGGCAGAATATCGTCTGTCCATTGCTTCGCGATCATGGCCATAGGGATTGCTATTTTTGTTTTGTAGCCCAGTTTTATTGTAAATATTGTTTTTAAGTGTTGAAATAGTGGTGCAGCGGTTTTTTATTTACTTCATTCACTGTGATCATCGACGGACCGTGAACGAGTTGCGTTTAGATGTTTTAGTTGCAAAAATACTTTCGAAATTTTGTCTTTGAGAAACTTATCGGTGCCAATAGCAAAAACAAAAACAGATTTGTGTTCTTAAACGCAGTGCCAAAGTGTTGAAAGTTTTATAGTGAATCAAGTGTAAAAAATCACCAAAATAAAACAAAATAAAAATATATTTATGATAATCCAAAGCATAATTTGAATTTCGAATAATCTTTTTTTTTAATCACGCGAATGAAGCGATGTGTTTTGACTGTGGTTTGAGTTAATTAATCATACTAAATGGCATTTTATTATAATAAATTGCTCTATATTAGTGTTATACGAGGATGAGGCGGGTTTTCGGTGTTTGTACTGACAGCTGGATGCTCTGCGGTCAGAATGTGAGGCGATAATCATTCCAGGCTGTCCTAGATGTTGTCTGTATGTCTGTTTCTTTTTAATTGTTTTTTTCTTTGACATCCTTAATTAGAAAAGAGTTTCAATACCATTATGTAACTATGGAATCAGTTTTAAAAATAAAAATGTAATCTATTGTCTTTTGTTATCTTTAAAAAAGAATTGCTGTGACCCGCGGTTTCATCCGCTTCGCTTGGCTGCTAAGGGTCGCCTTTAACTTCCTCAAGTATTGATCTATCAAATGCAAAAATTTTAAGACGACCCACCGACCAAATGCTTGCGAAGCTAACGGGGTATTCTTTCCCTCCCATACACAATAATCAGTCTGTTAGATTCTACAAACCTAAAAGTTTTTTTTTACAGCTGACTTCATTTTCAATCTTGCAACATTATTCCTGTCCTAGATAATCATCCTTATGTTCTGATTTAAATAGAAAATCAATCTAAAAATATTAATAATCTATACAGCATAGTTTAGGCACATTATTAATACAAGGAAAATTTTAAAAACAAATCAATATTATGGAAAAACAAAGAACAATAGAGTAGACTTTAATTATTATTTTATATGTAACAAACTTTTCTAAATATGGATGTTAATTTACCTGTTTGGTGGTTGTAAATTCTTTTTAATTTTATACTATTGCATGTATGTGTCATTATAGTTAATCATCTATAGCTTTATAGATGATTATGTCAAGCTAAATTCAGTGCATACTAATTTAGTCTATGGTTTTTGCATTATACCACAATTTAACTGCTCAATTGTTAAACGCAACTTACGTATAAGACGTTCTTAAGGCATAAACATAAACAGCCTATAATATTCCCACTGCTGGGACACATGCCTCCTCCCTGTGCGATGGAGCGGGCTGTACTCTACTATGTGGACCCAAAGCAGGTTGGTAGATTTCACATATCTTCGAATTTAGTATAAACTAAAGATGCCGTAAATAGTTGTTAGAGCGAATAGTCGAATACCGATTAATCGCCATTCCCTATGGCGGATAGTCGAATACTCGACATAAAAAAGGAGTTTATATGCAAATAATAATATTACACTTGTAGTATTGAATCAATCATTACTGTAATCTAAAAAAAAAACTAAGATTATGAGAAAAAAAAAACAAACAATGAAGTTAAAGAAACCAGTCCGATATTTTACTAATTTTAAATGCTGACAACCCTTTTCTTGTACGTAATATATTTTATTAAGTATGTTATACAGAACGATGTATTCCCCATATTTTTATTTTTAAATTATGTATGAATGTAGAAAAACTAGTTTTTGTACAGCATAATCTGCCCCTTTTAGACTTTAAATATTAAATTATTAATTAAAAAACCTAACTAATTAACGTCCATTACTGTTTTTTTAGCAAACTTTGTATATTCATGATATTAATACTAAGTGTGTTTTGTTTTTAAAGATAAATAAAATTTTAATTATTTTTAAGTTTATAGTTTTTCTGTTCATTAATAGTTTATTTTTATTTAGACAACTATTCATCAGATGTCGAATAATAGACACTTTTATTGAGTATTCGACGAATAAAAAAAGATGTCGAGTAATACCGAATAATAGCGAGTATTCGCGGCATCTCTAGTATAAACCTTATCCATCCTGCTAATAAGTTTAGAATTTTTTTCTGTACCAAAACTGACAGACATCAAAATTATTCTATGGTTAAAGATATTTGTAAAATCAGCTCTTAGAAGTCTTTCTATCTCTTCACTCCTTAAAGGTATAGAAACAGCTGCATAAAAATTAATGCAACTTAATTAAAAGTGTTTGTCTTATTTGTTTAATAGGATAGTATTCGAGTTTGGTGCCCAATAAATAAACTTTGATAGATGATAGTTCTATTTCTGTTCGAGTTTTATGTGTTTTTATTTGTACAAAATTAGGTGTGTATATTATATTTATAGTTTTTAATAGGTTTATATCTATATTTAATTAAATATTCCTCAATTCTCGCTATTGCACCTACCACTGTTTGTCTCTGCATCACCCAAAAGTTGACTGGTAGTAAATACTTATGGCATTAAGTCCGCCTGTACATTTTGTGTGCTGTAAATATTAAATAAATAAATAAACAAGCCATTCCTGACTCAACTTATATCTTCAGTTTTCGGGGCACTATTTAACATAACTGACAATATGACGAATCTATCAAAAAAAAAAAAAAGAATTGTCAAATTTTCACTACAGATGCGGTTTAATATAGCAAAAAATTATGAAAAAGAAAAAAAACATATAAAATTATTCTTAAACATATTAAAATGGCCCCTGAAATCCTTAACAAGTGTCTCTGTTCAATAAATCTAGGCTAATTTAGATATTGCACTGAATTTAGCTGTAAAAAATGTTTAACACTAAATCACTCTTGATGTTGTTGTTTATACTAAATAATTTGAGTGTTCACTTGTTCATGTTTTAGAACATATTGAGTGTAATTTAGATCATTTTCTTGATATGCGATGACAAAACTTAGATTTCATGTTCATGATTCGTTTAGTGCATCCATTATAGTGTTTGTGTGTACTTAAGTATACATACTGTGTAGCAGTATATTATGTTATGTTCTAAAGCAGTACCTATAGGCTACAATATTATTAAGTTTTAATGTGGTGCCCTAAAATCAGAAAGTTTATGTTCCTGTAATGTTTTTTATATCACTTTTTAACTTATTGGAAACGCCAGGAGGGGATGCTGAAATTTTATATACGATAGCGGTTTACGACTATCTCACCGAATGATTAGCACAGTACGCTTTCCATGACCACAATAGAAACAGGTTTTGTCTATTCTATTTTTTGTTATGGCAAGCAAAGCCGATGTCGACCATTCTGCCAATGTCTAAGTGAATTGGAAAAGCAAGTGTGTACCGCAAAAAAAAAAAAAAATTACTACCGTGCTACAATTGAACTGTAGAACTTGTGGGGTTAGTACTGGACTGAAACAAACAAAAAGATAAAATTACATAAATATTATAATTATTGTTAGAACATTAAACTCAAATAAATACCACATCCATATACACAGACTATTATGGGAAACAAATTATAATTTTATATTATTGTGACGGATGAAAATCATCAGCGCCACAAGCATTTCTGCACGCGTAGCATGACCACCGTAGAAATGGGTTTTGTCGACGGAAGAATAGACAAAATGACAGATAAACAATCACAATCTGTCATTTTGTGTATTCTTCCGTCGACAAAACCCATTTCTGTCATGCTACGCGTGCTGGAGAGGAATATAACAGGTTTTGTCGACGGAAGAATAGACAAAATGACAGATTGTGATTTGTTTATCCGTCATTTTGTCCCGTACCCGTAGAAAACCCGTTTTTATGGTTGTCATGCAACGCGTGCTGACTTTCCAAAATATTGATTTGCTTGTCAAATGAATCGTTGAAGTTTATCGAAGCCGCAACCAACACCCAGTCTTCGCCAAATAACTTAGTATGCCTAACCGCGCAGTATCCTCATTACACAGACCTAATGATCTAAGATTACGTCGGTACCTAATTGACTCACACGCATTGTCCCGTGAACGGTCACGGTGACCGTGCGCACACTTGTGAAGCAGTGTTAGAGATGATTAGCCAGTGGGGTACGTACAGCTTGAAAAAATCATGGGAAGAAGGGTCCAAAAGATTTTGGAGTTGACGCAAGTGTTAAAGACGTTAATTTGGCAGGTTTTAGTGAATAATTTTACATGATAACCCAAAAAAAGTTGCTGGGTAGTGTTAAAATATCCTCCAAATATAAAAGAGCCCCCTTTATAGTTGGGAGTCTAGGAGACTGCGAAAAGTGAGAGATGAGCAGGACTCATCCAGCTTTCCCAAACTATAGGCAAGGCCTCGCGTGTGACGACGCTGACCAATCAGGCTTAATCAAAATCAAAAGTAATTTATTTAAATTAGGCTGAGAATCGGCACTTTTTGAACGTGAATATTACATAAGACAATCCCCCGAAACGCCCACCTTTCACCACTTCCTAATGCTATAAGCTGGGAAGAAGTGGCGCAACACACTCTCTAGCAGCACAGGCAGTTGATGATAATTCTATTTATAAACCAAAAAAATCCTGACTCTAGACGAAGAAAGCATTTTTTGTCTTTTCGTGGTTACATATAAATCTCGACGTAGATCCTGGGTCAAAACTGTTCGGAAAAGCCCGTACGGCGTTTTCCTGAGCCAGAAAATGTGAAGACCACACACTGCGAAGTCTAAACCAAAAAAAATATGATAATAAAATACAGCTAAACAATAGCTGTACAAACAAACGCTTATCAGGTGCTTCCTTCAATGGCGGTCAAATCTTAGGAACAGTTCACACGAAACGTACAGCTTGGCAACAAAAGAGTTTGGAGAAAATTAGAGCGCCACCATCGCACTTAATGAGTAAAAGAATTTAAACAAATTGTTAAAATAAATGTGCAAAAAAAACCGCTGCTTCTGGGTGACTCAAAACCTAGCTAGCACTTGTTGGCAAAGTAGTGACATCATCATAGGCTGCAATAGGTAAAATTTTAGTTTAATTTGTCAACGCGTCATACTCTTTTTTTGCCAAGCTGTATAGTCAGATACACTACGATACAGATATGCCCACTAAGTAGGCTAGGGGACCTAAGCTGTGCCTATTGAGTCAATGTTGCTGGGAGTTCGGTGTTACAAAAATGAAAGTGTTTGAAAAATCAAGAAACTGCGTAACCCTAGATGAGAGTTAAAATGGCGGGTGTACCATAGCGAATTAAATTATACCAATTACCAAACAAATGTACCTAAAATGTACTATTTAGTACCTAGCTCTAAAAAATTTGTACCTCCTTCAGAACGAAATTATTTCGAAATTAAGGTACACCCGCCATATTGACATCAAGATGGCGGGTGTACTAAAATATTTTAATATTTAACCATTACTCATAAAATGTATTTACACTAAAAAATTGTACCTAAAATGTACCTCAAGTAAATAGAAACACACACTTGATTAGTGGGATAGTTCCTGAGAAATAAAACAACCGTGTCTCGGTTTACTTATGTTTATTATTATTATTATGTATTATTGATCTAGGTACATATTTATATATATTTTTGGGATAAATCTTGAATGGGGGGTGAAAAATCACGTTTTGCGGTAGGACTCAATGTAACGCACTCAAAACATCGTGCTGATGGATGGATTGAATAGTATGGAGGTCATGGTAGTGTTTACAGTAAAAATCTTACGTTAATAAAAACATGTATTAAAAAAAAAAACATGTGAAAAAGTTTAAACTTTGGCTCTTAATATCTCCGTAACTAGAAGGTTCCTAGGTATGGTCTAGTCTAGAACAACAAAATAATCGCAATGACGGGGAGAACAAGTACCTTTTGGCATCGTTAAAGGTCTTGTTACACCCTTTATACAGGGTGTCAGGGACATCGACGCGAAGCCTGTTACCATGGATTCAGTACATGATTCTGAACCCCCCTGCGTTGAATGAAATGCTGTTTCATACATTTTGACCGCGTAGGTAAAATAACCGACCCAAAATTTCAACGCAGGGGGTTCAGAATCATGTACTGAATCCATGGTAACAGGCGCATTGTACAATGTAGACGTAATGACTGCAACGGCATACGAACATTAAAATATGAACTAAGTAATACAATAGCTTTTGAACTGAATCAAACAGATGTAATTTGTCTTAAAGACATACCTCTGGAAATAACACAAAATACGAAATTCTTGGATTAATTGAGTTTTTACCGTCCGGCGGCGTTATTACAGACATCCACAATATTGGTCACTATCGGGCTCATTGTCGTCGTAATACTGAATGGAAATGTTTTGATGATCTTAATAATTTTATTACCAAAACTCCGAATTCACTTATCGCTAATTGCATTATGTATGGACGAAAATAAAGAGGTACCTAATAACTTTGACGCGTTATCATTCATGATTTATCCCAAAAATATATATAAATATGTACCTAGATCAATAATTAATAATAATAATAATAAACATAAGTAAACCGAGACACGGTTGTTTTATTTCTCAGGAACTATCCCACTGATCATGTGTGTGTTTCTATTTACTTGAGGTACATTTTAGGTACAATTTTTTAGTGTAAATACATTTTATGAGTAATGGTTAAATAATAAAATATTTTAGCACACCCGCCATCTTGATGTCAATATGGCGGGTGTACCTTAATTTCGAAATAATTTCGTTCTGAAGGAGGTACAAATTTTTTAGAGCTAGGTACTAAATAGTACATTTTAGGTACATTTGTTTGGTAATTGGTATAATTTAATTCGCTATGGTACACCCGCCATTTTGACTCTCATTAACCCTAGCACGTCCTTTCGTGCTTCCGTGCGAATATCGTTGACCGTTGACCAGACGGGGTACTTTTAGTATGAAGGCAAAGTTTGAGAAAAATGATTCGCCATCTCCCTGCGGACGACTCAAAACTTTATGACATTGTGGATTTGTCGCTACAACAATATTTAATGTCTATTAAAACATAATAAATGGCAGTTGATACTTGGAGCTTGGCGGACATTGTGGCTAAGTAATAACAGCCGCAGGGATCAATCCTTCAGGTTTAGCTACGTTTGCCGGGGTTGGTCCGTGGATGGGTGACCATCTTTATATACCGAGACTCCTCTGTGTCTCGGAAAGTACGTTAAAACTTTGGTCCCGGTTGTCATTCGTGGATCTTTGACAGTCGTTACGGTTCGTCAGAAGCCCGAAAGTCTGACAACAACTTTTACCAAGAGGTATCGTATTACCTAGTTACTGGATTGTGGAGGTCAGATAGGCAGTCGCTCCATGTAAAATACTGGTATTCAGCTGCATCTGATTAGACTGGAAGCCGACCCCAACATAGTTGGAAAAAGGATAGGCAGATTTTTGACAAAAGTAATAACACTCTAAAGCAATTACGAGTAGATCATACAATAAATCTATCTCGCTAATACGGTGGCTGACTGAGCGTGGTGTGAACCGTCTCTACATTTTGCAGCCACTAACTACGCACAAGCCGGCTGACTCAACCTCCAATTGTTCCGTAAATGTGATTGTTGTTTGTTTATTTACACAATGACGATAGTTGGAAGATAATAACATCGTGATTCTTGTGGTACTGGTACGCTGAATGGTGGCGTAGTAATGACCCTGGAGAAGATTGTCGATATCGCATGGCAAGGGTGTTGGGGCCTCGAGCGTATGCAAGCCAAAAGCGTACACCAAGAGATTATTATTACCTTCGGAAATTACATTGCCGAAGTCTTCATGTGAGTTTAATATGACGGCTTAGGACGGCTACTAAATAGTTACAGTTGATAAGAGTCTGCCGGACTTCTCTTCTCTGACGGGCGAAGGAGATGAAGTGTGTGCTGAATATTGAATAATCTCTTTGGAAACTGATAATGTTCCTGGACCGGGCGGTTGGCATAAACGAGTCTGTTATCCCAGGGGCTGCAGTCTCGACATACATGGCGATCGCTTTACGACTGTATTCGGTCGCAAAATCCTAATGGCGTCCCTAGATGGTCAAAATAGCTTCTCAAGCACGAAAAAATCACGTGCTTGTAAAGCAATTTTGACCGTCTACGGACTCAGGTCGAGATTGCAACCTTAGGACGAGCCATTCTCTCTTGTCGATGCAAACCTTTATGAGAATAGGGCATGCTGAGGTTAAAAGATTAATTCGTCATCAAGATTGCTAGCAGGGCTGACTGGTTCTACCGGGGTTGCGAAGAAGTCCGAATGGGATAACGTAGCCCCCGGCAACATGGCAACTGAAGGAACACGGGTGGGTTTTAGTCAGTATGAGTCTGACACGCCTTCCCGTTCCGCCCAGAGCAGGAGAAGTTATTTGATAATTTCACACCCAAAAAAAAGGGCTGACTGGTTAGGATTGGGAGCATCTTTTAATGCTCAATATCCCGCCTCCAAAAGTATTGAAGAAGACTACCATTCTTACTCCCGAAATTAATTATTCACCCTGAATAATCCTGATTCAAACTTGGACGTTACAATCCCAAACCAATAAACTTATCCATAGATTGAGTTTGCCCTCTTTTGTTCCCTGAGAGGCGTTTCGCAAGTGTCGTGAGCTTGTCAAAAACCCAATTCTGTCCAATTTGAAATTGAGATTGCCGAGTTCAGTGATTGGCTCGCGGATAGCACATCATTTGAACGATAATCGATATCATAAAGATTTTTACGTTGAGAAGCATCGTAGCGTGGTTATTGTTTTCATAACACACCGACTATTAATCGTTTTAATTATGTCATGTTTTATCGTATAATATCTGATAGAGATACCTCCAGACAACCTTTGGATGGAACTGGACTGAAATACATCGTGATGATCCATCCTCATACCTTCTCTGTATGAGAAGATTCCAATTGGTTTGTGAGGTTAAGTTTTGAAAGATATTGCTAATCCATATCTTTATAAGTTTGAAAAATTCATCTGCTTGACGACGTAACTACCGCAATGCACGTGGGTGAACTGTCAAAATGAAACCGATTGCGATCAATGGTCATTTTATTTGTGTTATGCAAGTACCCCGTAGAACAAGTCTTACATCCAAGAAATTCTTTATAACCTTAGAATCGAGTTACGAAAGCTTCGGTAACTTCTAGGCAAGCGTGCGTCATCGTCAACCGCATCAGCGCTTAAAATTTGGGAGCGATATTTCAAGTCCAAATTGAATTAAAGATATATCTCACTCTTCTTCCTAAACGCAATTACTGTACTGTAAGTGATTAGGAAGAAAGGACATCACCCATTATAACAGCACCACTTCAGCGCAGTAACGCCCCGGCATCGCCTCAAAAATCTAGTCGCCAACGCGCCGTAAGCAAGGTGACCGCTCGCTGCCGGCACTCCACCGGTGAGGTGACAGAGTCGTCGTTGGCGTCACCGCGCGGCCGGCGAAGTCACCGCGCGGACGGCCAGGCGCCGGCATGCATACCGCCTGCAGGCGTTTCTACGCCGGGGAGCGGGCTCCTCGCTTGAAGCGTGCTGTCGTCACCGGCGCGACGTGTGACAGCTCGCGGGCCGCTCATTGCCCGCAAGCTGTCCACTATTCTGTATAGCCATCGTAAAATAGTCTTTAATTCATTTGATTTAAAATCCTAACTTGAATGACAAGTTATTTGCCGTGTCAGAGCGGTGCGGGTATAATGTGCGATTTCTTGAAGAGTGGGGGCGCGTCTTCGTGGATGGCACTATCTATACAATTGGTCAATTTAGTTTTAGCCCATTCATAAAACAAATTTAGATGACACATCTACCTTTTATCTTTACTTTTAGGAGACTTATCGCCTCCCCCGCGCTATTACTTCGCTTCGCGTTCTTCCTGACTTTTATACTTTTTTCTCGGCTCCTATGGGTCATAGCGTGAGGTTTAGCCTATAAACCTTCCTCAAAAATAGAGGGCTATCAAATGTAATTTTTTTAAAGTGAAAACTTCTTTAGGCGCGTTGGACATTTTTGAGATGAGACTAAACCATTGATTTCGCGACACTGTGATGACACCTCATTTTTGTAAACGCGATTATGATCTTAATTTGTATTGTGTTACGGATCAATGTTCTATGCAAGTATTTTTACGTTAAAGGTTTCGGAAGTTTTTTTTTTTTTGTAAACGCGATTTTACTCTTTATTTATATAAGATTACGGACCAATGTTCTATACAAGTATTTTTCTTCCACCAAGGCGATCTTGGTCAAGTTTTCACTTCTGTCGTGTGCCACCACTTTTTTTTTTCAAGCTGACTGGTAGTTCCAGAGATTACAGCGCTCCAACAGAAAAAAAAAAACTTCCCAGCTTTATTAAATTAGTATAAATATCCGCTGTCACACGAACCACATCCGAACTCACACAAAAATCATAGAGCCACAGTTAACCTACATAACAGACATTTAATGGCATTATAAAATGTTATGTCGGACTGCGTTCTCTTTTAGGAGGAGGTCGGAAATTATGCCACGGGAATGTACTACCGGGATCAAAGTATGCTATGTCCTAATACAGGTCACGGCTTTCCTTTTTACCTGCATACAGTACAGCCGTAAAGCGAGCCGTCCACCACCAGCTAAATTAAACTAACTTAGTTTAGCTGGCGGTGGACGGCTTAAAAGCGCTGGCCAGACAATTTGTCCGCTACGATATCTAGAACGTATGGAAATCTATGGATTAAAGCGCATGTAGGACAAATAGACTCAGACATAGAGTTAGAGAAATAGAGCCGTCATCTGTCCGGTGGACAAATAGTCCATCGGCAGCTCAGCGCTAAAGCTTTGGTTTGCTAGTGAAGCGGCTCCGTCATAATATTTTATCGGCTGTTATGACAATCTGTCGTTTTCACCACTATTTGACATTGACAGATGTCAAATCAATCATTGGCCGTTTTGCGTGGATGTCACGCATATTTTCCCCCAAATTTGTTATTTACGTGTTTTTATTTTTTTATTATCTTTCTTTGCTTCATGTTTACTGCAAATAAACGTATTTTCTTTCTTTCTTTTTCAAAAACGCTCTGTATTTGAACAGCCGTTATTGTGCAAAAGTCCAAACCGAACAATAAACCGCTGGTATTAAAAAATACTTCAAATTAGATCATGACACTTTGTGAACTAACTATAAAGCAGATACTATATAATTTTTATTACCATTATCTTCGCCGTAAAAAGAAATTACCTAAACTATTGGCGCCTTGGAGCCTTCTCCCCGACGCTCACTCCGCGAGCAGTACCCTGCGAGCCAGATAAGGAGTTAATTTGGAGGTATTATAGGTAACAGACAAACCGACAAACAGAAATAGTTACTTTTGCATCTAAAATATTAGTATGGATATTTACATATACATTTTATTGTGGCCTCTGCATGCCATGATGACCCGAAAGAAAGTATCTACGGAAATATAAACATGGTCGCGTTTTGAAACGGGTTTTTGTTGTAATAATGACCTAGTCGGACAGATAAGCGTGTGACTTGGTCGTATAGACGTCTGTGAGCAACATAGTCAATAATCTGCGGGAAAATACATCTAGATGCAGATTGATCAAACTTTTAGACTGTGTAGGGTTTATTGGTAGAGTTATTCCTGTCTGTACTATATATTGCTTCCCTGCACGGCAAAATAGGGATGCAAGAAGTGCCAAATAGTATCGATATGTAGCGTACCGATATTATTATTTTTTTAATTGATCATCGAAAAAATAAAACATCGATATAATTATTTCGGGGAAATTTTCAGAAAAATATTTGTAATTTATGAAATTCTTTATCAAACTAGGAACATCATTTCTGATGAGTCTACTTTTTTACGGCTCTGAATTGAAGCGGTTTTTAGCTTCGATCAACAATACCAACGAAGGGTTATAGCAAAAGAATCTCCTTTTTTTAGTCTTGTGTTTTAGTCAGTGGCGATAACGGTGTCGCTATTGGAATCATATAGTACTAAGTCTACCTACCTGCGACTTCGTCTGCGATCCAGGATGAAAAGTAGCCTAAGTATGTCCTTCAGGTCATGGTCTACCCTTGTGCCAAATATCCAAATCAGTTCAGGCGTTTTAGCGTGAAAGCGTAACAAACAAACAAAACTCACTTTTGCATTTATAATATTAGGATTTCATACATTTTCGATACTTGATCATTATTTTATATCAATATATCGAAATAATAGATAACGCCGAAAAATATCGATAGATCGAACAAAAAATATCGTTGGTTCGATATTTTTTCTAAAGAATGAAAGAAAAATTATTTATTGGGACGCACACAGAAGATCACAAATTAAACTTTACACAATCATGGAAACATTTATTTTAAAAAAACAAAGTGAAATGAAAATAAGACCGAAAGCCTCCTCCTATCTCAGCATGAAGCTGCGACATTTAAAACCGGCATACATGTTGGCCAAGCCTCAGCCAATGCGAGCCTAGGCAAATTGATTCGAGTGCTACGGTCTACATGTTGGTCAAGTACGAAAGAGATCAATGCCAACTGCCAATGTTCACGAGTTTTTGAGGAGCTATACACATGTTGCTCGTAATTGTCGAGTGCAGGCGAGCGCCTTCAGAAAAACCGACACTGTTCCGAAGTGAGATGAGTCGTGGCGAGCGATCCCGAGTGGTGGCAAGGCACGCCAAACGAACCGTATACACGTTGCCGCTCGCCTGCACTCGGCCAGCTAAGCGAGCATTGACGAGCAGTGGCGAGGCTAGACAAATGAGCTGTCTATACGTTGGTACTCGCCTTCGCTCTGCAAGCTATGACCAACATGTATTGCCGGCTTAGAGATAAGTGTCGCAACGCTGGTATTCTGGTAGTGCTACAAGCCTAGGGCAAAATCCTCTTATAAGTACGGAACCGCACGAGCATTGATCACTACGCTTGCTCATTGCTTGGGTCTTCTATATGCTAATTCATCATTCTTCCATTATCACAATTTATTTGGTGTCGGCAAAGCATGTCTTCTTCACTTTTGCTAATTTTGCTGCACGATTATGAATCCAGCTCTTCATTGGATATTTTTTTACATAAGTACTGACAAACCACATTAAAGCCTCGTGCAGACGAGCGCGACGCGACTCTAACAAAACGATATCTAAGAAAAATTCACCATAGAACTATTACCGGTTTTGCGTCGCGCTAGTTTGCACGAGGCTTAATATTTGGTTCATCCGTTCCGAAGCTACATTGCCAATTTGTCACAGACAGTCTTCAAACTTCTTACTTAACAACCCTTTTTTTGCGTTGCGTCTTTAACTTCCTAACATCAAACACCACTTAAAAACAATACACTTTTCTAATTCGGTTAACAGTACCGAGATAAGCGTCGTTAACCCCTCTTGGATGTTATCTCACAGATACTGCCAAGTGCCCAACGTAGTTAGCGAGATGATAACACTCGAGTGGCTAAGGTAGATTATAGACAATTGTTTGTTGTAAGTACCTTTGAGTAGTTTGTGTAGATTTATAGAGGTTTTTGAAAGATAGGAGATATGGAATAGTTGTGTTCGGTTTCTTGGTGAGATCGGTAAGATTCCATAAGATTCGACCGATTAGTAGTGTTAAATAGAGTAGATCACGGTTTTAATTTGTTATGCCGAGAAGAACTGGGGTAAATTTGGTATAATTATTTAGTAGAGCTCCACAACTGTTAGCTCACACACTGGATTTTCAATGCTCTGTTTAGCACCGAGAGCTGAAAATCCAGTGTGCGATAAAATGCCGCCGCGATATTTTTACGTCCGTGCGAACGTAGGCTTATAGTCTGACCGACACGGCTGTACCGCGCCATAAGAATGCGCGACGAGGTAGGGGACGCGTTGACGAATCAGCGGCGGGGCGCCTGTGATCATTGAGGAATGATCAGACTACACTGCCCCCCGTCTCGCCGCGCGCGGTGCAGCGGTCTCGGTCAAACTATAGCCAATGTGTAAGAACTGTTTTTGGAAGAAGTATTGCTGTGGTCCGGTGTGAAGGGTATAAAGTGCCAGACTGCTAGTTGAGTTGTAGACGCATGTGAAATTCCACCAGGGTAGTTGTTGGTACTGCAGGACTGCAGGTGTTCGTAGAGGGTTGTGCTCCTAACGATTTCAAGAGTTAATCTGGCACAAGTTTTTTAATCATTTTTACACGTAAAAAAAATTAAAATCTGAGAAGAAAGGCCGAAACAAACTCAGAGGTTACAGACTCTTTTAAAGTCCAGACATAAATTTTGTTTAGATCACGTGAAGACCGTGTAGATTAGTGTCTGAAATGGTCTTCCAGCCAACGCAAGCATTTATTAAATCGTTTTTAGATCAGAAGATTTACTTTTACCTGCAATATTTTAAAAATCCTAATATAGTTCTAATAGTATTCTTTAATTGTTTACAGGGATCCCCACACGGTTCGGTGATGTCGTGTCAGTCGCTCGCCGCTCGCGCGTTCGCCGAGCCCGATAAGGACATGACGCACTGCAGTGGCTTCCACCGGTAAGATCTTCACTATAAAAAAACTTAAATATCATGACATCACGGTTGGTTTCCCCAAAGAGTTAGATAGAGGTGTACTTATAGTACACCAACATGCGGCGCTCGACAGTCTACAACATAACGTGACTCTGTCAAGCGCCGCCAGTCATGTTTAAGTCCCATGTCATAGGGGGGAGCCTTTAGAGGTATGAGGAACAGGGTATAAAGTTCACTTATCCTCTATAGAAAAGGGAGGATCCTCCGAACAAGACGAATATCGTGTCTGGCGGGAAACTGCCCAACGATGGATGTCGAGGAAGTTATATATATGGTGTTCGCGCGGTAAACTCTAATTAATATGTGATGTCTTTGGTGCGTAGTTCGTATGTGACGATGCAGATGCTGCCACAAGCCTATTGGACATCAATCAGGCATAAATGCAGATGCAAAAACCCAATAACACTTGAACCGAGGACCTCATGCTCAACTGTAGCGCTTAAGACCACTAGACCAACAATGCAGTCGTTGACATGTGTCAATAATCGCAAAAATGACCTACGTGCGCATGTCTGCGCCTTTGCATATTCTTTGATCGACGTTTCAGCGCCGCGCGATTTTTACGTATTCGATAATAAGAACAGGTGCGCGGGAGTAGGGCGTTTGACTCCGTCCATATATAAGGTCATTGAGGCCTGTATACACCTTACTTAAGACGCAGATATATACCAGTGACCTTGAGTGGTTAGCTTGCGTGTTCGTGAGCTCACGCAACGCGTCGTACGTCCAGCCAGTAATAGGCCTCTCCCATCAAGGAGCGCTGTCCTAAATTAAACGCATTATTAATTTAATATACATAAAACAAAAGGTATTTTAATAAAACACGTATAGGTACTAAACGATCATTAATTAAATTATCTTTCAATTAAAACTGAGAATCACGAAAAATCTATATTTTGCGTGATTCTCAGTTTTTTTATCCGCGTTAGACATAACTTTACAAATTAATTTCACTATGTAATATAAATATAATCTAAAATATTCACATATTTAGTTATAAGGAAAAAGCTCTAATTTAACATATATTTTTTCCAAATCATTAACACTACTCGTTTAGACGTGATCTTCAGTAAAAAATCATTAAAGGTCGGTTATCGTCACCTTAATGGCCTGTGATTGGAGAGCCCTATTCCCAGCAGTGGACTTCTATAGACCGATGAAGATGTAGTATAGTATTTCATACAATAAAAACCCAATGTTTTGTGTTTCCAGATCAGTGCGGTTCAGTTCTGACTCTCGGAGCTCCACCAGAGCCTCCAATGATCCGGAGAATAAAAGGGAGACACCTGGTAAGTCCATTGTTGTTACCCAACATTACCCAACCGAGTTTGATACGGTTTTCATAATAGTTTATACAATTTATTCTTGAAGGTTTTTGTGTCAAAAACATTTTTGCTAAAAAAAAAATCGACTTCCTAACTACAAAGTGAATAAATAACTTTAATTTCTGAAGTCGGTAACAATTGGAATTTTTATGAAATTCTGAAAGATAAAAATGGTTACTGTGGGTCATACTTAGAAGATAGACATAAATGTCATTGCGGACTTTTTTGTTGAACTTTTTAAGATATTCAATCCTGTAGAACATAAATTTGATGTATCTCTAACGGTTTACGTGGCGCACGCCAGTAAAGCTCCCAGTCGGCATGATTTTTTCCGACATCTTCGACAATAATCGTCATTTTTCAGCCAATTTACACAAAACTTTAACAAATTATACACCAAAACCTTCCGCAAGAATCCCTCCGTCATTTGGTGAACTGTTTGAAAACCCATTCGGTAGTTTTTGAGTTTATCGCCTTCAGACAGACAGACGCGGCGGGGGACTTTGTTTTATAATATGTAAGGGTGGATATAAAAGCAGGCGTGGCTCGCTAGATTATAAAAACCATGAACTTCTTTTTGAAACTACCGTTTTTTAATTCCAGGCTCCATATCCCTGACGGCGCTGACGGTAACCCCTGTGACGTCACAGGGCTCGGCTATGAGCCAATCAGCGCCCTCCGCGTCAGCCACATATGACGTCGATGATACGGTAAGATAATCACACCATATTAGTTCTTCAGAGGCTTTTAAAAGCCTGACAGTCTTCTTATTGCATAATCAGCTTATAATGTTCCCACTGCTGGGACACAGGAGAGAGAGAGGGAGTCACCAGTCACCATTACCACTGGGCTACCACATGTTGACTTACGAGTAGTAGGTCGTAGGTTTGAACCTTTAAGTACGTTTTGTAAATTGATTTAGCTAAAATGATGTAAACTTTTTCCAATCTTGTTCTACTGAGAAAAAATGTAGATTTTAATTTTAGCTTATTTTAATTGTATGACTGAATAATTGACTGCCTCGTTGGTCTAGTGGTCGCAAGCGCTACTGCTGAGCATGAGGTCCTGGGTTCGATTCCCAGGTCGGGCAAAGTGTTATTGGGTTTTTCTATCTGAAATTTCTCAGTAGCAGCCAAAACTTCGAAGATATGTGACATCTATTAACCCGCACTGGGCCCGCGTGGTGGATTACGGCCCACTCCCTCTCGAAGAGAGGATGTCATTATCCCAGCAGTGGGGGAAACATTATAGGCTGATTATGCTATGCAGCTTGAAATTCAACAGCAGAATAAAAAGAATGCTTTTAAATTAAAGTTTTGTCTTAGTTGTTACCATAATTAACTCCCATTTGATAGTGCAAAGGACGGCTACCTAATGTAAATATGCAGTTCATATGCTTCCAGCCCGTGCCGCCGGTGCCATCCTGCCGGTTCCCTAAACTCGAAGAGTGCGCCCATTTCCACTACGAACGCGTATCACTCGGGGGACTGAGCATAGAGACTGTTAGATGCGAGGACAAGTGCCAGGACTCTATAGACGAAGGTGAGAGAGAAGTCTATGTCTAATAATGGGTCTAATGGTCTTTATACCATGGTCCATCCTGGTACACAGTGGCCCATGCTGGCTCAAGTGTCCCTCTACACGATGGCCCATGCTGACTCGAGTCATGATGGTACATTAGTTTTTACACAGTGGCCGATGCTGGTCAAGGAGTCTTTACACAATGGCTCATGCTGGCTCAAGAGTTATGCCGGTACAATAGTCTTTACACAGTGGTCGATGCTGGCCAAGGAGTCTTTACACAAAATGGCTCATGCTGGCTCA
This sequence comes from Omphaloscelis lunosa, assembly GCA_916610215.1. NCBI lineage: Eukaryota > Metazoa > Arthropoda > Insecta > Lepidoptera > Noctuidae > Omphaloscelis > Omphaloscelis lunosa. Next base: position 10,646,728 of record OU744273.1, on the reverse strand, counting down.
AGAGTCGTGATGGTACAAGAGTATACAGTGGCCGATGCTAGCCAAGGTGTCTTTATACAAAACAACAGACTTCAAAAGACCATCAAAGACAGAAACCTATGGCATTAAGTCTGCCTATGTACATTTCTGTGCTTGAAGTATTAAATAAATAAACAAGTTTAATTTTTTTTCACTTTAAGCAGTGGTTTACAGTATTCCTGTTTTTTATGTCCCTCGGGTATCATCGGGTTTCCGAATACAAACGTCACATACATCAATTATTAGATTTATCGTGTATAATAATTTGAATTCAGAACTAAGTACTTTATTGTTGTTTTGTTTTGATTTCCGTGTGAACTATATTGAGCTGTAAAACTGTTTTCGTGCCTGCGGCTTCAGCAGCTTTCCTCCCATTTTTTAAAATAAATTACATTAAGTTAAAAGAGTATTAACAACTCTATATACTTCCAAGTCGATTGAGAGCGTCCGGTCTGCACCAAGTGCAAAGGGCAACTGATAGAAATCCGACGACTGACGAAACACGAAGTTTGCCGAGGGACATTAAGAACATAGTTTTTCTGTACATTGACTTACAAGCCCTTTACGCAGAGGTCCATTGCTTTAAATCATTTCTTTAATCTTTCCAGGTTGGATATGTCTCAAGGTCCGTTCACACGTGAACTCGTCGTGCGAGGAGAGTAGCGAGAGTCGAACTCTTAGTAGCAGTTGGACGGAAGCGAGTGACGTCCGCGAGTGGACGTTAACTAGAAACAGGGATAATCTGCTGCAACTCGACGATATGCTGCATAGGTAAGAAGTAATTTTTAATCGACTTCCAAAAGGAGGAGGTTCTCAATTCGATTGTATGCTTGTTACGCGATTACTCCGCCAATTATGAATTGATTTTGATGGTTCTTTTTTTGGTGGGTCATACTTCAGAGGTGGTCCCGAATAAATTGTATTAACTTTGCTTGGGTAGCTTTTGAGTTAGCTTTAATAACACGTATTTTTTCCCACTTAGTATATGGATGACGTGATAAGTTCCTGTCACTGTTATTTACATAGCAGGTGGTGGTATTTGAATTTGTGTGGGATAGGTACCACAAGAAAAAATTGAAAAATAAAAACTTTTTACAAAAAACAACCGACTTCCAAAAAAAACACTAAGAAGTGAATAATAACTTTAATTTCGGAAGTCGATGGCAAAAAACGAAAATTTATAACCAAAGACACCGACTTCCGAAATTAAAGTTATTTTTCACTTTGTAGTGTTTTTTTTTTTGAAGTCGGTTTTTTTTTTTCTTGCGTTGGTATGAAATATTGGGTCTAAAAGATCCATCTCGTAGTCCAAATCTATTGGCTTGTGGTGGCCCAGGAGTTCCTCTACAGAGTGGCCCACGCTGGCTTCTATACACAGTTTGCCATGCTGAACCCCTCCCATGCTGGCCCAAGAGCCTTCTATTTAGTGCCTCACGCTGGTCCAGGCCCTCTCCACATAGGGGCCTTTGCTTGTCAGTCAATATTTGCTAATCAGTAAGGCGGTAGAATTCTAAGTATTTTAATAACATAACATCACGCCTTGTTTCCCCGAAGGGTTGGGCAGAGGTGTCCCTGTAGCAGGCACACCCACATTTCGCCAGTTATGTTTAAGTCCCATGTAATAGGCGGCGAGCCTATTGCCATCAACCGGGCACAAATCCAGACTCCGAGCTGCTACTGAGAAATTTTAGATAGAAAAACCCAATAACTGTTTGCTCGACCCGGGAATCGAACCCAGGACCTCATACTTAGCAGTAGCGCTTGCGACCACTAGACCAACGAGGCAGTCGAAGTATTTTAATACACCCTGTTAAATCCACTAATATCCATTTAATTAACTTTCCAGATGCATATATGACCGAAAAGTCTCAGGCCTACCGAATCTCCGCGAGAAGATCTCACCAGCCCTCAATCGCTCTGAATCTGAATACCAGCGTCTAATATCTGACTATGTGCACCATCTGTCCATCATAGCCGACGACTCTATCAACTGCGGGCCCGTGCTCAACTGGCTTCAAATGGACAACAAAGGTAAGAAAAAAGGTATTTGTACTAAAAAAAAAACTGTGGACTATGTGTGCCGAAGTGACCCTATAAATAGTGGCCCATGTTGGCCCATGTAACCATGCATACAGTGGTTTATATTGGTCCATGTAACCATGCATACAGTGGGCCATGTTGGCCCATGTTACCGTTTACACAGTGGGCCATGCTGGCCCATGTGACCATGCATACAGTGGGCCATGTTGGCCCATGTTACCCTATACACAGTGGTTCATGTTGGGGTCATTTTTTTTTCATGAAGACTGTATGGCTGGCTAGTAACTATTGTGCGTCATCAACATTTCAGCCGAGAGACCTCCATTTTTGGACATAGGCCTCCCCTAAGCATAGTCATCTAAGTATAAATAAATAAAATTGTCCTAAAAAGCTTTTCAATATAGTTAATTGATTCAGGCGTGACCTTGCGGAAATCTATTATAAAATACAATAGACGTGGATATATTTAGTAACCTGTTTCGCTTAGCTATTTCTTAAGAGTCTTAAAAAATACCCTGAAAGAAATCGACACGTGTTTCGCCTCTCAACGAGGCATCCTCAGGATGACGATTGACTTGTCGCGAACTCGAACACGGCGTGTTGCCGCACCGAGCTCTGACCGCAGAGAGGAGGAGGGTTTTTTATGGCTCTTTAGAAACAGCTAAGCGGAACATTTTACTAAATGTATCCACATATATTGTATTTCATTGTAAGCTTTTAATAGTAAGAGACATAATACTAAAATCTTACTTTTTTTTCCTTTATGATCATGCTGACTAGAAATCAAAACGTCTACGCCAAGTATTGCCTAAACCTTATATTGACTAGGAAGCACAATGCCTACCTTGCAATATAACGATGTAGCATTTGAACCAAACCTTATAATGAATAAGGTGCTGATCATCTTTTAGCTACCATGGCTTATTTAAATTTGATTTTTTAATTATTTGATTTTTTATTACGGACGATTTTATCGTTCTGCATCGTTCTCACATTTTTAACTTTAACATGAATGATGTAACCATATTGTGATTTAAAAGAGTGTCCATGGAGTTTCTTGCCCGTTCTTCTCCATAGGTATTTACTACGCTTTGGAATGGGCAACTAGCTTCATCTTTCTGACTGACCGACCCCTTGACAATTCAAAAGTGCCTGTAATTGGTTTATTTGAAATAAACGCTTTGAGTTTAGTTTGAGTGCCCGATAGTCTCGAATCGCATCAGGCGTCCTGCCATCCAAGGCAATGATCGAGTTACTTCCACACATTAGTGAACATTTGCCGGCAGTCCCACACCGCTATACTGACCCGTGTCGCGTCGCCGGCAGACCACAGCCTAAACTCTGACTACGGATCTACAGATTAGCAGGCGGCCGTTCATGTCTACATAACATCAAAATTATTAAAAAAATATATATATTTGCCAATTCAGTTTAGCGAAAGTTAGATTTAAATCCAAATTAAAAAAATTAGTTTCATGTAATTTGCTTTAAATTAATGCTTTTTAGGAACAACATTGCTTGGTAGTCATTTTGATCTCTAGGCGATTTACTACTTAGAATTTATTGCATTTTATGCATTTTACTTGTCAAACATTTTGATCTCTAGGCGATTTACAGCTTAGGCAATTTGCTGTTGGGCACGCCACAATTGCGGCGATAAGACCCCTCTTTGAGGAGTGGCTAGAGAGGCGCCACGGCGTCCTCACCTTCCGCCTGACGCAGGTCCTCACCGGACACGGCAGTTTCGGGAGGTTCCTGCACAGGATAAGGCGGGAGGAAACGCCCGGGTGTCACCATTGTGTGGATCGCCCGGAGGACACGGTGGAGCATACGGTGGAGGTCTGCCCAGCTTGGGCGGAGCATCGCCGTGTCCTCGTGGAGGCGATCGGCGGCGGTGATCTCTCGCGCCCGGCCCTGGTTCGGGCCATGGTACGGAGCGAGAGGACATGGGAGGCCGTCACCTCCGCGTGCGAAGCGGTAATGCTCGCGAAGGAGGAGGCGGAACGCGTGAGGGAGAGGCAAATTTCGCGCCCTCACGCCCCTAACCGCCGCAGGAGGAGACGCCCAGGGCGTCGGGAATCGCGGGGCGATTTCCGGCCACCGTAGGCGCGGGCTTGCGGGCGGTGAGCAATGGGTGGCTCACCGTCCGATAAGGACCAGGCCCGGGTCGACGGCGCGTTGTGTTCCACGCGCGCCTCAAAGAGATGTCAGCAGATTCGAAGGGGTCCACTAGGGCCGATGCCTGCCGGGGTTGCGAAGAAAACCGAAAGGGAGATCGTGGCCCCCGGCAACAGGGCAGCCGAAGGAACACGGGTGGGTTTTAGTCAGTAAGAGTCTGACACGCCCTCCCGCTCCGCCCAGAGCGGGAGAAGTTATTTGATGATTTCCCACCCTCAAAAAAAAAAAAAAAAAAAAGGCAATTTGCTGTATAGACATTGATTTTAGGCATTTTGCTTAGTAGACGAATTGAAAGTCAGACACTCTGATCATATATGCTTTTTTTCTCCCTCAGGTCATAAGCTGCTGGTAGCGAATGAAGACTCGTCCTCAATCAACACGCCGGCTGTAGCGGCCGCTTATTCCGTCAGGAAATACGTGTCACAGGTAATAACTAAGTTTGTTTCTAAGCTATTATTTATTTTCACATGCTGGTAGGCTTGCCAGGTGGCCGGGAAAACCGGGAATGTCAATCAAAAAAAAAATTCACATGAACTTACATGGGCTTATGAAACGTCAGAAGCTAGGTGCACGGTTCCAATTGGTCGTTTCCTATGGAGAAGAGCCGGCAAAAAACTCCACGGTTACTCTTTTAAAAATAATTTGTTTTTACAATTTTTTCAAATAACAGTGTGACTAAGGTATGGGAGGACAGTGTAGGTCTTTCAATAAGTACCAGGTACTTAAGAAAATAGAAAATTTTCAACAAATCTACAGTCCACTAAGCTTACAGCGTTCTCACATTCACAAAATAGAAAAGAATCTATACAAAAGATACATAAATTAATAAAAATAAAAACCTATTTTAATTAAACGCTTGCTATTGCAGCTGTAATAAATCTGAATAATTATAATGAATGTCTCGGAATTTTCCGTCTTGTCCCGTGTCCAGTAATAAGACTACAGTCCCGGATATCGAACATCTATTATAGTTCAAGCAATGGCATGTAAAATTTAATCAGAGAGGCAATCGGATGGCGAGTGGTAATCTGGGTCTTGAAGTGATACTGAACCCCCCCGTACCGTCCGAAAATTTGAAATTCGAGGGACTGCACTGCGGATCGACCTTAAACTAAAAAAAAAACTTTGGCACTCCGGGAGTGCCGACAGAAGTGAAATCTAAAAAATACTTCCAAAACCTTTAAAGTAAAAATACTTGCATAGAACATTGATCCGTAACGTAATATAAATAAAGAGCACAATCGCGTTTATAAAAATGAGGTGTCGGTAACGGTGTAGCGAGTTCAATTGTTTTTTCCCCATCTCAAAATGCCCAACGCGTCTAATGAAGGTTTCACTTAAAAAAAAAAAGCTACCTACATTTGAAGTATAACCTTTATGATTATGTTGTTACTCGATTTTTTAATATTATTTAACTGTTTTTATTTTTCAGGCACGTGACGAAATAAGTTTTGAAGTAGGTGACATGATATCGATCATCGATATGCCTGGTAAGTTTTACTTTATCAATGTAAATCTATGGACAATTTATTTATCAGTTCTTCTTTTCGTGTGGTTAGTGACTAACCTGGTGTCAGGGTTTTAAAGCCGCCCATGGGCCTCTGACTTGGCTCCACATGCCGTCGAGAAATATCTCTCAGGCATGCCGGTTTCCTCACGATGTTTTCCTTCACCGATTTTGAAGCAAGTGATAATTATACAATACGCACATGAATCTGGAAAGTCAGAGGTGCGTGCCTTGGATTCGAACTCCAGACCTATGATTTGGTAGTCCGACGGTTACTGTTTATCACCACTACAACTAGAGTACCTCATGAATTATTTAAAAAAAATATATATATAAATGTTACCATATTAAAGAACAAGTCTTCCTCTTTCAAATGCCGTTGAGTTTGCTCAAATATTTTTTTTTTTTCGCTGAGACATCGTGTTTTGAAGATCTTTTATCACGTCTATGATCTCAATTGATTTTCAGGTGTACGAAAATTTACAAAGATGAGAACTTCAAAACACGATATCTCAGCGAAAAAAAAAAATATTTGAGCAAACTCAATGGCATTTGAAAGAGGAAGACTTGTTCTTCGTTCGACGTGATAGAGCGATTCTGAGGCCAGATTCGGATTCAGCGCATCGAAAACCTTCGGAAATGTGTAGTCTAGTTTCTGGTTAAGAAGTTTGGTTAAATTTTGTTAGCCTGTGTAATTATGGCCCGAATTTAAAAAAAAACAGTAATCAAAATAAAATTGTACCTATTCATTTACGACTTCAGGTTAGCCCAAAGTACCCCTTTTTTGTAATAAAATTTTGCGTTTTACAAAATAACGTGACGTTCTGGAATTTTTTGAGTATTTTTTTAGTTTTCAGAACACCTAAATACATAGAAATGAAAGAGAAAGAAAGAAAAATTGTTTATTCTGCACAAACTAAACGCACATGCCAAAAAATATAACTTAAATGTACTTACACAAATCTTCAATCATGAAATCAGTTGAAAACATCCAGACAGCATTTTTGTCGCAGACTTGTGTTATGAATGACAATTACACTTGAAACGTGACATGTGCATAACCATTCCGTCCCAAAACTACAGCACTACAAGGTTCTTTTGACGAGTGGCCAAAATCGGAACTAACGCTTCCATCTTGTTTGTTCAATACAATTACTATGACAATTTCACAAATGTTCACCGACAACGCCCCCCTGTCAATGTCATTCAGGCGCCGAAAGATCGTTGTAGCACAGTATTAACTGTTCTTAATGTCCCTCGGCAAACTTCGTGTTTCGTCAGTCGTCGGATTTCTATCAGTTGCCCTTTGCACTTGGTGCAGACCGGACGCTCTCAATCGATTTGGAAGTATATAGAGTTGTTAATACTCTTTTAACTTAATGTAATTTATTTTAAAAATGGGAGGAAAGCCGCTAAAGTCACAGACACGAAAACAGTTTTACAGCTCAATATAATTCACACGGAAATCAAATCAAAACAAAACAACAATAAAGTACTTAGTTCTGAATTCAAATTATTATACACGATAAATCTAATAATTGAGGGACATGGAAATTAGCATTCGTTTGTATTCGGAAATGCGATGATTCCCGAGGCATATTAAGAAAATAGTCAGCATGTACGTGCCTTTATGTAAGAAATGTTTTGGAATACACTAATCTACCATACTTTGTATATTAATGGCTCCAAGCTCTGTCAGGTCCGGCGGAGTCGCTGTGGTGGCGAGGCAAGCGCGGATTCCGCGTCGGGTTCTTCCCGCACCACTGTGTCGCTGTCATTGGCGACAAGGTGCCCAGACATATGACGCAGCCGCCGCCTATCGTGGGGTAAGTGAAATGAAATGAGGTTAAAAACTGAAAGCTCATAACAGGTGGCAGCACTGTTGTACGTCTCTAAACCGCCATTGTTGTGTTTATGTTTACTTTTGTGTCGATCACAAATTGTACGAAAACTAGATAAATATGTATGAGACTTGTAGTGTAGCACTATTACAAGTCGAGCTAAGGACAGGGGAAGCGTCTACCGCTGGTAAAAAAGCAGCTTTACTGGAAAAGCCAATAAATTATGAACGTTTTATTATTTATAGGTTATTTTGTGTTTGTTGACTTTAAGTTCGTTTTTTAGTTAAAGACTGGAGGCGTACGATAGAAATAAACTGATCAAAGTTGAAAACCAACTCGGGCATTATCTTCCTGACCGAAAAACCTCAGAGATAGCTAGCTTCTAGCACTGATCTAATATGATAATATAAACACACACATACTTTACTATAATTTACATAATATCACATCACAAGTACCTGTATGTAATGAAAACAGACTCAGTTCTCTTGGGAGCATCACCTATAAACCACTTTCTCCCATAAAAGGCTTAAAGTATAGCACATCGTCTCGACGAAATATCAGATTCCAATGTTTTTTCTTCGAGCTTTCTCCCTCTGTTTTCTTCTTATAACATCTTTGTCAAACACATGGGTCCCCGTATTTTTGCAGTAAACAGCTGCGCAATTGGACTCAATAATTAATTATGCGTAAAAGAAGTCGCTTATTTACAAAAAATGTATGGCTAGCTGTCAAACTATAAGACGCTGGAGATCAGCGCCATCTGAAGTGAGCAAGTAGCAGTTTTAATCCCCATTGAAATTAAATGAAATTGTTGATTCTGTAAATAGGATATCGGTATCACTTTTACAGGCCACATAAACAAAAAAAATGCTAGTTGAGTTCGGCGTTTCCTATCTGACTACTCTGAGAAGAAAGGCCGAAACAAACTCGGAGGTCACAGTCTCTTTTAAAGTCCAGACATAATCTTGGTCAGGCCATATGAGGACCATGTAGATTAGTGTCTGAAATGGTCTTCCGAGGAAAGAACCTCACTTGAGTGGAGCTGTCCAGTCAGTGCAAGCATTTGTCAGTAATCGTGGAGCTCAACTCAGAACTTAGGAGGAGTATAGTTGTTAGGAAAATGTGTTGCTAAGAGAGCCATTTTCTGCAACTGATTATCGGATGACAGTTGTGACCTAGTCAATTTGCTAAACAATCCGTTTCCCTCTCTATGCAATCATAGAAATATCAATAATATGCACTTTGAATAGGAGACGTAAGGTCAAGGGGTATTAATAGGCAGTTGTAAAACGTTTGAGCAAATAAAACAAGAAGGAATTTTAAAATATATTTATTTTATTACAAAAAAAAATATTTACAGTCTCTCTTTTTCGTGTGGTTAGTGATTAACCTGTTCTTAGAGTTTTAAAGCCGCCCATGGGCCTCTGACTTGGCTTCACATGCCGTCGAGAAATATCTCTCAAGAATATCGGTTTCCTCACGATATTTTCCTTCACCGTTTTTGAAGCAAGTGATAATTATACAATACGCACATGAATCCGAAAAGTCTGAAGTGCGTGCCTTGGGTTCGAACTAGAGACCTATGACTTGGCAATCTGACGGTCACACCACTGGGTTATCACTGTTATATATATTTACAAAATAATTACAACATTCAAAAAGAAAAATAATAAAAACATAAAATAACAGATGTTGATCCAGTATAAAATGTACAAGCAATTTGATTTAGCTAAAATGATGTAAACTTTTTCCAATCTTGTTCTACTGAGAAAAAATGTAGATTTTAATTTTAGCTTATTTTAATTGTATGACTGAAGAATTGACTGCCTCGTTGGGCTAGTGGTCGCAAGCGCTACTGCTGAGTATGAGGTCCTAGGTTCGATTCCCGGCTCGGGCAAAGTGTTATTGGGTTTTTCTATCTGAGATTTCTCAGTAGCAGCTCGGAGTCTGGATTTGTGCCCGGTTGATGGCAATAGGCTCGCCCCCTATTACATGGGACTTAAGCATAACTGGCGAAATGTGGGTGTTCCTGCCCAACCCTTCGGGGAAGCAAGACGTGATGTAATGTTATGTTTAATTGTATTATATCTTTTATATTATTCACAAATATAAAACTAATAATCGTATCTCCTCCCCACAGCTCCGTAGCCGTAGCACCAATCAAGCCAGTTCTCCGCAAACACGGCAAGCTGATCTCCCTGTTCCGAAGCTTCATACTCTCGCGACCTTCCCGGAGAAGTCTGAAGCAGCAAGGCATACTGAGAGAGCGCGTGTTCGGCTGCGACCTCGGAGAACATCTCCTGAACTGTGGCCACGAAGGTGGGTGCTGTTAGTATGATTTGTATTTTTTGTTGTTTTTTCGGCCGCCATCTTGGGAAAAAATTGGCCATTGTGTGTATGGGTCGTTGACTTAATGGCTGGCCATCATGCTATCCAAGTAAGTATCCACTTACTCCAAGGACGTTTTTTTTTTACTGTTCCACTTCGCTATTCCACTTGCCATAAAAAAATCCTGAAAGAATTGTTGCGTGTTGACACGTGTTTCACCTCTCAACGAGGCATCCTCAGGATGACGATTGACTTGTCGCGAATCCAAACACGGCGTGTTGCCACACCGAGCGCTGAACGCAGAGTGAGCGTATAGTAAATATACAGCGGCGTATAGTTCGCTAGTTAGCCTCATTTCTTATTTCCATACAGTAATATTGCCAAATTAATCAAAACAGCGAAATATTTGACATCTATTTGCGACGTTGCCCACTTTCAGAATAAACGCTCTTAACGAGTCGGCCATTTTGTAAGTCGCAGTTTGAAAAGTACCTGGTTTACAGGAAATTATGCAAGATGCAGCTTCTAAGTTCTCAAAAAGTACTAGGCTCGCATAACACATGAGAAGCTTCACTGACTCAGCTGAAACAATTCCTTAATCTGTACTATGCACCGAAATACACCTTATTCCTTCTTCCACTGTGCCGCAAGTGATTGTGGAATATGCAGCGGCATCATATTACTAAGAGGGAGTGTTCGGAACCTATTTTTCTCAGTTACTTTTAATGATAATCTGGCAGTTGTGAGTACTTTATGCGACCTACAAATGTCTTTTCTTTGGTATTGTTCGTTGAATCATTGAGCTCCTTTTAAGTTCTGAGTTGAGCTGCACGATAACTGACAAATGCGTGCACTGACTGGACAGGCCCTCAATCTGTGTGATGCTTTCCTGAAAAGACCACTTCAGACACCAATCTACATGGTCTTCACATGATCTGACCAAGATTATGTCTGGACTTTAAAAGAGACTGTGACCTCTGAGTTTGTTTCGGCCTTTCTTCTCAGAGTAGTCAGATAGGAAACGCCAACCTCATCTAGTTTTTAAAATATGATTGACGTGTAAAAGTGTTTGTACAAACCTATTTACAGAAATAAAATCATTTATCATTTATTCGTCGTTGTAAAATAGACCTTATTTCTATCCCCACAGTGCCCCAAGTCCTAGTCGAATGTGCAGCGGCCATAGAAGCTCGCGGGCCGGTAGACGGCGTGTACCGGCTGTCGGGCGGCGCGGGCCTCACACAAAGACTTCGGGCGGATTTCGACGCGGGGGAGGCGCCTGATCTATCGGCGCCGGCGACTATGCGGGATCCGCATGCTGTGCCTTCGTTGTTGAAGATGTATTTCCGGTGAGAGAGTACCATTAATACGTCAACCACAAACTTTGTACCCGTTTTTTTTTACGAAAATTACATTGACGGAGGAGTATGAAATTTGGCACAGTTAAAGTTTATATGGACGAGTGCGGAAAGCTAATATTTTTATTATTATATAATACTATTATTATTAATGTTTTAACTTTGTTAGCTTAGTTTTTAACTTTATTGTGCATGCTGTGGTCTCCTATAAGTGTAGGAGTACACCTACTCAATACCCGATCTTGCCCTTAATTATGTGTCATGAATTGTGTCATTAAAATAATTAAAAAAAAAAAAACATTAGGCACTACCATGCGCTTCACACACACTCTTGTTTATGGTTCAAAATGGCTATATTTAAATAATGACATGGCAGCATGGAATTACTATCAACTATTCTATTTTTCATAGTAATTCCATGCAAATTTAAATGAATTATGGTTAAATTTCGACCACTGGGCAACCACTAGTTTATGATGAACGTTATATGATGATTATGCTGCTATCCGGCTATGACTGTTCCACTGCAGGACTCTTCTGACCTCTTCTTATACAGAGAAGTGACGAAAACAAATTAATTTGGTTTGGAAGCGTCTTGATTGTCCGCTGGTTATAGGCTATGTGACGTCACATTAAATATAGGGCCCTCTAGAGGACAAAGTCATGAACTAAAAATTATGATGCCATGTTGGGTATCAAATGAAAAGGCTTAATTAGCATATTTAAAAAAAAAATCCTTACCGACCCTGACGACCCCATTACCCTCCTCCAGGAGAGCAGTAGGGAAACCAGCACAGTGTACAAAACCAGACGCTTCCCGTCATTCCGACCTCGCCGCCGAGGTCCTTTGCGATCGCGACCGCGTCCCCGAGTAAATGATACTCTCCCCGACAATTGCTCGATAACGAGGTGCCAGCAGTTGTTGCAGCTGAGCACGTAGCTTTAAATTCCCCGACTAATAATCACGATCAAAACTTTGATCCAGCCCGTCCCATCCTTGATGTCCTCCCTCCGGTTGACGCCTTAACCCGAGGTTCGTACCCCACAGGGGGTGCCCTTAGCGAGCGTTCACCTAGCTTTAATTAGCATAGTTGAATAACCCCTGGCTGGAGGTTTTAAGTGTAGTAGCTTAAGGCACCCACAGGAAAGCCCGGTTATGTAGTCATGATCTCAGAGGTCAACTACGAGATGCCCTACGTAAAAAAAAGGCAGCATGGAATTACTATGAACTATTCTATCAAATTTAAATGAATTATGGTTGAATTTCGACCACTGGGCAACCACTAGTTTACGATGAACGTTATATGGTGATTATGTTGCTATCCGCCTATGACTGTTCCACTGCAGGACTCTTCTGACTTCTTCTCATACAGAAAGTGACGAAAATAAATTAATTTGGTTTCTTTAGTTACATTTTTCATCCGACTATGGCGGAGTTACGATTTTGACCGATATGTATGTTTGTTCATCTGTTCCCTCATAACTTCTAAACTGCTCATCATAATTTGACAAATGAGGCATCATTGGAAGCGTCACATTAAATATAGGGCCCTCTAGAGGAGAAAGTCATGAACTAAAAAATATGATGCCATGTTGAGTATCAAATGAAATGGCTTAATAAGCATGTTTCAAAAATATTTATAATACCAAATATCATTAATATAAAAATATAAATTATAAAAACTAAAATCACACACATATTAAGAAGAGGCAAATTTCGCGCCCTCACGCCCCTAACCGCCGCAGGAGAAGACGCCCAGGGCGTCGGGAGTCGCAAGCCGATTTCCGGCCACCGTAGGTGCGGGCTTGCGGATGGTGAGTAATGGGTAGCTCACAGTCCGATAAGGACCAGGCCCGGGTCGACGGCGCGTTGTGTTCCACGCGCGCCTCAAAGAGATGTCAGCAGATTTGAAGGGGTCCACTAGGGCCGATGCCTGCCGGGGTTGCGAAGAAAACCGAAAGGGAGATCGTGGCCCCCGGCAACAGGGCAGCCGAAGGAACACGGGTGGGTTTTAGTCAGTAAGAGTCTGACACGCCCTCCCGCTCCGCCCAGAGCGGGAGAAGTTATTTGATGACTTCCGACCCACAAAAAAAAAAAAGGGCGTCGCTGGGGAGAAGACAACAAGAGGGGACAGGCTGGATCAAAATTTGGTTATCATCATGATTATTAGGCGGGGTATTTAAAGCTACGTGCTCAGCTGCAACAACTGCTGGCACCTTGTTTTCGAACAAGGGTCGGGGAGGTTTTATTTGTCTGACTGCGATGCCTTGTTTATACATTTTTAGTTTTCATTTAACTAATTGACTGATATATTTGTGAACAGAGAACTACCGAACCCCCTCTGCACATACCAGCTATACGAGAGCTTCGTGAGCGCAGTTCAACAGGGTGACGAGGCGTCGCGACTACGAGCTGTTCGAGACACTGTCGTGAAACTACCTCCGCCCCATTACAGGTAAATATACTAGTAATAGGAATGATGACAAAAAAAAATATTTTTTGTCCGTCTTGTAGATTACAAAATTTTTATTTCACATTAGTATACATGGGCACTTATGAAACGTCAGAAGCTAGGTGCACGGTTCCAATTGGTCGTTTCCTATGGAGAAGAGCCGGCAAGAAACTCCACGGTTACTCTTAAAAATAATTGGCTTTTACAATACTTTCAAATAACAGTGTGACTAGGTATGGGAGGACAGTGTAGGTCTTTCAATAAGTACCAGGTACTTAACAAAATAGGAAATGGTCAACAAATCTACAGGCCACGAAGCTTACATCGTTCTCACATTACATTACACACAAAATAGAAAAGAATCTGTACAAAAGATAAATAAATTAATAAAAATTAAAACCTATTTTAATTAAACGCAATTACATGATTGCTATTAAAACAATAATAAATCTGAATAATTATCATGTGCACAAATGCCACTAATAGAGATTTTAAATTAACTCGTAGGTATATAATGTCAAATAATAGGATGAATATGTCAAGGACGAATGTAAAAAATATAAATAAACATGGTAATTTGGGAGCAGTTAATAGAAACGCCCGAGCAATGTGACATACGTCCGCGTGCACTGTTGTTTCGAGGGCACTCTCTCGACTGGAGCGGCGTCCCCACGCATTCGAAACTTAAAACTAACATTTTTGTTTACATAAGGCGAGTGAGTTGCCTACACTTATATCTTCTGACTACGTTACACTCACTGAATTGGCCCGACAAGACGCAGTACAGCGGTCTCGGTCAAACTATATTTGATATCATAATAACTATTTTTCTTCTTATTTCTTCTCAAATACTTAATTAAAGCAACACTTTCTTATATCTTCCACAGAACCCTAGCCTACCTAATGCGTCATCTTCGTCGCGTGTCACTCCTGGGCGACCAAACAGGAATGACAGCCAGAAATATGGCCATAGTGTGGGCGCCCAACTTACTGCGCGCGCCGCGACCACAACACGCCTTACAAGGCGTCGCTGTGCAGGTAAACATACAGTTTTTACATGCTGCCCGCGCCGCCTCAGTAGTATTTACGACGGAGAATCTATGTTCGTTTTTTAGGATTCCGTACCTCAAAACGAAAAAAAACAGAACCCTTATAGGATCACTTCGTTTTCCGTGCGTCAGTCTGAAATTAAATGAAATTGTTTATTCTGTAAATAGGATATTGGAATCACTTTTACACGTCATATGCTAGATGAGTTCGGCGTTTCCTATCTGACTTCTCTGAGAAGAAAGGCCGAAACAAACTCAGAGGTCACAGTCTCTTTTAAAGTCCAGACATAATCTTGGTCAGGCCATATGAGGACCATGTAGATTAGTGTCTGAAATGGTCTTTTGAGGAAATAACCACAAGGGTTTTAGTGAACCTGTCCAGTCAGTGCAAGCATTTGTCAAGACCCATTTCTTCAGTAATGGGTGGAGGTATCAAGTTGAAATTAATATCAAATACGTAGATCTATGTTCCCTTGGAGCTCTAAAACCATCAAGCTTCAAAGTCAACGCATTAAAAAAATACGGCTATTTATGCGACATATTTTGATACTCGCAAATAAATCAAAACCTTCAGGGTACTTATCGTTGACCTAGAATCATGAAATTTGGCAGGAAGCAAGATCTCACAGTACAAGTAAAGGAAAACATTCGAAAATTGATAATTTATAGTTTTATCATTTATCACATATAACTTTTTTTTTGCTATTACAAACTTATATTTGCAGTTGGAGAATTGACCTTGACGTATATCGATGTATCATGTTTATCTACTACTAAATTAATCCTAACTACGGAACCCTTCATCCTGCGTGGTCCGACACGCACTTGGCCGGTTTTTGTTTACAAAATAAAACAATTGATTTAAATATAATCACGAGCACAAAACAGAATTAGTCGGCAGCTGCACGACATGACTGTGACACTCCGGCTTCCATTATTATACCTATACTTACTTACTTACTTATAATTTATTACACTATTTTTTGGTAACAATACTTCTGAAAAGAATCTTTGAAAAATATCATTTGAATTTTGAATTAAACTTATCGTATTTTCGGTCGCACTCAACGACTTGTACAGAGCCGCGGTTTGCCAACCACTACGGTGGGGGATGTAACCGTTAATGATTTATTTTTTTATTTAGTATTTGTTTCCAAAATCTTGTAAAATGCCTTCAATTTTGCATTATTTACGAGTATAATGCTAGCTTTAAAATTTTAAAAACATAACCTTGTATTTTTCCAACTATCACAGAAGGAGGGTAATGTTTTTTGTATGATATTATTGTTTATAACTTTATTTGTGCCTGCAGGCGGTGGTGACAGAGTTCCTGATCTGCTACGCCGAAGAGTTGTTCGCTCAGGAGCAGGGGGAAGATTCGGGGCCCGAGTCACTGGAACAGGTTATTTAATATTTTACTACAATTTTATAAATATACAAGAAATAAATTATAGATACGATTTGTTGAAAAATTCGTGAAATCGATGGAATTATGAAGACACTTTAAAAGTTTTTTCGAAAACTTTTGTTTTTTGCTATATTTTCCACTTACTAAATGTCGAAAAAACTATAAATAAAAAACTGCCAAATATTCATTGAAAACAACGTGTCTCGCATTAATTTATACCTCTAATTATTGTTTCAGGAGCGTTGCGAGTCACAAGTGGAACTGCGCGGCAACGAGTCGTGTCGACGTCCCAAAAGTTTACCCATCAATCCGCCTACTAAGTTGTTGAGGTAATTATTCAATATTCTTGAATTTTATAACAAATATCTTAAGGCGTACGCTCCAGAGTAGTCCAAGAAATTCAAATTTTATACGTTATTTGATATTTTCAGATCAGTTTTAGGTAAAACAAGGTTTTAACAAAAGGCTTAAAGTTAAGAGCCGTTTTAGCACAGCAAAAATTATCAATAGCTAAGTCTCAGACAACAAATATAAATTTTAACATACAAATATCACAATATCCTTACATATTATAAAAAAAAGTCCCCCGTCACGTCAATCTGTCTGTCTGAACGCGATAAACTCAAAAACTACCAAGGATTTTCCAACGGTTTCCGCCAATGGACGGAGTGATTCTTGTTGCACAATTTTGGTGTATACATTAAGGTTTTATGTAAATTTGCTGAAATATGACCATTATTGTTGAAGATGTCGGGAAAAATCATGCCGACTGCGAGCTTTACTGGCGTGCGCCGCGTAAGCCGTAAGAGATATATCAAATTGATTTAGGATTGAAAATCTTAAAAAGTTCAACAAAAAAGTCCGCGATGGCATATGGTCTATCTTCTAAGGATGACCCACAGTAACCATTTTTATCTTTCAGAATTTCATAAAAAAATAATTGTTTTTTCCGAAGCTATTATGACCGGTATTGTATTAATCCGTAACCAATAAAATATGTTATTTAAATAGGGCATTTAATTTCGATTACAATATGCCTTGACATCATATCATTTGAATTAATAGTTTAAAAGATATCACAGATTCAAAATTACGCGTAACAAAGTAAATTCTGGTTGAAAGCAACGCGGGCGCAGCGGTAGGAATCAATTCCTCGGCTATTAGGTATGAAATCCCGGTAGTACTTTCCCGTGGGATATTTTCCGACATTCACGCAGGCGAAGCCGCGGGCAAAAGCTAGTAATAATCTATATATATAAAAATGAATCCCTATTTCCCTTGGTCACGGCATCACGCTAAAACGGCTAAACGGATTTGGATGAAATTTGGGAAATGGATAGACCTTGACCCGGAGAAGGACATAGGATACTTTTTATCCCGATATTTCCACGGGATCGAGACGTATGCGGGTGAAAACGCGGGGCGCAGCTAGTATATATATATATATATGAAAACAGTAGGGTTATAAATACATATATGTACCAAATTTCAATTTAATCGGTTCGGAGCAAATTGGCTGTGACAGACGGACAGACAGACAGACACACGAGTGATCCTATAAAGCAAAAAAAAAACCCTAAAAACGTCAGAAACTTAAATTTCGCTGACTGTCCGTATACCGTGCCGTATTTAGAGACATCATTTAAAAATAATCACTACTACTTACTGAATAACAAAAAGGATCTAAGAAAATGCTAATCTGTGTAAATGTGATTTCACCCTTGTTCATTTCATTTATTCAACTAGCAACCTTTAGTATTTATTCAAAAAAGTGATCTGTAACACCCTGTTATATTATAAGGTAAGGTTGTGTAAGTGTGCTACACAGATTGTGTTAGGATGTTATGCAGGGTGAGTTAAGGTGTTATATAGGGTGTATAAGAGTATTATACAAAGTGCATTAGTATTATACAGGGTGTGTTAAAATTTAGCATGTAGGTAAAAATGTCCCCTGTCCCCCAGCTTGGAAGAAGCCCGGCGGCGCGGCCAGGCGGGCGGCGCGGGGCAGGCGCCGTCCCCGCGCCTGCCGCCCGCGTCGGGCGCCATCGCCGCCGCCGCCGCCGCCAACACGCAGCTCCGGCCCTCCTCGCACCTCAGGCCGAAGTACATCGAGGTGAGTCTACAGCACGCTATTCCTCGACTGGGAGATAGCATTCTAAAATAAGAAACATCTTAAAATAAAAGTCCAGTTAAATTAACTAGTAGCGATTCGTTAATTATTTTTTTTATTTTTTTTTATTTTTGTGACCTCTCCAAGGCATTTGATTGCGTCGTCCACGAAACCTTAATCTCGAAGCTTGAGCATTACGGACTTGGAAAACTTGCGCTTGATTTAGTAAAATCTTATTTAAGTGGTAGACAGCAGCAAGTTCAAATAAATGGTGTCAATTCACTTGCTTTAAAAGTAAAAATGGGTGTACCACAAGGATCGATATTAGGTCCTTTCCTCTTTTTAGTATATATTAACGATTTGCCCCATTTGTTAAAAACCCAACCACAAATGGTATTATTTGCTGATGATACTGCCTTAATTTTAAAAATTAATAGACGTGCATCAAATCTTGACGTCGTATCATAACGCCCTGCTGCAAATCTAAAATTGGTTCACTGCTAATAATTTTGTATTAAATGGTAAAAAAAACTAAATGCATAAGATTTTCTTTACCAAATGTCAAAAGTAGTAATTGTGAGATAGTATTGAATCAAGAGAAACTAGAATTTGTCGATAAAACTGTTTTCCTCCAAAAGGGATGTTAAATGAGAACCCGATTGAAGCCTTGAGTCGAGGGATCACGCTCGACTCAAGGCTTCAATCGGGTTCTCATTTAACATCCCTTTTAGGACGGCTAAGTTCAGCAGCATATGCTGTGAGAAAAATACGTCAATTTACTGATATAGATACCGCGAGGCTAGTCTATTTCAGTCACTTTCATAGTGTTATGTCGTATGGTCTTTTACTATGGGGTCGGGCTGCAGACATCGAGTCTATTTTTATTCTGCAGAAAAGAGCCATCAGAGCCATATATGGCCTCCGCAGGCGCGACTCTCTAAGGGAACTGTTTAAAGATAGTAACATCATGACGGTACCTTGTCAATATATCTATGAAAACATTATATACGTAAGGTATCTAGTTCTGTGATTAATCGCCATTTAAATCAATGACACAAATCATAGAGACTTTATTTATAAGACAAATTGTAAAAAATTTACACTTAAATGTATTTGTTTGTTGCAGGTCGGATCGGGTCCCAACAATTTGCCGCAGTACCACACCGTATTAGATCTACCTGCACCAGGTCAGTAGATTTTTAACGTAGAGCAACTTGAAAGCGAATGAAAACACATGTATTTCTGAGACCCAAACACGGACGTGTAACGTAAATAAATTAATTTTGAATATGGGAGTCACATTTAGGAAATAAGTTAAAAAAAGTTATTCAAACTGTATTGTGTGACACATCAAATGAATGGGCTTGTTGCGAGGATCTCAATTTAAGGGCTACCCTGACGCTTTCACCGTAAGAATATCGTGTCCTTGTCTACAGGCAAGCGCGGCCTAAAGCGCTCCCCGTCGGGTTGGCGCGGCCTGTTCACGCGCAGCAAGCAGCAGCGCGCGCGCACGCGCACGGAGCCCGCGCAGCGCGCGCCGCGCACGCCCACGCCGCCACTGGTACGTAAGAACATAATTGATCGCCTGTGATCATACTAAGTCAAATAAAAATTAACTGACTAAACTTCACGGACATGGTGAGCTATATGAAGTTTCGCTTAATTATTTATTTTGAACTTGTATACGCTTCTATTCAAAATGATGAGCTCTACTTCACCAAGACGTGAATTTTCCTTCTACTTATTCAAACTCAAAGCAATTATTTCAATTAAACCATTTGCAGGCACTTTTGAATTGTCAAGAGGTCAGTTAGTCAGAAATATGAAAATAGTTACCCATCCCAAAGCGTAGTAGGTATCTACGGAGAAGAACGGGCAAGAAACTCCATGGACACTTTTAAATTTCTTATGGAGAGGAGTGGACAACTCCACAGTTAATATTTTAAATTGTTTTTCAATATTTTGTATAATATACTTTTCTTCAACAGGACATACCAATGTGCACGACAAGTCTCGGCCTGCGTCCAGTGAAGTCGTGTGAATCACTCGCTTCGGACAGCGACACGCTCGCTCCGCTTAACGACCGAGCGGCCATTCCGCTCAAACATCACACCAGGTAAGCGTTTTAATTAAATGTAAAATTGGGATGAAAATCAGCACTTTTTAAAAGACAAATCATCCCTCAAAACACGAGCCCAAAATGTTTGTGCTGGGAACAAGTGTCGCAACAAATTCTCCAGCAAATATTGTGGATCCTAACGACTATAGTGGATTCAACACATCTGCGGAAGTTCTGCGACGGTAAGAAGGACGTGTTTACGCTGACAATGTTTTTTACATTATCTATTACACATTAGGGCGAAATTACGTCGCATAGATATTGTAAGGTGTCCCGATGCTAAGAAGAAAACTAGAATCCAAGCAAACCCAACGTTAAATAATATATCTTGAGATTTTTCAATGCGTAGTTTCTTGCGACTGAATATCAGCATTTTATGAATTTATCACCATGCTTGGCAAAAATATTGGTGATTGGATATGATATTTGGAATCTAAGTGATATGCAGTATCCAGATGTAAACTGGTATAACAGATGTCTGTAGGCGACAGTGCCAACTTACCCTCTTTGTGGCCTCCGCAGTCGGCTAAAAAGGGCAGTTCTTCAATACGGTCCACAATAGAACTGGAACCGCAACATTTTATATTAGTTTTCTGTTTTAAGAAGCCGCTCATCTATCGATGTCTGGCAACAGAGCGCGATGTTGCCGGCAACAGTTGCGCAACTCTTGTCGCCTTGTGAGAAAGTGGATTTAAGGTAACAGTGTGACTGCTAGGACATTAATATAACAAGATTAACACGACTACAAAAAAAAAATAACAATTGAATATGACATTTTCAACCGATATGAAAAAGCATGCATTAGGTGATATGTTTTTTTCAGCTTTTGCCTTGCTTTTCGGATGTCAGAAAATATCCCACGGGAACGTACTACCGGGATTTCATACCTAATAGCCGGGGAAAAGGTCATTGGCTCCTACCGCTGCGCCCGCGTTGCCGTCAACCATAATTACTTTGTTACGCGTAATTTTGAATCTCTGATATCTTTTAAACTATTCATTTAAATGACATGATGTCAAGGAATATTTTAATTTAAATTAAATGCCCAATTTAAATAACATATTTTATTGGATAAGGATTAGGAAATTCTGAAAGATAAAAATGGTTTTTGTGGGTCATCATCAGAAGATAGACATATGCCATCGCGGACTTTTTTGTTGAAGTTTTTAAGATATAGAATCCTGTAGAACACAAATTCTATTTATCTCTCACGGTTTACGTCCTAGTCGGCATGATTTTTCCGACATCTTCAAGAATAATCATCATATTTCAGCCAATTTACACAAAACCTAATGAATTATACACTAAAACCTTCCTCATGTATCACTCCGTCCATTGGTGAAAACCGTTTGAAAATGCATTCGGTAGTTTTTGAGTTTATCGCGTTCAGACAGACAGACGCAGCGAATTTGTTTTATAATATGTAAGGATTGCTGTGACTTTTTTTTTGCCTTGAACCACTTTTCGGATCAAGATGATTCGAACAACACTACATTAAATTTGTTGAAATGTGTTCAGTTGGCTGAAGGAGTGTATCGAAATGTATGTAACATTTCGATACACTCCTTCAGCCAACTACACTTCACTTCAGAACTCATTATAACTCATTCTTTTGGCATTTTTTTTTTTTAGTTATGGCATCTCTTAGTTGACCTCTGAGATCATGACTACTTAACCGGGCTTTCCTGTGGGTGCCTTAAGCTACTACACTTAAAAACTCCAGCTATGCTAATTAAAACTAGGTGAACGCTCGCTAAGGGCACCCCCTGTGGGGTACGAACCTTGGCTTAGGACGTCAACCGGAGGGAGGACATCAAGGATGGGACGGGCTGGACGGCCTTTTGGCATTACTGAAGCCAGTTAATATTCATAAATTCTGACTCAAATACAGGCCAAAATGTTTATTTTATTCAAAGCGACTGTCGTCTGACCTCTAAAACACATTAAGGGAAGGAGTAAGAATGAAATAGACTTCTCTTGAGCGGATGCCAAAAAGTCACAACATACGACACGGTCTGCTCAAATAACAATATAAGGTAGTCACCAATCTGAACTGCCAAGCGTGGTGGTTATGAAAATTCATTTACTAATGGAAACATCGTACATTAAGGGGAAATGCTAAGGTTGTATTGATGAATTTAATTCGGTAATTACATAGAATATGTAAAAAAAAACGTGTCCGATCCGAAAGGTTAACATAGGTAACATTACCAAAAAGTTATTTTTATTATTATTTAAAATAAAAAATATTATTATTGCTATTTAAAATTCACGTTTTTAGTATCAAAATGACCCTGAATCTTGTAGACACCCGCTATAAACGACGGCCGCCCGCGCCCAATGTAATAACCCAGCAAAATTCCCCATAGAATAAAAAAACGACAATTAGACTCTCAGTACGATACATAACCCTCATGGATCGGACAGCCTTTTTTTACATGTTGTATAAGTTACGGTTGCGAACCATAACTTTTACTACTTAACCATTCTGAGCACGCTCCTTCCATCATAGACCTCATCTATCTCTTTCCATCAGGCAAGATCGAGGTCAAGAGCAGGCCCATGAAATAATTAAAAAAAAAGAAACAATATGACACTGACATGCAAATTGCAAGAAACGTAAGAAAGAACCTTGGGTGTACCTACTATGGGAACACCTCTGCCTAACCTTTCCGGGAAACGAAAGCGTGATATTATGTAAAAAAGGAGTAAGAAAATTTTGCTTTCGCAGGCTATCCTGGTGCTTTTGTCTTATATACTAGTTGAACTTACCATCTAACCATCCCCTCATTGTCCCCAGATCGTCATCGTGCGACTCTTACTTCGAGCCGTGGCAAGCCGAGCTGGCCGATATGCGCCTGCGCCTGTCGCCGCAGGAGAGGGACCATCACATGTTCAGCGAGGAGGACGATACGCAGCTGCAAATCAACAACAAGCAGGTCTGTTCCTAACATGCACCAGCTAGACTGCGGCAAGGCGCACAGTCTAACCGGGTGAATTCTGTAGAACATTAATTTTATGCATCTCTTACGTTTTACCAGTCATGTTTTTTTTTTTTTATGAATGTTTAGTAGTCATTGGATACATGAAGTGCCCTGCTTATGTATGACGACTAAAATGTCACGGGGTATATAAGACTGTAATAGTTACATACATGAAATCATGACTTTAAAAAAGCTGCATGCATGCATAACGGTTGCATAACATAAGCTGTTATTCTTGCAGTGTAGATAAGACCACAAATATAAAATAATTAACTAAATATCTCCATTGCTACAGGGTGACTCTCTATGCTCCACGCCACCTGAATCTGTACTATGCAGTGCTGAGCCGAGTCCGCGCAGAAACTTGCGGGTTGACATACATCAAGCTAACGAATTGGCTGAGCGGTGAGTACAAGAAATATACTGTTATGAAATAATTATATATTCTTGCTCCTTGAGGTTGTTTTTAGGGGCTTGTGGCTTAGTAATAACAGCCGCACGGGTCAATCGACCAGGTTAAGCAACGCTTGTCGCGGTTGGTCCGTGGATGGGTGATCATCTTTACATAACGAGACTCCTCCGTGCCTCGGAAAGCACGTTAAGCCGTTGATCCCGGCTGTCATTTGTAGATCTTTGACAGTTCTTACGGGTTGTCTGAAGCCCGAAAGTCTGTTAAAACCAGTCACCAAAGGGTATCGTATTACTCAGTAACTGGGTTGTGGAGGTCAGATAGGCAGTCGCTCCATGTAAAATACTAGTATTCAACTGCATTCGGTTAGGCTGGAAGCCGACCCCAACTTAGTCAGGAAATGGCTAGGCAGATGAAAACTTGAACCTTGAGAAATAGTTCAGCTTCTGTTCTACGCAATCACTGATTTGATTCTTGCCCGAAACGAGTATTTGTATGTCAAAAAATAATGATAAAAGTAATCTTTCAGAACAATTTTAAAAGTACCACACAACGTCTATCAAGAAATAAACGATTTATAAAGCGAATGTGTGGAGAAGTGGATTCAATGCTTGTTAGTTAACAAAATATTTCGTTTTTTTAATATAATTTCAATGTACTGCAAGTATTTTTTAGATATTTTGATAATTACGAAAATTTTCATTAATACATTTGTGCTCCTTGGGTGGAGTGAAAAATCTTGTTCCTTCTGTATCCCAAACTATTTATTACTCTGTAAAAATTGTGTTAAGGCGCTCCGTCACCGGGAGCATTCGCCTAGAATGTAAAGGTGTGTCCAAACATTGACCGGCAATCGTGCGCGTTGTGTTTTGACGCCTGCCGCGCGCGAACGCTTCTGTCTACCTACCGAGCACAAACATTTTCAGGAAACATTCGTCACTAATACTTGTGTCTGGACGTATTAAAGGCTAGGCAGATTGATATTGCCAACTGAAGTGCGCAGCGTGTCTCGGATGTGCCACGCAAACATTCGTCGATTTGGTCCTAATTAGAGCGCGGCAGAGGTGTCCTGTAAATGCCGCGTGTTGCTGCCGCGCTCTTGCCGCTCAATGTTTGGATACACCTTACTAACTACGTAACTAATAATACAATTTGTCACATTAAACGACCAGTGCTCTTCCTGCTCTCTCCTACTAGACCTATGCTGTGCCCGACAGGGTCCATAATTGTGACTAATATAATCACTTCCCTACCAACTATATACATTATGGTACGCAATAAAGAATTTGAGATTTGAGAGGTTACGCACTAAGTCCGATCTGAATTCAAGATCCAAGTTCAATCGGAATTGGTAATGTTCTAAATTCGGACGGACAGAGTTCGGATCTTGGGCGTAACCCCTCATACAAATAGTACTATGGCTACTTCGGACCGCCATTTCTCGGATTCGGATCGGACGGAGTGCGTAACCGCTCTAATAGT
Organism: Omphaloscelis lunosa; assembly: GCA_916610215.1. NCBI lineage: Eukaryota > Metazoa > Arthropoda > Insecta > Lepidoptera > Noctuidae > Omphaloscelis > Omphaloscelis lunosa. The sequence continues at coordinate 10,621,441 of OU744273.1, read as the reverse complement.
TCGGATTCGAGAATTACATCAACGAGTGCAGAGAACCGAGGTAATGGTAATTTAGTAATGCTCCTTCGAATCTTGAATTGTTACATTACAGGCGAATGCTCCCGGTGAGGGAGCGCCATTAAGGATCGAGCTCGTTGCTTCGCGAATTTGTTTTGTAAATATTCGAGCACTCACACTCTTTTTTTTTCAGTCGCCGCCTCGCTCTAGAAGAACAACTCTCTCAAATCGGCTACATAGACGGCGAGTCCCCTCGGGCGCGCCCGCCGCCCGAGAAACGACACTCGGCCAGACCGGCCTCGCCCCGGCACACGGATATAGCTAAGAGGTAAGATGAACACTGTAGGGCTAGGCTGCCCAACCAATTTTGAAGGTGGGCTATAATTTTGATTCCGTGTCAGTAAATAAAACTTGACTACTGTTAGGCAGCTGTCCCATCGCCGGCGAGGAAGCGACTAACTATAGGCTATTTTCTCGTTCAAGAAACGTATAATACATTTACATTCGTATAGTAGATCGCCGACTGTTCACACCGCCGGCGAGGACTCGCTCCACTAGTTTGTCGCTGAGCGATACGATATCAAAGACAATACTCGCTCAGCGATGCTCGCTTGGCGGTCAGAACTCACGCCGAGAGACCAAACAGCGGTGATTTTGCCCCGAGCGAGTGGTGCGAGTAATCGCCCGTCGCATTCAAACACTCGCTGATAGCCCAGCGACAAAACTATCGGAACACATTTTGCTGCTCGCTGCTCGCCAACTCGTTTTCAGTTGCTCGCTCACTCGCTACTTGTTAATCGCCGGCGATGGAACAGCTGCCTTTTGGTTAATACCTAACTATTAAAATTAACAAAACTTTAAGTTACTCATAATGTGAAAAATCTGAATAAAAAAACTTCAGTGATACCTTCGAAGAGGTTTTTTTGCTAACAACTTATCAATATATGATGTCGATAATAAAATCCAAGTCTAAAAACTATATTTAAGACCTGGTTTGAGATCCTGAAACCTATCAGCTGGTGATAGTCTTTTGAGAACAGTCTTAAAAGACCATCACCAACTGATAGCTTTTGGCGGGCCAATGGTTGGCCCGCAGGTCGGGTAGAACAGTCTTGCTGTAGGGTGAAATTGGAAACTGATCAACGAAGAAAAATGGTAGAAGAAGACTATGAGTCTTTTAATCCCTATACGAAACTGCATCACACGAAAATAAAACGTTCGAATTGACGTTTTTCTAGTTGTCTGCATTATTTTTTCAAAATCTGTGAATGCAGTTGGTAATTACTCAGAAAACCTCCTAAGAACATTATACTGTTTTTTTTTTTCGTTAATCTCCAAGTTTCATCCTCAATCCGATATTGACACTAACTGGTGAAACTCTTCAGCTAGCCAGACGTTTTTTTTCGTGGAGACAATTTAAGTTTTCTATATAAGCTTAATAAAACCCATAACACAATTTGCGTACAGCCGACCCTACCCTTAATATAATTTGTGAAATAAAACTTTCAAGATACACACAAAACGTTTTGGGGGAGGCTTGGTAATCTATGTGAGATTTTGCTAGTGCAAATACCAATCTCCACAAAGGATTTATCAGATTTTGTAATTTTTATATTTTTAAGGCGTCACAGTGGATCAGAAAAAAAAAATGTTTTTATTTTTTTAAATATTTTTTTTTTATGTTTTTTTATGCATAAAACTTGCAAAGGAATATTGTCAAATCAAAATAAAAGGCCTATTATCGCAAAAAAAAAGATGATGTGGATATATTTAGTAACCTGTTCCGCTTAGCTATTTCTAAAGAGTCTTAAAAAAGACCCTCTGCTCAGTGCTTGGTGTGGCATGGTGTGGCAACAGGCCGTGTTCTAGTTCGCGACAAGTCAATCGTCATCCTGAGGATGCCTCGTTGAGAGGTGAAACACGTGTCGAATTCTTTCAGGGTCTTTTTAAGACTCTTTAAAAATAGCTAAGCGGAACAGGTTACTAAATATATCCACATCATCATTTTATTATGGATTTCCGCAAGGTCACGCCTGAATCAATTAACTATCTTATTATCGCAACTTTCTGTTAAACTACTTAACTAAAAATACATAACCCTTTTAGCTTTGCCGTGAAAAATATAAACCATTCTTCATTGTCCTCAGATTATGCAAAGACCGAGACAGTCCAATGACCTCTCTTACCGATTTCCCGACTTCCCTTGGAAACGTTAAACTTAGGTAAATATACCAAACATTATACCTTACATACATATTATACATTCAGAGATATTAATTCCTACGTCAAATTCCAACTGTCAAAGAGTGACAGTTGGAATTTGAATTTATGGATAATTTAAGTTGGTGGCACAATTAATTTCCCTGAATCACAGATTAGTACAGATGGTTCACTCTGCAAAATCATTTAAATAAAAAGCGATTCTTGTTACGACACAATAAAGTGCAATTCAGGTCGCACAGAAGTTGCCTCTCTTTCTATCGCGTAACTCTTATATCTTCTGACAACGTTACACTCACCGAATTGGCCCGACAAGACGGGCCCGGAAATGCGGAGTGCGCCTTCTGTACTATTGTGCCTGAATGCAGGACCTGGTCGTTAATATAACACAACGAGTTTCAGAAAGAGATTATAATACTCACCAAGGGGTGTCGTGTTACCCAGTAACTGTGTTGTGGAGTTCAGATAGGCCTGCTCCATATAAAATACTGGTATTCAGCTGCATCCAGTTAGACTGGAAGCTGATCAACATAGTTGGGACAAGGCTAGGCAGATGATGGTTACTTAATTACGGTTTCTGAGAGGAGCGGTTCCGTCATACTATAACGGCCGTCATTATAATCTGTCATTTTCACTAGTATTTGTCATTAAGGTGTCCAAAAACCTTGTGTATTAGGACAGCTGTAAAGCTGCGGTGGCCACACTTAACGGCCGCAGTGACGGCTGTCATGACACTGATGACAGCGGCAAAGATTTAAATCGATAGATTTGCAATACCGCGTCAAAATATCGTCGCGTTTCTATTTTGTCTTGACACCTCTGAAACACAATGACTTGCAGTGACTTGATTGTCATGGAAACGCGCTATTTAATCATATGTGAGCCCACTCTATTCAGAATGGTCACTTTTTTGAGTCACTAAGTACGGTGATTTTACCAGTGATTTTAATCTTTGGGCAGCGGCGTTTGCCTTTACGGTGTCAAGAACGCTCTCTAAGAAAAATATACCAACTTACTTTCATAAAGTTTCATTGCCGTCATTCTCCCGTAAATTGCGAACACTATGTGGCGGACTCCGCTATTCTAGGAAACCGTACTGTGTGACCGTTCACCGTTTTCTTAGGAAACTAATGCTTTAGAGACCTCATCTCTGTCACACACGTATGAGTGACAGAGATGACGCTACACACACGATCTTTTTCTGAAACTCGATGTGCTATGTTTATGGCCACCTACTGTTCGTGATATAATAAACTTGTGTTGTAGTAATATGTCATTGTAAGAGAAATTATGTCCATAGATCATTTGAAAAAGAAGAGATGCCTATACAATTTTCTTTTTATATTAATAAATGATATGTTATCCAGTAACTGGGTTGTGGAGGTCAGATAGGCAGTCGCTCCATGCAAACTACTGGTATTCAGCTGCATCCGGTTAGACTAAAAGCTGACCTCAACATAGTTGGGAAATGGCTAGTAATTATTTGTAGAGCTTAGAGAAAGTAATTGTTTGTAGAGCTTACAAGTTTATGAATGAATCTATTTTAATTTTTAGGAGTCGTAATGGCTTACGATCACTCTTTTCGCAATAGGGATGGTGCCATTTTTTTAGTTTGTCGGTCATGTAGGTTATTAAAAAATGGACGAGGAGCTCGTGGCTAAATAACAACAGCCGAACGGGTCGATCCAACAGGTTAAGCTATGCTTGCCGGGGTTGGTCCGTGGATAGGTGACCATCTTTAAATACCATACATTACAACATATCGAGACTCCTCTGTGCCTCAGAAAGCACGTTAAGCCGTTAATCCCGGCTGTCATTTGTAGATCATTGACAGTCGTTACGGGTCGTCAGAAGCCCGAATGTCTGACAACTAGTCTTACCAAGGGGTATCATGTTACCCAGTACCTAACTGGGTTGTGGAGGTCAGATAGGCAGTCGCTCCATATAAAATACTGGTTTTCAGCTGCATCCGGTTAGACTAAAAGCTGACCTCAACATAGTTGGGAAAAGGCTATGCAGATGATGTAGATTACCAAAAAATATTGGACACATATTTTTTCTTTTCTTACGTGATCAAAAGATTATGGCGATACATTGAGTTAAAATGTGCCATGACGTCACGAGTATGTACATTTTATACTTGTGACGTAGCGCCCCCACTCCCCAGCTTTAAAGCGTTTTATCTAAGTCATTTTTTTATTAATATGATAAAGCAAAAACTGACTGATAAAACAAAAACTGACTGACGAACTAAATAGATTTTTTTTTTTATCGAGGCATTATACCTATTAAAACTAGTAAGACTATCTCAAAAAAAAATGTGTCCGCAAAGCCGTCAATATTCCTTTAAATGTTTTTCATCTGGGAATGCTACGTTTTACTAATTTGTTAGTAATGTTTTGTGTACTGTAGTGGGGAATGATAGCAGCGTACTTTATTTTCAATAAAAATTATATATAATAGAAAGAAAAAAAGAAAATTCGTTTATTTGCGGTAAACATGACGCAAAGAAAGACAACAAAAAAAACACGTAAATAACAAATTGGGGGAAAATATGCGTCACATCCACGCAAAACGGCCATCGCTCAGCATAATGCTGCGACCCCATGCGAGACAGAGCCACAGCGCTGGTTTTCAGTGACAGCCGGCGCTGACGTGATGACGTCATAGTTAAATAACAAATCAAACTTAAAATAAATACAATACTTATAGACATCTCTGTTCTCTTTCAAAGCTCTATTTACGAGCCTGTACGTCTGCATCAGAGTTAAGTACAGATTATACGCCCTGTATTTTTGGCAGAAATACTGATATTGTAATTGTTTGATTTTACATTTAGATATGTTTCTTGTAAGAACAAACCTTTGATAGACATACAGACACGTACATTGGTGATATAGGGACGACAGTATTACATGGGACTTTAATCATAACTTGCGAAATGTGAGTGTACTATAGAAAGAAATAAGGAAAAACATTTATTTGGACACCGTTCTTGAAACACAAAATAACAAAGATAAAATAAAAAATAATATTTTATAAACAATAGTGTGTGCGTCACGGCTGCGCTAAAAAGGTTCATTTCAGTATTAATGCCAGACAGATGCTGTCTGACGCTGGTTTTCTAATGAACCCTTAAGGACAAGTGACGGGGAGTACAAACAGTTTCAACATACCTAATACATAATTTGTATACTTAAAAAAACTGAATAAATAAATAATCACGTAATCAAACATAAACAGTACACCTCTGCCCATCTCTTCGGGGAAACGGCTTGATGTTACTTTATGTTATATTATTATAAATATGGAGGTATTTTTTAATAAAAGATTATGCATTTGTTGCAGGATTTGAATAGTATTTCAATAATTTGTACAGATAGGCAGTTTTTTTACTCATTGGCATTTTTGCAGAGGGTAAAAGTGTCATCTCACAAATTATATTTTATTATTTAATCTACAAACAATTTTTGCAACTTACTCAATGAAGACGGTATCTTTTACTCATTACACTTATTACATAAAACTTACTTTTGTTTCTACGAGCACCACTCATCAAAATCATTTAAATAAAAAGCGACTCTTGCTACGACACAATAAAGTGCAATTCAGGTCGCACAGCGCTAATTACCGACAGTTATATTCACCTAGAAGTTTCCTTTATTTCTATCGCGTAGCTCTTATATCTTCTGACTACGTTACGCTCACTGAATTGGCCCGACAAGACGGGCCCGCCGCGTACTTATAGCTTCATACCTAAAATCCGGAGCGCGCCTTCTGTACTTTTCTGTGCCAGCACACATCATATTTACCACTAAAACTAATTATATTCCCGATGTAATACTGTCGTTCCTCTACTCGAACTCGTTAAAAACAGGATTATCACAATCTCTCATAATTATAAATACCACATTTTAAATAACACGTACATTTGCCAAATTTTGTGAGCAACCACTGTTACTTTGTATTTTATTAATTAGTTGTTAGAACGGTGTTGTCGATTTATTACTATTTTAGTTCACTATTGACAGAAATACTACAAATAAGAAGTCATTTATGACGAAAATACTGAGTTATCACTTTTAAACTTGGTCTTTAAATCCATTTGACATAATAATATCTAGGATTCTTAGCATAATTATGTACGCTATGCCGTGCTAAGTTTGATTAAATATCAGTATGCCATAAAAACAACCAACAAGATAATTTAGCTGCTATGCTGTTGCTATGAACGCTGGAGAAACGAAACTCCACCATTTTATTGATTTGCCCGTAGAAATACATTTTATCCTCCAAAATTCTGACAACCATTCTTAATAATGTGTATCGTATTAGCCAGTTACTGGGCTGTGGAGGTCAGATAGGCCGTCGCTCCATGTAAAATACTGGTATTCAGGTAGACTGGAAGCCGATCCTAACATAGTTGGGAATAGGCTAGACAGATTGATTGATAAAAATATTATCCTTTTGAGCTCCGCCGCATTCGGGTAAAAACAGTCATAAATCCACAACACCAAAATAACAAACACACATAAATGTGATAACAAGCTAAATTTCCGCTTACACTTACATCTAACACTTTCAGGGAAAGAAACTCCCCAAGAAAATCCAAAGTCCGATACAGCGCCATGCACTTAGACACGGACAAAACCACCAACCGACTTAGTTGGCATGGGAAAGATGGACACTCTACCCTAATAAAAATAGACTGGCCAAACGAGAACTCTGTGTCCACTCTTACAACAAGCACAATGAACTCTAGTCCCTTAACACCCATAACACCGATATATGACCCGCTAGAAAGCGACTCCGAAGTCAGCGAGTCAAATAAACACACTATCCAAATAAAAAGTGAAATTTGCAGCAATTGTGACCAAGAAAAATGCCTAAAATGCGAGCTTAAAGCAACCGACTACGAAAATTTAAAAGATTTCGCCGAAAATCTTCATGATAGTTTAGAACACAGTCCCTTACACTCCACTGATATTAGCTATCACAATTTGAACAGACTCTCAGCTGTGTCAAACTCTTCAAACTCCGAAACTGACAAGAAAAAAGATGACAATGACATTATGAAAGTTATGACGTCTTCACACGAGAGCTCGTCGAGCTACTCAAACGTCAGTTTGACGAAAGGTGACGAACTCTACGAATGTTACAATTACACAAGACCGAATTACATTAACTTACAGTCTTCTAGTACCAGTAAAAGTTCTCCAGGAAGTCCTTTAAAAAGTCCCCTAAAATCTACTATTAGTATCACATTCCGATCTCCTACTAAATGTAAGAATTATGAAGATACTCCCACTAATGATAGGGATTCGGTGTACGAAGACATTGATTTGGAGAAGAATCTGTCGATAGTCGAAGATGCAAGCATACCACAGACTGATGCCTGTCTGCCCACCCAACAGGCTTGCCAACCTGATGATATCCAGGATTTGATCATCCTCGAAACGCCAACAGAAACTAACCTAGATGACGATATTGATGTCTATAGTCAAGTGAAATTCTTCAAAAAAAGCGTGAATGAAGTCAACGCGATGTTGTTGCCGGAAGACAGACATTACGAGAATATTGCGTTCGGAAAACAAAACGACTATGAAAATATTAATGTAGATACGCTAAAAATATGTGATAAAGACTTGATTAGTGAAGATGATAATTCTAAAGATGCGGCTGATAATGGAAATTTTAAGAGTATGAATGTTAGGGAGCTGGCTATTCGATTTGAAAGTCCTACCGAACAAAAAGCTGCTTTTACATTCGACAAATTCAAGGCGGAGATTAAATATCCCAGTTTAGAACGAAAAGACGAGAAAAGAGTTATAGAAATCAAGAAAATTGACTTCAAAACGCCAACAGTGTCACCAAAGTCGTATAGACTGTCGAAAAACTCACACAACGCGAGATCGTTAGACGAAAACGCGTTTATAAAAGAATTTGGAAACGACCAATCGAATGTCGACAGGAGAAAAAGTTTAGAAGTAAAAACTTCAAGTAAAAAGCTGCCTGACTTAAACCTAAATACAGACCATGAACACAAAGTAATTATAACTCCTACCACAGAAAACAAAATTTCATTAATACAACGATTTGATCGCCCAGACATCAAGAACCTAATTTCATTAGATTGCGACAAAAAACTCAGTCGAGAACGCATAGAGAAATACAAAGAAGAACGCAGAAATTTTCTCAGAGAAAAATATAGCTCACAATCTTTCCGTTCGAATCCCGAACAGCTGACTCGAATAAAGATACGGAAAGATAGGGAAGATAAAATTGAGACGTGTGAGAGATTAAAAGATGAGATGCCTAAGTTTGAAAGGAGGAATACGGTGGATTTGGGACAGAGGCTGAGGTTCAGTCTAGCTAAGAGTAGCAACAACCTGGAGTCGATCCCGTCACCTACTAGTCCGGAGAGAGAGTTTCGAGAAGATAGGAGTTTCGATAGGTAAGTTGTTAGAATGCTTGGGAGATATTTTTTAGTTACATTATTTTATGTAACATGATAAAAACAGGTTTGAAAAGGCCACCTTTCATTTATGTTGTGGGGATTTGAAAAAACCCGAATGTTTTTTTAATGCTGGCTACACTTGGCGTATTTTCGCAAATATACGCCTTATTCCGTCCGTACAAAATTAACTTTATTACAAAAGAATAAGTTTTATTTTCTATCATCTAAGAATATTTTAACAAATACGCCAATTCACATTATCGTTAGAGAAAAATATATGATAATGATCAATTGCAAGTCTACACAATTCTATGTAATAATAAAAATCTCTTTTTTAGAGATTTTTATAATAAAGAAATGTCTGGGTTGCAAAACAGATATACATGAATTGTGGGGATGTCTATAAAAGAAAAAGAATTAGCAATATTAAAAGATATCTTCCAAGCCACTTCTATATTTTTTTAAATATATTTTCTGTTTGTTTTTTTTTTTTGTTTTGTGTAAAATTGGCTTTAAATTGTGGAATATAACATCATAACTTTAGTTTTGCACAAGATTCTATGTGTATTTCGGTACAGTAAAATGCTTAGTTTTTGTCATACTGGTAACTGTGAACTTAGCGGTATTCCTGATATTTAATTCATACCTAAAAATTGTATATTCAAGTATACCGTTATGTATAGCTTACCTGTTTATTTTGATTTGAATAATTCGAAAAGTATCCATCAGTTATTTTCTAATTTGTGTTGTATTAAAAAGAATGTATATCTTCTTTAATAATTTACTAAAGAATCATGAATAATTTCATTTGACAAAATTTTCAGTTTTATTTCAGTCTTCATCAAAATTTTGTTTAAAATGTTAATGATTTTCTTCTCATTTTTCTATAGGAAGGAAAAGGTCTCGCCTTCATACAATATTCGCGATATGACAGCAATTTTCGAGCAAAAGTCGCATCCACACACCGGTTGATATACCAATTATTAATAAGTTTACCATAATCTGTGGTGAGACTTACGGCGATACCTGTAAACTCAGGTAAGATTGCCAAAATTACCAAAAATCTGGTAAATTATGTGAAAAAATATTGGTGAAATTGTCACAATGACATGTATGAGGTATGATTACCATACCTGTAATTCGGGTAACATTGCTAAAATTACCAAATAAAAGGTAAATTATGTGTGAAAAGTATTGGTAAAATTGTCACAATGATTTGTAAGAGGTATGATTACCACAAAATTATGTATTGTATGCTATGCGATCAAAAGGCAATACCTGTAATTCAGGTAAGTTTGTCAAAGTTACCAAAAATGGGTAAACTATGAATTTGAAGTATTGGTGATATTGTCACAATGTTAAAATAATGACGAATTGGTTATAATTACCACAAAATTATATTGTATATTAATTGCTTGCTTTTTTGGTGAGATTTGTTACTAATTATGATCTAAGTTGTGAAGTTTGCTGAAAAAAATAATTGAGTTATTTTATGTATTTTAAAGTGACATCGTCACTAAATTTAGAAAAGTATAATTGGTAAGCTAAAACCGCTATTTACTAAGAAGTAAAATGTATTTGTACCCGGTTGAGGGCAACAGGCTCGCCCCCTATTACATATGACTTAAACATGTGTTATGTAAAATGTAAAAAAATATTGTAAGGAATTTTTTGCTAGAGTTTAGGACGCCCAGTTTCTCCAGTAACTGGGTTGTGGAGGTCAGATAGGCAGTCTCTCCATGTAAAATATTGGTATTCAGCTGGTTACAAAAAAGTACCGACAATACTTTGCGGTATTACGGTATTTGCGGTATCATCGCCAAAGTCTCACTACAGTAGCCATTTAAATTGTTATCTTGTATAATAACAAAATGAAACTCATTTTATTGTGAAAATATTAATATTAAGTTGTATAAGGATATATTTACTTGTATAATATACATAATTGTAAGTAAATGATTTTACCTCTTTGCTTTTTTGTTTAAGCAGGGTCAAATTAAATTATCTAGCGTAACTTCAGAGACGTGTTTGGTATGAACATCTAAAGAGGATCCTCTCGATAACATCACGTCTGTGAAGTATTGTCAGCTAATTTAATTTGAGCCATGTTATACAATGTGTAAAAAAAATCCTTTACGAAGCCGTCGTCTAAGCATGCTGTACAGAAAATTTCTGCAAAAATAATTGCTGGGAAACTTTTATTTTTGGTGTGACAATTCGCTGTTTAGGGTAGGGCACATGTAAAGCACACAAAATATTGGGCTTATGGGTTCGTGGGAGTATTTAAAGTTAGAGATAACATTTATGAAAAAAACGTCTAAAATTTGGAATGTTGACCTTCAATATCTCTGTAACCAGAAGGTTCCAAGGTATGGTTCAGTACAAAACAAATACCAGCGAGCCTTGCGGTAGTCGCATATGATGTGTAACATCTGACCTTGGTAATACGCAACATTAAAGTGCCTGCTACACGGTCGCCAACTTCTTCCCGACAGAGGTAACCTTGGTGGTTTACAACCGTGTAGATGGTGGTTTACGACCAAATTTCAAACACCTGCCTGATGACAACCAAGGTCGCTTCTGTCGGGGACGCGGTTGGCAGCCGTGTAGCAGGGACTTAAAGGGGCGGGACCTCGTCAAGGTTGTTTCAGACGGCCAACTCTAGCGCCGCCCGCGTTCATTGGTCAAATCAAATAGCGCGCGCTTTCCCGGCTTCGTGTGACACACTTCCGTCCCTTTTCACGAAATCACTCCCACAGATTAAACTACTTAGATTTTTGCCGATTTTGATTTTCAAAAAATCACTATAACGGGCGGCAAAAGTGACTCTCGGCTTCGTCAAGGGTATTTTTACACCCGTTATGTAAAACTGACATGATATTTACCTTCCCTTATGTATATTATACAAGTAATATATTATAGTTATTATAAATAAGTCACTTGTTTCGTTAAATTATTTATTGACAGTTTTTTTTTTACTAATATTATTATTTCGTCGGTTAATCATCACAATTTGATTGGGTTTGAAGCGGTATGGTTACCAAAAACTTACAGGTAATTAAATTACCTGGTCAGGTTAATGGCAACGACAGAGCTCGGAATCGCCGCGCCGGCAGCTTCTGGAGATGGCAGTACTAATAAAATTCGTGGTGCGTTGAGAGCGCACAATTTCTGTCGAGAACGCCATTCTAAAGGCCATATAGGTTGGCGATTTGCGAGCGTGTTTCCAGCGAGGCGATTGCGTAAGTGTACAAGAAAGAGCGAGACAAGAGTGTATAAAATTATAAATAAGCGCGGAGAACAAGTCGTGTAGTCGCGGCTACGTCGCTTCGCACCCGCGGAGAGCACGTTCACAAATCGCTTCGCTGGAAACACGCTGGCAAATTGTCAGTGTGATAGTTTTTTTTTTTTATGCAGTGAAATAACGCTTTGTATAACGTAATCGTTATTATTTGACGTACGTATGTTAGGTTAACCGACCGTTTGAAACAACCGGCCCTAAATCGGTAGTTTTTAGGCCGTATGCTCGGCGGCAGCGGGAACCGGGGCGGCAGCGATAGCAGCGCGTTCAAACGCATAGTTTTATATCGTTGGTTTAAAGGTAAATACATTACATTACTACATTTCCATATCGTTGCTCACTAAGTGATATTTTTGGTAATGATCACTTTTTTTTCATTTTCGTAATTCATTAACTGTACTGATTACTACATTTTTCTAACTCGATAACTCTGAAAGTTTAGTAATCAGTACAGTTAGTGAGTTTTTCCTGTGAAAGATTATGCCGAATTGGTGTCGAAAATGAAAAAAGTGATTTTTACCAAAAATATCACTTAGTGAATAACGATATGGAAATGTCCTTGCTCCCCGCGCCGCTGCCATCGAGAACAGTTCCATATAAAACTATGCATTTGATCGCGCCGCTGTCGCCGCCGCACAGTGGGCTGAAAATCGGCTTTCATAGACATTCGATTTTTTTTTCGAATTGGTCAAATTTTTTGATTGGAATTGTTTAAAACAATCATGACCTTGAGGTATAATTGGTATGACGTCATAGAACATAGTGGAAGATAGACTTTTGATTTTTTTTCAAAATACTTGTATGGGAATTATCATAAAATCTTCAATATCTCAGCTATCGCATATTTGCGCAAAAGAATTCTTTCACACAAAAAATCTCCTATTTTTTTGCCAATTTTTGATATATTTCACTTTTATGGCAGAGGTGCGATGAAAAAGAAAAAAAATAAAAATAATTTTATTATTTTTATTTCTTCATTTATAACGATTATAAATGAATTTAATTACGCATTAGAATAATATAACAAAGAATATATAGCACAATAGTCTAGGCCATCGTGAGCCGCTTTTTTAGTCATTGATTTTTATACTACCTAGCAGAAAAACAGCATCTTATACGTAAAAAAACAATTCTTAAATTGTTGACAACAAATACTCGACTTTATCGGAAGCCTGACCCTTTTAGCCTATAACAATTACCGAGAATTATTGCTAATAGGTACCTACCTATTAACTAATAGGTAGGTGATCACTGATCACCTAATTTAAGTTTTATTATGACAATGAAGGGTTTTTAGGCTAATTACTAATCGTTCTCCAGAGGAACTTACAGAATCACTGTGCAGGTGCCTAATGAGTTATAATCATTAGGGTTAATTTAGTTCTGTACAGATATCTCACAGGTATTTAAAGTGCAGTATTGGGAACAATTATTCAGTTCACATTGATTTCCCCTTGTGTTAACAGTGAAATTGTGCTTGCAAAAAATGGAGAGTTTATCTACTTACCTAGATTTCTTCATGATTTTGAAGAATTCGGGGAAGTACAGTGACAGCCTTGCACTATATAATGCTGTAGTTTCTCGTTTGAACTTAAATCTCTCCGATGAAGATAATTTAACATTAAAAGAATATTGCAGAAGGATTACACTAGCTATTACAAGGAAATGGAAGCAAGCCAACAGAAAACTGGAGTGTTTCTTAAAGGAACACAAAAACTGGCTTGAGACTGATATTGATTGGCCTAGTTGCATAAAAGTACCTGCTGCTTCAGGCATTGTGGATTCTGAAGTAAATGCCATATCTCCTCAACCTTCCACATCTACATCAGCAGCAATATCAGTTGGAACAATGACAAAAAGAAAGGCACCAACTCGTAAACCATTTCAAGATCTAGGAAAGAAACAAAAAAGAAGGAGAATTACAGATCAAGAAAATTGTGAGTCCAGTGAGATAGCATATGCTGCTATCATAAAGATGAGACAAGAAGGAAAGGAGAATATTGCTTCAGCACTAGAATTCATGTTGACAAATCCAGGAGCTGCTGATAAGTTCAATAATTTAATTCATCAATCGTTGGCCAAGCAAGTTTTCACACCCGAGAAGGCACTTGGCATATTTCTCTCTTTAAAATTATCTAAGTGGCAATATATAACATTGAGAGAAACAGCCATACGTGAAGGCGTAAAAGATTTGTATCCATCTTATTACAAAGTTCAACAGGCGAAATTACAATGTTATCCTTCCAAACAAACAATAACAGTGACGGATTCATCAGCAAAAATTTCTCTTCAAGGATTATTAGATTTAACAGCCAAAAGAATCTTCGACAGTTTACCTGAGTGCGTAGAACAGAAACAGTTAATATTATACTATATAACTATAAACAGACAATGGACAGTGAAAATGATGATTCTAGTGTCTTCATGACATCATTAGTTCCATTGAAACTAATCAATGGCAGTGACACCATATGGAAAAACCCGAAACCCTGTTCTTCATCATTTTGTCGTCCCGTGCGATTTAGCTTCATGAAAGAAAGCAAACTGGTTGTCAATGAGCATTTAGACAGTATGAAAGAAGAAATAAAAGCGTTGAGACCGACAGATAGTGGCAGCAACAAGGTCACCCATGACCTTAAGATGACCATGATCGATGGCAAGGTCTGCACTTACATCTCTGAAGCCAAAGCCAGCTCAGTTTGCTATTTATGTTTGGCAAAACCTTCAGAGATGAACAATTTAACGGAAGTGTTAAAAAGGCCTGTTTCTGAGAATTTATACGAATTTGGGCTGTCTTCGTTACATGCACGCATCAATTGCATGGAATGCCTTTTAAATATTTCTTACAGACAAGATCTTAAAAAATGGATGGCAAAAGGGGAAGAAGATAAAGCTATTCTGCAGGCAAGGAAAAAAACAATCCAAGACGGTTTCAAGCGGGAACTGAACCTGATCATAGGTGTGGTTAAACAAGGCTCAGGAACAACCAACGATGGAAATACAGCACGGAGATTTTTTGAATTTCCGGAAAAAACCGCAGCCATTACGGGTCTGGATGAGAATTTGATTCGGAGATTTGCTGTTATTTTACAGGCTATTACATCAGAAGAAAATATATATATTGAAAAATTTAAAGAGTACTGCCTAAAGACAGCAGAGAGGTATTTGGCACTTTATAACTGGTATTACATGTCGTCAACTGTGCACAAGTTACTTGTACATGGGGCAGATATTATAGCTTGTAATGCAGTAGTACCAATTGGGTGTCTTTCAGAAGAAGCATCAGAGGCTCGTAATAAGGACTTTCGAAGATTTAGATGTCATCATTCAAGAAAAAAGAGCAGACAATGTTCTAATGAAGACATTCTAAACATGCTTCTTCTCACTTCAGACCCTCTCATTTCTTCAGTTAGACCAATTATGGATGTAAAGAACAGGAAAGCTCTCTTCTCTGAAACTCGGGATCTTTTGGATAACCTGCAAGAACCCGATGTCGAATTTTGCGATATAAATCAATTAGATTCCGAATCTGAATCAGAATCAGAATGTAGTGATTGTGACTAACAGTAGGTTAAGATGTTTTTGTTTATTTACTAACTTTTTATTAGTTTTACTTTTGTTAGTATTAATTTAGAGCATGTCTGTAAATAATCAATTAAATTTTATTTTTAGAATGTATTTAGATTTAGGTACTATTTTTGTTCTATTTTTTTTTATATAAAACTATTTAAAATTTAAATGTAAGTCATATTTGTAGTTGTATATTATATGTTTAACTGTTATTATACCCTAATGATAATAACCCATTAGGCACAGTGATTCTGTAAGTTCTACCTCTGGAGAACGATTAGTAATCAGCCTAAAAACCCTTCATTGTCATAATAAAACTTAAATTAGGTGATCAGTGATCACCTACCTATTAGTTAATAGGTAGGTACCTATTAGCAATAATTCTCGGTAATTGTTATAGGCTAAAAGGGTCAGGCTTCCGATAAAGTCGAGTATTTGTTGTCAACAATTTAAGAATTGTTTTTTTACGTATAAGATGCTGTTTTTCTGCTAGGTAGTATAAAAATCAATGACTAAAAAAGCGGCTCACGATGGCCTAGACTATTGTGCTATATATTCTTTGTTATATTATTCTAATGCGTAATTAAATTCATTTATAATCGTTATAAATGAAGAAATAAAAATAATAAAATTATTTTTATTTTTTTCTTTTTCATCGCACCTCTGCCATAAAAGTGAAATATATCAAAAATTGGCAAAAAAATAGGAGATTTTTTGTGTGAAAGAATTCTTTTGCGCAAATATGCGATAGCTGAGATATTGAAGATTTTATGATAATTCCCATACAAGTATTTTGAAAAAAAATCAAAAGTCTATCTTCCACTATGTTCTATGACGTCATACCAATTATACCTCAAGGTCATGATTGTTTTAAACAATTCCAATCAAAAAATTTGACCAATTCGAAAAAAAAATCGAATGTCTATGAAAGCCGATTTTCAGCCCACTGTGCGCCGCTTCGATGCCCGTTGCCGCCGAGAATACGGCCTTACACGTAATTTGTTTTGTAGACTCTCGTAAACGGTTGTTCGCTTGGTTTTTATGGAACAGGTTGACGATGCCGCCTCTAAAAGCGGCCGCCAAGGCGTCTCCGTGCTCTGTGGTTACAATAGACTCGCCCCTTAGTACATGGGAGTTAGGAATCTCGCGCACCGCACCATAGAAACGGATACGATGAATTGAGAGTGTACAGTATAGTATAACTATTTTCTTAACCTTCTTCGGCAAACTTCGTGTTTCGTCAGTCGTCGGATTTCTATCAGTTGCCGTTTACACTTGGTGCAGATCGGATGCTTTTAATCGAGTTGGAAGTATATAGAGTTGTTAATACTCTTTTAACTTAATGTAATTTATATAAAAAATGAGAGAGGAAAGCTGCTAAAGTCGCAGGCACGACAGATAGGAAAACAGTTTTACAGCTCTATATAGTTCACACGGAAATCAAAACAAAACAATAAAATAATTAGTTCTGAATTCAAATTATTATACACGATAAGTCTAATAATTGATGGACCTGGAAATTAGCATTCGTTTGTATTCGGAAATGCGATGATTCCCGAAGGATATTAAGAAAATAGTCGGAGTGACAGACCGATGTTTTTTAATGTAAATCGATTTTTACCGCTTCAAAACCAATTCATACAAGTATTATTATATTGTAAACGAATAATTCTCATACAGTTGTTTCACGAGGAATCTCAGTATATTAATTCTCAGGGATATGATGGTATTGAAATATTGACTCTAAGGGCTTGGTAATAGGCGCCTTTTTATCTATCTGACTGTGTTCGACATTTTGTGGTTATAAAAAGAGATAATACTTTAGGAGGTGTACAGAACTTATGAATAATAACACATTTTACTAACTAAAGTAGATATCAGATATTTCACTTTTTGTTCATTTTTGAAAATAGAATGAATCAAAAGTGAAAAATTAATTCGTTCGAGAACCGATCCAACGGTGTTGGATTTTGCCACTCTGCATCTTTCCTTCTCCTACCGAATAATCGAAAATTAAATTAAATGAGCAGATGCACGTTCGTCCTATGTTATTTTGTCTATTTTGATATCAGCTTAACAGGTTTCTAAAAGGCTAATCAACTCAAAACCTATAGTTTGACCGAAATAACTGTACCGTGCCTTAGGTATGTAAGCGAGACGCCCGGCAGTGCAGACCGTTCATTCGTCAACGCTCGCGGCGTCCTGCCGCTCATTACTAAGGCACGTTATAGCGGTCTCGGTCAAACTATAGGCAACAGACTGTCAAAACTGCTGTGATTGGATGACTGAAATAATAACCAAATTACTTGAAAAAAGTTTGTCAGTATATTATCTAATGTTTGTGTTCATCATTTCCTAAAGTATTATTTAATATTTCTGTAACATTCTGTATATTAAAAAAGGTAATACGAATACGTATTGGAAACCTTTTAGTACTCTCTTCAAGCTTTCGAACTCTTAAATTAAAATGAAAGGCGCCGAATATATTTATTTGACAGGCATTTTGAATGTTAAAATGGTTTTCACTATGATGACTTTAGCGCTCAAATCAAATTAACCTTATCGTCGCTCGGCATCCATTACCGCGAATGTGACATTTTTGATGAGAATCAGATTTTTGTTTTATTTCATTCTACACGTTCAAAAATCCTGCATTTAAAAATGATTTTTGTCAAAAATTTCACATTTGAGGTATTGGATGCCGAGCGACATTTCGTTATCGGTGAAGCTCTGGACACACTGCGGTGAATCCCGCGCGGGATGCATGACGCGACTGCGCGCGTCGTTTGTTAAAGTTACGCAACTATTCGCGCCAATTTGAACACCTCCATAAAAGTTAGTTGATACAATCGGCGCGAGCGAATTTCGTCCCGCATCCCGCGCGGGTTCGCTTTAGTTTGGCCAGAGCTTCAAAACTAGGAATACTTTTCAAGCCTCTTGTGTTTGATTGACCAAAATTAGAACTACTAATCGTTGAGATATGATAGACAACAGTTTAAATTGTTTAGCATAATCAGACAATAATGTTCCCACTGCTGGGACACAGGCCGCCTCTCTTTGGGAGAGACTGGGCCGTAATCCACCACGCGAGTATTGTGGGGATTGGTAGATGTCTGATGTTCTAGGACGACGCTGTCCTCACGATGTTTTCCTCTTTGTGAGAGCAGAGGTGATGAAATAATTTATACATTGTAAATTGCCTGATTTAGAACCTACGACCAACTCGTAAGTCGCAGCCGTTTCCGCTGGGCCACCACTGCTCTTCAAATTGGATAGCCTCTTTTACTCAAACTAAGTACAGTAGCGTTTCTAAAATAGACCTTATTTGTTTTGTATTAATGTTCATATTCGTATTCAACGCGTGATCACGCTTACCGAAATATGCACACTAACTTCATATGAATAATGTTCATTTTCGTATGGAAGCCACTGTAGTTAGCTTGAGTAATCTGAAATTTTCTACGATTTAATTTTTTATTTAAATTGCCCTAAAAGTTTATTTTTCAAAGTGAGATCCATTTTAATATTGCCACCTAAAAGGAATATTGTGTTGCCATATTGAAAAAAAAATATAAATAATAAAAATGCATTTATTACTATATTTTTGTAAGCAGTATTTATTCAATAGAATAGAAGCTGTAAAATATTTGAATCTTATAGAAATATAATAAAAACGACTATGTAATAAAAAATATAAACAAAAACGTAAGAATGAATATCGGGAACAATTCTGATTTTTTCTGACTTATTGTCAGAACATTTCTGATGTGAGAAAGTGACTTAAATCACAGGAAAACGGATGTTTTTTTTAATTAAAATCGATGTTGCATAGTCATATTATATTTAGATATGGTCGAATAAAAAATAGCTTTCTTTGTATATAAATACGCACCTCTTTTTGTAAAAAGTCGGTTAATGGAGTCGAAAACATATTTAGTTTGTGTACATTTAAATATTTTATGGAAATAAATTACTTTCTCTGAATGAATTGATTATATTTTTAACTCTCTATTGTACTAAAATTAGCTATATATACAGTAAACTTAATCATAATCATGACTCGTGTACACGTCTTTAGTATTTAGTAAGCAAGTTAGAGTCTGGCCACGGTAAGTCTGCAATGGAATAAACGGGCAACCCCAAAAAGTTTTATATATGGTATACTTTTACATCAGTCAGTTATGACAGTTTCGGGCTTGTAAGTAGATCTAATGATTTTGATATTTTGCCTTTTGATTTTCGCTTAATAGATTATGTGTAATAGACTATGTCGTACCTATGGTCTACCTCCATACGATGACAAAACTGTATCAAATCCACACTGCATCGTGCTAAAGTGACTATACCAGGAATAAATCAGAATGTAAACAAAATAATCTATCAAAAACAAAAAGACAAACGAAGTATCAAATTCTTTTTTCATAGGACAGATGGTGTTGCCGTCTATAGATTTTCAAATTCCACCGTTTTTTTTACTTATGCAGACTTAGCGTGGCCAGATTCTAGTACTAAAATGTTCTGACTCGCAGCGTATAAACGTACCAAATTAGTGATTAGATTATTGAAAAGTAAGATTTTCGTAATCATGCGAGCTATTACCACGGGGCTCGTGGCGAAATGATAACAGCCACACAAAGCGATCGAAGGGTTAAGCTACGCTTGCCGCGGTCGATTTATGGATGGGTGAAAGCACGTTAAGCCGTTAGTCCCGGCTGTCATTGGTAGAGCTTTGAGTCGTTACGGGTCAGAAACCCAAAAGTTTGACAACCAGTCTTACCAAGGGCCAAGGCGATATCCCTTGTTCCTTAGTAAGACTGGTTGTCACCCCGTAACCAGAGTATCCAGTAACTGAGTTGTGGAGATCAGCAGTATTCAGCTGCATTCAATTAGACTGTAAGCTGACTCCAATATAGTTGGGAAAAGGCTAGGCAGATTGATTGATATACACGATACGATTAAAAAAATATTAGCAACTAAATGCTCTTACTAATTACTAAAGATATGTTCACAGATTAGTTCCTAAACGGAATTGAAACTTAGTATGTCTTTGACTCGATTGAAATCTCTACAGACAATAATCGTGTATCTAAATCAACGCTTTGAGAATATTATCATTCAAGAGTTTTGAGGCTAAATTATCGGTTTTATATTATTAATTTCTATGAAATAATTTCCGTAGCTAGCGACACGTTGCGTCGCCTTCATGGAAATACATAGAATCCAATCGTGTCGCGGCGACACGTCGCCTGCACCTGCCGCAACGGTCGTCGACGAAATTGTATCTTAAGATTCGTGGATATATTAAATTGTAAAACCATTTTGATATTTTAAATATAAAATGGAGTTGATTGTTCAGCTTTCAAGCCTTTAACAGCTCCGGTTTTGCTAAAATTAACATTTATTCCGCTATGAAGTTCATTTACTGTGCAACATGCACTGTGGTAGAAATTGCACATTGATAGCAACCGTATTTCGTAGCAGCAAAGTTGTTTTTCGTACTTGTATTACGAAAGATGCGCACAGGCCGAACCCATTCGTCAGATTTTAAGAAAATCGGCTGTTATACTGTTACACAGTATATTTTTTGGCCAAAATTTCGGACATGTCTTTTTTATGTGATAACTTTGTTTGTAATGTTTTATAAAATTAATGAATAGAACTCACAAGCGCCTATTTCTCATTATGACCAAAAAAAACCACTTAATTATTTTTTATGATAAAATTGTAAATCACCATTAACTTTTGAAATATTTCACGAATTATCTTCTTGTTTTTCCTGATAAACAATAATCTTAAGACACATAATACTGATTGATTTATATATTTGTTAAACGAGTTTTCAGAGATTTATTTACAATTAATTTTTTTTTTATTTTATTTTTTTATGGTCGTATTTTTAATTATTTGGATTCTATTTTTCTATAGAATTGTTAGAAAAAAGTGAATGAATCCATGAAAAAAAAATCAGATCCAAATATTGAAGGATATCGAACTTAGAAGCTTCTAAAGTTTTCTATGGTAATTATGATTTTAGGGTTGTCAATATTTCTAAATAGAATTTATTGTAAAAAGTTACCATAACTTTTTATTCGTAAATAATATATTAACTGGAGGTTGGGGCGTGTGCATCGGAACACTTTATTTACACAGAAAAATAGTTTTTAAATGAACAGAAAAACAAAAAAAAAATTACTTTTTATTTCATTTTTGGATCGAGCTGTGGTTTAGCCCAGTTTTCCTAGACGTGCTTAGATAATAAAAAAAAACTATGAATTTCATTTGACATGCCAATCCTGCCATACTAATTTGGAATTTTTTGAACATAATCTACATAATTATTATATCTAATATTATAAAGAGGTAAAGTTTGTAGGAAACGATCTCTGTACTGAACCTATATTGAAATTTCTTTCACTAGTAGTAAATTACATTATGCCATTTTACTTAATTGTTTTCTGATGTACATTCTTCAGCTTGATCTGACGAAAGAATTTCTGTTACATTGTCGGTATGTCCTTCAATAATTTCAAAATTTTCGTCATTTTCTATTGCCACAAAATCGTCTTCTGCTGAGATTTCATACGGTTTCAGTAACCTAACTACGCTGGGTGGTAACGGTAAGGATTTTAGTTTTTTCATCCTATTCTGTAGCCTTATGTAGGAAATTTCTGGATCTGACGATTCCAGTGCTCTGTGAAACAAGTCTAACATGGTTTTTTCGCGGTCGGATTTTCGGCTATGGTGTTCTCTGTCGTAACGCCAGAACTTATTCCGCGCTTCACCGGCTTGCTCTGATAATAAGCCCACTGGAAGAGCTGAGTTATTAATAATATCTTGACCGTGAATGAGAATCTTATGTATTGTTACTGTCATTGGGTACCAACCATATTCTGCCACGTATTTAGATGCAACGCTTTTGCAAAAATCTCCAATTTTATTAGCATTTACAGGTAGACCACAAGATAAAGTAATCAGAATCGTGTGAAGATCGTCCAACAACCACAGACCAAGGCCTAATATTTCAGCAAAGACTGCACGATTTTTATCCGATAGAACTGTTCGGGCTGTGTTGCCGTCATTTGTTGTTCCAGCATTGGGTCTCACAACATCAACTAGCACTTTCAAATCTTTTCGCACACGTTTTTTACTTTCCTCAACAGTTTTTGATTCCATTGAATCTTTGCCTACCCTCCATTTCTTTACAGGAAGCTTGTAGCCCAAATGAAGTAAGAACTCTAACACGCGAATCCATGCATGCAAGGGACTTATTCCGTATTTGAAAACCGATATATCAATTGGCTGAGAATAAATTATGTCTAATTTGTTGAATTGCGTTGAAGTTGCTTTGCAAAATGGACATTTAAGTTGAGAAGAGGTTTCTGTTATTACATTTAGTACTTTGCCATCTATGCATGTCAAATAAAGTTGTGGTTTTGCCCTTATTTTCTTATTGTTAGATGTAGTTGCTTCTAAAGTAGTCAAATCCCTAATTTGGTTTTCTATCAATTTCTGTTCATTTAGTATTAAATCTTTTGTCTCTTTCCGATATTGAATATGAATCGGACGGCAAAATCTGTATGATTGTGGAGTTGGGTTTAACCAAAGTACAAAGTCTTTTTTTGTTTTTATCCGTAATGGGATGAATGTAGTGGCAAATAAAGTGTTTTCAGGCTCTTGATTATCAGAAAAATTCTGTTTATAAAATGATTGACCCGAACTACCATCAAACCCCCAACTCCCCTCAAAAATACAATCTACCGTATCTAGACCTTTTTGTTCACAATATGCTGATATAATTTCGTCGCAGGAGTTTATTAATCTTTGAAGAGTGTGAGAAAGTAAACTAACAAATGGAACAAAGGCTTCTCTTTCTGTTACTTGAATCGCACTATCCGGATAACATTTTTGTTTTGCATCGAATTCAACTTACGTAAATGGTGGTGAGTTTGAGTGACTGCAGCGGCCAAGGGAAGACCTCCAATCCTCCATGAACTTAACTTCGCACCATTTTACAATACTCGCGTTTTAATAAATTGGCGTGCTGGCTGGCGGCGGGTGGCGCGGCTCACGGGAGCCTGGGACGGAACTAGGAAAAACACACCCGTCACGTGCAGACACGTGACGTTGACTAAAAAGGGAAAAAAATTTGCGCGCGCGCCACGCTGATTAGCGCCCCACCCCCTAATCAAGATCTACGTTTAGCTAGGAGACGATCCAAATTGAAATTACGGAATTCACCGTTTTTTTTTTTGGGAAGTTTTCCTACTATTTTTATTTAAAAATAGAATTTTCGAATGTCACCTAACACTCAAAATACAATTAGAATGTGATAAAAATGTCTTCTTGTATAATCTTACTAACATTAAAAAATAACTTCAAATATTAAGTTTAATAAATTTACGAGGTGATAACCCTAATCAAAAAAGTTTGAATTACAATAATTCCCATATCCTGCTATATTAGGATTCCTTTGTTTGTAAGGTCATAAGTGTAAATAAAAAGAACATTTCAGTCCTAGTTTCAAATCCTAATACGTAATAATATGGCGGTAAAAAAAAAGAAATCAAAAATTTACAAAATCAGCTATAACTCTGTTATCTTGAACAAATAAAGCCTAATTTTTTTTACTATCGTAAAGTCTTTAAATCACTGTTCAATACCATAAGTAAAGTCTTAAAAAGATATCAAACTTTGGAGCTACAATTGTTTCTATGGTTTTTCTGGAAACCATAGAAATTTTTTTCAAGTACTAATTTTCTGTCTTTCATGACAAATAGGCAATCTGGTGTTCTCGTCTCGCATTTATAATTGCAAGTCCTAAGATATAAGATAATAAAAAAGCCATGTCCGAAATTTTGGGCAAAAAATATACTGTGTGTTATACTGTTATACTTTGAAAAATAGCGAGTTGACAGCGAAATTCAGTTTTACATTTTGTAATTGTAAAAGGCATGACGATCTTGGTAAATTGGTTAGTAATATACAACCGGTATATTTAGCTGTTTTTCATCACAATTGGAGCTTTTTTATGAATACTGGTTAACGGCTAAAATTCTAAAAATGAAGATCAACGTGTTGCAAATTCAATCTTTCGCAAAAATCAGTTTATAACTTGTTGTAAGAAGGACACTGCAATATTGAAAAATTGACGGAAATTTTAGAGATTTAGCTGCTAACCAATTTTGTATAGTCTCCTAAAAATTTCTTCCAAGTCGTATCCTCAGACCAAAATTTAGTCTCGAGGTCGTATGCTAATTTCATGTAAGATTATGTGTACTGTTTGCCAAGATTTGAATCGTTAGATTTGCCCTCACCGTGCTTAAGTCGTGGGAACAACTAAAATTTCAAATAGTTAATTGATTCAGTCGTGACCTTGCGGATATCCATTATAAAATACAATAGACGTAGATATATTTAGTAACCTGTTCCGCTTAACTTCCTAAAGAGTCATAAAAAACCCGGCAAGTCAATCGTCATCCTGAGAATGCCTGGTTGAGAGGTGAAACACGTGTCGTTTTTTTACATGGTTATTTTTAATGACTCTTTAAGAATAGTTAAGCAGAATAGGTTATTAAATATATCTACGTCTATTATATTTTCCTAAAATTTTAAGTTTGTATATTCCAATGACTGGCAACGATTGGTCAAAATCAACACTGTCTTTAGTTAGATAGATTAAACACCAGTTTTGGTAAAGATACGAGTTTTTGATTGAGAGGTGCAATGAGTCAAACATGATCTGTTTTAACTTAAAATAATCACAAGAGACCATTGCATTTTAAATTCACTTTACTAAGAAAATTACTGGTTTAAGTACCCCTGGTTCTGGATCCACGGGATAATTGCGTAAAACAATCCCCATGCCATTCATTTTGGCAGTTCAACAATATTCATTGCGTTATTTACGTTGTCAAGCGGACGAATTTTTCAAACATTAGGAGCCAAGGATTATGAATTTCCTTCAAAATCCTTGGGGTGCTGGTTATCTTAACAGGCAGATAATATCATACAAAACCAGTTTCGAACTTACATTACTGTAGACAGAATTTAAATAAATACAGCACACATAATTTTATAACCAGGGACCGAAACCGGTATGATAAATAGGGGTAGTTTTTCCGGTTACAATATTTATATTTTTAAAGGCTGTCTTCAATTAATACAACTAGTATTAAATACTGATTACCGAAATAATAATTACCTCTATCTTAGACGTACTGTCGGCATTAGTCAAAGGGCGCGCATCGTCTGTGTGTGTCACCGGTATTATAACGGTAACCTAGAGGTAACATGTTCTTTTTGGTTACCCAGATAGTGGTAACCTTACTCGTAGAAGTAACCAAAATTCTTCGATACCTGTACCGTAATCTATAAAGGTTATCGGTCCCTTCCTATAACCAACCGACTGTGACATTGCCAAATCGTATTTCTCTTTCAAATAATATTGTAATAATGTATCTTATAATAAGCGACGCGAGTTAAGTCTCAGGCCAAGATAAATATAAATTACTTAGCACATATTTTGGCTAAGGGTTATTCCTGTCCTCGCACAACTGTCAAAATTCAAGTGCATAGACTAACCATAGCTAAGCCAAAGTAGGTGCTAAGTAACGTTTTTAATCTCTGCCTCAATGTTAAATTAAGCATATAAATATAAAAACTATGTAAAATTGTAACGAAAAATAAACGTGTATTTTTTATTGGTTTGGTACTCAGTTTGGTGTTTGAGTAGGTAGTTTTAAAACGGCCTTTGTAAAATGATGACTTTTAGGGCGTTTCAGAATTTTGTTACAGACTTTTTTTAAAGTTTTTATTGATGTTACTGTTATTATCAGTGATCGGATAGGTAGATTGATTTGGGGTCAATGAACTGGCACGTATATATTAGTATGGTTATGCTTCCGGGATTCCGGGATTTTGAAATTTGAGTTTTTTAAGGAATTTCAAATGTTGTAATGTGTAGAATAAATAATACATCAATATGAATAAGCCTTTTGCTGTTATTGCATTGAATGCGAAAAAATATTAAGAAGTATAAGAAGATATTCTCATTTATTTATACTTACAAGAAATAACTACTAAATTAGTCATATTATGTAAGTTACGCATGGACGCACAACAGTAATATTTACTTTATTACTCGATAAATAAGAAAAAACAATTTTAAATGTTTATCTATCGCATTCTACAAATTTCTAATTTAGTAGTTTTTAAAATTAAAATATTTGATTCAATCCCGTAAGTACCAAAATGAAATCCCGGAAAAAAGGCTTTAATTATCCATGTTATGATTTCTATGACTATTCATGATGCGAGTACGTAAAATCAATCTACCTACTCCGATCACTGGTTATTATACAATTAAGTGAAATCCGTTGATTATTTGTTTACTTACTATTTTCAATTTACCTCCAGATCCATTAAATTCTATTAATTTAGATACAAGCTACCCAGATATTAAAATACTTAACTAAGTAGTGAATCAATACGTAAGTATAAAACAGTGAGCTTTAAAGCGTTTCCACTTATGATGGCTATGGACGCAGAGGGCGCCACTGAGCGCTCCCTAGTATTTACACTCTTGTAATATAAATATTTCTTTATTGTCGGCTTGTAGATTTAGTTTATGACGATTATAAAGTATTGCGGAATTTTTGTATTTTCTTTTTCCCTTACTAAATTATCGCAAAGTAAATAAAAATACAGCGTGACAGGGACATCGACGCGAAAACTGTTTTACCATGGATTCAGTACATGATTCTGAAACCCCGGCGTTGAAATTTTCCGTCGGTTATTTTTTTTTTCTTTTAAATCATTTGTTCTATACATTTTGACCGCGTAGGTATTGCACTTTTCTATGAAACAGCAGATTTTTTTTAAATAACCGACGAGTTATTTTAACGCAACCCCCTGCGTTAATAGTATTCGACATCGACGCGAAAACTGTTACCTAAACAACAGTTAGAACAACATAGGAAAAGGCTAGGTCGTATTATCGCAAAATACATGGTGGCAGGGTCAGCGATGCGAAAACTGTTACCACTAACTCCAGATTCCTCATGAAAAAATAATTATTATGCAACCCACGCCAATATTTAAGGCATAATTGCAGCAAACAAAGTCTTTGTAAAATGATAAGATTTTCTTGAACAGGGAACTAACCGGCTCTTTGTAATTTCACAAAGTATTTTAGGTTCTAAAATTTGAATTTTAGTCAAAATACAAGAACTAACTATATTTTTCTATTAGAAAGAAAGAAAGAAAGAAAAATAGGTTTATTTGTCACAGAGACGCGTGCATACATCAAAGACAAGAGTAAATGAAAACAACAAAAAGTACATAATAAATCACGAGCATAAAACAGAAATTAGTCGGTAGTTATTACTATTAATACCTAATTTTTATAGGAAACAACCAAAGATTTATCTCTGAATTACTAAAAATATTAATGGACTGAGAGAGATTTCGTAGTGATGGGTCCACGGTACTAAAATATCGATAAGTTTCGTGTAGCTTTTCCTACACGAAACACATCGATATTTTAGTAGAGTTCAGTAAGCAAAATAATAACAGTCCCATTATTTTATAAAATTTTGGTTGGTCTAGTGGTCGCAAGCGCTATTGCTGAGTATTAGGTCCTTTGTTCGATTCCCGGGTCGAGCAAAGTGTTATTGGGTTTTTCCATCTGGAATTTCTCAGTAGCAGCCCGAAGTCTGGATTTGTGCCCGGTTGATGGCAATAGGCTTGCCCCTTATTACATGGGACTTAAAGATAACTGGCGAAATGTGGGTGCAGTATAGGTACACCTCTGCCTAACCCTTCGGGATTACAGGCGTGATGTTATGTGTTTTATTATAAAAATGTATTTTACTATGTTTACAGAGGGAAGAAAAAATATTCGAAATACGTTTTTGTTTTTTACATCAAAAGGATCTGATGTAAAAATTAAATACAAAAACGTATTTATTTACTAAGGATAATACTCCTCAGAGTGAAAGCCTGAAGCCGTCAAGTAACATGTAACATCACGCCCGTATGTCACGAAGGGGTAGGCAGAGGTGAATATTACACCCAAATTTACAGTACACAGAGTATTCTGTATAACTCTTTTTCATGTACTTCATGAAAAAAGTTATACAAAATACAAAGTTGGTGAGTATTTCTAAAAAAAATACTGCGAGCAGAACTGCAAGAGGATATTACACACGGCAATACATGAAAAAAGGCTACAAAAGTATAAAATACAATGGTATTCATTTATTACACATTTACGTTTATTAAATTAAAATTAAATTAAATTTATTTATTAACTACAACAATGATCCATATGCTAGTTGGTTAGATACAAAAAAAATAAAACTAAAATGCTATGTTAGTGTGTTACAATTATAACAAAGTACTAAATAACAGAAAAACAATATTTACAAACATTCACCGGATGTAATGAATCACTCCTGCATGAAGTGATTCATTATCGGCGAGTTAAATTTATCCACTAACATCTTCCATTAACCTTGACAAAAATATAAAGATCTGCCAGCAAAACTGCGATAGGATAATGTCAAAACATGATACAGTGATTTGAAACAAAAACGAGCCTCTGACAAGCCGCAGTTAGCTGCTGATATAATTTATGTTTTGATAACCCCCCAGTCTAGCACACGTCACACACAAACACGGCGCTTAGACAGAACTGATGATATGACCGAGAAAAGGAGTGACTCTACTAAGTGTGCATCTGTCTGTCGATTATACTTTGTGGCAGTCCTCTTCTGTATGTTTGTCATGCTGGAAATAAGAGGCTCAAAACGAAAAAGAGTTACTTATCTTTTGGGGGACCTTACAAACTGAGCACACATAAACTGCTTGAACTGGGACAGGTGGGTGTGATTTTAGGGACATTTTGGAGGTGGTGCCGCAGAATTTGATCGACTAACTCCAATCGAAACACCATGTGCTCTTTCGGAGTAGCCGTCGAACTGTGCAGGATACGGGCATTAAAAATAGAGCAAATGTTCAAACGAAAAAAAAAAATGGAATGTCAAGTTCTTCAAACGCCTGCTGCGTTTGAAGAACTTGACATTCCATTTAGAGCCTCTCTTTGTTTCCAGGAGGTATGGTTACAGCATTTGATCTTTACGATCAACGCCTCCCATATTCTTTTTGTAATCTATAACTATTTGAGGTTTGTACAGAGCTGGGCGATATGGTTTCGCCTCCATCTGGCCTTGTGAATCGCCGTGGTAGGTACTGATGGTGGCTATCTTACGCTTCCTGTCCTGAAAAGCCAAGACCACAACATAGCTGGGATGACGTGCTACAAACTGGCCATCTTTCAGATTACACAGCGACATAAGTGGAGGCACATCACTGCGGTTAGCACGCAAGGTACCTGCTTAGTGCGTGTTTTCAGAAATCTGGCCTGTAGGGGGACTATTGAACCAGTTATCCATAAAAAGAGTATATATAACCTTTGTCAAGGAGAGGACGGATGAGTTTGAGGACGCTGGTTGTGCTTTTCAGCACAGTGGATGGGAGACCGGATTCATGAGAAGTGCCAGCACCGAGGTACACAGAGAATGACCAAGTCAAGGATTCGTCAATGCAAATATTTTGGGATGGGATGTAGGCTTCCTGAAATCGGGCATTTAAATCCACATCTGCTGCATGCATCGCATATTTTTAGGGTTCCGTACCCGAAGTGTGCCAAACGGAACCCTATTACTAAGCCTCAGCTGCCTGTCCGTCCGTCCGACAGACAGACCGACGGCCGACCGCCTGTCTGTCTATCATGTAACATATACTGTATTTTATCAACAAATATTAAAAACGCCTATTCCTAAGGTATTTTATTTAAATATGAGCGATTTTCTGCAACTGCAAAAAATAACTTTGTAATTCACGGTATCATTATGAAAATACAAATTTAACTTTGCGATTTTATATATAATTTGAGATGAAACATATACCTCGTTTAGTATTTTCATTTAACTGAACAAAAACCGGCCAAATGCGAGTCGGACTTGCACATGAAGCGTTCCGTACCACCGTACAATATTTGACACTACATAATTTTAGGGTTCCCAATATAAAATAAAATTAAAAATTAAAGAAACATGAAACAACATGAGGAAAAATGTTTTTTTCGGCATTTTTTGTTAATTATTGTACGGTGGTACGGAACCCTTTGTGTGCGAGTCCGACTCGCACTTGGCCGGTTTTTTAATTCTTCGATAGAGCGAATATACTGAAAATTTACTATTTATCTTGATTCAGGCGTCTTGACCCTATTTTTACCCGTCTACGGCGAAGCAAAAAGGAGTGTTATGATTCTGACCGTTAAGTATGTAAGAAAGAAAGAAAGAAAGAAAGAAAAAACGTTTATTTGCGGTAAACATGACGCAAAAAAAAAAGTTTTAGATACATAAAAAAGTTTAAAAAGTTGGGGAAGCATGCGTCACATCCACGCAAATCGGCTATCGCTCAGCATTATGCTACGACCCTATGCAAGACAGAGCCCCAGCGCTGGTTTTCAGCGACAGCCGGCGCCGACGTAATGACGTCGACCGGTGCAGCAAACAAATATTTAGACGCTGTACCAGTACCTACAGCGTACTTAAAGAAAAATAATTTATTAAAATTAAATTGTGATTCAATATATTAAATAGATTAAAAAACAAAAAGAAATAGACATACATTATTTTAAGTTACGAGAATATCATATATGTATATTCATCCGTTCTCTCATTACTTCTTAACTACTAATCATAAACTGACAAATGAGGTATCGTTAGAGGGGTCTTGATCGTCCACTGGTTATAGGCTATGAGACGTCCCATTATTGAATATGGCGCCCTCTAGAGGACATAAAGTCATAATATAAAAATATAAAAAATGATGCCGTGTTGGGTATCAAATGAAAGGGCTTAAGTAGCACATTTCAAATAATAGGTCAAATAATATACCTATAAAATTGCCGTTCTGCCGTACTGGCTATTTCAAGTCCATTTCTTTCTTTTTTCGCTAAGAATTTTAAGTTCAAATTATTTGTATTTTAAAATTAGTAATTTGTTTAATGATTAGTGTTCTGTTTTCATCGCATTTGTACGTTTTTCGTCATCATGGATACGTTAAAAATTCGAGTAATTATGGAGTATGAGTACCGTCGTGGCAGCAAAGCGGCAGAAGCGGCACGCAACATCAACGACGTATAAGGAGGACGAACACTACTAACGATCGCACCACCCGTTGTTGGTTTGCCCGCTTCCGTTTTGGAAATTTCGACCTAAGAAATGAACTCCGTGGTCGACCGAAAACTTTAGACGACAATAACGAATTAAAGGCGATTGTGGAAGCTGATGATTCTCAATCTACAGCTGAATTAGCAGCAGCTTTCGATGTTAGCATCAAAACAATATTGGTCCATTTGCGTGGAATTGGCAAGGTAAAAAAACTTGACAAATGGGTACTGTGAAACCTGGCAACTTTGCCACTTTACGGTGGGTAAAAAAGTTTGAAAAGGTTTTTCTTAAAAAATCTCTATGATTATAAAAAGCAATCAATGAGATATGTAGTAAATTTTATGCATTATTGAAACACAATCTTAATCTATTGTTTTCTCATTCTATAATGACGTTTTAGTCCAAAAACCTTTTATGGCAAAGTCAACTATCACTTGTGGTAAGATTGCCATCCCAGAATTTAGGAAAAATTTTAAAGAGCTACTGATAAAGATATGAAAGTTTGACTTATCTACACAAGGCATATCCCACTTATTTTCATTAAAGTTTCGGAGCACAGGGTATTACAAACGTTAAAAAAAATACAGTTTTGACGTAAAAAATTATTTTGCCTCGTAAGGCGGTATATGGCAAATTAAACAACCTTTGGCAAAGTTGCCAGGTTTCACGGTACCCCACGAATTGAACGATTGCGCCAGCGCGAAGCACGCGTCGAGTTGAGCCTTGCATTGCTCAACAGACACACAAAAGAAGGCATATTTAATCGCATTGTTACTTGCGACGAAAAATGGATTCTGTTCGACAATCGCAAGCACTCAGCAATCTGCCCGTGAAAGTCCCGCCTAAATCGGTCGGGCCATTTTGGAGTAATCTCCGAAACAAACAAACAGACAGACAAAAAAAATATTAAAAATAGTTTTTTTTTTTTGTTATGTACCGTATACCTACTTTCATATACATTTAGTATTTTGATATTAAAAACAGATATTTCAATTTTAAAACACAAAAATAAAACAACGAAATATAAAAGCAATATTTATTTACATAGTGGAACTATACATAACTATTACAAGAGAAAAATGACAACAGTCTTTGAAACTTGATCATTACACTAGTTTACATTGCATCTGTAGCCGGGATTTTTTGGTGCCGACTAAATATGGTATTCTAAGTATTCAACACACGATTTAAAAACACAATTAGGTGCCCAAGACTTCTCATTTTTATCCAAGAACATCCCAAAATACAGTAAGTAGGTTTTTTGAAGAACTCATAAATGACGTTTCTACAATTGTAAAACACATATTCTCCACATACGCAGCAAAAATGATATAGATATTGTATATAACTTAACTGAAGTACTTATATCGCAAAAACTACAGATATTCAAAGTGAAACACCCACGTTATCAACGGACAAATACGCTTGAATGATAAAAAAAAACTAAAAAATAAGTTTTTTTTTATCGTTCAGTACAGATGGTTCACTCAGCAAAACAATTCTTTTGCTACTACACAATAAAGTGCACTTCAGGTCGCACAGCGCTAATTACCTACAGTTATAATCACCTAGAAGTTGCCTCTCTTTCTATCGCGAAACTCATAAATCTTCTGACTACGTTACGCTCACTGAATTGGCCCGACAAGACGGGCCCGCCGCGTACTTGTAGCTTCATATCTAAAATGCGGAGTGAACCATTTGTATTATTCTGTGATTATGCGATAAATGATTATGATAATACTTCTGCGAGAATGTCACGGGATCTGTTCGATTGCCAATTGCTTCATTGGTAAATGTTGCCCGTTAAATAAACGTTTTCTTGCGTGAAGAAATGTCTAACTATAATAGTTTAAGATACTTGCAGTGTGCAAGTAGGTTGCAGACGTCAACTTGCACAATAAAACCAGCAAGCAAATAACTGTTCATTGAAAGATTGATGTGACACTCCTATCGGCAACTAGCCTCTAAAAAGCTTGGAAACGACACAAAGTGACATTTAAAAAGATTTAGAAATAGTATTGCAGTTTCTTAGGAAATATGTAAAGAGTTTTAAGGCGAGATCTTACACAATTTTATTATTATCTTGCATGCAAGTATATTGTAGGAACTTGCATGCATTCTACTAGCAGAATAAGTGGGTGCAAGTTTTATGCTACCTACATTTTAAATATTGCGTTTGACTAAGCTTCACAAGACTGAAAGAAAAAAAACGAAATGAAAATCGTAGACAGATAATGTTTTAAAAGGCGAAACGCGTATTTAATTATTATATTTACATTTTGAAAACATTTCTTATATGTTTCAAGGAGTACCTATCGTGTTATTCAGTAACTGGGTTGTGGAGGTCAGATAGGCAGTCGCTCCATGTAAAATACTGGTATTCAGCTGCATCTATTATAGTTTGTCTAGAAGCTGACCCCAACATTATTGAAAAAAGACAGGCAGATTAGCTCATATAATATGTTTCTGGTGAATCTCATAAAATCAGATTCACTCCCGAAACAGGAATATTAGTAAAACCAAAAATTACTACAGATGGGACACTCCGCAACATCATTTAAATAAAAAGCGAATCTTGCTATGACACAATAAAGTGCAATTCAGGTCGCACAGCGCTAATTACCTACAGCTATATTCACCTAGAAGTTGCCTCTCTTTCTATCGCGTAACTCATAAATCTTCTGACTACGTTACCCCCACTGAATTTGACAAGTCGAGCCCGCCGCGTACTACTTGTAGCTTCATACCTGAAATGCGGAGTGTCCCATCTGTATTCATCTGTAGTAAAACTAAGATGGGACGGTTTCTCGAACGAAAATTATAGCAAAATTAATGTGACACACACTCAACTAATACTATTTGTCACATTAATTTTCGTTCAAGACACTGACCCTAATAAGTACCTACAATATTTTTACTTTGTTTAAAAACACAAACGGCATAATCTATTTTCTTCATTTAATTTATATTCTAAAACTAAAAACAGGGAATATTGTTCATTTTGTAATAAGTAAGCTTACAAGCAAGAAGGGATTTTCAATTCCAATATTTTAAAATTTTAATTTAACAATTTTACTATAGCACCTTGTTTCACTAATTGATTTAACTAATTATAAGCTTTGGTGGAAATTAAATTACATACTTACATCAAGCTATACATTTCCAGTTTATGCTGATCTCGCATTTTATTGGATTTCCGTACAATGCTAGGTCAGCTTATACATGTACAGCTTGATGTGTAACCGTGTGTACCTCCGTTTCGTATCAGAGGCGCGATCCAAGAACGCTCGTTTGGACGCCCCCCGTTCGGTACGGTACGGTGGTACGGCGTCTCGATACTGATACAGGTACGCTCCGATCTATCGAGAGTCAGATTTTCGCCCCGTTCAAAGAAGACACAGAAAATTGGCACAGAAACGAACACGCGATGATCGCAGCGACGGAAATACGAGCTATTTTACTTTGCGCCCAGAGGTTTTGGATCGCGACGCTGATACGAAACGGAGGTACGGTAAGGATAAAATAACATAACTGGATTCAGCTTTATAGTACTAGATTTCCGACGAGCGCTTCAAAAACGGCCGGAAAAATATCATTTTGTGATCATATTTTGCAACATAGTTTTTTCAACCTTATTGCTTAGAAATTATTTTTTATTTTTCCATAAATATTTTTGTTCTTATTTTAAAAATATATTTATTTTTCAATTGAAGTAGTAAATATATTGCAAACGATAATACTCTTTATGTTCGAGAGTTAAGGTTTATAATCAAGTTATATGCAATCGTGGCCACTTGGGCAATGTGTTTTTTTCCTAATCCTTAATGTAGTGCTATTGTTGATTGAAGATTACATAGGTAGGTAATTTTAATCGACTATTAGTATGACTTAAGTTACTTACCATTAGGTACAGCTGACTATTTGCTTAAAGTCCCTCGGGAATCATTGCATTTCCGAATACAAACGAATGCTAATTTCTAGATTTATCGTGTATAATCATTTGAATTCAGAACTAAGTACTTTATTGTTGTTTTGTTTTGATTTCCGTGTGAACTATATAGAGCTGTAAAACTATTTTCGTGCTTGCGACTTTAACACCTTTCCTCTCATTTTTCAAATAAATAACATTAAGTTAAAAGAGTATTAACAACTCTATATACTTCTAATTCGATTGAGAACGTCCGGTCTGCACCAAGTGAAAAGGGCAACTGATAGAAATCTGACGACTGACGAAACACGAAGTTTGCCGAGCGACATTAAGAAAATAGGTATACTGTAACAGTGGGCAAACGAGACGATATAAAAATGTTTTTTTTAAGTGAAAACTTGTTTAGGCGCGTTGGGCATTTTTGAGATGGGACTAAACCATTGATTTTGCGACACTGTGATGACACCAGCTTTTGACCATTAAAAAGACATCAACGCGTTGATTACCGCGGTGCGTGGAGTAAAAGACATCAACGCGTTGATTACCGCGGTGCCGATTTTTTTCAAACATACTTATATTAATGCTGTTTCAAATTGTACACTGTAATCTATACAGGGTTATTGGTAAAACACCAACAACCTCTTAAGGGGTCATTATACTCATCATTATGAACAACTTTCACTATGGGAACAAAGCTGATATCGCAAAAAAAAAATCTGCTGCCCATACATTTATGTTCGCATAAACTAGTAAAAATGTTGGGAACAGCTGATTTTGTTTTCGCGATTTCAGGTTTGGTCCCATAGTAAAAGTTGTTCTTAATGATGAGTATAATGACCCCTTAAGAGGTTGTTGGTGTTTTACCAATAACCATGTATATATAAAAATGAATCCCTATTTCCCTTGGTCACGACATCACGCTAAAACGGCTGAACGGATTTGGATGAAATTTGGGATATGGATAGACCTTGACCCGGAGAAGGACATAGGATACTTTTTATCCCGATATTTTTACGGGATCGAGACTTATGCGGGTGAAACCGCGGGGTGCAGCTAGTTATTAAAAAAAAAACAAACAGTGGCACTCCGGGAGTGCCGACAGAAGTGAAAACTTTTTATGGTCTAAAATCTACTAAATAAAACTGTTAATCGAATAACAGTACTAGCCGGCCAATTTCTTATACATAAAAACATAACTCACGCCTTCTTCCTATGGGGGCAGGCAGAAACTACAGAACGCCACCTGCTACGATCCTTACATACACCTTTTGCCTCGTTTACGTTCATACATCTGATCATACGCACGCCGGTTGCGAGTACTACGCACCTGGCCTTTCTGAAGAACATCACCAATAAGGTCACTATATGTGGTCACTGTGTAATTTCTAATGTTAGTAATAAACAATTTGTCATGGAAATTAATGAGCGAAAGATGAGCGAGAAATGAACGGAGTGTGCAAAGCTAAGAGAGGTCTTAATGGGATTTTAATATTATGTTAAACCTAATGCTGCGGCCGCATCTGCGTCTTTCCTGACGAAGCAATGCATGCCGAAGCTTCGTATCGTCGCTCGGCATCCAATACCGCGAATGTGACATTTTTGATGAAAATTAGGTTTTTGTTCTATTTCATTCTAGACGTTCAAATACGTGATCCCGCATTTGAAAATGATTTTCGTCAATAATGTCGCATTCGTGGTATTGAATACCGAGCGACGGTATGTTTTGCTCGTTAAAAAGCTATTGCGCTAATGCAGTGGTCACATTAGCGTTAGCGCGCTAAAACCCTTTTATGTACCCGGGCGATAAGTGCTACGCAGTCCGAACTATCGCGACCATAGCCGATAATGGTTGGTCACATCTGCGTGTATCGTATCATCGTGTGAAGCTTCGTCACGATAGACGCAGATGCGGCCCCAGCATAATGCATAGTGGGTCCGTTAGCTAAGGTTTCCTAGAAGAGCGGTGGCCGCCATATAGCGTCCGTAATTTACCGGCGAATGACGTCACTGATACGTTATTTAATAAAGTAAGTTGGTGTCTTTTGTAGAGAGCGTTTTTTGACACTGTAATGTGAAACCCCGCTGCTATCATTTTCATGACGGCCGTTATATGGCGGCCAGCACTTTTCTAGGGAACCGTAGCTTTACAGGCTATTATTAATTAGATTACTTTTTAAGATTTCAAGTTTAATTAAAATTATTAAAATATTTAATTAAAAACTCTATTATATACAGCTGATATAAGTCCTAAGGCTTGGTTCCTTTCCGTATTAATTATTATTTGTATTAAGTTTTAATGGAATGAAAATAATTAAATGAATCAGTAACTTTTATAGTGCGCGCGCGACTGTTAGTCACTGCTCTCAGTATGCTCACGGTGAGACGGGGGAGGGGCGGATGATTGTAAGTCTGAGTTAGCGGTCCACGTCTATCTCCCGCGTCTCACGTTGAGCATACAGAGGGCGGTGACTAGCAGTCGCGCGCGGACTATAATAACGAGACATATACTTTCTAAATGTATGACTTTTTTAAGAGGATATTTTACAATTAAATATGATATTCTAATGTAACATAACATTTTTAGTCTATTCAAAATTGATCTTGATATTCTGTTTATTAAATTATTCACAACTAATTCTCAAAAGAAGATTAGGACCCAAAGAAATTAATGACTATTTTTATTTTAATGGTAAATATATTCCAAGCTTTGATGTTTATCAGAAAACTATTTATGTGCACAATTAACAATAAACTATCAATAATTTAGCCCAATTTATAGTATTTTTTCTCTCACGAAGCGACGCGCGCTTAACTTGTGGTAATCAAGTGTACAAACACGCTGTGTATGTGTTCGTGAAAACGCGTAGCTTCAGTACATAACACACATACAAATACACCTGCGATTCTCTCAGACGGTACCGAGAGCTCCCGCGCTTACACACACACATTCACAGTGTGTTTTTATATTTGGTTACCACAAGTAAAGCGCGCGTCACTTCATGTCATAAAAATACTGTACACGTGCGATTTAATTGCCAGTAGCATGCAATAAGTTGTAGCAACAATAATAGTTTCACCGTCTTAATAGTGTTTACAAATAGCATAATCGGCCTACAATGTTCCCACTGCTGGGAAATAGGCCTCCTCTCTTCGAGAGGGAGTGGGCCGTAATCTACCACGCGGGAGCAGTGCGGGTTGGTAGATGTCGCATGTCTTCTAATTTTTGGTTCTAGGACGTGCCGGTTTCCTCACGATCCTCCGGTTCCTTCATCATTTTGAGAGCAGTGGTGATGAAATTATTTACACAAAGTGAAGCGCCTGCTTCGAACCCACGACCGACAACTCGTAAGTCGGGGCCGTTACCTCTGGGCCAACACTTATCCTGTGTTTACATGTTGCAAGTATTTGTTGCTTAAATTTTCTTGTATGCCACAGGCATGAAAGTTACATCATGTAAATGGGACTTTACAATTACTTAACAATACAATACTTTTTAGGAACTCCTTCAAGAGACAATGCAATTAGAATTATTTGTAAAAAAACTTCTACATATCGCTCACTGAATGCAAAAGGGCCACAAATCAAAATGCATCTTTTTTATACGACGGCCAAAACAAAATTTAGAATTTTTTTATGTAATAATAAAACATGTTAATATTATTAACATGTTTTATTATTACATAAAAAATGACGAAATATTTGAAAAAATCCTTTTCTAAATTTTGTTGATGATTCACTCCGCAAAACCATTTAAATAAAAAGCGACTCTTGCTACGACACAATAAAGTGCAATTCAGGTCGCACAGCGCTAATTACCTACAGTTATATTAACCTAGAAGTTGCCTCTCTTTCTATCGCGTAACTCTTATATCTTCTGACTACGTTACATTCACTGAATTGGCCCGACAAGACGGGCCTTCCGCGTACTTGTAGCTTCATACCTATAATGCGGAGTGAACCATCTGTATTCATCTGTGCTAAGACAATATTACACGTAACACGTATTTAATTAGGGTTTTCTGAAACGACATTCACTAGGTTGCAGCACTGAGACGTCAGGTCCAAAATTGTCAAAGCACCTGTTAATTTTTGTCGTGACTAAATGATGAACGAATGATGAACATCATCATTATTTTGTATTCATTGCCGAAATGGAAGACCTCTTGTCAAAGTGGCGCCAACTAGTGGCGTGAATTTTCATGAAAACCTACATTGAAGAAATTAAAAGAAAAACATTTTTATCACTTTTAGTACTTATTTTAATAACATCGTCAATCGTCGAAACTTTTACATTTGACTTCGACAATGTTCATATCGAATACCATTTTCGCAAAACTTCGAAAAAAAAAAAACATAATTTGCATTCTTCGTCAAACTTCAGGTAACAATTTTACATCTCATTTTTTGTTAAACAATCAAGATTAAATCATTTTATTTTACTCTTTTTAACAACAAAACAATCAATTCTTACATTTGGACACTATGCCGACTAACATCCGCCATATTGAATTTGTTTTCAACTCCAGATAATCTAAGGTATATTTTAGAACAACACAAGACCAACGAAAGATTTCATCAATATAATATGGTCTATTTGTTAAAATCCTTCCAATAGTTCAGGAGATCGTAAATAGCAAACTAGCAATACACTTACCATACTAGATTCATAACTCTTTTTAAACGTAAGAAGGGTAATGGTAATTACCCTAACTTACCCCACTTAACTAGACAATTTATCCTTTACACTCGAAGGCTAAAAGGTTTGTATTAATTCT
This sequence comes from Omphaloscelis lunosa, assembly GCA_916610215.1. Classification (NCBI taxonomy): domain Eukaryota; kingdom Metazoa; phylum Arthropoda; class Insecta; order Lepidoptera; family Noctuidae; genus Omphaloscelis; species Omphaloscelis lunosa. The sequence continues at coordinate 10,580,952 of OU744273.1, read as the reverse complement.
TTTAGAAGGTTTTTCAAAGCGTAAGTTACTTTACCGAGTGAGGGTTACGCCTAGGGTAACTTACCGTTTGAAAATGCTATGAGTAGTAATTAATTACCCTTCTTTACAATAGGGTAAATATGTCACAAAGCCAAGCTTTTGTTAAATTCGTTCTACACTTTCAGTTACAAAATAACCTACTTACCCTTCGAGACTGCTAAGGGTAATTACCATTCTTTTCAATAGGGTAAAAACGATTACCAAGTCTGCTATGCACTTTCTACAGCTTACATTTCGACCGATTTTTCTTGTTTTTTTCAATATTTTTTTCTTAAAATACCATAATATTATTTCTGGGCGTCCTAGAGAGATTATCGTCTATGGTCAGGTACATGTTGAATGAAAAGAACATGGCGGTCGAAGATAGGAAGTGCCAAATGTCGTGCGCGTCGTATAGTTGGAGGAGAGAGCATTGTCGGTTGCTTTGTCGAGATTGGGCCGGGGTTAGCTGCAAAAGAGAAATGTTTAATTAGCAGGTACTAAACGGGTATCTGGCGAGTCCGGTAACTGGCCTAATTTAGCTATCCAGACGAAAGGGATTTTTAATAAATTAAGAAAATTGTATGAATTTGTAAAATATTTGCTTTATTTCGCTAATACAAAATGTATTTATTGGCATAGAAATAGGGTATATTTTTGATTGCCTTAATAATGCGAATATTTGAACAAAAGCCACAAGTGAAGTGCCAGCGCTGGAAGTTGAGAAAAATACGAATAATAAATTAATGGGACTCTTACCGCCCAATTAGTGTTCTGGTCCAAATAGAAATAGCTTGATCCGAACCAAATTGAATACGTCATCGCTATGAACACCCAGCTGTAAAATCACACAAAAATATTTCAAAAAATATTCTTTAAAATTAGACTTTTGATCATTTTCAGTTATTTTTAATGATTAAAACATGATGTAGCAACAGTCATCAGAAGTGCAGGCAATATAATCGTTACCTGTGTGGCTAGAATTACGAATGGAGTTTTAAAGAAAAAGTGGTTTGTCGAAGTTTGAAGACAGGGCCATTACTTTACAAGTTTTTAAATTAAAATATTGAAATAACTATTGCAGTCTTCTTCTTCTCCTGTGGTTAGTGACTAACCTCTTGTCAGAGTTTTTTAGCCGCTCATGGGCCTGTGAGTTGGCTCCACATGCCGTCGAGAAATATCTCTCAGGCATGCCGGTTTCCTGCCGGGGGTGCGAAGAAAACCGAAAGGGAGATCGTGGCCCCCGGCAACATGGCAACCGAAGGAACACGGGTGGGTTTTAGTCAGTAAGAGTCTGACACGCCCTCCCGCTCCACCCAGAGCGGGAGAAGTTGTTTGATAATTCCCCACCCAAAAAAAAAGGCTTGCCGATTTCCTCACGATGTTTTCCTGTACCGTTTTTGAAGCAAGTGATACATACAAACTCGAGATCTAATGACTGGGCAGTGAGAGATGTGTGGCAGATGTGGTGTGACCGTCAGTCACACCACATCTCTGCCGACGAATCTTGCAGTAGAGAATTAGAAATAGTAATATTTATTTAAATCTAAAAACAAAATCATGACGAAAGAGGACGAGCCTCCTCTTTCGTCATGGGACTTAAACATAACTGGCGAAATGTGAGTGTACTGTAGGTCTGCCTAACCCTTCGTGGATTACAAGCGTGATGTTACGTCTGTGTGTGCCGAACTCAACTAGCTTATTTTTTTTATTTTTTTTAATATGACGTGTAAAAGTGATTCTGATATCCTATTTACAGAATAAACAATTTCATTTCATTTCATTTCATTTCATTTCATTTCATTTCATTTTGTGTTATTATAATGACATGAAAGAATGGGGAGTGAATGTTGGCATGACGGTTGACAGGGGAGAATGGAAGAAGAAAAAAACGTGGTGCGCCAACCCCACGTAACACGGGACAAGGGGAGGAAGATGATTATCTAAACTAATATAAGAAAGAGAAAAGATTTGATTTTTTGTATGTTTGTTTGTTTGTTTGTAATGAATAATAGTGTACAGAAAGCAGTGATAGCCTAGTGGTGTGACCGTCGGACCTGGGCTCGGAAACTTTATTTAAAATAACATTTTTAAAACGTTTCCAACAGTTCTTTATACAACATTTTGTAAACGAAATGAGAAAACCCGCAAAACAAAAACCGGCGTATTCCACACGGGGCGTGCGCCGACAAGCATGAACTTGTTTAGTTAAATTGTACCTTATCTTCATTTCATTACATCATTGATTCTAATGCGCTTGCCGTAAGGGTTGTGATGCGAGTTTCCTATCGATCAACCCAAAAAAAAAAGACGGCTAGAAACGTTATATTAACAGAGAACGATTTAAATTTTGTTGTTCTTCAAAACCGTTTCGAAAAATATACCGTTATCCGAGTCCTCCGTCGGACTGTGTAGGTCTCGAGTTCGAACCCAAGGCACGCACCTCTGACTTTTCGGATTCATGTGCGTATTGTATAATTATCACTTGCTTCAAGAACGGTGAAGGAAAACATAGTGAGGAAACTGGCATGCCCGAGAGATATTTCTCGACGGCATGTGAAGCCAAATCAGAGGCCGATGGGCGGCTTTAAAACTCTGACACCAGGCTAGTCACTGACCATACGAAAGAAGAATAAACTCAAAAACTGCAGGACCGATTTAAAAAATTCTTTCACCGGTAGAATGGTATATTATTACTGAGTAACATAGGCTATACTTTATAATGATATTACACGGGCGAACCCGCTGGCGGAAGCTAGTTATAAATAAGTTGAGTTGCTAAGTTGTAGCAACAACTTTGTGTGTTGTTGGTGCTGTAGTTCAGTTGTTGTTGATACACGTACCTGTACCACCTGATAGACTCTCGATGCAGTAACTTCATGACGATGTAGAACAATGTGTACAGGAACAGATTGCTCATTAGTACCAGTAGCAAGTGTGACGCGAAGTCGCGGCTATGTTGGGCAACACTGTGGAAAGAATGTTATGTAGGGTGGCAACACTGGCTGTAAATCAAGGATGCTTAGGGCGACTCTGAGACAAAAAACATCAAAAATCATTTGATAAGATTGGCAACACTGGGTAATTGTTAAGTGTTGCAATATTATGATGTCAATTTTGTCAAAATATGTGAGACTGGTATAATCGCCGCGTTAAGAACTGTGACCCCATATTAAAATATTCACTTATTTAAGTTACACGTCCGTATTTGGATCACAGAAATAAATATGTGTACAAAATTTCAAGTTAATCGGTCCATTAGATTCGGAGCAAATTGGTTGTGACAGACGGACAGATAGACACACGACTGATCCTATAAGTGTTCCGTTTTTTCCTTTTGAGATACGGAACCCTAAAAAAAAAAAGAACTAAGAAACAAAATTGTTTATGGTCAAATTAAATTAGCTAGCAAAACTCTGCAGACAAAACTCTGTAGTGTTGTTACTTGAAGTATAAGTTGAGAAAATCTGTTTTCTTTTGCTTTATCGATATTTAGATTTTTTAGATATCAACACCCATCATGGCTTTGAAATTTACATAGAAAAAATGTTTTTTTTTTTTTACTGATATTTGAAGTGACTACACACACAGCGTTCGATGCCGCTACAAAAAAAGCATCACAATGATATATTTTTTGTATGTTATCGATATATCGATAATTATATACACAAAATATTGTAAAACATTTTAAGAGTAACGGTTAAGTTTCTTGCCCATTCTTCTCCATACGAAAACTACCTTTTGGAAGGGGCGACTAGAATCAATTCTATAATTTGTAAATTTTGACGTTCAAAAGTGCCTTTTGTGTGCCTAATTATAATAAATTATTTGACTTTGTTTTTGATATCCATTACGAATGCGATCCTGAATAATAGGGATGATGACATATTTTTTTGTGTCTCATATATATTATTAAAAAATATTAGACACGTATTTTTGTTTTTTTTTTTTCGTTAACAAAAGATTACGACGATACATTGAGTTAAAATGTGCCATGACGTCACGAGTATATATTTTATACTTACTTGTGACATAACGACTCCCACTCCCCAACTTTAATGCGTTTTATCCAAGTCATTTTTATTATTACGATACAGCAAAAAATAAGTGTGTAATATTTTTTATTATCTAACTGACGGACTAAATAGAATCTCTTTCTTGTCACTATTTTCAATCATAAAATAAATAATAGTGTAATTTTCATCACTCACCCATAGGCGGCAATGGCCCAGTTGGCTAAATTAGCGATGATGAGGAGTACGCAGCGGCCGCAGTAGGTCGGTGTGATGGCTGCGAGAGGGCGCGACAGCAATTCACGAGCAGCTCGGTAGATTATGCCGCCATCTAGAGGATCAGAGCATCTCTTTATTATGTCATCATCTGCCTAGCCTTTTCCCCACTGTGTTGTGGTCGGATTCCCGTCTAACCGAGTGCAGCTGAATACCAGTATTTTACATGGAGCGACTGCCTATCTGACCTCCACAACCCAGTCACTGGGTAATACGATACACCTAGGTGTAACTGGTTGTCAGACTTTTGGGTTTCTGACGACCCGTAACGACTGTCAAAGATCCAACAATGACAGCCGTAACCAACGGCTTCACGTGCTTTCCGAGGTACGGAGGGTATGTAAAGTTGGTCACCCATCCACTGAGCGACCGTGGCAAGCGTAGCTTAACCTGATTGATCGAGTTGAGGCAGGTATTACTTAGCCAGGGACCCCTCCATTTTTTTATTATGTACACCATAAAAATTACAGATAGAAATGTAGAAATTTTACATAGGGTGACACAATGGTCTGTGTTATTGTGCACCAAAAATACAAAATGGTACGAAATTTTAGGCTATATCCTAGTGTCCGGTTGATAATTCGGTTTGGACCAGTTTCGGCACACGAATGTAGTTTTAATTTTGATAGCAAATAGGCCGAAATTGTGATTGAAACCACAGATTAGTACAGATGGGATACTCCGCAAAATCATTTAAATAAAAAGTGACTCTTGCTACGACACAATAAAGTGCATTTCAGATCGCACAGCGCAAATTACCGATAGTTATATTCACCTAGATATTGCCTCTCTTTTTATCTAAAATTAATTTAAAAAAAAAAAATTGCTGATGTTTGGCGCCAAACATCCGCTATTTTGAACCTATCGAGTGGGGTATCATAATGAAGGGTATTTAAAGGTTACAAATATATATATTATATGTTTACATTACATATAATTTGGAATGAGAAATGATAAAATAACAGAAAAGTGTGAAATAAAAAGACTAAATGATTGGTGCCGATTCTCTTGTACATCGAACTAAACTATCACTAAAATTCCTTACTTTTGTCTATGAGAATCTTAAAGCTATTCTGCAACCCAAAGTTCTCTAAACTTAAATGTAATTTTGACACAACTAAAATCGAATTTAACAATTGCGACTCCACGAGGTACTTGTTTGCCCTACCCCGTGAAGTTTTTTTAGAGCTGGAGGCGCGCAGGGGTTGTAAGAAGCCTCGACGTGTTTTATATGGAATTTTTCACTTTTTGTATGGAAATGGAAAATAAGAAAAATATTACCTACATGTAGAGTGTTGGTTTGAGGTTTTTATAAAAGGGGTCGAAATTTTCATTATTTTTGAGATTGGATACTCCATTTTCGAGGCATAAGCAAAAGTTAAAAATATATATTGTACTGTTTTTGCACTTGAAGTCGAGGTGTTGGTGTACATTTTAGTACATATTTTATTCTACACCTTTTAGTTAGACAATCAAAATTTTAGGTGAAAAACGACAAATTCAGAATAGCAAAATTGACATTTTCACTAAATTAATATCTCAGTGCCATCTTAGTCCCAGGGCGTCGGGAATCCCAAGCCGATTCCCGGCCACCGTAGGTGCGGGCTTGCGGACGGTGAGCAATGGGTAGTTCACCGTCCGATAAGGATCAGGCCCAGGTCGACGGCGCATTGTGTTCTACGCGCGCCTCAAAGAAATGTCAGCAGAATTGACGGAGTCCACTAGGGCCGATTCCTGCCGGGGGGGCGAAGAAAACCGAAAGGGAGATCGTGGCCCCCGGCAACAGGGCAACCGAAGGAACACGGGTGGGTTTTATTCAGTAAAAATGATTATTGATTATTATTATTATTAAGAGTCTGATACGCCCTCCCGCTCCGCCCAGGGCGGGAGAAGTTATTTCCCACTCAAAATAAAAAAAAGTGCCATCTTAATGCTGTCAAACTAAAATATAGTTAAGTTATGTGACTTTCGACGGCACGGTTGGCGCAGCGGTTAAGGGATTGACTACTGTGTTGCGTGTCGCAGGTGCGATTGCCGCACGGAACAAGTATTTTTATGTACCTACAAGTAGTTGTTCCGGGTCTGGCTGTTTGTCTATGTGAGTTTAAATGTTTGTAAACGCACCCACAATACAGAAGAAATTCCTAGTGTGTCCTGTCCAAAACTTTAGTCTATTTCTGAATGGGAAATCGGCATTTGACAGGAATAAACTAAATTCTGATGATTTTCAGTCTAGTTTAGAGGTATTTGTGACAACAGAATCGGGCACTAATGTTTATAGTATTAAGTGGGATCGGAGACAGAAATAGGTCATCTTGTTTCCATCATTTTTAATGTTCTTATTATTCAGTTATCATTGTTTTTTTCTCTCGCACACAATATTTTGATATTTCACTCACACATTCACATTGAACATTACCTGTAAAACTTAACCAGCACGCGTAGCACAACCATAGATACGGGTTTTGTCGACGGAAGAATAGACAAAATGACAGATTGTGATTGTTTATCTGTCATTTTTTCTATTCTTCCTTCGACAAAACCCGTTTCTATTGCGGTCATGTAAGCGTGCTATAGTAACAGAACTTACCCAATTTAAATCTGCCCAGGTAGTATATCTGGAAGGTCATTATCAAGCAGGTGACCAGATGCAGCACTGTGAACGCTATCCAGAAGTAGAAGTTCGCGTTCAGCACTCCAACAAGACCTGTTAATAACATGAAAATAGTTCAATAAAACTTTAAACGTAGACAAAGAGACAGAAATAATATTTGCTATTAAAGCAAAATACTTCCTCATAGACAGCAGAAGATTTTAATTTTATCATTTTAATTTAATACTTATGGGATCGAAATAAGGTATATATCCTAGTATAGTCAGAATAGTTTTTTTTTTTTTTGGTATGGCATCTCGTAGTTAACCTCTGAGATCATGACTACTTAACCGGGCTTTCCTGTGGGTGCCTTAAGCTACTACACTTAAAACCTCCAGCCAGGGGTTATTCAACTATGCTAATTAAAACTAGGTGAACGCTCGCTAAGGGCACCCCCTGTGGGGTACGAACCTCGGCTTAGGGCGTCAACCGGAGGGAGGACATCAAGGATGGGACGGGCTGGATCAATGTACCATAGAATATATTATAATAGCCCATACCGTGAACAAGTGATGTTGCAACGTCGTGTCGGGTGTGCGTCGATTCTTTTAATTTATACAATAGTTTTGTTTTTTTTATTTTATTTGTTTTATATTATTATTTTTATTGTTTTATTTATTTTGTAATTCCCTAGCTTTGCTTCTACATGAAGTGTGAGATCCTTTTTCTATCGTATTTCTAAATATATTTTTTTTAATAGCCTCTTCAATCCAATGGGCAAAGGTTCCATTGAAATTTAATATGCGTTCAAAATAGTGATAAATACGCTTTAGTTACGGGGCGTATGATACGCTCAGTATCAAAGGACATTTATCTTAATTATTTCTACGAACTAGGTTGGTAGCAGCTGGATTCGAGTATTTCGAGTAACCAAGGATCGAATTTTCTTCTTTTCGTGTGGTTGGTGACTAACCTGGTGTCAGAGTTTTAAAGCCGCTCATGGCCCTCTGAGTTGGCTTCACATGCCGTCGAGAAATATCTCTCAGGCATGCTGGTTTCCCCATGTTTTCCTTTACCGTTTTCGAAGCAAGGAGGTTTTTGGAGCGTTTTTATTTACGATCGAATCAAAAGGCATGCCCTCGGAGAGGCTTATGTCCAGCAATGAACTGCTGTAGGCTGACAATGATAATACCTTACCAATAAATATAATAAGCGCTAGAACTCCGAAAGTTGCGTGTGCGCGCGCGTTGATGTCAGGATGTCGGGATTGGTAGATCTTAACCATGCAGAGTACTGAGGTCACGTACATGAACGACGTATCTGGAGAAAAAAAAACAGATGTTTAAACTAAAGTCATATAAATTAATTGAATTAATCTAAGGAATAAGAACTTTTTGTAGGTCAACAAAATGAAAATTTACATATTTCCTAAGACATGAAATGAAATGAAATTGTTTATTCTGTAAATAGGATATCGGAATCACTTTTACACGTCATATTAAAAATAAGCTAGTTGAGTTCGGCGTTTCCTATCTGACTACTCTGAGAAGAAAGGCCGTAACAAACTCAGAGGTCACAGTCTCTTTTAAAGTCCAGACATAATCTTGGTCAGGCCATATGAGGACCATGTAGATTAGTGTCTGAAATGGTCTTTTGAGGAAAGAACCTCACAGATTTGAGTGGACCTGTCCAGTCAGTGCAAGCATTTGTCAGTTATCGTGGAGCTGAGCTCAATTCAGAACTTAAGGAGCTCAACTCGACGAACAATACCAAAGAAAGGACATTTGGGTAGGCCGCATAAACTACTCAAACTGCCAGACCATCATTAAAACTACTTGAGAAATAAAAATAATAATAACATCCACATAGTCCTCACATTCACAATATGACGGCCTTTGTCTTATTGAATTGAAGACAACCTTAATTAAAAAAGCTGATTTTTTAGCAACCTTTTTGGAGTCGTCGATGACGACTGACGAAGATAAGCTGCACTAGATGCGGTAAGTTCGAGGATGGGCAAACTTTTTTTATTGACATACAAAAATCTATGAAAGTCTTTATACTTGGTAAGAAACTGCAGGTAAGTTTGTTTTGTTTTTAGGGTTCCGTACCTCAAAAGGAAAAAACGGATCCCTTATAGGATCACTTCGATGTCCGTCCGTCAGTCTGTCAAGACCCATTTTCTCAGGAACGCGTGGAGGGTATCAAGTTGAAATTAATATCAAATATGTAGATCTATGGTGCCTTGTAGCTCAAAAAAAATCAAGCTTCTAAGTCAACCCATTAAAAAAATACGGCCATTTATGTGACATATTTTGAAACTCGCAAATAAATCAAAACCTACAGGGTACTTCCCGTTGATCTAGAATCATGAAATTTGGAAGGAAGCAAGGTCTCACAGCACATGTAAAAGAAAAAGTCCGAAAATTGATAATTTTTTGGTTTTACACATAACATAACATCACGCCTTGTTTCCCCGAAGGGTTGGGCAGAGGTGTCCCTGTAGCAGGCACACCCACATTTCGCCAGTCATGTTTTAAGTCCCATGTAATAGGAGGCGAGTCTATTGCCATCAACCGGGCACAAATCCAGACTCCAGACTGCTGCTGAGAAATTTCAGATAGAAAAACCCAATAACACTTTGCTCGACCTGGGAATCGAACCCAGGACCTCATGCTCAGCAGTAGCGCTTGCGACCACTAGACCAACGAGGCAGTCAGTTTTTAGTTTAATTATTATTTTAACATTTTTTTAATGCTTTTTCATACTTTCATTTGCAGTTGGGGAATTGACCGTGAAACCTTCAACTACAAAGTTAAGTTAGTTTTTGAGATAAAGTCATCCCAACTACAGAACCCATCATAATGCGTGGTCCGACACGCACTTGGCCGTTTTTTAATTTCTAAACCAGCTTTTTGATAAAATATTCTATATTACCCGCTCTCTGTCTAAGAAATGCCCGTCTTTGGCAAGTGTCGGGGTATGCCTAACTTTTTAGTACTGCTAGATAACTCACCGAACTGGAAGTTCATGCTGTTGGGACAGACGTGGTATGCCGCGGAGAGAAGACCCTCGCTGACGAGCGCGATACCCATCGCGTACAGTAGACCGAAGTGTTGTGGGATGCCTAGCTCTTTCTGTGAACAAGTTAAAGCAAATAAATCATAAAAAGATTTAATTGCGCCGCTGGTGAAGTTGTTCGATTGAAGAGCGTGAAGTCCTGGGTCGGTAGAAAAATTTCATGTCTAGATTTTTGCCCATAATCTGCTCAACAATGGTCCACTACTGGGCTGCAGGCCTTTTCTTCACCACGGGAGCTCAGTGCGAGTTGGTAGTATAAAGGTATGAGGAAGAGGATGTTCACTCATCCTCCATAAAATAGGGAGGATCCTCCGACTAGTACTGAGACATGATGAAGCTTCGGCAAACTTCGTGTTTCGTCAGTCGTCGGATTTCTATCAGTCGCCCTTTGCACTTGGTGCAGACCGGACGCTCTCAATCGACTTGGAAGTATATAGAGTTGTTAACTCAACACTCTTTTAACTTATTGTAATTTACACAAAAATACTGAATACTGTACATGATTCTGAAATTTCCCCCCTGCGTTGAAAATTTTCGACGGTTTAAAAAAAAAAACAGCTGTTTCATAGAAAAGTGCCTATGCGGTCAAAGTGTATGGTAACAGTTTTCGCGTCGAAGTCCTTGCCACTCTGTATAGTTCACACGGAAATCAAAACAAAACAACAATAAAGTACTTAGTTCTGAATTCAAAATATTATACACGATAAATCTAATAATCGATGGACATGGAAATTAGCATTCGTTTGTATTCGGAAATGCGATTATTTCCGAGTGACATTAAGTAAATAGACTGTACTTAGCTCTGCCTAACCCTATGAGGAGCACAGGATATACAGGTTTCGAAACTTTTTAGGGTTACTAAGACCCCTTACTTTTTTCATGCCTGTTCTTCATTTACAAAACTGGGGCGACATCTATATCGCCACCTGCGAACTACGCATCACACCAAGGTCACGCAATATTCTGCATCGCACAAGCAGTTTACCGCGCGACTAGCATATATACAACGTCCCGACAACAATCTTAGGGCAGTCGCTGACTAGACACAACACCCGTCTGGCCGGCGTATCCTCCCTTTTCTATGAAGGATGAGTGAACTTTACACCCTGTTTAATAAATCAAATAATTATCTAACTGCCTTTCTTTCTGTACCTGCGCGGGAGTGTTGTTGTGATGCGTGTTGTGTCGTCGCCACACTTGCATCAGGAACAGCAGTCCTAGGACTACGTAGCCTAGGTTCGAGAACACGTGGTTGAAGTCTGATAGTACTAGGAGAGGATGAGCGCAGAGGAAGTTGAAGTAGCATAGGTCTTGGTTTCCTGATTGGTTTAAGAGCTGTAACAATGAAATGAAAATAATTAATAAAGACCTATTATTTTTAGAGTATTAATTTTAACCAATTGATACACTAAAAGCCTAATTGATACAATAAAAAACCGCAATTGATACACAAAAACACACAATTGATACACTAAAAAACCTCAACTGATACACAAAAAACCCTATTGATACACTAAAAAACATCAATTGATACACTAAAAAACCTCAATTGATACATAAAAAAACCCAATTGATACACAAAAAACCGGTCCAGTGCGTGTCGGATTCCGTAGCTGGGATGAGTTTATCCCAAATACAATCTTAACATTATAATAGAAAAACATGTTCTCACATACATTCCAAATGAAAATGTAAGTTTGTATGCACAATATTGAGAGATTTACCATGTTATTTTAAGACCATAGACTTCTTATAGGTTTTCCTGTAATCATAAATAAAAGTATAGAACTATAATTCTGTATTTTTTTTCAGGCTCAGTAGTTTCGGAGATAAATGATTTCGGGAGGTGTGGTCAATTTTGAAGAAAGAAAGAAAGAAATAAATCATTTATTTGCTGATAATGTGGGTATACATATAGGTTGGAATATTTATTAAGTGTCCCGATACATTTTACCTTACGGCATGCAAAATATTGGGTTTGAATTAAATATTAATAATTATAGATACAACTATTTTGATCATTATTAGCCATAGTCGAATTTAATTGGTTGTTACAGATCAGACATCAAAACAAAAAAAAATTATAAATATAACTAATGAATTACATATAAATCTCTCGCAAATCATACAATGAAGAATATAAATGTCGAAATGATTAATGTCGAAAAGCTTAATGTCAAAATATTCCAAAATATTCATCTATTGTCTTAAATGTCTTTAAAAGTATTTCCCCTTCGTTCGATATGTTTTTTTTTTTTTTTGTAAACTGTATTGTATACAGTACAGTTTACAAAAAAAAAAAAAAAACCATTTCCCCCGAACAATGACCCCTGTATTCAAAATACATTTATTATTTAATTTAATACATTTCAACTAAATCGGTCCATTATATTCGGAGCAAATTGGCTGTGACAGACAGACAGACACACGAATGATCCTATAAGGGTCCTAATTTCCTTTTTGAGTTACGGAACCCTAAAACTAGATTAAGTCGAAAAAAAAAACCAACAAATTAGAAGAAGTGAAGTTGTGGTGAGCAAAAAGAGCATGAATAACAAAATATTTGAATACTTTACCCTCTGATATGTGACCACAAGTTGTATGACTGGTAACGTGTAGAAGACAGCCACGGTGAGCACGTTCCACAGATACATCTTAGATCTAGCTGAAAGGACTCGTGGGCGACATCTAAAACATAAAATAACGTAGCTATTATGAGCGTTTATTCCGAAAGTGGGCAACGTCGCAAATAGATGTCGAATATATTGCTGTTTTGAAAAATACAATAGAAGTGGATATATTTAGTAACCTGTCCCGCTTAGCTATTTCTAAAGAGTCTTAAAAAAAAACCCTGAAAGAAATCGACACGTGTTTCACCTCTCAACGAGGCATCCTCAGGATGACGATTGACTTGTCGCGAACTCGAACACGGCGTGTTGCCACACCAAGCGCTGAGCGCAGACCTGTCTGCGATTTCTTTCAGGATTTTTCTAAGACTCTTTAGAAATAGCTAAGCGGAACAAGTTACTAAATATATCCACTTCTATTGTATTTTATAATAGATTTCCGCAAGGTCACGCCTGAATCAATTAACTATGTAAATCTATAAACTATGCTATTGACTGTTACGATTACGAAAATAAGTATTTAAATGTTAAAGAATTAAAGAAAATAATACTGCGTAATCAAACTAACTGTGAAAAACCAGATCGCAAACATGTCGTAATAGCTTCAAAAGGTACAATCCCTTATTATTTTGCACGTCATCAAACGAAATGCCCTGCTACAAATGGTCATGATATTGAAAACTCTACTCATACAAAAAAAGGTACAATTCCACACTATTTTGGGGTTATAGATAAACAGCTTTTTCGTGAACAACAACGTCGTAACAACTGAACCTAAAACTTTTAAAATATTGCACCAAAATATCGCTAGTATTCTTTCAAAAAAGGAAATTTTAGAACTAACGTTGCTGGAGTTACGAGACATAAATAAAGAACCAGACATATTATGTTTGTCTGAAACCTTTATGCGTGCTGGAAATGAGAAATATTTAAAATTAAATAACTACACCGTAGCAGCTGCATTTAGTAGAGACACACAGAGAGGGGGGACCTGTATACTCGTTAAACAGGGTATTGTTTATAACGAGCTTTCCCACATTAAAAAGTACTCAACCCAAAAATCTTTTGAAGCCTGCGGCGTTGAAATTCCATTGCACAAATTACTAATCGTGTGTCTTTATAGAACGCCTAAGTCTGATCCTAACATATTTTTGGATAAACTTGATCAATTTATGTGCGAAACGGTAAAAAAATATGGATCAAGTACAAAAATAGTTGTTACCGGAGATTTCAATATAAATACCTTTAAACAAGGGAAAGTCACCAACTACTTGAAGGATCTATGCAATAACTATAACTTGCAGATTCACGTTAATGTTCCCACACGTAAAGACTCGTGTATAGACCACATACTAAGTAATTTAAAAAAATCTTCTACTGAGGTTTTATCCCTATATTTATCAGACCACGACACCGCACAACTCTTAGATTTCCCAGTAAAAGAGCAAAGTTTAAAGTCCAAATCATATTTTATGTATAAAAAAGACTATTGTAGTGAAAATATAAGTAAATTCAAAAAATGCCTTGCAAGTTTAACATGGTCAGAGGTACATCTCGAAAGTGATATAAATAATGCATTCAATAAATTTCACGAATTTTTGTGTTTATTGTATAATTTATGCTTTCCAAACATTAAGATTAAAATAAACAATTCTAATGCACATAAACAAAAATGGATAAGCAAGGGTCTTAGAAATAGTTGCAAAACTAAACGATGTTTACGGTATCTCTATTATAAAAATAAAACCCTAACGTACAAACTTAAATATAAAAAATATTCATCAATACTGAAAAAATGTATCTTTAAATCCAAAATAAACTCAAACATTAAATACATACATAACAGTCAAAACAAATGCAGAGCAACGTGGTCAGTCATTAACCGTGAAATTGGAAATACAAAATGTGACAATAATATTTCTCAACTAGTATTAGATAAGCGAATACTGACAAATCCCTCTGACATAGCAAATGCTTTTAATGATTATTTTATTAATTCGACCAGCACTGTGAAATTCAATAATTTACATAATAATGACGAGCCTAATAAAACCAGGACAATACCAAATTCCATGTTTCTTAGCCCTATGACTGAAGACGAAGTTAAAAAAGAAATAATGGCTTTAAATAACACTAATTCAGAAGGTTACGATGGAATTAGTACAAAAGTCATTAAAACTTGCAGTACAGAATTAATTCCTATTTTGACTTATTTAATTAATCTTTCATTTTCATCTGGAACTTTTCCTGATGCGTTAAAATTATCAGTCGTTAAACCTCTCTACAAAAAGAACGATAAAAATGATGTTAAAAACTATCGTCCGATAACTATTATACCCATAATATCTAAAGTATTTGAAAAATGTATGCAAAAGAGACTTTCCGACTACTGTAGAAAATACAATATCATAACAAAAGAACAGTATGGATTTCAAAAGCACAAGTCAACAACACTAGCAATTGCTAATCTTTTAGGGCATATCCATAATTTCCTAAATAAAAATTATTTAACGACAGGATTATTCTTCGACCTGTCACAAGCCTTCGACTTTGTGGCACATGGCATATTGTTGAAAAAATTAGAAAATTGTGGAATAAGAGGTTTAGCACTGCAGTGGATCGCGTCTTATCTAAGCAACCGAAATCAATACGTTGTTATTAATAAAGTAAATGAAAATTTGTTAACCTCGTACTCATCTGACTATAGAGTTAATAAGTGTGGCGTCCCCCAAGGGAGTGTGTTGGGACCCATATTGTTTCTATTATACATAAACGACTTACCGCTAGTGACTAATCATAAATTTGTATTATTTGCAGACGACATTTCAATTATTGTGACATCTGACAAAAAGTATAAAACTAAATCTGATCATGAGGTGGACATTAATAATACTATTGAAGACATTATAAAATGGTTACAAGCAAATAAATTGAAAATTAATTTAGACAAATCTAATTTTATACAGTTTAATAAATCAAAACACACCAAATACAATTTCAAACTTCATATTGACAGGTTAAAAGAAGTTCCACAAACTAAATTCTTAGGAGTACTCTTAGACCAAGATCTGAATTGGAATGTACATTTGGATAGTTTGTGCAGTAGGATTAATAAGTTTGTGTATGCTCTCAGACAAATAAAGAACATAAACAATAAAAAAACAGCAATTACAGCATATCACGCCTACATAGAATCTATCTTACGATACGGGCTTATCCTTTGGGGTAACAGTACAGATAGACACAGAGCATTTATTGCGCAAAAGAAATGCATTAGAGCCATTTGTGGTATCCGTCCTGACGAGTCATGTAGACCGTTCTTTAAAAAGCTAGGTATATTACCACTTCCGTCACTGTACATTTTTGAAATTTGTAATTATGTTTATAATAATAAGGGATTGTTCAAAAGAGCCTATCAATTGAATTCTCGAAATAGAGATCCATGCAGACTTGTGTTGCAGGATACTCCTAAATCAGCCAAGTACGCAAAAAGTTTCCTAGTCATGTGTATACGCATTTATAACAAAATACCCAAAGAATTAAAATTGTTATTTAATATTAACTCATTTAGAAACAAATTATTGAAATGGTTGAAAGAACACATGTTTTATGACATTAAAGATTTACTTAACAATAATCTATAATTTCTGAACTTATGTCATTGCGAAAACTATTATTATTGTATTAACCTGGTATCTGTGACATTGTACTTTAAATTTACTTATAATTATTATTTTGCATGCAATTGATACAAATATCCTGTATAGCTAAACATGCGGACTTTAGATTAATATCTGACTGTAACAACTTTATACCATGTTTAAGGCAAATAAAGACTTATCTTATCTTATCTTATCTTATCGTTATTTTGATAAAATCAATCAATGAGCCAAGCCTTTTCCTAACTATGTTGGGGTCGGCTTCCAGTCTAACCGGATGCAGCTGAATACCAGTATTTTACATGGAGCGACTGCGTATCTGAACTCCACAACCCAGTCACTGGGTAATACGATACCCCTTGGTAAGACTGGTTGTCACACTTTCGGGCTTCTGACGACCCGTAACGACTGCCAAAGATCCACGAATGACAGCCGTAACCAACGGCTTAACGTGCTTTCCGAGGCACGGAGGAGTCTCGGTATGTAAAGATGGACCCATCCACGGACCAACCCCGGCAAGCGTAGCTTAACCTGATGGATCGACCCGTGCGGCTGTTATTACATAGCCACGAGCTCCTCCCGATGTTGCTCCTGTTTTGATTAACTTGGCAATATGACTGTATGGAAATAAGAAATGTGGCTATCTAGCGAACTAGATTATTAATAATGAATTGCAATTATAGCATTAAAATTGATGTTGTAACCGTTTTAGGTGTATAAAAGAAATTTGGAAAGTTTCCAAAAACTTTTTTACATCTAAAACTAAATATTCGGTGTTAGGATATTAATTATTGCATTTCATAATTAATATTCTAATTCACTAGTTATCCACATTTCTTATTTCCATACAGTAATATTGCCAAATGAATCAAAACAGGTAAATATTTGACAGCTATTTGCGACGTTGCCAAATTTTAGGATAAGCCCTCTTAGTAATTGAAATAACAATAAAAAATCTTCAAAAATGCAATTTTTGATAACGTGGATTTAAATTTTTCTGGCCTGTCTTTCACTCTACATTTTAGATATAAAGCTTCAAATTAATCGGCGGGCTCGTCTTGTCGGGCCAATTCAGTGAGCGTAACGTAGTCAGAAGACATAAGAGTTACGCGATAGAAAGAGAGGCAACTTCTAGGTGAATGTAACTGTACGTAATTAGCGCTGTCCGGTTGACGCCCTAAGCCGAGGTTCGTACCCCACAGGTTTAGTTTTATTAGCATAGTTGAATAACCCCTGGCTGGAGGTTTTAAGTGTAGTAGCTTAAGGCACCCACAGGAAAGCCAGGTTAAGTAGTCATGATCTCAGAGTTCAAATACGAGATGCGCTACCAAAAAAAAAAAATGTATATTGCATTTCACGAACGTACGTCAATAATTTCAATTTATTCCTTATTACAATGACATAAGCGTCTTATGACACGTGCTCGTAAAGTGCATTAATTAGAAGAAAATTTAATTTTAGAAATCCAAGTACTTTTTTAAACGTAAAGATTTTTTTGGCTAATCAGAAATAAGACTATGCGAATTATTGTTTATGCTAAATTTTACGCCGGGAACTGTTGGGCAATAGCGTGATTTTAAACGCGTTTCGGGTGTATGACAGTTATGGCTGTACCTGGTACAAACCTGACCGGTTGAAAGTATCACACGCCCAGAAACTGTAGCGAAATAGCACGATTTTAAACGCGCAATGGTGTCACTTTGTGTCTATAATTCCTCAAATTGCTTAGCATGATCCTCTGCTATATCGAAAATACTGCAGCATTGATTTTGATATAAATATATGGTAAAGTTGAGGATTAATGTTTGACGACAAAAATGTTTCCATAAATTTTTCTCGATACAAATAAATCCAAAGTTACCTCCAAACTGCTGGTATTAAAAAAAATACTTCAAATTAGATCACGAAACTTTGCATAATAACTGAACTAACTAAAAAGCAGTTTATTTTAATTACCGTAATTTTTGCCGTAAACAGAAATTATCTAAACTATCGGCGCCTTGGAGCCTTCTTCCCGCCGCTCAGTCTCGCTCTCACTCAGTCCGCGAGCAGTATCGTGCGAGCAAGATAAGGAGTGACACTTTGAGCTGAGATATTATGGATTTTTAATTCTTCAATAGTATTATTTCCCTTTCTCTAGACTTTAAACTTACCTAGCCAAGTTAGCGACACACAGTTTCCCTCCAAGCCTGTAGATATCTTTGTCTGTATTAACATCATCTAACGTCGAGAAATCAGATTCAGTGTCCGAGGAAGAACTGCCATCTGTTGAGCAAAATAGTAATTTATAACATAAATTGCGTCCGAGCTGCTACTGAGAAATTCCTGATGGAAAAACTCAACATCACTTTGCCTGGGGATCGATCCCAGGATCACACGCTTAGTAGTCGAGCTTGCAACCAAAATACATGAAGAGGGAGACAGTATACTTTTTCTTAATTTAAAAAATCTGCCACATTCATTTAAGAAAGTTTTAAATTAGTTACCTGCTCTTAAGTGAACGCGTCGCCGTCACCAACTAACAATTGTAGCGAGGTGCTCTCCGCTTTTTTCTACAACGATTTTGTATGTATGTGTATCGTACGTTGTTACAAAGTTACCTCTTCGTGAGGTGAACGCGTCGCCGTCGCCGACTAAATATGTCGCGAGGTGCTCTCTCCGCTCGTGTCCACAACGTTGACGTGACGTCGCCTTGCTGTAGGGAGGTCGTTGATGTTGAGTGGAGCCGTCGGTCCCGGCTGTCATTCGTAGATCATTGACAGCCGTTACGGGTAGTCAGCAGCCCGAAAGTCTGACAACCAGTCTTACCAAGGAGTATTTAGATAGCGTTACCCAGTAAATGGGTTGTGGAGGTCAGATAGGCAGTAGCTCCATGTAAAATACTGGTATTCAGCTGCATCTGGTTAGAATGGAAGCCGACCCCGACGTGGCTGGGTAAAGGCTAGGCAAATGATGGTATAACTTATCTGTTTGTGAAGTAAAGGTGTCGCCATCACGACTCGTGTCTACGAAGAAAAGTATGCGGTTCCAGAATCATCATCGTCTATCTTCGGAAATACGAACGCGCGATGATAAGATCTAATACAGAGCTGTTAAAACCATGGAAATGGTTGCCTATTTTGTATTACCATGTTTACAAAATTATAGATTAAATGATGATTTCCACCAAACGGCTCGCATCGCATCGGATCGGAATGGATTATACAATGTTTAAACGATATTAAATCGTGTACACAGTATTTTAAAGTGTATGCCAAGCCGCGCACAGCAGCTTGACCGCGGGCGAATTCTGCAACATGCGATCATAGCCGAAAGTATGCTGCGACGCCCGATCGGCTCCGTTCGTCTGTCGTCGTATCCGATCGGATCCTTTCGGCTTTTGGTTTTTGCCATAAATCCAATCCAAATTTATCTTTTCCTCTTCCGTGTTTTATGATTATTTTCCTCTTCTAATGCAATAGCCAACAACACTACGTTAACTTCAACCATTTTCAAATATTAGAACAACACGGTAGGAATTAAGCTATTTGACTAGGCACAGAAACGGATACGTTCGCAAGCGACAGTACGGAGCCGATCGTATGCGTCGACATCCTGCCGGACGCGATCGGCTGTCGCCGCTTCCGTTCGTATCCTTTCCGACCCGATGCGATGTGAGCCGATTAGTATAAATCATCCTTAACAACTCTCAAAGTTACCTGTCCGTGAGGCGAACGCGTCGCCGTCGCCGACTAAACATTGTCGCGAGGTGCTCTCTCCGCTCGTGTCCACAACGTTGACGTGACGTCGCCTTGCTGTAGGGAGGTCGTTGATGTTGAGTTCGTCGTGAGGGATTAGAGGGGGAGTTAGACGACCTTCTGTGGAGGTGATAGAAAATATAACTGAAAGTAGAAATAGAAAGGAAGAAGTTTTACTGGCAGAGGTACCATCGGGGTAGCGCATATCTAAGCATTTTGAAAACAAAATCCTGTGCACACGACCTTTTTTTTTGTAGGTAAACGATACTATAGCAGCCGAGCACTGCAAGCAAGAATAATCTTTATAATGTACAGATATGCGTTTCTTCAATAGTACATCTAAAAGTTGAAAATGATGTATTTTATAGCCGACTAGCTGTTGCCCGCGGCTTCGCCCGCGTGGCATTTCTATACATACAAATAAATAAAATTAAAGTGTCTGTTTGTAATGTCAAAACAACAGCTTTTTACTAAATGCATATGACTATATATACGATACTTATAACAATTATTTTTTAGTTCCTGCTATTTTTTAATTTAGCTCAAAATTAAATTCCAAGATGGCGGCTGCGAAACTTTATTTTTTTTTATCGTGGGTGTCATTTTCATGGTTTTCGAGGGTGCTAAAGCTGAGAGTGAAGTCAAAATGAAAATTCAATGGCGGCCGTCCAAGATCTTCGTTCCTGACGGGGGTCCCCCGACCTCACATGTGGTGTGTTTTTTTCTGTGTGCAAAAATGTCATAAGTATTGATACTGGTAATTGGCACATACCTTCTTCACTGGTATCTGTCGGCTGTACCTTCTTCCGACACAGCACAACTACGATGAATGCCACATAGAACGAGCTGAAGAACGCGAGCGCAGCGCCCGCCGCGATCGCGTACTCCTGATACGATATCGTCTGGATTATTCTGAAACTGTGTTCAGGGATGTTGGAACTGAGTTTAGTTGAGGCCGACCGACACACTTATCATCCCGACAAAACACATTAGTCGGATCCGATAAAACTTTAGGTGCATACAAATTTATCGGACGTCCTTTGTCATTGAAGAACTACTTCAGACACCAATCTACATGGTCTTCACATGATCTGACCAAGATTATGTCTGGACTTTAAGAGAGACTGTGACCTCTGAGTTTGTTTCGGCCTTTCTTCTCAGAGTATTCAGATAGGAAACGCCGACCTCATCTAGTTTTTAAAATATGATTGACGTGTAAAAGTGTTTGTACAAACCTATTTACAGAAATAAAAACAATAACATTTATCATTTATCATAAGTCAGCAAGTCGGTCAACGTTAGTCGGTCCGACCTAATGTAAAGAGGTCATAAGTGAAAATAGGCCTATGTTGCCCCGAAAGGTGGTTTATAGTCCCAGGTTGCAGGCCGAAACCGCCACCTTAGGCCACCTTAGGCCGTTTAGTTTAGGCGTTAGTAATTTATACCTATATTATATGGGCGCCGGCAGCACGCGTAGCATGACCACCGTAGAAACGGGTTTTGTCGACGGAAGAATAGAGAAAATGACAGATTGTGATTGTTTATCTGTCATTTTGTCTATTCTTCCGTCGACGCGTGCAGGTTTATTTTCGGGGGGAAACATCTTCAGCTCCACGAAGTGAGCTCGATAAGTTTTGTACTTCACCTCGTATATGTTAAGGTTTTCGTTTGCATATTCATACAAGGAATAACTCTGTCAACTTATGCAGACAAGCTAATAACCTAATCTAATTAAATTAGAATGCAACAGCGACCGAAGCGAGCTCGAAAATGTTACATTATTTGTTGGCTATTGGCTACAAGGCAGCCTGGATGCCACAGCCAGGTTGCCTTGTGCGCGCTTGCCTTTAGTCGTTATAGCTCTATTAATTACTGAGCTGAGAAATTGCTAGTGGTGATTGGCCGCCCCTTATATCTGACCACCCTAGGCAGTGGCGGTACCTTCATAGAAGCCGAAAAGCCCGGCTTGCCGTAATAAAATCATAATTCCCAAGAACAAACCTAAGCCTACCAATAAAAAAAAAAAAAAAACAGTCAATGAACTCGAACTCAATCATGCATGTCATAGGAATAATCAAATTTCGAAATCTCTGCTTTTTCTGCCGCGCGCACTGGGCTAGGTTGCCAGATCTACGCACTCATTGAACTCAATCATTCATTTAGTAATCATAGAAATAAAATTTAAGTTCCGCGCGCTTTGTTGCCAAACCTACGCGCCAATACAATGCATTTAATTGCGCCTTCTCGCTCACACTCGTGGGGTTCTTATCTGGCTTGCCTCACCTTTCTTTGTCTCGCAGTTTTCGCTTACAAATTGCTATAGAAACGTTTACATTTGTTGATATATTGGTAAGTACATATACGCAGATTTCTATGAAATGAAAAGCCCGGCTTTTGAGCGCACATGCGCACAGAGTACTTTTTATTTTGAGAGGCATTAAGTTCGCGCAAACGACGCAAATGCACTATCCGCTTTGTTGACCCGCGTAAAGTGAGTTGCAAGTCCGTGCGACGCGACGACGAATTTGTTATTGTATATGTTTTGAAATTAATATTTTGAGACTAGTATTTTATTTTCCACGTGCTGAAGTAATGAATTAGTTTTATTGTTTAAAATGATGTGATAGTTATTGCGGCGATGTCATTCCGCGCTTTTTTGTAAGTGATTATAGTGTTATTTTTATCATCAAATTCGGAGACTGTTCGTAAAGGTATTTTGAGTTTAGGCATATTGAGTTTTCTGACATAGGTAAGTAACTCTTTACTTCACCTTAACCAACATCAAATTACTGTAACTATTTCTCGGAAATAAAAAACAGTTTTTTTGTTAGTCGAAGAGTATATTGAAATACTCGTAGGCATTCGATTGTCTATTATACAAATTTATGTAGGTGAATAGCTGGTGCCATGAAAGCACATGACTAGGGTTGTTTTTATGGAATTCGTAGTTTTAGTAAACCACTGAAAAATAAACCATCTTATGTATTACATCTTGAGATCATAAAACACAATAATGTTCGTATCGAAGAGATTCTTCATAGGTGTTTTGAAATAAAGATTAGAGTTGGCTATTGTCATTAAAATAAATTATAAAAAAATATCTAAGTAGGTAATAACTGATTTTAACATTTTCAATCGACATTAAATTTTAAACTCGTAAAATTATGCGTACGGCAGTAGAACAACAAATCGATAATGTGGGATCCATCTAGTGGCTTCTGATTGAAAAACTTTGCATTTGACAAGCGAATATGAATTATGGTAAAAAGGTTCGGCTAAGCGGTGTGATTACGCGCATTCATTAATGTAGATGGCGCTTATGACAATTACATACTAATGCCAGACCTCTTCGAATTTTAAAGGTTTTCTAACCAAAATTATAATAATGTTGTACCATGAACAACATATGAAAATCAGTCAATCCCTCACTTGGCTGTTTTTTTTTATCGTAAAAAATCTGGCGGCTAGCCCTAATTTTGACCCCTAGGCACGCCACTGACCCTGGGTCCGGGCCTCTTTGGCCTTAGAGAAAATCCGCCACTACCCGGATTTCTCTTATAATTTTACCATCATGATGACTAAATTAATCAACATATAACTCACCTAAACTTCTTAACCCTGCCATCATTGGTGACTAGCCGGACCTCCTCTTCCTGCGTCCAGCCGAGGTACTGCGCCACTTTGGGAAGCGTCGTGTTACCAGTCTTGTCTGTACAGTCCTCGTCTGAAGTCTTCACTATGAATACTATGTAGAAGCCCACGGGGAATGTGTCTTGCTGAAATAAAAATAAAAAAACTTACAATTTACTACTAATTATGATTACTTAACTTTACTTATTAATTACTTTATTATTAACTAGCTTCTGTCAGCAACTTAATGTGGTTTTACACCGGCGAGGCGAGGCGTGGATGGGATGGGCGAGAATTGAAATTTGTGTGGCAAAATTTCTATCCACGCCCTGTCCATCTTTGGTGTAAAAGGTCTAGATGCGCGAGGATGTGCGAAGCGAGAATTGATATATTTGTTATTACAATAATGAACTTTATTGCTGTACTAATAGAGTATTTATTTACTTTGTAAAACGGATATACAAATCTCGCACCGGCCATCGAGGACCCGAACGGTCTCTCTCTGTCAAGCGCTGACTCGCGATGTCTCGCGCTGGCAGGCGCGGCAGGCGCGGGCTCGCTCCGACCATCATAGACATCTCTGCATACTATATTCTCGGCTGGCCGGCCGGTGCGTGACATCGCAAGCCGGCGCGAGGCAGCGCTGGTCATCGCGAGACGGCGCGGTATAGTGCTTGACATCTTTCGGTGCTGAGATAGGAGCCTTTTGGCCTCGTACAGGACTTTCTGTTATTATTATTATTATTTTTTTAATTTTTTATAATGTTTTAATGAGTGTGTTTTAGTTTAATTTGTAATGTTCTGTGCGAGTCCCAATAAATACTTTTTCATTTTTTTTTTAAAGAGTAAGCGTGCTTTCAATTCTTGCCCATCCCATCCACGCCTCGCCTCGCCGGTATAAAATCACCTTTAGCCCGCGTAAAATTTCTTCTCAAGGACCCCATTCACCGCGCCGCTTCTCATCGCCTGCCCACGCCATTACTATGTTTTTACGTTCTTTCTGTTTTATTTTTGCTCGGTTCCGAAGGGTCCCAGCGTGATGTTAGCCTATAGTCTTCCTCAAGAATTGGGGTATCAAATGAAAAAAATAATCCGACTGGTAGTTCCAGAGATAAGCGCAGATATCGCTCGCACGCTACTGTACGCGGATTGAGTGAGAGCGAGACTGAGCAGCGGGGAGAAGGCTCTAAGGCGCCGATAGTTTAGTTAATTTCTTTTTACGGCGAAAATAATGGTAATAAAAAACTTAGTCTCCGCTTTATATTATCATCTAAATTGAAGTATTTTTTTTTTATTACTAACGTTTTATTGTTCAGTTTGAAAATAACTTTGTAATATATTTCTTCGTCAAACATAGTACTTAGCATTAATCTTCAACTTTAACATTTATTTATTTCAAAATTAATGCTGCAGTATTTTCGATATAACGGAGGATCATTCGAAGCAATTTAGTAGTAGTTAGACGATATAGTTTTCTTCATAATTAGTTACTTACTGTGAGAGTGATGCCTCCTCTTCTAGTCATGGTCAGGTAATATCCGTCATATAATATATCCCTCTCATTGTCGAAAACTGGACACTACAGAAACAAAAATAACACAAAGGACGTTTGTAAGTCAAGACAATCGCTCTATATGACTATGATCCTTGCTCGTGTCGATAAGGCGAGCTCAATCTTTGTCCTCTTTTAAAATTCTGGTAAAAACACTTCCTCTCTCCTTAAACATCATCATTACGTATAGTTGCTTGCTCTTGTTTCATGTTTATAATATGTATATCTGTTATTTATCTAATATATATGTCAGCCACTGTGTCACCCAATGTAAAATTTCTAAATTTATGTCTGTAATTTTTATGGTGTACATAATAAAGAATATTCTATCTATTTATCCTATATTTTGAAATGATAATTACAATTAAAATATAATTGGTTATTATTGACATTTTGATAAAATAAATAAATAAATAATTTATTTTATCAAAATGTCAATATTTTTACTTATTAGTAGTATTGTATCCATTGACATAATAAATATTGTAGCCAGTGACATTATGACATTTTATATTTATTGTGGTTCAAATGATTTGACATTAATCTGTAAAATTTGAAAAATGGGATAATGATGATATTTCTAATGTTATTTAAAATGATATTAATTAATTATGATTTACATGCCCATGTGACGGCAGAACATGGAGAACTAACTTTATGACAATACCTATGTACAAATTTACCCATGTTTGCAAAGAAATAAATGATTTAATGATCCTGACATACTCCTTTTGCTTCGTTTACGTTCATACATCTGTACTCTAATTGCGTAACTTATTTTCGTAATCAATTATGCTTAATATGTTTCATTTTGACAGTTCAACAACATTCATTGCGTGATTTACGTTGTTGAGCAGATTTTTTTTCCAACTTATGAAGCAATGGATTAGCAATCTGTTTCAAATCGAAACAGATTGTTATTGATCGTGTATTACGCAATTAGGGTACTGGTCATATGCAGACTCGACTAATTTGAGAATGAAGTTCAAATAACCATGTCAGATAAAATATTATTTTAGCTCAACTACTCACCGAGAAGTTCTGTATGGAAACCACAGCACAAATATCGTCATCAGATTCAATCATTACAATAACACTCTTAGGTCGAGACAGCCAGCTTCTAGTCTCCATGTTAGTCCTTAATAAAAACCTGTAAAAATAAACACACACATTACATGGAGCTACTGCTTATCTGACCTCCACGACCCCCAGTTACTGGGTAATAATACCACAGATTAATACAGATGATTCACTCCGCAAATTTAAACAAAACCGGCCAAGTGCGTGTCGGACCATGCACAAAGAAGGATTCCGTAGTTGGGATGGATTTATCCCTATACAAACTTAACAGTGTAGTTGAAAAACATGTTCTCCCACACGGAATGTGTGGAAGAACATTTTTTTTCAACTGCAAATGTAAGTTGGTCGGATTACTCGTTAACTTGTAGAGCCTACGTAGCTGTGATAGTATTCCTTTTAATTTCGTTATTACTACTGCTGTTAATTTTTCCACATTTCCAGAACGAACCATTTAGCTGGCAGGGGGGGACACTTGACTCTAACGAAAATTAGAATTTTAAAGCTTAATATTTCGCAAACGGATCCCTGAACCCAAAAATGGTTTTCACAAACTCACAATATTTTGAACGACCTTTCTAACGATACCTCACACCATGGGATAGACGAGGAAAAAAAAAAACATCCGCACTTTACGTGTAGGGGGAGGTACCCAAAAAATGTTTTTCATGATTTTATTTTACCACTTTGTTGGCGTGATTAATATGTATACTCATGCCAAATTCCAGCTTTCTAGTACTAACAGTCTCTGAGCTAAGCCTCGGACAGATGGACAGACAGACAGACGGACATGGCGAAACTATCGAAACTATAAGGGTTACTTGTTGACTACGGAACCCTAAAAAGCGACTCTTGCAACGTAACAATAAAGTGCAATTCAGGTCGCACAGCGCTAATTATCTACAGTTATATTCACCTAGAAGTTCCTCTCTTTCTATCGCGTAACTCTTATATCTTCTGACTACGTTACACTCACTGAATTGGCCCGACAAGTGGAGCCCGCCGCGTACTTGTAGGTTCATATCTAGAATGCGGACTGATCCATCTGTATTCATCTGTGCTAATACGATACCCCTTGGTAAGTCTGGTTGTCAGACTTTTAAGCTTCTGACGACCCGTAACGAATGTCAAACATCTTCGAATGACAGATAGTTAATTGATTCAGGCGTGACCTTGCGGAAATCCATTATAAAATACAATAGAAGTGGATATATTTAGTAACCTGTTCCGCTTAGCTATTTCTAAAGAGTCTTAAAAAACCCTGAAAGAAATCGAACACGGCGTGTTGCCACACCAAGCGCTGCCCTCAGCGCTTGATGTGGCAACACGTCGTGTTCGATTTCAAGTTCGCGACAAGTCAATCGTCATCCTGAGGATGCCTCGTTGAGAGGTGAAACATGTGTCGATTTCTTTCAGGGCTTTTTAAGACTCTTTAGAAATAGCTAAGCGGAACAGGCTACTAAATATATCCACTTCTATTGTATTTTTTTTTCTTCAAATGACGTATAAAATAATGATGAAGTAAATGAAATGGACCAGTTTATGTGCGAGTGAGATGAAAATAGGAAATACTATTTAGTGGAAAAAGAAACACAATAAAAAATCGTAACATACCTATGAATACTCTCCGTATCATCCATTTGATTACACATATACTTCCTTTTTTCATGTTGATAAGCCAAATTTAAATTATTCGACTGATCGAAAGGAAAAAAGTAATACATAGGCTGACTCGGCGTGGTAGTTAAGTTCGTGGTAGAATTTAGTCTGACAAAGAAGTCGGTGACAGTTTCTACCAAAATGGTAACATTTATGGAATCCGGGGACGATGATGTTAAGTGGATAATTGGTGTGTTTTGTGTTGATACATCTGAAAGAGAGATGGGGTGTTATTTTTTTTTTGTTTATTGGTCTCATCTGTAAAGCTGATGCTAAAAGAGCCTAAACCTATTTATATCATTTAGGAAACGCAATAACTATGAAACCCCAGTTCCTTTGACAGGGTCAAAAAGCTTTGTCATAAAGTTTAGTAAAAGCCCACTGCACTTAAAGATGACAACGTTAACTCCGCGTCCTATTTAAAAGCGATCGTCGCTCGAATACACGATCGAATACTCGATCGTTCGATCTTTTTGTTCGGTGACACTGAACGCGTGGTCGCGCCGACAGAGGGCGCTTTCCGGTTTTCCGAACAAAAGTGACATATGCACGCGACCGATCGCGTATCCGCGCGATGATCGCTTTTAAATGGGACGCGGCCTTATATAGTCAAAAAACTAACGATTGACATGATTGATGATTCCTTGGATCAAACCATTGACTAGCTATAAGGTGCGCGTGAGTGTAAATACTGCCCCATTTTTTTTTTTTGAAGGGACAATTGGTATAACATTATCATTATCATACTTTTAGTGACTGAAATACCCAACGTCACCTAACTATTGCTTAGGGACTCCGGACGAGTTCGAAACCTTTCAGACAATTCCAATCGAACGCACGTGAGTGTAACTTGGGTATTAGGAAATACTCCAATTTTTCAAATTTATATTATTCTTATTTGTGATCAAACTAAAAATAATTTAAGAATAATAATTTTTATTTTGTTCTAGTAACTTTTTTTTAGTTGAAACCCAAATTTATTTACATCATCAGAAAATAACAGTATCTTATTTCTAAAATCCCAATCGAGCATATAAAAATATATATAAAATGTACAATATAATAATAAATATTTACGTATAAGAGGACCACAGTAGACTCTAATCCTTTTCCCACTGACTAAGACAGCGTGAACAGAAAGAGAAGGTAAATTAAAATGGGGGTCAACAAAGTAAGGCAGGGAAAAATAAATATCGAAATAGTCGATATATTTTTTATAAGGTATTTATATTAAAAATGCTAACCGAAGTAAAAACTATGTTGAATTATAAATTGGGTTGCCAGATATAAAATCTAAAATATACCATCACCACCAAGGAAAACAAAAGGCGTTGTTTTTAAATGAGATATTTATAAAAATATTTGCTAAGAATCTGAATTAAAATGAATTGGGTTGCCAGATAATAAAACCTAATATACTAACAACAAGTGATAAAAAATAAACAAAAAATGTATTATATAGTTGTTTATTTTTTTTGGAAAAACATACCTTTTATATCGCGTTTCTGGCAGCCCCTAATGTTGTATTTAATTAAAAATTACGATAGAAGATGACATATTTAATTAATTAAAATAAAATATTAACTTATTACAGATATTCAAGATTTTATTTTAGATCTACAATTTAAACTTTACGTACTAGAACGACATAAACGCGAAATTAAAAAAAAATTACAACAAAATTAGCAAAAAAAAAAAACGAAAATGTTTTAAGATCACATCAAAATGAAAGAATCCCTTCTAAAAAATCCTTTTAAATCCTTTCTCATATCCATTTTAGGGGACAAAAAATAATTATAAATACCACTTCTCACTCACCACAAGTGTCTTCGTCTTCAGTAAACATATTATTGTGAGGACAGAGAGTCCTGGATATGTTGGTGAACTGTTCCAGGCTGACGGGAGTCTGAACTAGCATGGGTAGCTGCCATGAGAATACTCCTGGAAAGTAAGATTATTTGTGTAGATTGAGATTATGATGATAAAGTACACAGAAGCTTTCGAGACATCGCATATTGAAGTGCCAATAGGATACCTTGTTATAATATCATTTTTTTTGTAACGCGGCGTCGCGCCGACAGAGGGCGCTCGCTGCCCGGTTTTCGGAACAAAAAGTCAAATATGAACATGACGATCATTTTTGATTAGGACGCGATCTTAAGCCTTGTGCAGATTGGTGCGACGCGACACCGGTAATTGATCTACAGTGAAGTTTTCTTAGAAATTGTTTTGTTAGAGTCGCGTCGCGCCAGTCTGTATGAGGCTTTAGGGTTTCTCGAGAATATTTATCACGTTGTACCGAGCGATTTTGTATTATGGCAGCTCTGACCGCTAGAGTTGCCATACAAAATCGGTCATTTGACTAATTCGGTCACTTTTATTGTTATAAAAGTGAGAGAATTCGATCAATCAAAAGTGTTATTGGGTCGTCAGAGAATTGTCAGTAATTGCCCAAAGTTGTTACTTGTGACAAATAAATGGAAAGTAAATTCGATTACTTCTTCGTGGGACGACATTAAGGACTGCAAAGTGGTTTCATGTCAGCATTTAAGGTTCCACTAGTGGACGGCTCGAACTCGGTGGCGTGGCTAATATGCATGCTATTTAGATAAGTTATTTATGATTGAGTATTTATTTATCTAGTTTATATTTATATATTTATTTAGTGAAATAGACGATGATTTATAACGAAAAAGAGCGCGTAAAATTTCATGAACAGACCTTTGGGCGTACAGATATAATGGAAAAACTACTGGATGTATCAACTCAAAATAAAATTATTTGAACTTTTCAATAAATTATCTATCCCTTTACGGTTTCTATTTTGCCATTTTCATACTACATTATGTTATTTATTTACGCACAAAGATGAGTTAAAATTAGTGTTGAAATATGGAAGTTTCGAGACTCATAACTTCCAAACCAATACTTTTTTTCCAATTCTGCTTCCACACAGAGCTAGTTAATAACAAGTTAAATTGATATAATTTTTAGTTTTGAACGACTGTACCCTTAAGTCTATTTTGCAGAGTCCGGACAAGCACACTAAGGTCCAGACAACATAACATCACGCCAGCATTTCTCCAAAGGTTTAGGCAGAGGTGTACCGCGATAGTACACACGGCTACATATCAAGCTATACATTTCCAGAATAAGCTGATCTCGTATTGCAGTAGCAGATCCATGGGCTAAGGGGCTCAAGCGCTCCCAAAAGTAGTGAACGTGACTTTTTTTTTAAGGTAAAATTACCATCAATGTTATCCTTAACTTAATAAATATTATGTTTTCAAGAGTATGTTTCCCATTGAGGAATTTGCGAACAGTATTCCGAGGAGGCTTGTTATGCGTTAAGCAAAGTATTTTTTTTGTGCTCTTTTAGTGTTCACTTTCCAAAAACCTACCCTCAGCGGGGTCAAGCCCCTCCCAAACGACAATCAAGATTTATTAATGCGACGGTGGTAGATCCAGCTACCACCGTCGCATGAATAAATCTTTATTGAACTAAGCCTAAAAAACTATTACAATGGTATAGCAGAAGTACATACATTGAGAGGCTTACGCTAGGTAGTAATACTTTGAAACCCTGATCTCTAAACTAGGTTAGTATCTGTATCTTAGAAGATCAGTTGTATAGGATTTTCGTACAATGAGAAGTCAGCTTATACTGGAAATGTATAGCTTGATGTGTAGCCGTGTGTACACCCAATTACGCCAGTTACGTTTAAGTTCCATGTGAAAGGGGGCGATACAAACCAGACAAATATAACGAAATAAATTGTTAGATAATACACTTTTATTTTTGCCAAAATGCATAGCCGACATGTGGGTGTACTGCACCTCTGCCGCACCCCTAAAGGAATATTGGCGTGATGTTATGTGATAGTGTTAGATATAAGTTAAGAGGGTTTATTCTAAAAGTTGATAATGTCGTAAATAGCTGTCAAATATTTACCTGTTTTGATTCATTTGGCAATATTACTGTATGGAATTAAGAAATGTGACTAACTAGGGAACTAAAATATTGATTATGAACTGCAATAATTAATATCGTAACACCGAATATTTAGTTTTAGATGTAAAAAAAGTATTTGGAAACTTTCCTTTTTACACCTAAAACGGTTACAACATCAAATTCAGTGTAAAAAATGCAATTCATTATTAATATTCTAGTTCGCTAGTTAGCCACATTTCTTATTTCCATACAGTAATTTAACCACTCAAGGTCACTGGCATATATCTGCGTCTTAACAGCATTGAAGCAGCTGTAGCTTCATATGTTATACTGATATTCTGTATAGAAGATAATGATGAAGATAAACATACCTTTCTGCTGTCTCGCAGTGATAAACAAAGGGTACGTCTTGTTAGCAAAGTCACTGGCTACCGTCACCCTGGCTGGAGTATCATACGCCTCAAGTTCCTGAAATAAATTGTTGATAATTTAGTTTTAACGCCATCTGTCGGTGGAATATTGCAACTTTATGGAGTGTGGTGTAAGATGGCGCCGCTAGATGGCGTTGACGATTTTTGTTGCATTGCATACTTTTATTTTATATGTTTTTAATTATGGTGCATCCAGAGTTGCGACTTATTTGAAATACTTGTATTTAAAATTCAAATGTAAAATACGTATTTTATATTTAAATACCTTTTTTAAACAGCATTTTGCATTTTAATTGAAATACTTTTCGAGATGTATTTTATATTTATAAAATTACCACTCAAATTTTCATGTAAATGTGTCAGAGATTCGAAAAATAGCCACTAGAGGCGCTGCAAGTGCTGCAACCTTGCGAGTCTGTGTGCAAACTTGCAAAGTAACAAAATAAAATGAACGCTATCTGTGGAATATGACGCTACGCCATAAAACGAGATTAGTTTTACTTCAATTGCCGGCCGGTCTTTCTGTTTCGACGCCATTAGTGTTTATTATCAAAAAGAAAGTGTTGGATTTTTAACACTAATTTCATAGTAAATTGATTCAGGCGTGACCTTGCGGAAATCCATTATAAAATACAATAGACGTGGATATATTTAGTAACCTGTGACGCTTAGCTATTTCTAAAAAAAAACAAAGAGAAAGAAATCGACACGTGATTCACCTCTCAATGAGGCATCCTCAGGATGACGATTGACTTGTCGCAAACTCGAACGCATGCTTTCAGCGAAGTTACTAAATATATCCACGTCTATTATTTTCACTAATTTCATGTAAAAGTATAATGATTTGAAAATACGTATTTTGCATTTGAAATGGTAAATTAGAAAATTATTTGCATTTTGTAGTTAAATACTAACTATTTTGTTCATCTCTGGGTGCATCCTGCTATTTCTAACACAGACAACTGTGAATATTCACATGGCAGCAAAGTTTATTCTTCAGCCGAGCGATCTCATAACGAAACATCTACTTTACAAAATTCTTAAATGCATTAATTCATTCGCTGACAGACAAAGCATAGCCTTAACCGCTGGGTCTAGAAGCATGAAATTTAGCACCAGAGTTTTTTATACAATGAAAGTGAGCACTGAGGAAGGATTATTGAAAATTCAACCCCCTAAATGGGTTAAAAAGGGGATACTTTCATGGTTGACATTTTTGCCGATGAGAAGTCCCATCGGGCTCACGGCTTGCCAAGCTATACATTTCCAGTATAAGCTGACCTGGCTTTGTATAGGCTTTCCGTACATTGAAAGGTTGACTTTTTTTGCTTTATGTGTCGTCAGGGTTGGAGAAAAAACAGTTTTTTTTTTAAATTTTATAAAACAAACAGTTCAAAATATTTTAAACACGAGTTTTTTTCTTTTCATTGAGCGATTTATCAAATTTATTATCCACACAAATCGATCAGGCCTAATATAATTCATTTCTAGAAATTTTAAAATTTACCTGCGGACATAAATAACATAATAATCACAACGTGGTTATAGAAAGAAGAATAACTAATCTAATCTGTGTACAATTTTTTTAATTAGGGGAATCCCAAAAATAGTTGCGGGGAATTACTTCATTTCGACCGGCAACGAAGTGTATAAATAAAACTATCTAACCTTTTAAAATTTTTTCGAGCTCTTTCAAGTCCTAAAAATGTATTATTATTATTTATATTATCCATTAATTCGCGATTTAGAACCATGTTTTTTTTTCTTAATATTTAAAACATTATTTTAAACTCGTTTTATACTGAGATTTTAAAACTTAATAAAAAACACTGCTTTATTTAAAATTGTTTCAAACACTGTTTAAAATACGTGTTTTAAAACAACTTGTTTGTTTTATGTCAACCCTGTGTGTCGTCGTTCATCGCCCGGACTAAATATTACAGTATTTTTATCTCACGAAATGACGCGCTCTTACTTGTGGTAACCAAGTGTACAAACACGCTGTGCATGTGTGTGTAAGCGCAGGAGCTCACGGTGCCGTCCGAGACAATGGCGAAGTCAGAAGTATGTGCGTGTGTGTGTTTTGTGCTGACGTTAATCATACTCTCTCATTCGCATCTCATCACGCACACATTCACAGCGTGTTTGTACACTTGGTTATCACAAGTTATTGTGCGTTTGCACTGGCGCAACATTCATATAAAAAAACATGTCGACATATTTTCTGTCAATGTTCGATACAATATTTGACAGGAAATAGAGATTACAACATATTTTATTCGAATGTCTCGCCAGTGCAAACGCACAGTAAAGCGCGCGTCGCTTTGTGAGATAAAAATACTATAACCTACTGCGACCACAATAAAATATTATGGAAACAAAACTGCATGTTAGGTATTACTATTTTGAATGAGTCATTAATTCATGGAATAGCACAACAGCACAAACAGTGTGTTGCAATCCCGACATAATTGGGAATCAAAAATCCCCCTAAACACTTGTCTAGATAAGGGTTATTCGCGCGTAAAGTGCTGCGCTTAACCCAAGGGAGTTTTCCTCTCTGTGCTTCAAAAGATGGCATCGAGTGGCAAAAACAAAATCAACTTTATTTACACATTCGTAAAGTTTTTATTTGTTTAAATGGAAATTACTTGTTGACGTGGACGGACGCGGACGCGTCGGACGCGCGGTAAGGCATTCGGCTTTTTGACTTACCACGCGTCCTATTTAATACGATCATCGCACGAACACACGATCGTTCGTTTTCGGTGAACATGAACGCGTGGTCGCGTTGACAAAGGGCGTTTTCCGATTTTTCGAACAAACGATATTTTTTGGCACTTCTTGCATTCCTAACTTAAAATCACATTGAAAATGGAAAATGAAAAAAATCTTTTCTTTCTTTATGAATTTCTATAGTGTTTGGTTTTACTATGTTATCTTATTTACTTATGTATGCCCCACTAACTTGTTGATATATATTTTTTTTTTCAGAGCCAAGCAAGCAAAGTCACACCACAGATACTACACTACACTACACTTGAACGCTCCCTGCGTTCAAGTATTACGTATCGAATTTAGGGGGAGGGGGGGGGTCTTCTGAAACGTTACGATGCGTTACAGGGGTGGATCAAACCCCCCCTGGGTTTGAACTAGGCGTTACGTAATATTGTTTTAACCCTTCAGAACGGTCACGTAGAGATTTTTTTCTCACGCATAAACGCTAAAATAAGGGAATACATGTT
This sequence comes from Omphaloscelis lunosa, assembly GCA_916610215.1. Classification (NCBI taxonomy): domain Eukaryota; kingdom Metazoa; phylum Arthropoda; class Insecta; order Lepidoptera; family Noctuidae; genus Omphaloscelis; species Omphaloscelis lunosa. Next base: position 10,545,402 of record OU744273.1, on the reverse strand, counting down.
GAAGAACAATGGAGGATAAAGCAAAAATGTGTTAAAGACGCGGCCAAGTCTGGAAAACGACGTTATTAAATGTATGATTAGCAGTAAAAATTTATTAGGACAAAAAAGAAAAAAAAAAATAGAAATCTCTCGCTTTTAAAACCAAGACATTCAAATGTTAAGAGTCCTATTACATTTTTTTACGGAAATTCGTAATTTTTGACGTTGTAATTTTCATTAACATTATGATATTTTAATTATTTAATTACAATAACGATAGTGCCATTCTCTTTTCTTATAAGTTGGAGTTACACATTATTTTCAAGTGAATTGACGCGGAATATATAGTAATTTTATTTTATTTATGGTAATTTTTTCTTATTATATTGAGAAACGAAAACTAATGAAACGTATTCATTGTAGATAGAAGTTTTATACCTTATTAGTTTATTTGATAAAATTTTGTTTTTTTGGAATATAATGGACGCTGAATCAAGACATTTATTGCTTTTCTTTATGATTTTTTCTGTGAAAACTCAAGAAATTTAAAGAAATTCTAGAACTCCAATAAACAAGTAAAACATTCAACTTATCTTTAAGTAATTCTAGTTTTTATTTGAATTGAATGGAACAAAGTGAATTTAAGCGTCAAAGTTCCATCGCCAACGGATTTTCTTGTAAACTGAGTTCGTAAAATATTTATAGTAAATTACACGAAAAGAAAAATTAAAATGTGTAACTCCAACTTACAAGAAAGAGAATAGCACTATCGTTATTCATAATCAAATAATTAAAATATATTACTGTTGCTGAAAATTACAACGTCAAAAATCATGAATTTGCGTAAAAAGTGTAATAGGACTCTTAATAAATAATATTAACGCGATTAAATCAAGATATTAGCAACTTACCGGTACTTTACACCACATAATTGTGACTTTCAGGTAAAAATGGTCACTTGGTGGTGATTACGTAACGTTGGATGGGGAGGAGGGGGGGGTGAAAAATCTCCAAAAATTGCGTTACGTAATACTTGAACGCTCCCTAATAAAAAAAAAGTCTACTTTATTACGGCTCTAATTCCCAGCGGTTTTTTCAGTGGCGACAACGATGTTACTATTGGAAATATATCGAATTTGATACATTTTCGATACTTGATATTTAATATCGATATAATAAATATCGCCGAAAAATATCGATATATCGATATTTTTTCTCCAACCTACGCGGCCTTAGACGACATAAGGATCAACCAAACTTGTCGATAACTAAATATGGCTTACCCCAGCAAATTCCAGGATGTATTCTGTACTCTTATTCACAGCTACTGTGTATGGCATGTTGTATTTATATCTGAAAAAAAAAAAGAAATAATAATAATAACAACCCCATCGTCGTATCTCTACGTTGACGGGCTTGCGCGCTCCGAACTCTAGGTCTGTGCCGGTAGAGTTTACTTTGCCGGAACAGGTCTGGGATAAGGAGCCAGACCAAGAGAGATACAAAAACCCGCAGGGCAGCATGTGGCGAGCTGTTGAGTAGTAGCGACCTCACGGACCCTATCTCCCGGGAAAAATCTTGTTCCTCACCTCTGGCTTACCTTTATTGGCCGGCTGGATTGAACACTGATGAGGAACGGAGGTCCCACCTCATTCTTGCCTTTATTGGCCGGCTTGAGTGAGATTCGCAAGAGCAAACGTCCTCGGAGGAAGTAGTATGTAAGTAAGATGCTGGTAGGGATCTTGACCGTACTTCCGGGATTGTCCTGATAGCCGTGGAATACCTCTCCACTCCTCATAAGCACCTCAGGACATGTTGCCCCCTTGTCGCTACGACACTTTGTGCTGGCGACCGTTTTCGGGGGCCCATTATTGAGTGTGCAAGTCACCCCCTGCCATTTTTCTGTGTATTTTATATAAAATATTGGTCAGGCAGGGGCCATAGTCTTTCCATAGCTCTAGATAACCACTTCACTTAGCCACCCAAACCCATAATCCAATATCTTTGTTTCCATATCCTACAATAGTCTCGCACCAACCGGGGGTTGTCCTTGGGTGCATTTGCATAGCGCAAACAGGGATAGTCGTCGGTCGGTACCCCATTTCATTCAAAACGTCTAACGGGCCTCTGCGAGTTGGCTTCGGCCCCTTGAACGCCTGCCAAAGGTCCGGGACCTCAGGGTTCCGAGATGTGTCAAAGACAAATAAAAATAATAATAATAATTGTAGTAATAGTAATTTATTTACAAAACTTCAATACACGTTACATCACTGAGGTCTCGACTCCTGAACTGGGACACCTGAATGACAGGGGTCAAGTTTTCTCCAGTTACATGGATCAGTATGAGAAGGCTTGGACTAAATACAATTACGTTTTTTTTTTTAATGAAAAGAAAATTGAAAAAAAAAGAATAATGAAAAAAGACAAAAACTTATGAACAATAAAAAAATATTAAACATTTTCTAATTTAGTATAGATTGAGGGTAGGGTTGCCAACCATACTTTATAATAACGTATCTTACTTTATTTTCGATAAGTATACTTTATACTTTTGCATAAAAATAAAGTATGCAAAAATACTTTAATTCTAAACTTTACTGTGATGCGTTAAACGAAACGCTCACAGTGTTACCCATGGGCATGGGGTCTCAACTCGAACAAATTATAATTAGTCTTGAAAAAAATTCATAGATGGCAGCATAGGCAACAATTATGAAATTAACAATCACTAAAAACTGATAAACGTCTGAATTTGGCTGAAGTAAAATTAGTAAACATCAAAACTTCCTTGTTTAATGCTGATTTATCCATTTAAACTCATAAATCACGTATTTCCAACAAAAATGATAAGTGAAACCTTTTACTTGAATTCGAACCCATAGAATGATAAAGTTAATCATGAGCTCTTTGCAATAGATGGCGTTTTACTCAATTTGTCATCACATACTGTATAAACGTTTAGTAGGAAAATCAAACAACATATTTTTATAATTTAGTACCTACTTTACAAAGAAATAAAGGAATTGAAAGAAATCTATTAACTTGTTTTTGGCAAATACCTACCGTCTTAATTATATTTTTTTTATTTTACCAATTCCTTTCTAAAACTTTGTATAAAAAACCGGCGAAGTGCGAGTCGGCCTCGCGGACGAAGGGTTCCGCATCTATACTATAGTGACACAAATCTATATTTTAGTTTGACAGTACTAAGATGGCACCGAGTTATTAATTTAGTGAAAATGGCAATTTTGCTATTCTAAATTTGACGTTTTTCACCGTCAAATTTAGAATAGCAAAATTGCCATTTTCACTAAAATTTTGCCTTAAATTTTGATTGTCTAACTATAAATTTGACTATTTTTAATCGCGATTAAAAAGGTGTAGAATAAAATAAGTTGTCAGCAACATTGTAGATGTTGGTGTGAATTCTTCAGGTGGCAAAAATATTTTTTTTCTGTTCTTTTACTAATATCTCGAAAATGGTGTGTCCTATCGAAAAAATAATGAAAATTTTGACCCCCTCTATGAAAGCATTAAACTCAACAATTTGGTAATAATTTTTCATATTTTCCATACAAAAAGTGAAAAAAAAAAACACGTCGAGACTGCCCTGCCTGCGCGCATACGGCTCTAAAAACATTCACGGGTTAGGTTAGACGTGGAATCGCGATTGTCAAATTCGATTTTGGTTGTGTGAAAATTATTTTTAAATTTAGAGATTTTTTGCAGAATAGTTTAAGATTCTCATAGCCAAAAGCAAGGATTTTTTGTGATAGTTTAGTTAGTTTAGTTCGGTGTACAAGAGAATCGGCACCACGCTTTAAAAAGATAATTTTTATTACAGTCAAGTGTCCCCCCCACCCTACCAGCTAAATGGTTGGTTTATGTGATAAAAGATCACAGGACTATTTATAACGAAATTAAAAGGAAAACTCTCTATCACAGCTAAGTAGGCTCTATAAGTTAACGAGTAATAATCAACCAACTTAAATTTGCGGTTGCAAAAACATGTTCTTCCATACATTCTGTATGGGAGAACATGTTTTTTAACTACGAAGTTAAGTTTGTTCTTGGGATACCAACTTACCAACTACGGAACCCTTCATTATGCGTGGTCCAACACGTACTTGGCCGATTCTATTTGATATTTTTAAAAACATTAAGTCGTCGTTCGCACGGACGCAATTAAACGCGGCGGGATTTTATCGCGCACTGGATTTTCAACTCTCGGTGTTAAACCGAGCGTTGAGAATCCAACGCGCTGGGACGCACTCTCGTCCCAGCGCGTTGAAAAAACACACTTGGATTTTCAACTCTCGGCATCTCGGCAAAGCGTTAAAAATCAAGTGCACGAAAAATAATCGCTGCAATTTTATTACATCAGTGCGAACGTGGGCTTACTGTCAAAATAAGTTCGGACGAAGAACGCGTGATTTCAGTTTTAGGGTATTAGCAATAGTAGATTTGGTAACGAGGAGATGAAAATCTAGATTTAGCATTGAAATACAAAAAAATACATAAAGAGGCATTCACTGCCGCGTGAAAATTGCTAGCTCACTCACAAAAATGCAACTATCCCGCCAACTCGAGATATGTTTGTTGTATTGTTATTATACTTGTCCTTGAACATACCGTGCGATGTGTGAATGCCATAAGTATCTAAGTCGACTACTAGATGGCGTTATAAAACTACAGTCTCTGGCAATTTGTGAGTCGCTGATGCTGCCATCTGTTAAAAAAATGGAGGAAGAAAAATAGCCAGCTCAATAGCCAGACTTAGGGAGGTATCATTTCTTTGTATGGGATTGGGTATCTGTACTAGTAATCTGTGCCATGGGTAATAAGTTACTGAACTATTTGTGGATACCTATATCTAAAAGAATATCTAATAATATTGATAAAAAATTGACAGAGAAAAACACATTTGACAAATGGCAATGTTAAAAATGGATCTGATTTATTTAATCTCCATTCCCGCCACTTCAGCTTTCACCGAGAAGAGAGACACAGATCGACCATACAAATAAAAAAAAAACGAGTTATTTATTTATTTAAATATACATTTTGGTAGAAAAACTAGCTTTGAAACATTCAAAATACAACAAACAATTGTTAGCGTTTACTAAAAGCACCCAAAAAAATGTTTTAAAGGGAATAAAAACTTTTTTTTTCTCAAAGAACTTGATACTTACGTTATTTTGCTAAAAAAAAGTTGGCAACCCTAATTGAGGGTAGCATGTGTATGGTGATACTAAAATATTGTGTAACAAATTAGGCTCCATTTAAATTGCGACGTAATGGAATAATTAAAAATTACCCCAGGGCAAAAGAAACATAACCTCAGAATTTTCTTTAAGATATACGACTAATACCTGAGTTCACAAAATGATTAAAATAGGAAAAAAAAATGTGTAAGTACTAATGATAAGCAACAAACATTTTAAGTATGTTTACTTATACAATTAGTCTTTTAATTGGACAATGAACAAACTATATGCCAGTTATTTTTACATCCTCTTATCAACTAAGAATATAATTACTACTGAGTCATCCAATATTCTTGTCATTAAATTAAATATTTAATTGTTATCAAGCTATAATAATACATGAGTACATTGGCCAGGCATTCCTGATAAATGTTATCTTTATTAACTGTCGTATTGATTATTAGATTATTTGACTGCGTCGTTGACTGTCTAGTGGTCACAAGCACTACTGTTGACTCATGCACAAATATGCTTGGAAATTCCAGCATTATTTTGACTACCTCCGTCGAGATAAATTGAAATTGCTGTACTGCACGCGTAGCATGACCACCGTAGAAACGGGTTTTGTCGACGGAAGAATAGACAAAATGACAGATTGTGATTGTTTATCTGTCATTTTGTCTATTCTTCCGTCGACAAAACCCATTGCTACGGTGGTCATGCTACGCGTGCTGGTCGAATACATGCGAGCGCCCGGCCGGGAATGTTTTTATCAAAATCCCTAGCTGTCGTGGTTAGAAGCCGAATAAATTACTATGAAAACTCTTATCTGTCAAGTTATTTAAAAAAGAGGAACGAACTTTTTACTTCAACACAATGGCAACCAAAGAGGTAACTTATCACAGATTTTATTTAAATTTCGATTTGCTTTATAAAAGCTGTTTATAGTAAAGATTAAACAAATGAACACAATAGCACGTGAAAAATTATCGTTGTTCGTCATTGATTCTGGAATTTCTAACTAATTTAATTCGTTTGAATTTCCACGCATTTATTTGAGAAAAGTACTATACAAGCCTTAGCTGTAACCAGGCTCACGTATGTGAGCCTCTGCGCACATTTTCACGATCACCCATCAATGCCCTTGTTGCACACCGCGACAGTAATGTACTCCCAACTAACACTTAGGGGTCAATTAGAGCTTGTTTTAGAACTTAACGAGATATAAAGGCGCTACAGCAGCAGCACTTACAACTTTTGGCGACAAGCAAAATATATCACTTAGGGCTATATCATAAAGTTACAAGGGCGATGACAGTGAGGGTTTAAGTGTTAAAGACATACACAGCAATTATTAACACTAAAGTACCCGTCACGAGAAGCTATAAATTATGTAAACAAACATCTTTTACTAAGTAAACATTTTATACTGCGAGATAATAATAAATCGACCATATTCAATCGACAGGAAATATAGACGGGTTATATGAAAGTAATAACCTATTTAATTTAGTCGGATCATATTTTAACGACGCAAAGCGCTATCGTTTGTGTTTCTTGGTACCGGAACGCGTCCGTCGCAGGGATTGTAAACTATCGGGATGCCATTTTGAAATAAACGCGTCATTCGAGTTTCGAATGCGTACGAGTTTGTTTCATTGCTTTGCATATATCGCGGATCTGGTTGTTATTGTTAATTTTGTTATTGTTTCGATATTGTTTTGATAAAACTGTAGACAGCTTCGTGATACATGTCACTGATTCTGACACAGAAATGGAAACATCTGAATCTGACGAATAATTATTCTTAAATAATATATGTTAATTAATATTTGTTACTTAATAATTTATTAAATCTTAAACAAATTCATTTTTTTTTTTTGTTGGTCCAAATGTTGTGAACTCCTGAACACTTGTTTACAAAATTTATAGCTTCTCATGACGGTTACTTTACAATACGGGCGAAGCATCTTGTGTTATAGGTTTAAGTGCATCTTACAACTATAAGATCTAAATGAGAAGTAAACATTGACTACAACCCCCCAAAGTGCTATGCAAGCGATAATAAACTCTCGCCAAGAACCAAAAGTTGCACAAAAGCAATAATTACCACTACCAGTTCTAAAATGGTGCTAATAAACTCTTTTGTACCACCAAATGCCTGAGGAAGTACAAAACTCTCTTATGTCACTTAAAGTCGAACAGTAGGAACATTTTTCGCTATTATAGAATTTCTAGTGCTTAATGTGACTTCTGTATAATTTTAGGTAGAGTAATAGAACTTAATACCACTTCTGTACCCTTTATGTTTGTCCACCATGTTTAGGTTACGAATTGAAATATTTTGCTTTATTGTGTTGTAATACTACCTAGCACGATACCTTAAACTAGAATAGGCAACGTTTTATTAGATTATTACAAAAGTTTTATGTTACTCCACATCTAATAAAATATTTCTTTTCAGTAAATAGACAACAGAAATCGAGCGCTTGAATAATTTGTTAATAATACATATATTTATTTTATTCACAGTGTAGTTACCTTCGCAGTAAAAACTCGACTTCTGTGTCTACTAAGTTGAAACTAAAAGATTACTTTTAGTTTCACTTTCACAAATAAATGGCGGCATTTTGGATCCGACAAATATTAACATATGTACTGCTCGCATAAAAAAAAAAACCTTAGATGTTAAAAATTTTAGCACCTGAGGCCTTTTTTATAGCCTTTGTGGATCTACACTAGAGCTCAAAGCGTTAATAATCACTTATTTGCCACCCTATAATCACGTAAAAATATAGTGAGTGACATTGCAGTTCTACTGTACCACTTAAGGAGTATTCACTTATTTACAGCGCTCTTAGCACCCAAAGGGTTAATAAACGATATTTTACTCTGTTGTACCACTAAAGGAGTTAATTTTTGTCTATTTACCACGTTTTTATTCCTTGTAGTTTCAGTTATCGCTATTTTAGCTCTCATATTGCTTTATTATACCTCTTAACACGTTTTATAACTCTGCTTTACCGCCATTAAACAACCTAAGGTGATAAAAAAGTTTGCCCATTTCGGGGGTATAGTAGAGTTATAGCGCGCTCTAACTCCGAATGCATAACACTTATTAATAACTTTAGGATCTGGTTAGCGCTCTAATAGATTTGCTATAACTCTTGTCTTAGCGCCTGTGTTAGTTGGGCTATCTCTGTCGTTTGATCATGTTTATGAAATTAAATGAAATTAAATTGTTTATTCTGTAAATAGGATATTGGAATCACTTATACACGTCATATTAAAAATTAGCTAGATGAGTTCGGTGTTTCCTATCTGACTACTCTGAGAAGAAAGGCCTAAACAAACTCAGAGGTAAGATAGAAAGAAAAAAACGCGTGTCTATTTTTTTTTATTATCTGACTGATGGACTAAATAGAATTTCTTTTTTTTTTGACCCAAGCATCATATCTATTCGGTAGTGGAGGTCAGATAGGCAGTTGCTCCAAGTAAAGTACTAGTATTCAACTGCTTCCGGTAAGACTGGAAGCCGACCACAACATAGTTGAGAAAAGACTAGGCAGATATAATGAGATAAACAAGCCAAGGTTATTGACTTGGTAATGAAAATGCTGGTTGGCAATAGGGATGATGCCTGGCTAAAAAAAAAAAGAAATTCTATTTAGTCCATCAGTCAGTTAATAAAAAAATATTAGACACGTATTTTTTGATTTACCATATTAATAAAAAATGACTTAGATAAAACGCATTAAAGTTGGGGAGTGGAGGTCGTTACGTCACAAGTATAACATCTACATGCAAGTGACGTCATGGCACATTTTAACTCTATTTATCACTGTAATGTTTTGATTACGTGAAAAAGAAAAAATACGTATTCAATATTTTTTTATAATCTACGTGACCGACAAAAAAAATTGACATAATGGTTTCTGCCTGAATGAGACTCACACAGACCAGGAAAACATGGCAGACAAGGAGGAGGTCTATACAGGGCGTCCCACGGATATGCCACATGGAGGGAAAGTACCTTTCATTTTATCATGCACTTAAATTATAATAGGGAAGCGATGCGTACTTCACAAGTGGGCACATTTATTAGTAATAGGTACTTATGATAATGTCAGTTGTATGTCCTTACGGCAATGTCAGCTTTTCATTTTTCTGAACAAAATTTCACATCTAATGTTAAAATTTATGGCGTTCCTTTTATTTGTGACACTATGTTATTTAGCAAAAAATAATCCTTATGATGAAGCCTTTCGATCGGTATGATAAAGCTACAGGTGATTATTTTTCTCGTGTAAATGGTTCGATTCCCGGTTTAACCATGTAATTATTTAAATATCTATGAATACAGTTTAAATTGTTTTTTATATTCAAATAATGTCTTCTTTTAGTAAAATGTGCCAATGTGTACAATATTCAAGGTACTTTCCCTCCATGTGGCATACCCGTCGGACGCCCTGTATACAGCAGTGGGTGAAACAAGGTTGCCAATAATAATGATGATGGTATCTGTCTACCCCAAATGGTAAATGGTGTAAGTTTGTGTTAGCACAATTTACTCTACTATAATAAGTTTTAATACAAGCCAATACAGATATTGTAAACAACTATTGTTCTTATCCATACATTGAGTTTTTATTTATTTACTTTATAAATACAGCTGTTGTATTGTTTACATTAATGCAAAGTAACTTATGAGTCCTGTGACTAGCTCCAAGGTTCAATTTCCAATAACATTTTATTTACAAAAGTACATCTTGTCTTTTTAACAGACGAGTATAGAAATATACTCTGTGATGTCCATCTATATGTTCCTTAATTGTAGACCGATTTTGAACATTATTTTTTTCATTTTGTAGAGGAAGCTTGCGCGGTGGTCCCATGTTAAATTTATTAACTTTATTTGTGTAGTTTTTGAGTTAGCTTCTGTTCAATGTTAATTTTGGATATTGACTCAGCACTCGGCGCGGCTCACGCGCGGCCCAGTAAAAATATTTATTTGGTTGCATCTCACACGTATAGAACACAAAGAATTTATATAATAGTGTATGTTAAGAAATTGTAGTATATAAGATGTAACAAATTGTTAATAAATCAGATTTGAATTTTATATTCTTGTCTCATTACCCCTCACTGTGGCCAAGACACCTTTAGCCATCTCTCATCAGTGAGTCTGCGGGACTGGCAGTGAGTGTACCCTTCCCGAACCTGGAAATCCTATCTACCATCCGTCTGTAACTCTGGGTTGCATGGTAGAGACATCCTGTACTTATTTATATATTTATCTATCATACTAGGTATATGATAGGTTAGGGCTGTAGAGCTTATAGGGTTTAGAGTCGTAGGGACTGTTAGGCTTGTAGGTCTTAGCAACTTAACACCCTTAACAGTATTGCGGCCTTACGTGACGTTTGTTAAGGGTGGATGTACAGCTTCAATAATACGTATTTTTCGCACTTAGTCTACGTGAATGATTTATTAATTTTTAAAATAACTTCTTGACTCTGTTATTTATGTAGCAGGTAGTGATATTCGAATTTGTGTGGGGTAGATACCACAACTAAACCACAGACATCCATGTCTGAAATTAAACTTTTTTTTAAAAGTTTTGTGTACATAAGGTAGGCAGTGATGTTCTGCAGAAGGTGCGTAGTACCACAGATAATTTAATACTATGTATACGTAGTAGTGCTCTCAACCGGCATGCATGTATGACCAGATGTATGATTGTTACTGTAGCTTATGTAGCATAAGGAGTATGTAAGAATTGTAGCAGGTGGCGTTTTGTAGTCTCCGCTTACCCCCATGGGAAGAAGGATTAGGTTTATGTGTGTATGTGTGTACGTTTTTATATGAAATTGCTTAACAAATTTAGAAGGTATTTGATATAAACATAGATTAGTGTTAAAAGGATATTGTTGATAAAAATATGTTCATACAGTCAGTCAGTTACTGATAACAATTAAAAAAAACTATATTTAGCAACTAGCTTCAGTCCGCGAGGAACCTGATTTTTTTTAAAAATAAAACTATTCTTAGTTACTTCTTATAACATGAGCTATCTGCCAGTGAAAGTCCCGTCAAACTCGGCCCAGTCTTTTCGGAGATTAGCCTGAACAAATAGACCGACAAAAATAAAAAAAAAATGTTTTTGTTATAAGTACCGTATATACTTTCATATGCATTTAGTAAAAAGATGTTATTTTGATATTACCAACAGACACTTCAATTTTATTTATTTGTATAGATTTAATTGAAGGTACAATAATTTAAAACATAATGTATTCAAATGTTTTAAGTTTTCCTTTATTGTCTCTTATCACACTATCTACATCTCTCAACCAACTCTCCGGTTGCAGGGCTGCTACGAAAAACTTCTAAGGCCGCGCGCACTTTGGATATGTTTTCGTACGAATTTCAATTTGCGTACAAGTACGACCATGTTCGTACGAATTGAGTGCACCCACTGGATACTTTTTTCTCTGTTAAATAGAACAAATCCCAACAAGGTCGGATTGATTTCGGACGTCGGAACTATACGTACGTCTAAGTCGCACCCAGTCTGCTAGCTCCCTTCATACTTGAAAGGTCGAGATTGTTCATGCGTGTTCATACGTGTACGGACGATTAAAATTCGTACGAAAACGCATCCAATGTGCGCTCAGCCTAAATTAGCAGTATCTTTGTTCTATCTTTATGTATTTTTCTCTTTTAAGTGTTTTATCCTAGTTTAAATATTGCAGTTTTAGGCTACCAATGCAGAACAAGCATTAAGGTTTTTTTTTTTGAATAATTCTGGTCTATGTTAAAATCTCTATACATGACCTACAAAGGACTGAAGGAAATATCTAGGATGGACTTGCAAAGACAAGAGAGGTTACATGTCAAAAAGGTAGGATGCCTGTAGGTTGTCTGCATTGTATATTTGTATGGAACAAAGAAGTCAATGAGGATAACCGATGTGTTAAAATTTCATCAATTACAGTTAGGGTGGGTAGGCCCAAACACTTTAGTCAGCAAAAAAAAGTTAATTGCATTAAAAGTCGGTACCTATTTGTAACTAGTGTTAATGACACGAGATAGATTAACGTATCTAATTAAGAACATTAAAAGGTCCATGACATTACTTAATCAGCAATACAGATTATTTAATCACGATTAAAAAATCTAATACTCACGGAAAATCTATTGAGTTTTTTATCGAAATACTAACCAAAAAATGCGGGTGAAAGCACGAAATTAGCTAGTTAATACGAAATATAACAAAACTCACGTATTGTTGTAGTGGAATATAATTTCTCCTTTGTTTATATTCTCTTGCAAACATAGGTAAGGCAGACCGAATAACAAAAACACAATTTTCACCCATCTTAGCAATGCCATCTTATTTCAAAAAGCATTCAATTGATATGTGATCGAAGGGAGTCATTTACTTTGAGTTTTAACGATACTTTACAATTTATATTGATACAAATAGCAATTTATCGGAAAAACCAAATCGAGACACAAACACCGAAGATTTTAACAATCAAAACTGTAATGTCAATGTCAATTCAAAATGTCATCTAGGAATTCTAGTATCGACAAATATTTCTGAAATCGACTAACGTTACATAACATTATGCTTTTATTTCCCGAAAGGTACCATAATACACTTACATTTCACTAATAATTTTTAAGTTTAAAGATATAATCAAGCGAGGTTACATCGACCGGGCACAAATCCCAACATCAAGGTGCTCGTGAAAAAAGCTGAAGAGGGTATACCCAACATCAATTTACCTTTACCTAGTCCGGGCAACTAACGATCACTACGATACAGTAATCAAGCATTTTATCGACTGTTACTTCGTGAAACTTAGGACTGGTTTTTTCTAGACGATCATGCGGCCTGACATGCAATGAGGTTAAGAACTCAGAGCTCATAACAGGTGGAGCACAGTTGTGGTTTCTAAGTCAGTGGTCTTTTTACCGCCACTGTTGTGTGTTGACTTTTGTCTCGATCTCAAATTATTCGAAAACTAGATAAATATGTATGAGACTTGGAGTGTAGCATAAATTATAAAACGTTCATAATTTATTTACTTTTCCACTAAAGCTTTTATTTTTTATTAAATTTCTACACAAACGCATTTCTGTTGCGTATGCGTGCGCACTCACATGAGGTAATGCGGGTAGTTATTAATTATTATAGAATTTTAACTCAACTCTAGCAGTAAGACAAAATAAATAGTTAAAATTTATATGCGTAGCAAGAAGCTTATAATATAACTCCTTTGCGTACAGAGAGCGGATTGTTGTTAAAGCTCCATACATGCCCTAAGCGCGGATGTCGCCATGCTGCCTGAGTAGGACAAAGTTATTGTGAACTAGCAGCGTCCTGCGGTTTCACCCGCACAAGTCTGGATCCGGTGGACATATCAGGATAAAAAGTGTATAAAATCTTATGTGTTAATCTAGTACTTGCGTAATTTATTTTTGTAAACGATTATGACTCATTTGTTTCATTTTGATAGTTCAACAACATTCATTGCGTTTTTTACGTTGTTGAGCAGACAATGGATTAGAAATCCGTTTAAAATCAAAACAGATTCTGATTGATTGAGTATTACGCAATTAGCGTACTGGTTATAAGCTATCTGTGTGACAAATGTCGTCCACATCAGTTCAGTAGTTTTTGCGTGAAAGAGTAACAAACATCCATCCTTACAAACTTTCGCATTTATAATATTATTATTGTATAAGTAGGATAGTAGGATCATTAGGATTTCCTGATACATAGCTAGAATGATTATTATTACAAAAAATTGTGTAGAAAAAAGAAACCTGAAACCCCAAAAAGTTTATAACTTTTCTTTCTCTCATCTAACTTTGATTTCATCTAATAGGAACACTCATTCTTGTGAACGCATCTAAAAATTAATTTCAAGCCGAACGTAGCCATAAATCCTCCAATCACAGTCAAAGAAGCTACTTCGTTATTTAAAAAAAATAACTCTAGCCAATTGAATTTGAGTATTCAACTCACTGGTCAAATGATTCGCTCTGATTGGCCGATCAATTGAACAGGTGCTATGCGTCATCCGCCATAACGTTGTTAGTGCGTGAAAGTGAGATCGTTTTGTGAATTGTTTAAGAAAATAGTGATTTTATTGTGATATATATTTGTTGTAAAAGTGTTTAATGTGTTAACGAAGATGACTGAGTGGTATAGAATGAAGACGGGCTTCATTAACAAGCACAATTCATCGGAATTGTCGGCAGAAAGTTCATGTGAAATGTCAGACTCTTTCAATATATTTTCGGATAATTTGAGTCCGATACCTTCTTCTATAGTGCCTAGGAAGTTGGATTTTAGTAGCATGGATGACGATGACGGCATGAGGGATGCATTGCCGCCTCCAGTATCACTTAGCCCTCCGTACAAAAGAGTTAGGGCTCTCAGGTATGTAACTCAGATTCCACTCTCTAGTTTCTTTAAGAAATCACCATGCATAAGGTTTTGTGGCATTTCAGGCTCCCATAGCGTCCCTGAGCTCGTATTTACGACGTAAATATCGTAACTTTCACTTTTTGGTACACTTAAGTCTGAATGTCAAATTAATTATGCAATTTGAATGAAAATTTTGTTTTTTGTGGATCGAATGTTCTGGCCACTTTTTCGAGTCTTTTTCGATGGATTTTAGCATCTTTTCGTGTATGTAAAGATATTATTGTTTCTTTGATGTTTTCTCATTCATCATGAGGTGGAATACCATACTTTCGCATGCACAATGCCATAATTAAACTTTAATTAGGTAACTTTGTTTGGGTGAAATATCTACAATAACGACGATTGTCAACTGTAAACATGCATTTATATATAAAAATTAGAAACTGAATGTAACTTTCTCATACAATTATAAATTTATGATTTACTTTACTTAGATTCCTACTTACCCCTCTAAATCGAATTACTATGCCTTTAATTTTAGCTTTAACAAGATTAAAATCGAAATAAAATAACATCCTCTTAGTAAAAAGTCAATTTTTTGTATTTTTGTTTGTAATGAATAAACTCAAAGACTACTGGACCAATTTAAAAAATCATTCTCTAGTAGAATGCTATATTATCACTGACTAACATAGGCTATAATTTATAAAGATATCACATGGGCGAAGCCGCTGGCAGAACCAAGTGATTTAATAATTATGTTTTTATGAGTATTGATGAACGCTCATCATCAAACCAACTTAATGTTCATCAGTTACCTATTAATTTGTAACCAGATGCCAATTGAACCAATTTCGTATGTACAAGTCAAGTTCAAACTTGACCTCAACATTGTTGATTAGAGGCAATTAACCACTGATTCATCATATTGATTGGATAAATTATATCATGATGAAATCCTTCATTTAATCATGGGTAACTATGTAGTTATAGTGTCGCCCCCTATTACATGGGACTTATACATAACAAATGGGCTGGCAACATGGAGAAGAGAATTGGGACAAAAAAGTGACCCTATGGTATCCTAGGGAGGGGAAGAGAAAGAAAGGGAAACCTTTGAAAAGATAGCAGGATGACTTGGTGAGGACAGCGGGAAAGACATGGACTGGTCAGGCAAGGAACAGGGAGAATTGGAAGGGGATAGAGGAGTCCTTTGCCAAAGGGCACACAGGGTCTCAGAAGTCAGAACTAAGAATAAACCGTTTTTGTAATGTTTTTGTAATGACCGGTACTCTGAAAAAAGGCTATAAATAAATAATAAAATAACTACATAGTTATAGAGTTCCCCCTATTTACGAAATGTGGGTGTACTAAAAGGTGAATCAAAAAATTCAAAATATTTTATTTCACATAAACCTACAAGGGCACTTATAAAACGTCAGAATTTAGTTGCATGGTTCCAATTGGTTGCTTCCTATGGAGAAGAGCTGGCAAGAACCTCTACGGTTACTCTTTTAAAAATAAATGATTTCTACAATGTTTTCAAATAACAGTTTTAATAGATATGACAGGACAGTGTAGGCCTATTGACAAGTACTTAGCAAAATAAAAACTGGTCCACAAGTCTACAGCCTACAACATTCTCACATTCATAAAATCTAAAAGAAAAGAGAATCTCCGCATTACCCTTCAGGAATACAGACAGAGGATTTTAATTATTGTAAAGAACAGAAACCTACGTAGATCTTTTCAATATCATATGAAAAGCCAAAGCAAAATTCCTAATTGAGTTAGTTATTCATTCACAGATTCAGTTCAAAATAATTCCATTTCCAACCAATGAACCATCTTTGGGGTCCCCCAACATTCACTGCTAAATATACATAGACCTCTGTCTATATTAAGCAGTGAAATGTTCAATTAAACAAAAATCTATACTAATTCATCAAAATTCAAGTTCCAACATGTCTTAACTTGTCTCTATTTCAGCAACAGAAGTCACAGGTTTTAACCTGAAGCAAAACAAGTCCCTTCTTCTCCCCCAAACAGGTTTTGACCAGTCCCCCATTTCTTCTAAATATCTGGACAATAGATATTCATGAATGTTCAAGAAGTATTTCCTGTCCTTGTTATTGAGAGACAAGCATGTTAAGACGCAGATATATGCCAGTGACCTTGAGTGGTTAGCTTGCGTGTTCTGTACTGAGTTCACGCAACGAGTCTAGCCATTAATAGGACACGCCCATTATCGAGCGTTGGCCGAAATTAGACGCTTTATTAATTTATTATACATAAAACAAAAGGTATTTTAATAAAACACATATAACTAAAAGATCAATAATTAAATTATCTTTAAAATGTTGAAGGTTTCAGAAAAATATGTTTGATACATTTTGCGTGATTCTCAGTTTTTTATCTGCATTAGACCTAACTTTACAAATTAATTTCACTATGTAATATAAACATAATCTAAAATATTCATATATTAAACTTCAAACACATTTTGTCAGAACTTGCTAGGTAGGAGATTTTCGGTATCCATGCCTTTACTTCAAACAGACTTTTACAAGTCCCCCACTTCTTCTAAATAACTGGGCAGTAGGTATTCATGAATGTTCAAGAAGTACTTCCTGTCCTTGTTATTTTTTTTGAGATAGAGTGAGAGACAGCATGCTAACAAATTCCATAAAATGTTTTAAGATTCTGCCAGAAGGTTCTAGAAGATTTTGTTTGTAGTACGTATTTTATATTGATGGGGATTTTGCTAGAACATATCCTAATATCACGCTTGTAATACCGGAAGGGCGAGACAGAGGTGCACCTGTAGTACACCCACATTTCGCCAGTTACGTTTAAGTCCCATATAACAGGGGATGAGCTCGTGACTAAGTACTAATAGCCGCACAGATTGATCCATCAGGTTAAGCTACGCTTGTCGGTGTTGATCCGTGAATGGAAGACCATTTCTACATACCGAGAGTCCTCCGTGCCTCGGAAAGCACGTCAAGCCGTTGGTTCCGGCTTTCATTCGTTTTCATTCGTCAAAAGCCCGAAAGTCTGAAAACCAGCCTTACCAAGGGGTATTATATTACCTAGTTACTGAGTTGTGGAGGTCAGATAGGTAGTTTGGTATTCAGCTGCATCCGGTTAGACTGGAAGCCGACCCCAACATAGATGGGAAAAGGCTAGGCTGATTGATAACAGGGGATGAGCCTATTGTCATTTTGCTAGAACTTTCTAGAAATTCTGGTTGATTGTTAGTCTTGGGAGATTTTTCTCTTTGTAATATTCTCAATACACAAATTAATGCAGTTTGAATCATGACCTTTAAACTAAAAATAACTGTCTTGTGACCTAACACAATTTTTAATTAATTCAGTTCGTTTCTTCACAAAATTAATAGATTTCTTTTATTTATATTTACTACTATTTACCATAAAATAATTTATGTATCTTGCATGCATAATTTATCACCTAAATCATGTTTCAGTTGAAATATTGGTTTTATTTCCAAATCTAAACTCTGCTTCAGAGCTCCTCTTCTATTGGTTAATATTGGCACATTTCTCCCCTCCGCTGCCTAGCTCGCTCCAGAGGACAGGCAGCCTAAGTGGGGTAAAAAATACCAATTTATGCTAATTTCACAACAAGAATTCTACTAAAATTAATCATCATTTGGCAAAGAAATGCTCTTATTTTTCTAAAATTTTTATTCAGTACCTTCGTTGCCCAACACACTTTCAATCACAATCCGAGTTTTGAAGTATATTAAAAATTCGTCTGTTCAACAACGTAAATAACGCAATGAACGTGAGTAACTGTCAAAATGAAATCCATTTTTATGTGTGTTACACAATTACCCTGGCTGCTCACAGCATACCAGTACACCAATTTCTATAGAGTCCTAAAATCTAGAACATGACATGTTTTAACATGTTCCTATTCTGTCTTGTCTATCACCCTTCAAAACTCATAGGTGACCTCATTCCAAACATGTCTGACTGGTTTTAGCACCAGCACAAATACTGTTATTTGCATTGTAGCGAAAAAACTTGTTGTGTGGTGATAAAAGATTTAAGGCTCTTTCAAACAGGCGCGACACGCGATGCGACACAAAGGCACCGCTCGTCGCGCGACGAGCGGTGTCTTTGTGTCGCGTCGCGTGTCGCGCCTGTTTGAAAGAGCCTTTAAATGTACAAGCTTTTTGAGGGCATTTGGGGTTAAAGAATGGCGAATTGTTATTTTTGTATGTGGTCTTGTTATGACGAGCTTTTGTTTTAATAATAAGAAAAATAAAACAGTTTTTGCTGTAATCTAAAGTGTTTTATAAAACCAATTTAAGTACTGAAATAAATAACATTATTATTAACAATGGTAACACTTGGGTAGTAGTCATTTTTCATTTATTTTTATCAACCTGTACCGTCCCACTGCTTGGCAAAGGTTCCCATAACTTCTCATTATTAAGTTTATAAAAAAAAACACATTTTTTTTCGTCTCTAAATATTATGTAAATAACATAATTAATCCCAAGAGTTTTTTAAAGATACTTACTATCAAATAAACCATCATTCTCCTGCCCATATATCAATTAATTTGGGGTTGGCACAACCATTTTTTTTTGGTTGTGAAATATATCAAATAACTTCTCCCGCTCTGGGCGGAGCGGGAGTGTCAGTCTTACTGACTAAAACCCACCCGTGTTCCTTCAGTTGCCCTGTTGCCGGGGGCCACGATCTTCCTTTCGGTTTTCTTCGCAACCCCGGCAGGCATCGGCCCTAGCGGACATCTCTTTGAGGTGCGCGTGGAACACAACGCGCCGTCGACCCGGGCCTGGTCCTTATCGGACGGCGAGGTACCCATTGCTTACCATCCGCAAGTCCGCGCCTACGGTGGCCGGGAATCGGCCTGGGTTCCGATGCCAAGAGCGTCTCCTAAAGCGGCTAGGAGCCTCTCCCTCACGCGTTCCGCCTCTTCCTTCGCGAACATTACTGCTTCGCAGAAGGAGGTGACGGCTTCCCATGCCCTCTCGTAGACCTGGACCAGGGCCGGACGCGAGAGATCACCGGCGCCGATCACCTCCACGAGGATTTGCACTTCTCTATTAGCCGTCATTTCC
This sequence comes from Omphaloscelis lunosa, assembly GCA_916610215.1. Taxonomy (NCBI): domain Eukaryota; kingdom Metazoa; phylum Arthropoda; class Insecta; order Lepidoptera; family Noctuidae; genus Omphaloscelis; species Omphaloscelis lunosa. Next base: position 10,525,652 of record OU744273.1, on the reverse strand, counting down.
GTGTAGTCTTCATCAAATACACCAAGGTTTAACATTGCTTCCACTACTCAACTTTCTTATGTACTTCGAAAGTTGTTCAACCACTACCAGAACAATGAAATGATCAAAAACATTCCCAAATAGTCCTTAACAGTATTTTTCTATAAATAATTCATAACTTGTAACCATTCAACCAATGAAAATGGGTTACGCACTCACTTAGAATAGCAATAAACCAATTTGGATACTACATATGCATGATAATGACTTTTTAGTGAAGACATTACTGGTAAACGGGATTTAATTTTTGAAGATTGGATCTTTGTTTTTTAAAACTTCTTTAGGCGCGTTGGGTATTTTTGAGATGGGACTAAACCATTGATTTTGCTATACCGTGATGACACCACCTTTTGAAGGGTAACTAACCCAGGCAAGCGTAGCTTAAGCTGATACTTTAGAAATTAATCTAAGAAAAAAACGTGCAGCGCCAACCACAAATTAATTACGTTAAGGGCAAGAGGATGTGGATTAATTCTTTATGACTCCAACAAAATCTCGAAAAACAGTATTTTGTAATCTCGCTAACAGGAAATTCCGGGGTCATAATCAAAAGCGACAAATCGTGGTAATTACGTAACACACAATGGCAATTTCATTTAGACGATTCAACAACAGTCATTGCGATATTCACGTTGTCGAGAAGACGAATTTTTCAAAGATAATCAATCTGCCTAGCCTTTTCCAACTATGTTGGGGTCGGCTTCCAGTCTAACCGGATGCAGCTGAATACCAGTATTTTACATGGAGCGACTGCCTATCTGACCACCACAACCCAGTAACTGGGTAATATCGTGATACGATACCCCTTGGTAAGACTGGTTGTCAGACTTTCGGCTGTATAGTAACGGCTGTCAAAAATCCATGAATAGCAGTTGGAACCAACAGTTTAACGTGCTTTTCGTGGCAAGGAGAAATCTCGGTATGTAAAGATGGTCACCCCCAACGGACCATATATTGCTAATCCATATTAGCAATTTCCTTTTTCAATTTATCCAACATCTAGTGTGAGTCCGCTGCTCCTGTACAGACAATGCCCCATCTGATATAGTGTCTCAAATGTCCGGTCACCTGCACCCCTGCCCTTGACGATCTGAACCATGCCACTGACGCCGATAAATTTCGCCATCAACTGGGCCCAAACAAAATAAGGAACAGTACCCTAATTGCGTAACTTATTTTCGTAAACGATGATGACAAATTTGTTTCATTTTGACAGTTCAACAACATTCATTGCGTTATTTACGTTGTTGAGCAATTGTTTTTTCCAACTTAAGAAGCAATGGATTAGCAATCTGTTTCAAATCGAAACAAATTGTGATTGATCGTGTATTACGCAATTAGGGTACTGATGTACCTCCTACCGCGTCAAAACGAAAAAGGAGTAATTTCCTTGCAAATCCTCAGGACTTTGATTTTGTGTTACGGAATTAGTGCCGCTAAACGTCCTCCCCTCAGTTTTGGAAATACCCAACATTTTGCCATACGGGATTTCCCGGGTGCCCAATGAACTATGTATGTAACACTTTGTGTTTTGCTTAAAAGCGGAAACAGTCGTATCATGGCATGACATCGCATTTTTGTCCACATACAGCTGCTAGAGACGAAACACGACCGCAGTCCTTTACTTTTTGTTATCATTCCATCTTTTTAAATGATTTCAAAAGACGAGGAGAGTATGTCTGACGCGGAAGGACTTTTTTTGGGAAGTCGGCGGCAAAAAAGTCGGAATCAATGGTCGAACTACCGACTTCCGGAACGATCTATTGGTACCTAATTACCTAGATCAGATAACAGACCTTGCACGGCATTACCTCTCAAAGTCTGACAACCAGTCTTACCAAGGGGTATCTTGTTATCCAGTAATTGGGCTGTTGTGGAGGTCAGATAGGTAGTCGCTCCATGTAAAATACTGGTATTCAGCTGCATCCGGTTAGACTGGAAGCTGACATCTAAATAGTTGGGTATAGGCTATACAGATGATTATGATGTGGATGTGATCTATTTTTATAAAATTTGTGAATACAACAGGAACAAAATACGATCTTCTTTGATAACAACGTCCTTACTCGTCAAGTACCTTGAACTCGGCTTACCCAACGGAAACCAAGCGCGCAGCTTACGTCAACAAAAAACACCTATTATTATATGCGACTCAGTCAAAGGAATTTCGTTGTAAAATCAGTTAGAGTACAGTTATAGAAAACATATGATCGGAACAGCTGACATCTGCCTATAGCGAAAAAAAATACACCCACGACCACATGTCTTTGTGCTTATAAGGTGAATTAAACCTTTACGCTATTGAAATAAGGTTGATTTTGTATGAACTGTGTGGTTCTTAGGTAGAAATGTTTCGCGAAAGTGAATCTCAAAGTGTAAGTTTTAAAGTTTATTTTCAAACAAATGCTAATTGAATTTAAAATACTGGTTTTTTTTACGAAAATCGGTCGTGGTTCTTTTTTCCGCGTGGAGGTCACGTGTTTTGTAGGTAGGTATTGATTTTTAACGACTTTCTGACCACTTCTTTCAAATATTTGGACGTATTTTAAGTTTAATGTTCGATTTCGTTCTGGCTATTTCGATTTCGAAGACCAAAGATTCTTTGAATTGGCGTACAGTTTCCGGCAAAGAGAATCAAATTAGCTTATCGCATCCCATTGTTAGACAGTTTGTTTGAAGCTGCACAACAACACCCAGTACATCCTGTGATAACTTGAACTCAGACACTGACTTATTAATATTGCTTGTAAAATTTTAGGAATATCGTATAGGTACTTTTACAATGCTTGTAAATATGTGAACAACGTGTATCCATCACATTATTATTTTATCTCTCATTGCTCATTTTTACCTATGTAATATAGTAATCTTATTGCAGTAGGTACCCTAATTTCGTAATACAACACAATCTGTTTCGATTTGAAACAGATTGCTGCTCAACAACGTTAATAACGCAATGAATGTTGTTGAACTGTCAAAATGAAATAAATTAGGCATAATTGTTTACGAAAATAAGTTACGCAATTTGGGTACAGGTCTTCACATATAATTAATGTATACAAAATATTGTAAAACATTTTAAAAGAGTAACGCTAGAGTTTCTTGCCCATTCTTCTCCATACGAAAACTACCTTTTGGAAGGGGCGACAAGAATCAATTTTTTGTAAATTTTGACGTTCGAAAGTGGCTTTTATGTGCCTAATTGAAATAAATTATTTGACTTTGACTCTCGGTCTTTCGCATTCAGTCTGTAGTCAAATTCTTCAGGTCATTTGTAGATGGACAAATGACCGGAAAAATGAGAGGGAGTGGGCTGTAATACACCACGCGGGCCTGCTGCGTGTTGGTATATGTCACATGTCTTTTCCTCAAGATGTTTTTCTTCACCGTTTTGAGAGCCGTGGTGATAAAATTAATGACACAAAGTAAAGCGCCTGTCTCGGTTTGAATTTACAACTCGTAAGGGGCCGTTCAAGTATTACGTAAGCATATTTATTACGTTAACATTGGTATATGCATTTTTCTTTTAATGAAGTATTCTGTTTTTTTTTTAAATACAGTATTTAATATTTGTGGGAATCCCCGAATATGTGTTTCGTTTACAAGCATAGACAATGTGTGGGTTGCCATATGTGTAAAAAAGTAAATTATTACAGCTGACGTAATCACCATCTTGACCCCCCACCCCGCATGTCATCAAAAATAAGCAAAGCATAGACCCCCCCGCCTCCCTATCTATAGTGCTTACGTAATACTTGAACGGTCCCTAATTGGGGGCCATTACCACTGGGCCACCACTGCTCCAATAACGTAGTGTTTCAACTTGCTGGATCTCAACAATAACACCACCTAGACCAACTTGCATCCTGCCCTTCGTAAACTTAAAACATACAAGTAATAGTCTCATACAGGTACCCAAAAAATCTTAACCTCACCCCACATATTTTGAAACTTGTAATTTTACGACAATAGACACACACTTGCGTCTTTCCTTATGGAACTTCGAACACCTGAGGTTTCTAAAGAACAAAAAAATAGGGGTGCGTTTCGAAAAGGTGTGCTCAAGATTTTAAATGTCGGATCTTGAATGGCGTTTCGTGAATTTTTAGGAGACAGCTGTTTGGTGGTAAATGGCGTTGGTTCGTAAAAAAATTGGATATGTACGAATTTGGACGGGATTGTTAAGATGTAGATAAGAATATTTGTCAATTAGCAGATGTGTGCTTAGGATTATTGCGATAAAAAATATTTGGCGGATATTACTAGATGATAGTATTGACAAGGAGATAGTGGTAGATGACAAATAGTATTTAGTTCATATTTTGGAAGAACCAGAAGACTCTGGAATATTTCTCGACCATTTTGTACCAACCAATCTGCCCAGCCTTTTCCCAAGTATGTTGGGGTCGGCTTCCAGTCTTACCGGATGTCGCTGAATACCAGTATTTTACATGGAGCGACTGCCTATCTGACCACCACAATCCAGTAACTGGGTAATACCGTAATACGATACCCCTAGGTAAGACTGGTTGTCAGACTTTCGGGCTTCTGACGACCCATAACGACTGTCAAAGATCCAAGAATGACAGCCGGGACCATCGACTTAACGTGTTTTCCGAGGCACGGAGGTGTCGCGGTATGTTAAGATGGTCACCCATCGACGGACTGACCGCGGCAAGCGTAGCTTAACCTGATCGGTCGACCGTACGGCTGTTATAACCTACCCACGAGCCCCACTATGTTAACCATTTTGTACCATAAACTAAATAATCAATACTTATCATCAACTGTACAAATTGTAAAAGTTATATAACATGATGCCCGTATTCCACGCAGAGGCACAGATGAATACAGATGGTTTACTCTGCATTTTAGGTATGAAGCTATAAGTAGGTATGCGCCTGGCTCGACTTGTCGGATTCAGTGGGCGTTACGTAGTCAGAAGATACAAAGAGTTACGTGATAGAAAGAGAGGCAACCTCTAGGTGAATATAACTGTAGGTAATTTGCGCTGTGCGGCCCGAATTGCACTTCATTGTGTCGTAGCAAGTGTCGCTTTTTATTTAAATGGTTTTGCGGAGTGAACCATCTATCATCATCCATCGGGACTACGAACTCTTAAGACTCAACGTTTCTCGTGAACATTCTATAGGATAATAATGTATTTCTCCCTATTCTTTCCAGATTATTCGACAGTCCCCACACACCGAAGACGCTGCTAGAGAAATGTTCGACGCCATCACATCATCCGCCGCGCTCCAGGCTCTTCCCGCCAAAATTAAATGCGCAGTCGTGTAAGTTAGCAATTTACAATAGAAAAAGCTTATTAAACATCGTATTTTTAGACGTCATGGATCACACAAGTAAATTCACTCACTCACAAGTAAATTCTTCAGAACATCTTTAGATATTGATGAATTTAAATTATAAATACCCATTGCTTCTTCCTTCGACAGGCATGCCATCAGGTTCAAGCCACCACCTTCACCCGCCATCAGGAGACGAAGACAGTGCACTAGGAAGCCTACCGCCTGACGAACTCGACGAGTCACGGATGACGCGACGAGCTGTAGCTAACATCAACCCGTTTACACCTGATGGTAAGTTTGTGACAGTGCCCTATGAAGTTTACCACCCGACGAACTCGACGAGTCACGGATGACGCGAAGAGCTGTAGCTAACGTCAACCCGTTTACACCTGATGGTAAGTGTGTGACAGGGCACTAGGAAGGCTACCGTCCAATGAACTCGACGAGACACGGATGACGCGACGAGCTGTAGCTATCATCAACATCTGATGATAAGACGTCACAGCGCAGCGGCATCAACTACATGAGAATAGCTCAGGTGGTAAAAATATTAGTCGGTCAGAAAAGTGGTAGCGGGCTGGCCCTTATAGGATCACTTGTACGTCTGTCTATCTGTCTGTTACAGCCAATTTGCTCCGAATCTAATGGATCATTTAAGTTGAAATTTGGTACAGTATAACTATTTTCTTAATGTCCCTCGGCAAACTTCGTTTTTCGTCAGTCGTCGGATTTCTATACGTTGCCCCTTGCACTTGGTACTCTTTTAACTTAATGTAATTTATTTTAAAAATGGCTGCTAAAGTCATGAAAATAGTTTTACAGCTCTAAATAGTTCACACGAAAATCAAAACAAAACAACAACAACAAAGAACTTAGTTCTGATTTCAAATTATTATACACGATAAATCTAATAATTGATAGACATTCGAGCATTCGTTTGTATTCGGAAATGCGATGATTCCCGAGTAACATTTAGAATTAATTTTGAATATAAGTCATTTATGGGAAACAAATAAGAAAATTTAAAAAAAAGTTTTGTACACTGGACTATGTGACATATTAAATGAAAGGGCTTACTGTGAGGGTCTCAAGTGCATTTATTTTATAATTTTAAAATAAATAATTTTAAAGTTAATTAAGACAATAGATGAAAATTTACCATTTCAGCTCTTTACCTCCGTAACTACTAAGCCTACAATTTTGAAAAAAATACGGAAAGTAGTTCTATATTTATAGATTACAGGAAAACCTATACCTTTGTTCTGATGAAATTACTATTTTTTTATATTTACTTAGAGATTTCAACTAAGTCTTCAAGTTTGACCTCGCATCAGGAAACTCTTAAATGTCTGATCTGGTTAATAAATATTATTATATCAATAAAATTTATTTCTACCCATTATTAATCACTTAATGATGTGTGCCTACTTTATGTAAACTAACTTAGTTATTTTCACATGTACTAAAGTTATTTCTTAATTCCAGGACAAGCGTTGAATAAGAAAAAGCGAGCGTTATCAAAAACACCGACATGGGGCGATGCGACACCTGAACAACCAGCTAAGAGGCTCAGGGTAAATATCTAATACTGTCCAAGGTCAGGTTGAAGTAAAGTAAGCGGACTGTAATTTAAAAAGGCTTAATAGGTGGTTCACAATTATAGCAACTTAAGTACTGATCAAAAGGTATGTCCAAGTGCGGTCGTGTTAGACGGTCGCAGATGATACTGTCGCCTCTTGGTCCCCGCGCCGCAGTGCCGGCTCGGTCGTTGAGGACGTCGTAGTGTGTTGTTACGGGCCGTAATGTACCATTCGGACCGAGCATGTTACGTTACGCCGTGTCCTAAAATCCGTGTAATATGCTCGTTTCGAACTCTGCTCGCCCGCGCTTCAGATTCTAGCCAAGAATCTACGCGTGTGGCACGTGCGCTCGTGACAACTTGTCGTGGGCGTACTGACTAAATCACGTACTCCGACAACGGAGCACTCGAAACGAGCAAACGCGTGTTCGTTTCCACGTACTGACTGCACGAATGCTCGTTTTGTAAGATGTTACATTACATCCCGTAACACCGCTCAGTACCCACCTTTATAATCTGAAATGTTACATTTAAAGCGAATGCTCATCAGTCAGGGAGGCAGAGTTGCAACGTAATGCTCAAAACCGAATCTGTAACGTTACACGCGAATACTCCCAGTGAGGGCAGCACCTTTAAACACAGCTATCATTTGATGATGGGATGTGATCTTCCACTTACCAATTTTTCTTTCTCCCCCAGGAATCCAACATATCTCGCTACAACATAGAGTTCATAGAGCTGGGCGTCATAGGCCGCGGTCAGTTCGGGCGCGTCACCAAGTGCGTGAACAAGCTGGACGGCTGCGTGTACGCGCTGAAGCGCTCGCTGCGCCCGGTGGCGGGCTCGGCCGCCGAGCGCGCCGCGCTCACCGAGGTGTACGCGCACGCCGCGCTGGGCAAGCATCCGCATGTCGTCAGGTGAGCGATACATTATTCAGGGTGGCAGTTAGGCATTTTTGAGATGGGATTAAACCATTGATTTCGCGACACTGTGACGACACCAGCTTTTGACCATTTAAAAGACATCAACGCGTTGATTGCCGCGGTGCGTGGAGTAAAAGACATCAACGCGTTGATTACTACGGTGCCGATTTTTTTTCAAGTTATCACTTCTGTTGGCACTCCCGGAGTGCCACTATTTTTTTTTAGAATGGTCATAAGATCTAATATATGCTATTTCAAGGTTATCCATTATTTACCGGACACCTGTATATGACTATCCGACACCAATCGTTGGGCAGTAGCCCGCTAGACACGACACCCGTCTGGTCAGAGGATCCTCCCTTTTCTATAGAGGATGAGTGAATTTTACACCCCGTTCCTCATGTCCCTAAATATTCTCCTCTTCTTAAATATATTCATCTTCTAACATCTTCTCTTCTCCAACAGATACTATTCAGCTTGGGCAGAAGACGACCACATGATAATTCAGAATGAATACTGTGATGGAGGCTCGTTACAGCAGAAGATGGAGAACGGGCCGCTGTCTGAAGCTGAGCTGTTGCTGCTGTTGGCGCATATAGCTGATGGTTTAGCGTGAGTATACCATTTAAAAGCTTTAAAACCTCGACTTCTAAAAAGACATACAAAAGTTACAAAGGTATGTTTACAGTATTTCTATTTTCTTAATGTGCCTCGGGAATCATCGCATTTCCGAATACAAACGAATGCTAATTTCCATCAATTATTAGATTTATCGTGTATGATAATTTGAATTGAGAACTAAGTGCTTTATTGTTGTTTTGATTTCCGTGGGAACTATATAGAGCTGTAAAACTATTTTCCTATCTGTCGAGCCTGCGATTTTAGCAGCTTTCCTCCCATTTTTTAAATAAATTATTTGACTTTGACTTTTTAAGTTAATTAGAAGCCAACTCCTTTTTTAACATAGAATTTATTATTATTTTACTAAATTCCACTAAATTGTCCCCCACAGGTACATCCACTCCCTCCAATTAGTCCACATGGACGTCAAACCCGGCAACATCTTCATCTGTAGCGGTGAAGGGGAACCCTCACACGATTCAGATGACGGCTATGATGATGACGAGCCGCAGTATCATCATAAGTATAAGATTGGTAAGTGTTTTAAGCTACGCTTGCCGGGGTTGGTCTGTGGATGGGTGACACATCTTAATATACCGAGACACTGCCGTGCCTCGGAAAACACGTTAAGCTGTTGGTCCCGGCTGTCATTCGTGATTTTTGACAGTTGTTACAGAAGCCCGAAAGTTTGACATCCAGTCTTACCAAAGGGTATTGTATTACCCAGTCATTGGGTTGTGGAGGTCAGATAGGCAGTTGCTCCATGTAAAATACTTGTGTTCAGCTGCATCCGGTTAGACTGGAAGCCGACCCCAACATAGTTGGGAAAAGGCTAGGCAGATTGATTGAGACAGTCTCAGTAACGGTACAGTTTTGAAGATGGCAACGTACTTGTGATGCCTCTGGTGTTACAAATTTGTACAGAGGATGGTCACAATTTACTATCAGGAGGCCGCCTGCTTGTTTTTCCCCACTAATAATATTAATATGACTGCATGTTAAAAAAAATTATATGTCCTTGATATTAAAATGAAACCACCTCTTCGCTTCTAGAGGAACATGTGACAACCTCTCATGAAAAACAAAAACATAAAAATGTCTACCTTATCAATAGATCCATATTGACAAGGTAGAAATTTTTCCCACTCTTGCGCTATGGATAGTGACATCCACTAGACGCGCCCCACTCCGCGATACTGTACTGTAAGCTGTACATTATTTCTATTTTCTTATGTCCCTCGGGAATCATCGCATTTCCGAATACAAACGAATGCTAATTTCCATATCCATCAATTATTAGATTTATCTTGTATAATGCTTTGAATACAGAACTAAGTACTTTATTGTTGTTTTGATTTTCGTGTGAACTATATAGAGCTATAAAACTATTTTCTTATCTATCGTGCCTGCGACGTTAGCAGCTTTCCTTCTATTTTTTAAATAAATTACATTATGTTAAAAGAGTATTAACAACTCTATATACTTCCAAGTCGATTGAGAGCGTCCGGTCTGCACCAAGTGCAAAGGGCAACTGATAGAAATCCGACGACTGACGAGACACGAGCTTTGCCGAGGGACATTAAGAACATATTAGTACAGGTCGTGCCATTAAAGATGAGACTTGACCGCGCCTCCCGCCGCTCTTTCCCCCGCCCCGATGACGCCCCAGCGGGGACCTCATACCGCTAAAGAGACCCATAAATCGTCTACTGCGCAAGTCAAACCACGTGGTGCGTCAAGTCTCATCTTTAATGGCACGACCTGTACTCTACTTTAGTACGGAGCGGAGCGGAGTGGGGCGCGTCTTGGGACGGCACTTAGAAAACATTCTTCTAAATGTATTAATTACGTCACACTATATTAGTGTGACATAATTAATATATTTCTCTAATAAAAATTTAATCAACATTTATCTCTATCACAGGTGACTTAGGACATGTAACCTGCGTATCATCGCCATCAGTCGAGGAAGGTGACTGCAGGTACCTGCCCAAGGAAGTGTTGCAGGAAGACCTAACGCAGTTGACTAAAGCTGATATTTTTGCTTTTGGTGAGAATCTATACTTCTATAATTATATTATTACTAATTATATCCTTACATATTATAAAACGAAGTCCCTCGACGCGTCTGTCTGTTTTGAACGCCATGAACTCAAAAACTACCGAACGGATTTTCAAACGGTTTTCACCCATAGACGGAGTGATTCATGAGAAAGGTTTTGGTGTATAATTCATTAATATTTTTTGTAAATTGGCTAAAATATGACGATTATTGTTGAAGAAGTCGGGAAGAATCATGCCGACTGGGAGCTTTATTGGCGTGCGCCGATAAACCGCAAAGGATACATAAAATTTATGTTCTACAGTATTGTACATCTTAAAAAGTTCAACAAAAAAGTCCGCGATGACTTATATCTTCTGAGGATTACCCACAGTAACCATTATTATCTTTCAGAATTTGATAAAAATTTCATTATTATTTCCGAAGCTATTTTGACCGGTATTATATTAATCCTCATCCAATAAAATATGTTATTTAAATTGAACATTTAATTTAGTATAAAATATGCCTTGACATCATATCATTTAAATGGTTAGTTTTAAAAATTATCACAGATTCAAAATTACGCGTAACTGCATAATTATAGTTAACGGCAACGCGCGAATTAAGTAAGCGACAACGGAAGTATTTAAAAATAACTTTATTCCGACAGAGTTACAGCGAAACAGTAATTAATTAAATCTAACAAAATATTGATCTTATATACTAACTTAATTGCTAACGTAGTACATGCACAGCGTGATCAGATTGACGCATGTTCTAGATAATTATAAATGCTGATCGCGCAGTGGGGAAATTGGGAAATAATAATCTAGTAAATACTTATTGTCTGACAAAGCTAATATTGGTAGGTTGGGGTTCCTTAACTCCTCCCTCCCTAAGAGAGAAATTATCCGAAGGTGTCGCAGACGGTTTCGGAGAATTTCGACAAAAGTTTATGAACTGAAATTTATACATTATAAAGATAACTATTGCTATTACAATAACCACATACTCTAAGATGGTCCATATACTAATTTCTATTGTCACTGTTTGTGTCGTATCGTCTATTTCACTAAATTTTGCACTTTGTAACACTTCTTTCACATCACTGAAGTCCACATTTCTTAAATCCACTTTCTTTGATCTTCTCTGAATGTCCTGTTGTAGGTCTGGCATCTGGATCAATGGCAGCTGGAGACTGGAAACTGTAGTGTTTGTGGTGGCGGCAACGATGACTTCGCCTATTTGTGTCTCGCATTGTTGGCCAGGTGTCACGATGTAGGTCCCAAGAATAGTGTACTTCAGGATTTCTGTATTGCAATTCTCGGTGATGATGAGATTTTCCTCTGAGTAAACCAACCATTGGTTGTCGGTTATTTTCTGTATCTTAGTTTTTTCTATTTCAATATGGTTCTGTATGCAGTTTTTGTAGTTGTTCTTCATCAGCATTATTTGTTCAATGCAGGTCTCGGTTGGAAACTGGGCTAAATTAGTTTCAGCGCAAAGAAATTTTCCATTTTCAATCTCAGTACATGGGCTTACCACGGGCATGTATTTCAATCTATTCACCATCAGGTAAGGATATTTGGGTATTATTGTAAAGGTATTTGGAGAATGGAATATAGGGATGGGTATAACCTTGTAATAATTATATGTTTCGTTATTTATTAGGGGAACTTCTAAAACAAAAACTAACTTGTTGTTATTAAATATGATTTAAGTATGATATTACATTCTAATTTTATTAAATTATGTTTGCTTACTGGGTATATTGTTCTAGCATGTTTAGCAATGACTTCTAACGTATTATATAATTCTGTACTATTTATAATGGATTGGTGCAATGTATTCAGTTTGCTAAAGGCTATTGCCGTTTCAATCTCTTGTATGTTTTCGTAACAGGTCCGAAAGTTATTTAAAATTTGATACATAGTATTTAATATTTGGAAAAGTTTGTTAAACCTGAACTCATGTTCAACTAATTTTTCCATTTCATTGGTATGTAAACCCAAGTTTTTAATATTTGAATTTATTATTTCAGAGTCATTTACTAATTTATCAAAAGCTTTTTGCATTGATGATACTTTACGTTCGACCACATGCTCTTTGTTCTGTATCATTTGGATTTCTCTATCATATTTAATTGCATCGTCTTCATCTAAATTTCCTGTGATAGCTTTTACAAGTGAGCCTAATGGATTAAACAGAGCTCTTTTATTTCTATAATGGAAAGGTAAGATTTGAAAGAATCTATCCTTAGTTAGTTTAATAAGATATTCTATTTGGCTTTCTATTCCTATAGTTTCGTTACTAAGACTATTTTCCTTAATTTTAATTTTCAAGTTAATAAAATCCCGAATATTATTATCTATTTGTAATATCTTTTACGTCTAATTTATTTTTAAACCATGAATGAATTAAAATCTGTTTTGGTTTAGTATCGACAGCTTCGTTTAAACTAGGAATGCCTTCGTGTTCTCTATTTGAAACTGAGTTGGCAGTGACCCCATCATCAGAATCCGAAAGTTCTATCGTTTCTATTGGAGTTTCGAGGTCTTGCAATTCGTTTTCTATAATTTTTTGTATACGTTCCTGCCTATCTCCTATATTTACGAATATTGAATCTAAATCGTCGTCAATTGCATTAATCTTAATCCTAGATAAAGTATCTGCATTCGTGTTTTGAGGGCCTTTCTTATATTTTATTTCGAAATCGTATTCTTCTAACCTTAACCGCCATCGCGTGAGTTTACTATTGGGCTCTTTCAATGAATACAGCCAAGCTAATGGTCTATGGTCTGTAAATATGGTAAACTTATTACCATATAAATACGGTCGAAAGTGCTTAACTGCCCATAGTATGGCTAAAAGTTCCTTCTCGATAGTGCTATATTTTACTTCTGTGTCGCTCAAGGTTCTACTAGCATAGGCTACAGGCTTATCTGAGCCTATCGTTCCTTGTGACAATACAGCCCCGATCGCAAAATTGGATGCATCCGTGGTTAAAATAAAAGTTTTACTACACTATTTGCGCTGTAGCATGGTGCGGGTGACAGTTTCAGTAACATTTCGTTTCACTCTTGAAAGTTGCCGCGATTTACAATTTATGACTTAATATTTCAGTTGTACCACATTCGTAATATATTAAATAATTAATAACTGTAGTAAATTAAATTAAACCCAACCAGAATGTTCTAATCAAGAAATAAAATCAAATTGAATGAAAAATTAAGCAAAGTGTTATGCGTATAACGTAACGCCATAGACGTATTTAGTGATGGGATGTACTGCTACGATGGATAGTCGATATTTTTTATAATAAAAAACGTATATTGTGCGTAGGTCAATTTTTATTTTTAAAAGGTCTAATTATACAACAGAACATTTATAGGGTAAGGTTGCTTAAAAGGTTGCTAAAAAAAAATACATGTTATTCGTCTAAACTCATATCAGAGTCAGGAACATCTGAATTGTCACTCAATTCATCATCTGAATCTGTGACGGATATTATTAACGATGACTCAATTATGTTGTCAATATGTATGTCACGATCCCAATCAGACATAATGTCCCTTTTTGTTTTATTCACGACCTTCGACCAGTCTTCAGGTTGAACATTGTTGATGGCCTCTTGTAATAGGGCCAACATCTTATTTGCCGTAAATGGCGGCGAAGTATTATTTCTTGCGGCGTAACCTAAAAATAAACGAACTTATAAAAAAAAGTATTCAAATAATCATCAATCAGCCTAATCTAGTATCTGGTAATGTTTTTAAACTAGGTACATGCTACGATCGGAAAGCTGATTTTTTTATAAAGCTTCAAAATGGGAATTGAAATTAAAAGCATACCTTTTATTTGGGCCCAAATCAGCTCAATAGCGTTATACTGGCAATGGTAGGGTGGTAGTCGAAGGACCTGGTGGCCTTTTTCTTTTGCCATCTCGTCCAGAGCATAGGTAGGAGTTGGTGGCTTATGGCGTCGGACTAAGGCAATAAGCTCCGTCTTTAACATTTTTATATCTGCTGTAACTCCGTTTTCACTCAGCCACTTCACCAACTCGCTTTTGCGGTTGGATTGGTTTGGGGGTTTATTAACTTGCACCGAATGGTAGGGTGCGTTGTCCATTATTATGGTCATAGGCTCTTTTAAATTGTTTAATAGACCTATGAACCAATCTTTAAATTTTTCGTAATTCATCTCCTCATGATACTCCGTAGTTTTTTTTGACTTAAAAGCCAGCAAACAATCAGGGACGAATCCACTTGCTGTACCTGCGTGACAAATAATAAGGCGTTCGCCTTTGCCTTCCGGCACTTTGGTACACGATTGTGCCGTATCGTCGGTCCAACTTTTACCCACTGTGTGGTTGGCGTTTAGCCACGTTTCATCCAAAAAGACAACTTTGCTCCAATCACTTATGTTTTTGGCCTTCCTTAAAAATCTACATCTTGCTAGGGCAATGTCAGTCCTATCCATAATAATCTTTCTTTTGTTAACTTTTTTGTAAACAAAGCCAATATCTTTTATAACTTGCCGTAGCGAAGTAATACCTCCTTTGAACAAGTCAGCTTCTTTTAATGATTTTAGAAGCTTGAGCAATGTGGGTAGCTCCATTCTTCTATAATAATCATAAATATGATTTCTAATAGCAACCTTAGCAAAATCATCCAAATCTGTGATTGGCTTCACCTTGGTCCGCTTTTTGTTGGGTGTCGATAATTTATTTTCAAACATCCCATCTTGGCCAATTTTCTCACGTGTTATACGCGAAACAGTATTGCGGCCAATATCAAGAGCTTCGGCTACTCGTTCTACAATATGATTCAATGGTAACAACGGTCCATTATTTTGTTGTTCTCTTTCAAAGTAGTCTCGGAGGCGAACAACAAGCTCCCTGGCCTGACTACCCAAAACAGTTTTTTTTGTATGCTTAGGCATGGTAATAACAACAAACTCAACAAACTTATAACAAATAACAATTTAACAAAAATGAAAACAAACAATGAAATCGTAATACGTGTCACATTAAGTCACAATATAACGCGCTTGCACTCGTACTCGCACTCACAGCATCGCACGGGTAAACAACATGGCCGCCGCGCCGATGCACCATAGAGCAAAAATGTTGTCACGAAAAAAAAAACATAAACCCGATTTTGATTATTTTATATAAGTACAAAGATAATTATGTAGCCATAAAACATTTATATTGACAAGTTTATACACGTAGCACACACGTAGTTACACTGCACAACTGAATAATACACTAATTTTCATAACAATATTAAAGAGAACTAGATTCACGCTGCGAGTATCGTTAGCGATAAAAATGAATTGCATAACCTCACATCCCTACGTGGTACTGACAAATGTCAACGTCATACGGGCAACTGTCACCCGCACCATGCTACAGCGCAAATAGTGTAAAGTCAGGAAATTGTAACAAAGGTGCATTTGTTAAAAGCTTTTTACATGTCTCAAAACATTCTTTATATTCCCCATTAATTACAATTTTGCGACCTTTCTTTAAACAAGCTGTTAATGGTCTAGTTATTTTGGCAAAATCTTTGATAAATTTCCTATAATAACCGATTAGTCCTAAAAAGCTTTTAATCTGTGTAACCGTTTCCGGTATAGGATACCTAAGAATAGCGTCTATTTTATCATTATTTGGTTTCAAACCTTCACTTGTAATAGTATGCCCTAGGTAGAGTACTTCCTTTCTAAGAAAATGAGACTTATCTAATTGAACTTTTAAATTTGTTTGACGGAAGCGGTCAAAAACTGCTCTAAGTTTTTCTACATGTTCAGGCAAGCTTTTAGAAAAAATAATGACGTCATCGAAATATATTAAGCAATGTAAGCCTTGAAGGCCTCGTAAGACGTTATCCATCGCTCGCTGAAAAGTTGCGGGTGCGGTCTTTAACCCAAACGGCATTCTGTTAAATTCATAATGACCTGAAGGTGTGCTAAACGCAGTTTTAGCTCTATCTTTCTCCTGAACCTCTAATTGATGGTACCCGCTAGCTAAGTCGAGAGTTGTAAAGTATGTACTATTACCTAGCATGTCAAATAAATCGTTAATGTTGGGCAAAGGGTATTTATCATCAATTGTGATTTCATTGAGCCGTCTATAGTCAACTACCATCCTCCATTTTTGTTGGCCTGACGCGTCTAATTTTTTCGGCACTAAATGTACGGGAGCACTCCAGGGGGAATGAGATTCCTGGATAATGTTATCCCTTAACATTTTCTCGACTTGACTACTGATCTCTTTTGTTTGAATAGGTGGCAATCTATGTGCCTTAATGTTTATTGGGTCTTCATTTTTTGTTCTTATTCTATGTTTAACCTGATTTGTGAAGGTTAACGGAATATTTTCACAATAAAATATATCTTTGTATTCTTTACAAAGTCCCTCAATAACCGTTCGTTCTTCTGAATTCATATGATCTAACTGTAATTTGTCTAAATTCTTTGTTAGCAAGCTGTCCACTTCTATATTATTATCTATGAAATTAACACTAACAGATGGGTCCTGTATGTATGGTTCCACTTGAAAAGGTCCCGTAACTACTAATTTTCTATTTTCATGGCTATAATTCTGAATAACAGTTGTTGCATAGCCTTCAATACACGTAACTAATGCGGCGGGCATTCGAATCCCTTCCGTAAATTGCTTAAAATCTAACACAGCTTCCCCGTTCAGTAAGTTGACTGGGAGTCTTACTCTAAGTTCACTACGAGATGGTAGATTATATATCTCTCTCATAGGCGGTGAATATATGATAGGAATATCAGTATTTTTTAAATGTAATATCTGATTTTCCATATTAATCTTTGCCTGTAATTGCTTCAGCAAATTGCTACCTATTAACCCATCATACCTATCGTCGACACTATAGACATAAAACTTATGGAACTCTTGACTTCCAAAGGTAACCGGTAATGGAATAATAGCCGTTTCACCATGAACACTCGATGCGTGAGTGCTAACAACTTCGAAGGGTTCATACTGTAAATAATTTTTAAAATATTTATTCGCTATATACGGGCTTATAAACGATCTAACACTCCCCGTATCTATCATAAAAACTGTCTTTAATTCTGGTATAACTATATGTGGTAAATTTAAGCGTTTATTACAATTTATTTTTATTCGTTCTCTAGGGTAGAGGCCGTTATGCAAAAATTTCCCGCTCCGGGTTCTTCAGGAGAAAATTCTTGGCACTCATTGTACGAATAACTTGAACTCTGTTCATTATTATTAGAATTATTTATATAATTAACACGTCGCGAACTTGCAGTACGCATGGTGACATCAGTATTCGCACCCGACGTAGATGCTTGCGCTGCAAAAGACGGCGTGCTCGGTGCATGTGCCGCGAACTGTTGGTTCGGTTGTGCAATCGGAACAAATGACCTACTTGACTGCGGTGACGCATTATTGTTGTTTGTACGATTAAAATTGTCTTGATTTCTTTGAATATTATTATGTTGTTTATAATGTCTGGGCTGATGCGAATTGTTCGGTGTAGATGTGCTGTTTGTAGCACTATTCGGTACATGTGTACTTGATATGCTATGTGAATCTTTCTTTTGATTATTAGATTCAATTGCATTTTGGTTATTAGGCAAATTGGGTCTGTTATTTCTGCTAAAATTACGTCTGTCGTTTGTTTTCGACTCATAGACTGCCTGGAAGTTTTGTTCTTCTAAAACTATTTTTAATGCATCCTCTAACGTTGTGACGTCGCGCAAACGAACTAATCTAACTAAAAATGGCGGTAAATTAAACAAGAAAGCATTCATTGCTCTGTTACTATAAATGATTTGCTTTGCCTTACGTAGAGATTCATCAATGATAGTTTCTGATATTTTAGCAAATAAAACACTTCTCATCCGCTGTATTCTATGGCAAAAATCTAAATAACTTTCACCCTTATTTATTCTACACGATTCTAACTCCATTGCTAAACAATCCTCTGTGCGTGGATCACCGAAGTGTTGGTTTAACAACTTCTTCAGCTCGTCCCACGTACCTATAGCTTCTCTTTCGCCTACCAAACTGGCTGCTTCGCCTGATAACCTACTTGTTACTACATGAAATAAATATTCATTTTGGGCTGCGGTTCCTAAGAACGTAGACAAAATGTATTCACATTTTTTTATAAATAAAGGCAACATTCTAGTGTCGCCGCTGAATATTGGTATGATGTTAACCAATTCCTGTGGGACACGGGTTACGTTTTCCATTGTGAAAAGTTATGAAAGAAACAAACGCGGAGAAAAAAAAATCACACTAATGTGCTACTAAACTATCACTACTCTAAAATATTAGTACAATTAAAATCTATGCAAATATTATCACGGCGTTGTCCAATCCCTAATAATACACAAACACATAGACTATTACAAGGTTGGGATATAGATGGAAGAGCTGAGAGGAAGGTGAAAAAGATTTACTCACAATTCCGCAGCTAGCTCCATGCTCCCTGAATTACTGCTGTGGCTGGTCCTCTTCCGTAACTCGAAGTGGCTTCTTAATGAATTTATTTGTTCGGCGATCTCTGCTAAACCGTAGACACGGACGTCGGCTACTCCACGTAGAATTGTATACACGGCAAACTGACTACAGAGATCCTACCGGCTGCGCCAATTAAGTAAGCGACAACGGAAGTATTTAAAAATAACTTTATTCCGACAGAGTTACAGCGAAACAGTAATTAATTAAATCTAACAAAATATTGATCTTATATACTAACTTAATTGCTAACGTAGTACATGCACAGCGTGATCAGATTGACGCATGTTCTAGATAATTATAAATGCTGATCGCGCAGTGGGGAAATTGGGAAATAATAATCTAGTAAATACTTATTGTCTGACAAAGCTAATATTGGTAGGTTGGGGTTCCTTAACTCGCGCGAAGTGGTATTAGTCAATGACCTTTCCTCGGCTATTAGGTATGTAATCCCGGTACGTTCCCGTGGGATATTTTTCGACATCCACTTGGGCGAAGTCGCAGGCAAAAGCTAATAATATTATAAAGAGGTAAAATTTATTTGTAAGTTTGTATGTAGGGGGTAATGTCCGGAACTACCAGTCTGATTTGAAAAATTATTTTTGGATAATAGTCCAATTCTTGATGCAAGTGCTCGTAGCTAGCGACGTCGCCATGGCGTCTCATTGTGTTAGCGCTCTAAGCATCACAATCATTTCAGGTTTAACGTTATTCGAAGCTGGTGGCGGTGGAGCCTTACCTAAGAACGGACAGCAGTGGCATGACTACAGAGACGGGAAGCTGCCTGAGCTGCCGAAGCTGTCCAGGGAATTCAATCAATTGTTAAAAGTAAGTTTTTACTTACCCGACTGCCCCAGGAGGAGGGTAATATTTTTCGAGAGCATGTATGTATGTATATTTCTTTGGCACGCTCTATAGCCTAAACGGCTTGATGGATTTTAATATGTGAGGTGTCGTTAGATTCGTCCTAATTGTGGGAGTGACATAAGCTATATAATATTTATATATTGCATTTGCAAATACAAAAAAGGGAGGGGTAGGTTTAAAAAAAAATACTCCGTTATTCATATCAAATAAAAGCTAGTAATAAGTCAATATATGTATATATTTTAATAAAACTTATTTTATGGTCTATTGAATTCCATAATTAAGAATAAGCATTTTATCATTATATTGATAGCAGCATATTGGTGCATTAGTGGCCCAGTGGCAACGGCCCCGGCTTACGAGTTATATGTCATGAGTTCGACCCCAAGCAGGCGATTTACTTTGTGTAAATAATTAAAAAGTGTAAATAAGTAAATAATTTCACATACACCACTGCTCTCAAAACGGTGAAGGAAAACATTGTGAGGAAACCGGCATGTTCTGGAACCAAAAATTCGAAGACGTGACATCTACCAACCCGCACTGGGCTCGCGTGGTAGATTATAGCTCACTCCGTCTCGAAGAGAGGAGGCCTGTGTCCCAGCAGTGGGAACATTATAGGCTAATTATGCATTATATTTATTCATTTCTTTTGTCCACAGAAAATGGTAGATCCCGACCCCTCCATCCGCCCGTCAGCCGCGCGCCTGCGCAGACACTCGCTCCTACACCCCGCGGGCAACAAGAGCAAGACGCAGCTGCGTAGAGAACTCGCAGCCGCCAAGATGAAGAACGAGCTGCTCGCCAGGAAGCTGCAGGAGGCTGCGAGGTGAGCTGTTAATAATAATTTATTTAATCAAATAACAGTGTTAACATTAAATAGTATTATCTGTTAGTAATGTGTGTGTAATGTGTGTTCTGTGTGTTGTAATGTTTTAATGAGTGTGTTCTAGTTTAATTTGTAATGTCCTGTGCGAGTCCCAATAAATACTTTTTCTTTCTTTCTTTCTTTCTTTACACTTGACTTATGCTATGACTTACTAAGTTATAAATAACTTGTATTAAGGGCAATGGTACAAGCCCGTATACATAATTTTCAGATTCACAAAATGAATTGCAGGCAGAACAAGTGTTTTTTTTTTTTTTTTTTTTAACTAACATAAAAACATAATTGCAGAAATCAGAAATAACAATCTATCTATTTGACATTTGGATTATTTGTGTGTCTGTGTGTATGTGTGCGCGCGTGTGTGTGTTATGGTAATTTAATCGAACATGTCGCCTGTATTTCCCGAAAGGAAAGAAGGAAAGAAAGAAAATGAATTTATTTGACCCAGGTTATGGCACACATATTCACAAAAAAAAAAAAAAAACAAAGCTTAAGACAGTATTGTGTGCCTCACGGCTGCGACAAATAGGCCCAGTTCAGCATAAATGCCAGACAACTGGTGCCTGACGCTGGTTTTCAACTAAACCTTGTGTTACGAGTATGTCTTACGGATGTAAATTAGTTTTATATTATACTATACTAGAGATGCCGCGAATACTCGCTATTATTAGGTATTCGGCATAACTCGATTTTTTTTGTTATTCTTCTAATACCGAAAAATAGTGTCTATTATGCGACATTTGGCGAATAGTTGTCTCTAAATAAAAAATAAAAATTAATGAACAGAAAGACTGTAGACTTGAAAATAATTAAACTTATATTAACTTTTAAAAAACAAAACACACCTAGTATTATCATTAATATAAAAGCTTTGCCAAAAATCTGTCATGTTGAAGTTTAGTTAGGCTTTAATTAATCATTTAAAGGCCAAAAGGGGTCGATTGTGGAGCAGAAAAACTAGCTTTTCTGCATGATTCGGATCAAGTCGTTTGCGCTTTTTTTCATAAATCAAACCTGCCTCAGAAACAAAATAAATAATTTGAGAATAAATAAACTTTTTTTTATGTCGAGTAATAATGGCGATTAATCGGTATTCAACTATTCGCGGCATCTCCATAGTACACCCACATTTCGCCAGTTATGTTTAAGTCCTATGTAATAGGAGGCGAGTCTATTTATATCAACCGGGCACGAATCCAGACTCCGGGCTGCTACTGAGAAATTCCTCATAGAATACCCGATAACAATTTTCCCAACCTGGAAATCGAACCCAGAACCTCATGCTCAGCAGTAGCGCTTGCGACCAGTAGACCAACGACGCATAACTTAAAAAAAAAAGTTACTAACAAAAAATCCATTCTCATCCACAGATGTATAAAAACCAAAAAATACTAACAAAATACCCCATTTTCATTCACAGATGTATAAAATCATTAACCCCAAACATAATAACGAATCAAGAATCCGCCAAGTTCCGCACGAGATCGGCGAAGAGACTGCAGAAACCACGCGTGGACACACACATCGCAGAAATGATACAATCCGTCACATCACCTTTAAGAATAGACAGAACTATGGACCGAACGTTTAGAAGAACGAAAAAGGTATAATATTATTGTGTAATTAAAAATATTTATTAATGTCGCCTCTGTCTGTTATAGTCTTTGTCCCTTTGTGTGATTGAAATAAGAATATACAAGGTCAAATAAAATTAGCTAGCGAGACTTCAGACATGACGTGATTTTTAAGGAACATTAAAACCTTTTTGATAATTCACAGTTTCAAGTATCTAGTAATAAATATTAGTGTTAGTAGTTTTAGTTACTTGAAATTGCGAGTTTATTAAATCTCTAGCTTCTGCCTGCGAAATCGTCCGCGCGAAATTATTGTTTTAAAACAAAATATATCCTTCTAGCTGCGCCCCGCGGTTTCACCCGCATAAGTCTATCGGGATAAAATGTATATTTTGTCCTAAACCAGGTCATGGTCTACCCATGTGCCAAATTTCATCCAAATCTGTTCAACCGTTTAAGCGTGAAAGCGTGGTTTATCACGTTTGTGAAGTTTCGCTAGTTATTTTAATATGACCCTTTATAGACATCGGTGAAATTAGTGGTGGCTATTGTTCTTATTTTGATTGCGTAATAGTTTTAACGGCGGAAGAGTATTTGTTTGCTTAGTCTTTGATATGTAACTTTTCCAGAAAATAGGGAATATGCACGTTATTAAAAAAATATTAATTATTTAAATATACATTATATGGGAGTCGAGAAACAAATTCCTATTATTTTTTTTTTAAATTTTAATGCATTACTTATTTTACAATTCATGATTTTATATTGCGATTTTTTGGTGGAACGGAACGCAAACGCAAAACGCGTCGCCTTCGATGATGACGGAAGTGACGTAAAAAAAACTATGTGAATAAAAATCTATTCTTTGCAAAGTGCTTGAAATCTTATAAAAAAATAATTTAATTTAAATGATTTGGAGCTAAAAAAAAACTTAAAAAGCAGATATAAACAAAGCTGTAACGTGCCATATGACGTCACATCATGACCGCGACAGAAACGGACGTTTGCATTGAAGTAGAAAATTCTTGGGGTTTCATTATTTTTTTGAGCAACTAGCAGTAGTTGAATTTAACTTTTTAATACTTTTCTTGGGCTTAAATAACTGTCCTATAACGAATTAGTGAAAAAAAAAACATGCGTATTCCCTATTGATTAATCTGTAACAAAACAAGGTTCATTCAAAAAATGGTTGCTTCTCAAATAAGACATGCTGGCCACGACCACCAAAGTCGTCGCACCGACCAGGTAAATTATAGAAACCGATACGTATCGCGCACTTGGTCGGCTAGTTAAGACGCAGTTATATGCCAGTGATCTTGAGTGGTTAGCTTGTGTGTTCTGTACTAAGCTCACGCAACGCGTCGTACGTCCAGCCAGTAACAGGAATCGACCATCAAGAAGCGCTGTCCAAAATTAGACGCATTATTATTTTATTACACATAAAACAAAAGGTATTTTAATAAAACACGTATACTAAAAGATCAATAATTAAATTATCTTTAAAATGGTGAAGGTTTCAGAAAAATACGCTTGATAGATTTTGCGTGATTCTCAGTTTTTTATCCGCGTTAGACATAACTTTACAAATTAATTTCACTATGTAATATAAACATAATCGAAAATATACTTACATTTAGTTATTAAGAAAGTGCTCTCATTTAACATATATTTTTTTTCCAAATCATTAACACTACTCGTTTAGACGTGATCTTCAGTATAAAGTCGGTTACCGTCGCCTTAACAGTGCGATCAAGTGCGACCAAGTGCGAATCGATACCTGGTCTGTGCGAACTCTGGTCATGTTCATGACCGTCTAATGCGCGAGATCCCTTAATTCTTGAAGTTCTCTCATAAAGAATCCAAAATACAGGTTATTTTATCTTTCGATTTAAAATATCTGGTATATAAAAAAATCTTTATTACTGCCCAGTACCATAAATGACGCCGTTAACATATTTTCTGTACGTATAAGCGACGAATGTTATTATAAAGTTAATTATTAATATTGTAAATTCAGGCAAATTAATAGTTTAGCAAGTTGTCTACCAACACAGATGAATATGATCGTTCGCTTTAAAATGAAGCTACAAGTACGCGGCAGGCTCGTCTTGTCGGGCCAATTCAGTGCGTGTAACGTAGTCAGAAGATATAAGAGTTACACGATAGAAAGAGAGGCAACTTCTAGCTGAATATAACTGTAGGTGATTCGCTGTGCGACCTGAATTGCATTTTATTGTGTCGTAACAAGAGTCGCTTTTTATTTCAATGATTTTGCGGAGTGAACCATCTGTATTCATCTGTGCTAACAACTTAAATTGTCCGTATAATCAAATCACGACTGTCATTCCTTGTCAGTTGTATGTAATGGTTATAATACGGCAAATTGACGCAATTTGCTTAACAATTATTTTCCCTGACTGTATAAATAAGTCCACCGATGCGATGTTGAATATCGCCTGTCCTGTTGATGTAAGGTTGCGTGAAGTTAATGCAATTAGCTGCGACAGACGACTTACGATTAATCGTGATTTCGATTAATCGTACACATAAATAAATAAATTTAAAAAAATGTTTGTCCTATTTCCCAACTATCTTGGGGTTGGCTTCCAGTCTAATCACATGCAGCTGAATACCAGTATTTTACATGGAACGACTGTCTATCGGACCTTCACAATTTATTTAGACGATACTTAACAAATACTAATAATTTTTTCACAAAACTATAATACGGAATTTTGACGGAAATGTCAGATTGGCAGAAAAGTCAGATTTTCTACATTTATGCTGACATAAATGTTAAAAATCGGACTATTCTGAAACGTCTGAACGTTTCAAAGGAATGTCAGACGTTTTTGCAGAAATGTCAGATTTACTGGCAGCAATGTCAGATTTTTTACACTTAAGTTATATTTGACAGTAATATCAAAAAATCTTGAGTGGCAAGTCAGATTTTTTGACGAAAAACTCGTAATAAATGTCGCAGCTATTTTGCACTAACTCGACTCACCAGTGTAGTTAATAGATTTTAATATTAGTGCCTTCTGAAACAAATGTGATTGAAAAGTGCTTTCATATCGAATTTAAAGTGTAAAAAAAACTTGTATAAATAATAAAAAATGTCCTTTAAATAATTATTGTATCTTCCATTACATTCTTTGTGATAAATCTTGGGAAAAGTAAAG
This sequence comes from Omphaloscelis lunosa, assembly GCA_916610215.1. Lineage (NCBI taxonomy): Eukaryota > Metazoa > Arthropoda > Insecta > Lepidoptera > Noctuidae > Omphaloscelis > Omphaloscelis lunosa. The sequence continues at coordinate 10,500,098 of OU744273.1, read as the reverse complement.
TAATTAGTTCTTAGATTTTTGAGGCATGGAAAATTCTTGAACGAAATATGTACAGGAACAATCAAATGTATAAAAATAAACATGGTGTAAGATGGGGACAACAATACAACTATTAATTAAAACGACGTTCCCAGCCTGCATACGAAAATTCAATCAAATATATTTAATAGTTTAAGATTGGCATGACCCATAGTCGGGCCATCACTCCTATTAAGTATGTTTCAATAAAATCACTTTTTAATATCAATGCTAGAATTTATTTGATAGTTCCAAAATACTATTAAACATTAGTACCAAAATTCATCAAAATCAATACAACCGTTTCGGAGTTACAGCCAACATACAAAACCGAACATAGAATGTTCCTAAGATTCTTTTTCAAACCATGTCTCAAAATATAAATGTAAGGCAGCTTCTCTAATCATATGTAATAAAAAAATATAATAAAATTTAATATTTATATGAGAAAAAACATAAATAATTTGTATAGGTGTATAAAATTATTAATTTTTAAGCTAATCAACCAGTTTTAGTTTTGTTAGCGAGTTTGGCGGATGCGTGGCGTAGAAATATAAACAAAAAATAAAACATTTATTATAGTCCGCGCGCGACTGCTAGTCACCGTCTCGGTATACTTACAGTGAGACGTGGGAGGGGCGGGCGATTGTCAGACTGAAGTTAGCGGTCGTCGTCTACCTCCCGCGTCTCACCGTGAGCATAGTGAGGGCGGTGACTAGCAGTCGCGCACGGACTGTTTTACCATTTTCTACCACCATTTAGTATTTTTTAGCAAACACCGAAGTATAACTCTTCATTATGATTAATATCAGCTCTAAATGTCCTAATTGCATGGCAAAGGGCATTTCTCATACAGAGACGGCACGAGCATTGCCACGCTTGCTCACTACGCAGACGATTTTAGATAGTCCATCGTCCATCTGCCGAGCCTTTTCCCAACTATGTTGGGGTCAGCTTTCAGTCTAACCCGATGCAACTGAATACCAGTATTTTATATGGAGCGACTGCCTATCTTACCTCCACAACCCAGCTAACAACAATTTTAGATATTACATTTTAACAATATGTAGTAGATTTTTTTATAAGTTGTTTTTCTACGTCGCGCAATCGTTAATGAATCGCGTTTAGGGGCGCTCTGTCCAACCTGTCCAAGGTTCTAAAGTTATATGTAATTATTTTAAAATTTAAGAATTACTACTTTTTAAGTTGATTGTCTCCAAATTTTTGTGAATATACACAATTGAGAATTGTGATTTGTTGACTGGAAAGCCAAGGCTAGTCTTTTGCCAACGTTGGGATCGGCTTTCAATCTAACCGGTTGCAGTTGAATACCAGTATTACATGGAGCGACTGCCTTTCTGACCTTCATAACCCAGTTACTGAGTACCCCTTGTCTCATATTAGGCTTAATGAGATATCCCCCAAACAATTCACAGATCAAGCTACTATAAACCAAGGAAAAATGTTTTAAAATAAAATAGGTAATTTCAACTCCGGTGTTCAAATTTCAATAATAAAAAATAATAATTTTAAGACTTTTATCCACAAAATATTTTTATTAAAACAACTAATTGTAATTCTCAATTGTGTTTACAAAAAACTTTGCTGTCTTGTTTTTTAAATTAGCATTTAATAACTCCTTAATCAAATGAATTAATTTAGTTTTTAGAATCTTAAAAATCCCATTTTTTTTTTGTTCTGTGCACCTTCCAATACGGTCATTGGCAAAAAATGCAAGAGTAGAATCTATGACTTATCTATAATCCAATCAAACTATTGAAAAATAAAACTTTTATAATTTTAAGTAAAATTGAGACCATTTTTTCCAACGTTTTGACAATTTTTTTTTAAGTTAGATTTCCTAACAGATATTTAAAAATAAAATAAAAATTAACTGTTCATTTTCCTATAAAAATTTCGTCTTTCGAGGGAAAATTTGTCTTTATTAAAATTGGTTTTGTAACATAGTCCATATTATTTCCGAATGTCAATGATTTATGCAAGAAAAATAGATTAATATGAATTACTGAAACAAATATTATAACCATTAATATCTTATTGAATTCATGTCAAATGAATTTAGCAATTTTAACCACATTTTAAATCCTATTTTCAATATAATCTGCTGTTAATTTTTACGTCAACCTATAAGATTTGATGATGTAATTTTCTTTAAAAAAAAAAATTGATCAGATTCGTCAGATAGAAATAATATGACCATGTCATGAAACTTATGTAGTAGGGTGAAGGGACATTATGTCGTCCATGTAATTTTAAATAATTTATAACAAAAAATAGCTACCCACATGGTGGGTTGGTTACTATTTAATTTTAGTTTGATCTCATTCTACTTTTTTTGTCTATGGTTAAACTTGACTGCGGATACCATCATGTTAGTTGCTTTCGGGAATAGCAGAAAATTGTTAATTAAAATATTTTGACTCAACTTGCTTGAAAAAGGTTTTACTAACCCCTTCTTTAAGTTTCATTGCAGTTAAAATATTATCTTTCAATTTAAAATAACGGTTTTAGGATCGCATTTTGAATTTGAATGAAGACGTTAGTTGTCTTTTTAAATTTCGAAATGTTTATTCCTTTGTTTTTAACCGAATTCTTTTTTTAAATTGCGGATTCTGTTCTTTATTCTTGTGATTTCATTTGTTTTCGATTTTCTGCTAAATCCGTGAGATGTCTTCTTAAAAAATATTTTGTAAAAATATGAACTTACGCAGTCAAGGAGTTGTGCGCTTGTACCAAAATTCTGTTTGTTTTTACCGTTATTTTGTAAATATGACTCAAAATTGATTGTTGGACGCCACCAAAGCAGGAAGACGTGTGGGCTTGTATAATTTGTATGTATATTTGCTTATTGATAATGTAATAAATGCTTGTTTCAATTAATTGGAGTGTTTTATTAGAAAGAAGCCATCGAACTCTCATAAAAACTTTCATCCCCTATTAAAGCCCCTTTAGGTGATGAATTATCAGAAATCATTCCTTAGTGCTCACCTTCGTTATATAAGGAACTCTTGAGCACAGAATAGTACAGAAGGCGCACGACGCATTTTAGGTATGAAGCTACAAGTATGCGGCGGGCTTGTCTTGTCGGACCAATTCAGTGAGAGTGACGTAGTCAGAAGATATAAGAATCATGCTATAAAAAGAGGCAACTTCTAGGTGAATGTAACGCTGTAGGTAATTAGCGCTGAGCGACCTGAATTGCACTTAATTGTGTCGGAGCAACAGTCTCTTTTAATTAAAATGATTTTGCGGTGTGAACCATCTGTTTTGTGATACGAGTTGGTAAGCACCGAGTGCGCCACGGCGACGAGCGATAAGTCGCTGGTATGGAATTTACAAGCGTGAGTCTCTCGGCGAGTGTTCTGCCTATCAAGCGAGCGCAGGAGAGCGAGACCTACACGAGCATAAATATATTACTATGGACAGCTCGGCAATAATATCTGATTACATGATTGATCCATTAAATATCTGTCGTCAAGATGACGGCAAATATATGTGATCATTTGTGAAAGACATATACAAGTGGCAGCACAAATTTGGACATTGAAGGAACACCAAAACTAGCTGACAATGACGAGCCAAACTAGGATACTGCATCAGCATCCATATCGGACATATCTTGCGTTGTAAATATCTGCCTCGTGATAAAAAATAGGGAGTGCCTCTGCTGCCGGCGCTGGTTCCCGAATTGGCTGCTGGCGCTGAGTTAGGAAAAAAAAAAGTGGTAAACGAGGTTGGCAATTTGACCTATTGGAGTAGATAGGCGGGTAAGGCGGGTGGGCCAGTGCCGGCGGGCCAGCTATAGAGTATGTTATGTGCCGGCAGCCGATGTTTTTAATCTCGGCTGCCGGCAGCGGAGGCACTCCCTAAAACTATCTGACATCACTTTGGCAGCATAAAACCTAACAGTACCTATAGTGTTTCGACTTTTCTTCTTTATCGCAATCAGTGTTGCTCATAATGCAAAAATATGTGACATACTAATTCGTTTTTACATCCCACTGGAAGCATAAATATCTGGTAGTTTGAGCAAATAAATATAATATATATATTTTTTTATTTTTTTTACTCCTGTATTCGGATTTTATTTTATGTCCGTGTGTCCGTGGTATCACAGCGGGCCATATCAGAATACCAGCTCTGCGGTATTTGTTTTTTTTTTTTTGTTTTTGTTTTTTTCAAATATCGTAGCTTTATGCTAAGATAGGGGCCTTTTTGGCCTCGCACAGGTTTTCTTTTTTGTTTACATATTTTTTAAAATTTAAATGTTTTTCTGAAATTGTTATTGTTTGTATAATCTTCTTAGTTTTAATGTTGTATTTCCAGTGCGTGTCCCAAATAAAATTATTTTCTTTTTCTTTTCTTTCTTTTTTTTTTCTAATATCTTAATCTTCTTTATCTTTGTAAATCACTAACTCCGATAGTCAGTAACTATGATAATAACAGCAAAATCAAAATCTTGATTCCAAAATCAAAATATTTTATTTCACATAAACCTACATGGGCACAAGAAACATTAGAAGCTAGTTGCACGGTTTCAATGGGTCGTTTCCTATGGAGAAGAGCTGGCAAGAAACTCCACGGCTACTCTTTTAAAAATAATTGGCTTTTACAATAATTCCAAATCATAGCGTTAATAGGTATGGAAGCACAGTGTGTAGGCCTTTCAACAAGTACGAGGTACCAGGTAGGTCCAGAAAATAGTCAACAAATCTAGGCCTACAAAGTTTCCTCTGGCTCGATAGATGGCGTTGTTAGTCAATCTCACGAATCCTGAATCGCGCTATGGTTTCGTTACACCGCCCAACATAAAAGCCTCAATTTTTGACAGCTACGTTATCTATGTCAATATATTTTGAACTGTGATCATAAAATCATGTAATTAACTTTTAAATATTTTTGTAAAAGTTGAACGTTACGATTCAACTTTGTGATTTTACTTGAGATAAAGATGCCTTTAGGTTTTCTAGGTAACATCCTGTTTCTGACCCTAATTGCTGTCAATCACAGAAGTTGTCCTTGCCATACATTTAACAATTTGTTGTCTTGATTTGCGTTCCAGTAAACGGGTAAAGGGTTCGACTAGGTTTTGTCGGAACACCTAGTTTCTACACTTTTAGCAACATTTTTAAATAATTAAGCTAAGCCTCCACTACTCGTCCGGGTTGTCTGTCAGTGGGCTGTATCTCATGAACAATGATCGGTAGATAGTTGAAATTTGCACAGGTTGTGTATTTCTATTGCCGCTTTAACAAAAAATAATAAAGTTTAACTTAATACTTTATTAATAATACTAATAAAATACTAAAAAAACTGAATAATACTCGTAATACTTTAATACTTTATTTATTAAGTTTAACTTTATTATTTTTACGGGGTTATAAAGGGGTCCCCATACAAAACACGTGTATTTTTCGGCGTTTTTTGCTAAATATTGTACGGTGGTACGGAACCCTTCGTGTGCGAGTAGCAGCAGATCCCACAATAATTTAAGTGTTTTTCTTTATAATTTTAATTTTTTTTGCAAGCTGAAATAAGTAAACAAAATATGTGGAATTATTTATATCGAAGAATTATATGTTTATGTATCATATTTTATACAAAAAAAGATAATATTATATTCAACTTCTGCTTTAGTTATTGAATAAGTCTGCATAATGATAAAAAAAATTACGAACTCTACTTATCCCACCCCTACCAAGAAAAAGATAGAACAGCGCCATCTTACGTGCAATAGAGGAATTATTATTAAGAAGTTCACAGTGTTGCTACTCAACAACAGATGTCGCTAGTTACCTTCAAACGATTTTTCAACAAATAACAGAGTAATAGTAGCATTTAACTTATTTAAAATAATAATGATAGGCACACTGAGTTGAATTAGCATGCAATAAAAATATTCAAGAGATAATTAACGTTTTCTTGTGTATATTTTTTATGATGATCAAGCTCTGCTGCTTTTTTATTCGAATTATGGCTTTTACTTGCTTAAACGGGATTTGGTTTTTCAATCAAGAATTCCTCAGTATCAGCTCGGAGTCTGGATTTGTGCTTGGTTTTTGACAAAAGGCTCGCCCCCCTATTAGGTACCTAATTGGAAATTAAACTTAACTGGCGAAATGTCGGTGTTCTATATATACTTAGGTACCACTACTACCACTACTAATGCCTGAGAGATATTTCTCGACGGCATGTGAAGTGAAGCCAGAGGCCCATGGGCGGCTTTAAAACTGACACCAGGTTAGTCACTAACCACACGAAAAGAAAAAGACCTCTGCCTAACTCATCGAAGTATACAGGCGTAATGTTTGTTATAATTAAATAAATATCCTATACTGTGTGCCAGTTGTGAACAAACGATTGTTGTCTGCTGATTAATTTGAAACCACTCTTTAGCTAGGTAAATAAACAGCAAATGTTATTTTGCATTTATAATTTGAATTGGGTAGATTTAGAGGCATTGTTATGACCAAGTTCAATAAACCGTAACGGCCGAGTACCGCGTCAACTACTCCTAGGACTTAGTTATGCTCCAATTTCATTTAAAACAAAATAAACTAAAAATGTTGACTTCAGCGCCATCTAGCGGGGAAATGGTCTGGAACAGACCTTATGTTTCGCCTTAAAGACTTAACAAGGTTAATGGAAATAGGCTCGTCCCTATTACATGGAACTTAAACATAACTGGCGAGTGTTATTGTTCTACATTATATGAAAGAAAGAAAGAAAGAATGAGTGTGGATGTGAAGGATGAGTGAACTTTACTCCCTATTCCTCATGCCTCTAAACAGTCAACTGCATGACAGTGGTAACACTTCGAAAACAGCCCTTACTGCTACAAAATAAAGGATTTGTTAATGTCAAATTGTTATCATGGACTTCCGTTTCAATGTACTTGGTATATTGCAGTATAATGTAAGCGAAGCTATGAGAGGTTTGTAGAGTCTGGCCACGCTAAGTCTGCATAAGTATAAAAAACGGGGGAATTTGAAAATTGTTAGGCGGCAACACCATCATTTCCTACGAAAAAAGAATTTGATACTTTGTTTGTCTTTTTGTTTTTGATAGGTTATTTTGTTTATATTCTGATTTATTCCTGGTAAAGAATAGTCACGATGCAGTGTGTCATGTTTTGATACAGTTATGTCATCGTATGGAGGTGGAGTACAGGTAGGGCATAGCCTATTATACATAATCTATTAAGCAAAAATCAAAAGGCAAGATATCAAAATCATTAGATCTACTTACAACCCCGAAACTGACATAACTGGCTGATGTAAAAGTATACCATATATAAAACTTTTTGGGGTTGCCTATTTATTCCATTGCAGACTTAGCGTGGCCAGACTCTAGCTGTTTATTCTATTACCGGACATTCTGAGGGTTAATTACTTAATTTTAGACAATAGGTACCTTATTGATGGAAAAATAGCTGTTATAAGGGATCTATTTTAATAAAATATGATTGATCAGAATTTTAATTTTGATCGTTACAAAAACTTTTGGTGTCGCAATAAAAATATTCCCATTTAATATATCAACGCAAAACCGGTTTTAAATCCACCCAAAATTGCCAAAACACATTTAAATAATAAACCAAAGCGTTAAATCCGCCATTAGTCTATCTAAATCGTAATAAATACAAAAATATAATATAATTATGGCAATACTAATTCGCCATGTCAAATTAGAGGGAAGCGCGACGAATTTGACAAAAGATGGCGGCGCGTGCCATTTGCCGCCAAAATCCGTGTCAATGGCATGCATTCAATAAAATTTATATTAATTTTATGAGATATAATGTGTGGTGTCATATTTATAGCGAAAAAGGCTGATTTGAGTAGAGAAATTTAACCTTATAATCCGTAGCGCAGAAACTAATCTCTCAATCACTGACTTCTTACCATTGTGCACTTTGCACTTTGTCCGACCGACAACTGTCCGAAATCGAACCCGGACCTCGTGCCTCGTGTTATTTCTATATAATAGGTATACGGAAATAGGAAAGTATAATTGGTGGTACGAATGGCAAGATAGTCGATTCGTTTTTTAGGGTTCCGTACCTCAAAAGGAAAATACGGAACCCTTATAGGATCACTCGTGTGTTTGTCTGTCTGTCTGTCACCGGCAATTTGCTGTGACAGACGGACAGACTGACAGAATTTTGAATATGGGGGTCACTTTTGGGGGTAAACAAGAAAAAAAAAAGTTTTGCAAACTATATCGTATGACATATCAAATGAAAGAACTTGTTGCGAGGATCTCAAATATCTTTTTCTATAATTTTAAAATAAATCCAATTAAAGATATTAAGAAAATAAGTGAAAAAAAAACAACCCAAAGATTTCAGGAAAACAACACATTTGCAGTTGGAATGTATGGAAGAACATGTTTTTCAACAACAAAGTTAAGTTTATATATGGTATAAATCATCCCAACTACGGAACCCTTCATTGTGCGTGGTCTGACACGCTTTTGGCCGGTTTTTCCATTACTTTTATACTAAAATCACATAATTTATGAGAGCAAGTGTGCAGCTCACCCCGTTAACAATGCAAGCGTGTATAATACATTGAATATCAACCCCCCTATTGAACTGTATTCAAATCAGCGCAATATTTACGCAATTACATCAATTCGATACGGACAGTTGTCTGTTGGCAAGGGGTAAATGTCACAACATCGCTTTGAAAGCTATTTTTTATAGTTTTGATATTATTAATATTTCTAGCCTATTATTGTCCCATTGTAGGGCAAAAGCCTGACCTCCACAACCCAGTTACTGGGTGACACAATACCCTTTGGTAAGACTGCTTGTCAGACTTTCTGGCTTCTGACCACACGTAACGACTGTCAAAGATCTATGAACGACAGCCGGGACCAACGTCTTAACGTGCTTTCTGAGACACGATATGTAATAAATGATCACCCATCCCCGGACCGAACTCAGCAAGCGTTGCCTAACCTTGAAGACTGACCCATGTGACTGTTATCAGGTACTAAAGTCACGGACCCATTCTCCTAGTGAAATGTTTGTTATGTCAAATTGTAACTTTTAAGTACCTAACAAATGTCATCGTCAGCTGTTTTGTTTCCCCGCGTTGGATTTACATTTCCTCTTCATAATCATTTTCCTACACTAATCTTAATTTACGTCTATTAATTAATTTAGACATAATATTGATAATCAAGTTAATGCTTGGTTTTACTGTTTTATATTTGTGTAAGTTTAAACTTTCATAATAGCATGTATTTTTTTTTAAATGTGTTCTTAATTTAATTTAACTATGTATTCAGAACATGACCGTGGAGTTTCTGGCTCTTCTCCATAGGAAACGATCAATTGGAACCGTGTCCTTAACTTCTGACGTTTCATAAGTGCCCTTGTAGGTTTATGTAAATTAGAATATTTTGAATTTTGAATTTAAAAAATTAATTGAATCTTGATTTTTTTTTTCATTTTCATTTTCATTTGTAGGTACCATAATGTGTAAGCTGTGGTTACCTTTAATTGAGTGTGCATTACAGTATAATGTATATTATACAAATTTGTATTATTATAAAAGATAATTATAAAAGTCCTGTTACATGGGACTTAAAACAAAACTGGCAAAATGTGGGTGAACCTGCTACAGGGACACCTCTGCCCAATCCTTCGGGGAAACAAGGCGTGATGTTATGTTCTGTTATAAAAGATAATTGTAATGTATCTCGTTGGTATCCTTAAATAAATATCATGATTTACCTGACAGCATAATTAGCCTATAATGTTCCCACTGCTGGGACACAGGCCTCCTCTCTGTGAGAGAGAGTGGGCCGTAATCCACCACGCGGGTCCAGTGCGGGTTGGTAGATGTAACATGTCTTCGAATCTTTAGTTCTAAGACATGCCGGTTTCCTCACGATGTTTTCCTTCACCGTTTTGAGAGCAGTGGTGATGAAGTAATTTATAAAAAGTAAAGTGTTTGCCAGGGGCTGCAGGCTCGACATAGATCGATCGCTTTACGACCGAATTCGGTCGCAAAGTCCTAATGGCGTCCCTAGACAGTCAAAATTGCTTGACTGCTAGTACAAAATGACGTGCTTGTCAAGTACGACGCGCGTCTAGGGACGCCATTAGGACTTTGCGATCGAATTCGGTCGTAAAGCGATCGATCTATGTCGAGATTGCAGCTCCAGGGTTCGAACTTACGACCTTCAACTGGTAAGTCGCGGCCGTTTCTACTAGGCACCACTGCTCACTAATTGTAACAACTGTCAACGTCAGCTGTTTTGTCTCCCCATGTTGCATTTTATAACTCGCACTCAAGTAGGGGTCGTTCCATTGTGTTGGATATCAGTAACCGACGTGTTGGCAGAGTAACCTGTCAGTTACATTCGGTTCATGGTGTGACACTGATTGTTAAACTATGTTATAAACGGATATTCGGCAACTATCCAGTATCCGGCCTAATCTTACTATCTGGTCGGGTACCGGATAGTAGTGTAATATTTGACAGTCACCGAATTAAATTTTTTGAAGAGAAACTTCTTAAGCGGCTACTCGATAATTAGACGAGAGTTAGGCACATTTGGTTAGATACAATTATAAGAGATAAGAAAGATATAACTCTCTCTCTCTCTGTCTCTGTCTCTCACCAAATCTCTTACTTGCGGATAATGCGCACTGCATTAACTGCAACATTGTCACTAAAAGTTCTGTTAACCCTATTATATTACGTTGTAGTCGTTTATTATCCCTTAATAAATAAAAAAAAAAATCTCTCACACGTTTACGGTGCTGCACACGCATTTTTTTTTTCATAGTTTTCTCTCATTAATATACCTACAATCAAGTCTGCAAACACTGAGAAATTAAAAATACTGCTTCATACAGCAGTAGCAAAAAATAATAAAGAAATGTTGCAAAACACACATCACACATGCACACACACACACACACTACACATACCATACCACACCTGAAATCACCTTTCCACTCTGGAATTCGTATCCCGAAGCCCAAGATACAGTCTAAGGCTGCGTTTCCACCAGAGATGAGCGAGGATGTGTAGCGAGGGATGTGTGTGAAACTAATCAATAAGCCAACATACGCACGGACGTAATAAAATCGCGTCGATTTTTTTTTCGTGCACTGGATTTTCAACGCTCTGCTTAGCGCCGAGAGTTGAAAATGCAACAGTGTGTTTTTTCAACGCGCTGGGACGAGTGAGCGTCCCAGCACATTGGATTCGCAACGCTCGGCTTAACACCGAGTGTTGAAAATCCAGTGCGTGATAAAATCCAGCCGCGATTTTATTGCGTCTGTGCGAACGTTGCCTAACAATGCTTCACTGCCATAGCTTGAGCTAAGCTAGTGTTGTTATTGGTTAGTTTCACACACATCCCTCGCTACGCATCCTCGCTCATCTCTGGTGAAAACGCACCCTAAGCCGATTGCACTTTTCTATGAAACAGCAGATTTTTTTTTTCGGGTTCAGAATCATGTACCTACTGAATCCATGGTAATAGTTTTCGCGTCGATGTTTCTGCCACCCTGTATAACCTGTCTGCCTTCTAAGCAGGAGTGAATATTCATCTTCTGGGCACTCTCGATCCATCATAGACCTCATCCATCGCTTTCCACCAAGCGAGATCCAGGTCAAAGGCAGAACCATTTAGCAGTAAAAAAAAAAAGAAAAAAAAAGTAATATTTCATTTTTCGACCAAAACCACTAAATTATAATTCAGGAGACTAATTTCTATAATAACTGCGAGTTCTGCTATCCCCTTAACAAAGTAACAGCGGAAACAAAAACTAATCTTTTTAAAAGATTGCTTTTCCATCACAAGCCACAATAACCTATATCCAATCTTTTACGAGATTCTTTCACCGCAATAACCAACTGTTCTGACTTACCTCATTAAATCTAATATTTAGCTTGAAGAAGTCAAATTCATGTGATGTTTTTTTATTCCAAAAAATCTTAGCTAAAAACCAACTTTTCCACCTCAAACATAAAGTCCAAAATCAATTGTATCAAACAAAAGCGGTTATAGACTCCCAAACAGCCAATAACAATGAGGGGCGGGGCCAATTTTGAAATTGGAACGATTTTTTCTTTAGAACATCGTTTTTCTTTTACGCTCAGTCGGTGGTCGAATGTCGGGAGAGCAAGACGTCTGGAAGTTTGCGAATTGATATGATTTTTAATGAAAAATTGTGTCGATTTGCGCATTTGAATGTTGGAGGTCTATTTATATGGCAATATGGTTGTTATTGTCGTATTTTTTAGGGTATAAGAGGAAATTGAGAGAGTATCAGCTGTTGCGACTGGGGGTGGGGGTATCGGGGTGTGAAACCGACCGCGACGCGCTGGCTATCGGCATTATTAATTGAGAATGCTGTTATTGTAAGCTTGGAGTTTATTTGATGTTGTTGTAGGATTTTTTTCCATTTTATATTATGTAGATATACAGGTTTCTTTTAATGAAGAGGGAAATTATGGTTGAGAAAATGATGCCATGTTTTACAACTAAGATCTATGATAAGATAAGAAAAGGTTAGTTAGAAAAAAAGGGGGATTTTTATAAATTTGTTCGAAACAAAATTTTTGTATTTTTGCAACGTTAAAGTTCCTTACAGCTTTATAACCGCTTTCTTAAATAAAAAAGGTTTCTTTTTTAATATTTTCGACAACTGTGATCCAATTTTGAAAATTCTTTTTCATTTGATAGAGGAAGCTTGCACGGTGGTCTCTTTTTTTTGTTTTTATTAGCTTCAATAATAGGTACGTATTTTTCCACTTAGTCTATGGGGATAATTTATAAATAAATAATGTTATAAAACTTCCTGTCACGTGTCAATGTAGATAACTTCTACATTTTGAGTAGTGGTATTTTTACAAATTTGTGTGGGGTAACCACAACGAACATGTGAAAAATTGCAGTAACTTAGTGCAGGTTCAGATGAGATTTCTAAGATTTCTTTTGAAAACTTTCTTATTTTTGCCCGACATAAAAGCATTCTTAAAGTAGTCCAAGGAAAGTTTATTCACTTTTGAGCTGCATTTATTGTGGATATAGGTATCTAAGGCAGCTAATACGATAAAAATACATAGCAACAACAATACACAACAACAACAACAACAACACACAACAACAACACCACAATAACAACAACACATACAACAACAACACGCACAACAACACAGAACAACATAACAACTTATAACTAATTATTATTATTACTGATTCTTACTTGACCTTTGACTGCCTCGTTGCCTCGTAGTGGTCCTAAGCGCTACTGCTGAACATGAGGTCCTAGGTTGGATTCCAGGGTCGGGCAAAGTGTTATTGGGTTTTCCCATCTGGGATTTCTCAGTAGCAGCCCGGAGTCTGTATTTGTTCCCGGTTGATGGCAATAGGCTCGCCCCCTATTACATGGGACTTAATGTGGTACTATAAGTGCACCTCTGCTGAACCCTTCGCGGATTACAACCGTAATGTTATGTTATGTTAAATAATTAATTAAAACAACAAAATTATAAACTTACTTAACTAAAACTATTCACAAACTAAAATAAGGAAACTTTTTTTTTAAGACAAACGTCATCTCTTTTCTGGGCCAAGGGATATGATTGGAATTAAGAACTTGGTATTTCTGTAGACGATTAATGGATGGCTATCTAGCTGAATATCCAGCATTATCTGCGTATCAAACACTGACAAAGGCGTCCAGGCGTATCGCTGGTCAAAGGGATAATAATCTCGATTGTTCAGTGTTATAGGCCATAAGGCAGGAATTAATATACCTACCTATTCATTCCATAAATTAGTACAAAAATTTGTAAAATCTTTTCCGTGTACATTTTAATTTTAGTGTTGATTTTTATTTTTTATTTTGGTGTTGATATTGATTTTAGTGTTGATTTTAGATTTTATGTGATTTTAATTTCGGTTTTTGACTTTAGTTTTTAAATTGGATTTTGATTGAAAACATAATTATGTTCGGTGAATATAAGAACTCATCTAATTTTAATTAGGCGGTCAATATCAATCGACAAATTGGTACACTAGTCTATACCTAAGTCTATTGGATGTATCATTAAATTATAGGTGAGCCAAAGAAATAAAATAAAAATAAATCTGAATAGCCTTTTCCCGACTATGTCGGAGTCGGCTTCCATTTTTTAGCCAAATTGTCATACAACGTGGCCTTACGTGGCAATGCTACCAGCCTTTTTGGCACTTTTCCTGTTGACAGCGATGTGGACAAGTTTTTTGATGCCCTATGATTATTTCCCCTCCTTTTTTATATGCATACTGTCGATCTAGATATTTGTATTCGCAACTCACAACTACATCAATCCAATCTCTTATAATCCCAAAAATAAAACAATAACTCACAAAAAACCAATATGGCGCCGATTTTATGTTATCAAAGCAACATTTACCGCTTTGTATCAATAGTGAACGGGTTTTGTTACAATAAAACGCGGGCGGGACTGAGGGCAGAAACTAACTCCATGAAAAACAACTCTAGAAACCCCTTTTTACTTACTTATGAATACAACACACATACCTATTTGTTGGACAATTTTATTACTACACACGACAGATAAAAAAAAGCCTTTATTGTGGTTAAAATAAAAGATATTCCAGATCGGCTGGTTGGTTTACGTAATTTTGTAAGTCGATAAAGAGACAAATAAAACCTGACCTCTTGGTTCTAAATTCAAAAACGTATACGGAGGTCAAACAAAGATGGTGGCTGTAACAAAAGCGCGCTAAAAAGCCACCCCGTGTTCGGATACACGCCCCTTTCTGAAGAACCACTCCCTTAAACCCCAGTCGTTGTTCAAACGTCGAAGGAGGAACACGCGTATGAATTTTTTTGACGCGTATCCGAGCGCGAATTTTGAATTTTTGGAATCGAACTTTAGTGATAGTGATGAGCCGTATTATAAATAACTATTTTTATTTTATTTTATTATTTGTTTCTTGTGCCAATAATATTGTAAATTAAATTGTTTTATTCAAAACGTATTATGTACCCAACAGATTTAAAGAATGGACAGTTGAAACTGAATACGTTTGGAAAACAATTAGACCACAACATTATGTTGAAAACGATTCAAAACTTTTGCTATAACAAGTCAAGTGCGGGACCATTTAATATGACGTCACCCTTTCTAGTCGACAATATCTTGCACCAGCAGAAAACAGAGCTACACAATCAATATATCAACCAGCAAATAGAAAATTACGTTCGTCAAAATTACGAAAGATCCCGAGAAAATACACCCGATATGGACGAATCAAAACTCGCGGAATGTGACGAAGAGAGACACGAGGAATCCATTGAGGATTCAAAAATAGAAGACGACGATTCGAAAAGCAGAGACGATGATTATGTCAAAAATGAGGTTTATTACAATAACGAGTACTATCCACGGAACGAAGGACCAACCGAAAAGGAAGTTTTAAACGTTCCAAATTTGATTCGGCGCTGTCAAAGCTGTGGATCATACGACTGTCCCCCATTTTCTTGCAAGAAGTCTGGGATCAGAAGACTAGAGGAATTAGAAAAAAGGTTTAACCTTAATTATCATGAAAATTCAGGGGATGAGGCGGATAAACATGAAGGGAAGGGGTACACGGATGAGTTGGTGAGGTCCTGTGAGGAGTATACCGAACAAAAAAAGCCCTTATTGAAGTTCAGTGTTAGTGCAATTTTGGGTGAAGATAGTTTGAAAAGTAGCAACGTGAATGGTGAGTTTTATTTTTGTCATTTTTTAATTAATTTCGAATGATTGGTTGTTCGTACTACTTTTCAAGGAAACTGCAGATTTTTTAAAATCTTCGTAGAAGTTTAAAAATTCGTAGTTTTCTTATTTATTTATGGCTAGTGACCTAAGAGTATTAGGGTATAGGGCATGTGTTAAAGCAATTGAATGTTATTTTATGAGTGTGTTAATTACACAGTACTTGAACATAATATACTTAATTTTATTCTTGTAATGTCGGGCACCTAATTTAGTAAGGTACAATCTTGTTTTTGTTTTTACTATTCTAATTTCCTTTTCGAACGAGCACTGTATGCTCTTGGATAACAAGTTCAATAAATTAGTTCATTTACATCTTATACGTATCTAAACGTATCTGGTCCTTCGAGCCGGATGAGTGAGAATAAGGCTTTCGAGATTAATTTATTTATTGTGAAACATAATAAGGTCTTATTTGGTAATACATTGAGGGCGCTATGTTTTGCCTCTAGGGCGTAAAAAAGTAGTAACATGCAATATAATTAAAATAAGAAATCATTATAGATATATGAACCACAAATAAACAAGTAAATAAATGAGATCATATATCGCATTAAGAATTTTCAATCACACTGAACAATGTCGATTAGATAATTAGATAACTTAAGTAGAATAAATTCGAGTAGACTATGAAACTAATAAGGAAAGCGGTGCTCTAGGAAATTCTCCATCTTGATAAGAGCTCCTCTCTGTCTAGAGCCCTGATCGCCGCCGTCGCCGGCAGCTTTGAACCCTATTCCGGTTTGTTCCCTATCCCGGTGGACAACTATTACATTATTTAGAAATATTTTGGGACGTGTTCGTGAGCGAATAAAAATTAAAAGAAATAATGGAAACATTATACCTAACTTAACATCTGTGGTATAGTCAATTGCGGAAAAGCGGGTTCCTCAATATGGAAAATGAAAAAAAAAAAAAAAAAGGTTTTTTTTTTTTTTTATAACCTTTATTCCTTTTTTAACCTTGAAAGTTCTGCAATAGCCGACGGCACGGGACTTTTTTTATTTCAACTTCATAAAGGATGTTTTATCTAATAATCGGTAATGCTGTTATGACACGTTACCGTTATAAAAATAACTAGGAATTTGGTCTTAGTGATAACTAAGAAATATGAAATCGAAATTAAATGTTGGTTATTGGCGTGTGTTACCCGACATATGGCAATTAATTTAGTTTAATGTTTTGTGCTTCGTTTAAATGCTAATTACTTACTATTGTGTACGCACCAGGACTTACAGCTTATTACGGCCCTATTCCAAATGCGTAGTTTGGCTATGTTTGAGACAATCAAGCCTGGTACCTAATACCTACTTAAGACCCTACTGACTAAAAACCTGGCCCTATAGATTACCTAGCACCCTAGTTATCCTAACGCCTTAACCAACCATACAAACCATACCAAACGTGAGTTACATTGGTTATACGTACGGGAAGTCTGTTACAAGGAGACCTACGGTAACAGACGAAATTTGGGAAGGAATAGGGGTTTGTGTACGTCGTGCAATGTGCACAGGTAATGGTTTTCTCACTGCCGATCCCACGAGTCATAGGACCGATGATGGCTAAAGGTGTCTTGGCCACAGTAAGACGAGGTATAGGAGATGAATCAAATTTGACTCCAGCTTGATGACCTATTTATGATAATAATTAACTTTATTATATACTAGTTTTGTAGTCAATACACATTGATACCTATTTACATGTTTTTTGTGTGTGTATCGAGCCGATGAAGCGAAGATCTCAGTAGGTGATTTCTTAGCGCTGACGGTGCGATGCTGTTGCTTGTTCATGGTTGAACATAATGTATCAAGTTCTTCTAACTGAATAGCTGTGCTGCTGGGGAGTTTGATGCGCCACTTCTTCTTCCTAGCTAAAGGCACTAGGAAGTGGTGAAGGGCGGGCGTTTTGGGGGACTGTCTTATGTAATTTTGACATTCAAAAAGTACTGATTCTCAGTCTGCTTTGAGTAAATGATTTTAAATATAGATTTTGAAAAAAATATATACGAAGTATTACGTTCCGAAGAATACTCACGATATTTTCTTGGAATGTGTGTGAACGCGTTTATGTCTTTTGTTTTAAAATTACAATACAAAGTGCCACTCAACTGTGCTGCGAGTATTTTTATCTTTCAAAGATCATTAAACTGTAGATGAATTAGTAAACCCTTCTATTTAGTGTGGTGTGCAGATTATCCAGCCAGCTATCCAACCTTCGTCGACTGGTCAAAATTAAAAATATTTTATTTCACATTAATGTCCCTCGGCAAACTTCGTGTTTCGTCAGTCGTCGGATTTCTATCAGTTGCCCTTTGCACTTGGTGTAGACTGAACGCTCTCAATCGAATTGGAAATCTATAGAGTTGTTAATACTCTTTTATCTTAACGTAATTAATTGAAAAAATGGGAAGAAAGCTGCTAAAGTCGCAGGCACGAAAATAGTTTTACAGCTCTATATAGTTCACACGGAAATCAAAACAAAACAACAATAAAGTACTTAGTTCTGAATTCAAATTATTATACACGATAAATTTAATAATTGATGGACATGGAAATTAGGATTCGTTTGTATTCGGAAATGCGATGATTCCCGAGGGACATTAAATAAATAGTCCGAACATAGGCATTTATGAAACGTCAGAAGCTAGGTGCATGGTGCCAATTGGTCGCTTCCTATGGAGAAGAGCCGGCAATAAACTCCACGGTTACTCTTTTAAAAATAATTGGCTTTTACAATATTTTCTTAGCGGTAGCTAGATATCTAGATATTTTGGTACCGGGACTGATTCGCTCAGGATGTACCCTCAGACCAAATAAAAAACCAAGACATAGTGCTGTCAACAGTGACGTGAGGCCGGCTTCATAAACATGTGTGCACTTAGTGAGGTGTAGTTTGATTGTAAATGTGTGCGTGTGAGCGTGTATGCACAGAGCGGAGATGTAGTTTTGGCATGCTTCACTGTATTGTTCGCAGCGCTACGTCTTGATTTTTCATTTGATCTGAGGGTGTATTGAACTGAAGTCATCATCTATTCAGCATTTTCCCAACTATGTTGGGTCGGCTTCCAGTCTAGTTGAATACTAGTATTATACATGAAGCGACTGCCTTTCTGACCTTTACAACCCAGTTACTGAATAATAAGATATCCGTCGGTAAGACTTGTTGTCTGACTTTCGGGCATCTGACTACGGCACTGAGGGCACGGAGGGGTCTCGCTATGTTATAGATGTTCCCGAATGGTCGGTCATCCACGGACCGACCTCGGCAAGCATAGCTTAACCTTCAATCGCCCCGTCCGGCTAAATACATAAGTAGAATTACGTTACTTTAAGGGGAATTTCGTTAGGTTAAGATAAGGGGACCACAGGACCTAAACGTTCCTAAACAGAAGTTTTATGATGACTAAAAGTATATTATCCACTGCAGTAGACAAAGTCAGAAAAATCTATGATATTTTTCAGGGTATATGCCAGAAAGATAGTGTGTTAAAACATAATACAACTAATTTGATACGATAGAAAAAAATCACGAAGATACCTCAAAAAATTCTTTTAACGATTAAAAATCATAGTTAATTGATTCAGGCGTGACCTTGCGGAAATCCATTATAAAATACAATAGACGTGGATATATTTAGTAACCTGTTCCGCTTAGCTATTCCTAAAGAGCCATAAAAAAAAAAAAACCCTGAAAGAAATTGACACGTGTTTTACCTCTCGACGAGGCACTCTCAGGATGACGATTGACTTGTCGCGAAATCGAACACGGCGTGTTGCCACACCAACCGCTGAACGCAGACGAATCACAAATCATATTACTGTACATGCAATGATTCTGATTTTTTGTCAGATTTTGCAATAAATTATAAGCGTTGTATCATCGTGTTTCTCTTTCTTTTCTGTGCAGTTCGAAAGTGACCGCACTTTAGCTGTTTTAAGCCTCATAAGATTTTTTACGTATGTAGGCTGTTATAATGGAGTCCGATCGTCCAATAAGTAACAAATTAAACGTTGTCATGGTCTCTAAGCATAGCGAGGAATTAGCAAACCCCTTGTTATTGCAGGTGACGGTAACCTCAGTCCGTATGTTTGGCCGTCGGCGTCGGCACGAAAGATATCATTTCATTTTTTTTTTATGAAATCTTTTATTGCCAGATATAAAATCCACATATGTACATAGATAACGTAATAAATAAACAATAACATAAATATAACACACACATATTGAACAAAAAAAAAATGCTGAATGTTGCTGAACTTGGTGATTAAAATGCTGTTCGTTGGTAAGCGCATCACCTGAGAATGGTCGGACCAATTTTGGCTATTTTTTTATTTTTTGTTGTTTTTGAATGTTCGTAATAGTTCGAGTAAGGTTCTTAGGGAAGAAAAAATAGGGAAAGTTGCACGGAATATTGGAAAATGCGTGAAAAATTTAAACAGATTTTTTTTTTTGGAAATTTAAATTTAAACAGGATGACGTCTGTCAGATCTGTTAGTTTTAAAATTTATTCCATTAGTAGAAAAGGAAGTACGAAGTTATCTGGACATACAATTGTACAAATGGTCATCCATTCTTTGAAATATTAGAGATTATTATCTGCTGGGGAGTTTGTTGAGCTGCTGGGGAGTTTGTTGCGCCACTTTTTCTTCCCAGTTAAAGCACTAGGAAGTGGTGAAGGCGTTTGGGGGACCGTCTTATGTAATTTTGACGTTCGAAAAGTGCTGACTCTCAGCCTAGTTTGAATAAATGATTTTTGAATTTTGTATTTTGAATTTAGGGCTAGCTAGATTATATTATTTATTTAATATTTCAAGCACATAAATGTACAGAGGCGGACTTAATGCCATAGGCATTTTTCTGCCAGTCAACTTTTGGGTGATATAGAGACAAACAGTGGTAGGTGCAATAGAGAATTGAGGAATAAATATTTATTTAAATACAAAGATATAAAAATACCTATTAAAAATTATAATTATAATATATACACCTAATTAATACTATTATTTAATTGGAGAAATGTATTCCATTATAGTGTATTAAAATAATTAAAGGAAACGTAATTTCTGCGACGGCAGAAAAGATGTCGTTTCCATAAGAAACATTTTTTGGGTCTTTGTTATAAAAAAAACACTTTCTTAAATAATTTGCTTGCAAAATCACAAAATAAATTAAAAACTTGATCTACAGTTTTAAACTGGAAATTCGCCTAACGTAGTATAGGTACATGTTGGTTGAATTTTTAGTACAAAACAAAATGATCTGGTTTGTTTTGTCCCAGAAAGATTTTTAGCTATTTATAATATCCCAATGGCAAGAAATAACATCGCGTCAAAATCACGAAATTAATTAACTTCCACGAAAAAAAAACTATAAAAAAACGAAAATAACACGTTAATAACGGTACAATAACGTTATATCGTTGCTACATCTTAATTCACTGAAGGCAAGTAGCAATATGGCTTCGGGGAGTTTTTCAATAAAATGTTGGCAACATCTGGCCGGACACTTAAGCGCGGGGGCGGGAGCGTGACAGCGCTATACATAACTGTGTTCCCAAGAAAGAGATAGATATAATTCGAGGGGTTACCAACGAAATTAATATGTCCTTTTCCTAACATAACGCTAGGAAGTAAGTTGCTTTTTATATTATTTTATTATTGATGTCGTTCCGTTGATACGGTCTTATTGTCTGCCGATATTAGGAACGAAGCAATTACGGGGAAATAAAGATAGTGTTGTTAGAAGGAAATATAATGGTTTTAGAGGCTGGGAGATAGTTTCTTTTGGGGTTTTTCTTTTTACGATGTCAAATTGGTCTAGCTATAAGAAATCTTTGCTTAGTAGCGTTTATGAGATCTTGGATGTCTTTCTTAGTTCTTGAACTCAAAACTCTAACTCAAAATCAAAGTATTTATTTCAAATAAACTAATTACAGATACTTGAATTGTCACGGAGTCAGTCAGTCAGAAAGATGCGGATGGTTGCTTGAAAAGTGGATTATATAATAAAAGATGATGTTTATTTCATTACCACTGCTCTCAAAATAGTAAAGAAAAACATCGTGAGGAAACCGGCATTTTCTAGAACCGAACATTCGAAGACATGTGACATCTAGTAACCCGCACTGGGCCCGCGTGACGGATTACGGCAGGCTCCTTACAGAGAGGAGGTCTGTGTCCCAGCAGTGGGAACATTATAGGCTGAATTTATTCAGTTTAGTAAATGATGATATTCCAAGTAAGGAAGTGAACTCTGAGATAGGCTACTATACTGTGCCCGACAAGGTTCATAATTGTTTAATTAATTTTAAGCTTACCAACATTATGGAATACAATAAAGGATTAGGGATAATGCCTGGGTAAAAAAAATCTATTTAGTCCGTCAGTCAGATAATTTATATAATAATAAAAAAAGACTTAGATAAAACGCATTAAAGTTGAGGAGTGGGGGTCACTACGTCACAAGTAAGTATAAAATCTACATACAAGTGACGTCATGGCATATATTAATTCAATGTATCGCCGTAATGTTTTGATTACGTAAAAAAAGAAAAAATACGTGTCCCATATTTTTTGATAATCTACCTGACGCATCAAAAATGTTTAGCCGTCATCCCCATTGTGAAGGCTAGTATGGAAGAAAAAGAGGTAAATTGACATTAGGGAAGGAGAATGGTGATGATGAGAAAAACTACTGCAGGTGCGTGTGTTGTAGTTACAGTATTTCTATTTTCTTAATGTCCCTCGGGTATTATCGGATTTCCGAATACAAACGAATGCTAATTTCCATATTCATCAATGTTATTAGATTTATCGTGTATAATAATTTGAATTCAGAGCTAAGTAGGTACTTTATTGTTGTTTTATTTTGGTTTCCGTGTGAACTATATAGAGCTGTAAGACTATGTTTCCTATCTGTCGTGCCTGCGACTTTAGCAGATTTCCTTCCATTTTTTAAATAAATTACATTAAATTAAAAGAGTATTAACAACTCTGTATACTTCCAAGTTGATTGAGAGCGTCCAGTCTGCACCAAGTGCAAAGGGCAACTGATAGAAATCTGACAACTGATGAAACACGAAATTTGCCGAGGGACATTAAGAAAATAGAACTACAGTACTGTCCTTATTGATCTGGCTAGTTTCAAACAGTCTAATATTAAAAAAGGAATCTCTTAATATTAGA
Organism: Omphaloscelis lunosa; assembly: GCA_916610215.1. NCBI lineage: Eukaryota > Metazoa > Arthropoda > Insecta > Lepidoptera > Noctuidae > Omphaloscelis > Omphaloscelis lunosa. The sequence goes on along the minus strand of OU744273.1, from coordinate 10,477,069 downwards.
CTAAGTTGGAAACATATTTCTTTTGTTACTCGACTGTGTAAGAAAAATGGTGAATGATGATATGTATATTTAACCGCCTCTATGGTCTAGTGGTTAGATCACGTGTCTTAGACCCAGAGGTCCCGGGTTCGATTCCCAATGGTGGCAAAATTTTCTGCTCGGTTTGATTGGTGGTAGGGCTTGTTTTGTCCACCTGGCTAGCTATCACCATCATATCTAAGTCTGTCGCCATAACTACAATGTTAACAGCATTGTTGTGTTGCGGTAGTTAGAGGTAAGATAGCCTCCTTCCTCTGTGGTTGACGATTCCGGGTGAAGTTCGCTTCCACCTTCGGCCTGATCATCATCAGGTGAAATGCAGGCCAAGAGCTTCCCCATTGAGGATTTAAAAAAAAATGGCTAGGAACACATACCAAACAAAAATCAAGACAGAGCGCTGCCAACAAAACAGTGAAGTATGCCAAAACTACACCTCCACTCCGTGCATACACGCTCACACGCACACATTTACAATAGAACTATCTCTGAGCACATTTGTTATAGAGAGACGGATAGTCAATGCGTGAAAGAGATATTAGTCTCTCAAAGAGGTGCTAAAAGGTTAATTAATATAATATTGCAATGAAAAGAAAAATATACAACACATGCATAATATCAATATTAACTTACGGGTGCCAGACCTGGGCAAACCAAAAACTGATTAGTGATAACAGTTCAAAGAGCCATGGAGAGGAGTATTCGGGGTTACACAAAAAGATCCGTAGATATAAGAGACAACGAAAATGGAAGATTTTGTAGTCAAAACAAAAAAATAAATAAATAAACTCAAATGGAGGTGGCTAGGCCACATGATGAGAGAGAATAGTAATAAATAGACAAAAGATATAACAGAGTGGACGCCTAGATTCTAAACAAAGAGAAAAAGAGGAAGACAAAGAAAACGTTGGTCTGATGACATCAAAAAGATTGCAGGTCCAATATGGCACAGAACAACTCAAACAAGAGCAGACTGGAAAGAATGAGAGGAGGCTATCGTGTCGCAAAGACACGCCAACGCCTAATAACTATATACAAGCTCAACTACTTAGACTTAAATAATTAATTACAATTTTAAAATTTTATTTTAGAAATAAAGTGCACACATGTTTACGAAACCGGCATCACATCACTGTAGACAGCGCTATGTTTTGGTTTTTTATTTGGTCTTATGCTAGGAATAATAGAGTGACTTCAAAGATGAGGGCTATTAAAGTTGTATGGATGACGACGATATGCTGCACCGACCTGCCGACCATAAACAAATTGAGATAAGGACAGGAGGATTATGTCTCGACTCAGGCAAAGCTAAAGAGAGGACTTTTTTTGGCACATGTTTCAAATTCAGCTCCTAAAATGGGTAGCCAACACTGCGGAAAGCTCAATAAGATATCTTTTAAAACAATTTCCAATAACCTCGACAAACCGAAGCGAAGTCGCGCCAAAAATCTATATTACAACATCTGCTAACACAAGAAATAAGAGCAGAAACGCAAAATTCTGAATCGGGAGTTATAAAATTATGCATATCGGTCCCCGGGCTCATATTAACATGTCATTGCCGCCATATTGCGATCATATTCGAATTCGGAACGTTCACTCACTACGTTTTACTGCCAATATACTTTACACCCTAAACAGACGATATTCAACCTTACCTAGTTTGTTACAAAGCTTTTTTCGTGTGCAAACGTTATTTTTGGCCAAGTATATATTAGTCGATTCTCCGAATCGGATTTTTTTATCGCCGTCGTAAAGTTTGCCATGGATATCGTTTTAGTAAGTTCGATTCGATTATCGAATGATTGGGACGGATACTTTTTCTTTAGTAACAGGTGGGGTAAATGATTATTTTGTTAGTTTAGGCTGTACGTGATTGTCGGTGCCTGAGGTTGTTATGCAAAAGCTAATGGTTGGGGGTGAAAAGGGGTGAGCGTTTATGGAATAAGTTTTAGGATTTTGTTTTAGAGTTGGAGCGGATTAAGGTTATCCTTTTATTTTTATTTTGGTAATATTTACGGCTGGATATTACGCTCTACGCATATTGTGTAAACATTTTAAGGCGTTTTTACTCTTTTAGCGATACCGTTTATACACCCATATCCCACAGCTGGGCAAAGTCCTCCCCCAAAAGAGTTTCAGCTATTTTATATATTTCTAATCCAATGTTTATTTGGTCCACTGTTTCTATGATTCTAAAAATCTAGCATCATAAGCTCCATTATCGACATTTTGATAATCAATATTTCTTATTCCCTCCAAAATATTGTCGACGTAAAATCCAGTGGCGAATATTTGTTCGGTTTTAAATAGGGTTTTCTACCAGCATAACTATAATGACAGATTTTCCTAAAATTTCCAAATGAAACGGAAAGCCATATAAACACATGTTTCTACACAATGTTACCAGTAACAACATAACGCACACACATACGCACACAACTATTAGTACAAATAACCACTAACGTACTCACTAAATGTTCTACACCTGTTAAATGTTTGCGTTCCAATTTTGAAACACTCCGCGCCCGTTGCACACGACCGCAGACACGTTCTGAATTTAAACGAGCCAATGGCAACGCGATAACGCGTTCGGGTTTCCACGGAAATTGTCGATTGCGGTCGGCGGGTTAGGATGAATTTTATTTAAGTATGTGTATGTAAATTTTAGGGTTTCTACCATTGGGGTAGGTAGAAAGGATTGTCACTTCTATATCCCATAATAAGGGTATGTTGCTTGCTTTGGCATGCGAGAGTGTAATTCAAAAGGTGATACAGATTTTACGTGTTATAGTGAAACGAAACGGTGTTACGTTTTCACGTTTTAAAGACTAAACAGATTTCGATGAAATTTGGCACACCAGTATAAACGGTCGAAGCCGCGGGAAAAATCTATTTGAATTGTAAAGAACACCGTTAGATTTTTACCAGGCCAAATCTGCCTTGTGCAAAATATTTTTTTAAGTTTTCCTTAATATAGTGAAACGAAACGTTTAAAAGGCATTTGACTGATTTAATAGTGACATTTTGCAGAAAAAAGTTGGTAGGTATCAGTTTAAGGAGTGGGTTTCATTTATGTTCTTTCTGAATCCATACGTTTAACTGTGCGGTACCCAATGATTAAGCAGTTAATGTCATCTTCATTAATACATTTTTGGAGTCTCTCTGGGAACTATACTAAGCCAAATTCTGTTCTTATTAAGGAAATAGTCGATTTTTCATGCTTTGCGAAGAAAAGTAAGATTAATGTTCAGAAATTGCGAACGTATACAAAAATATTCCTTGTCTATATATGAAGAAGTTTTACAATATACATTGTAGTAGAAAATTAGACTGGCATTAAAATCGGCAAAGCAATCCTGTCATCCAAATTATTGTTCATAGCTTCTGTCTGCGACTTCGTTCGCGTGAAATTACTTTTTTTAATATAAAAATATATCTTATGACTTTGAGAAGACTGTAGCTTCTCATTAATGAAAGAATCTTCCGAATCGAATCAGTGGTTCCGAAGATAGCATCCAACATACAAACTCACAAATGTTATCCAAAAATATTAGTATAGAAAAGAAATCACAATTACTTCTTTAAGGTTTCTGTTTCAATAGGCTAGCAGTATTCAGTAGCATAATTCTGGAACAGAACATAATATGTCTGGAACACAAAGGTAACCGCAGCACATATATTGTGACGTTAATATTCGTAACAAGCCTGCCTGGTAAATTGTTTTATGTCCCCGTTTACATGTGTCATAACAGGCAGAGAACTGGCAGGTTCATTATGTAGTGGACAGATTTGACAGGTTTTTTTTTTTCTTGACAAATATTGAAAAATCACTCTTATATTCGAATAATGGAGATATGGTTTAAAAAAATCGGCCAAGTGCGAGTCGTACTCGCACATACACATTTTTTTTAAATACTTTAGTATCTAAATAAAAACGCCGAATAAAACACGTTTCTTGTATTTGTTGTTATACCCCTTTAATTTTTAACTTAATTTGTTGTTATAGCGGCAATAGAAATACAGAATCTGTGAAAGTTTTAAATGTCTACCTATTACGCCTCAAAAGGCACAGCCCTGTGACAGACAGGACGGACAGCAGAGGCTTAGTAATAGGATACCGTTACGAAACCCTAAAAATGAAAATGTAGGAACTATATCTTTTCGATTTACAGTCCTTTCACAGATAATTTTCCTCTGATTTTGCGTCATTGTCAAAATCACAGTGATCATCATTATATCGTTGCTACAGACCATTCACTACAAGTTGTCCCTTGCCGTCATGTTGACACGATTGCTTATCAAGATTAGTTTCAATACTTATAGAGTTCAAAATGGAGACTGACAAACAGTGCTACTAATCGCGTTACGGGACAAGTTATAATGAATGCGCAGTAGTAGGTTGCTGTCAAATATACTGAAAGCACATACAAAAAAAAAATTGAATAAGTCTTGAAAAAGAGTAAATATGTACACATCATCATCTGCGTAGCCTTTTCTCCTACTATGTTGGATATTGTTGTTGATACCAGTTCAAATAAAACGCGCGCAATCGTTACCTGTATTTAAGAGACTCGTAAAGGAACATTACTTGTCGTTGTGATCTTGTTCTCGTAACTGTAATTATGTTTAGTCTTCATTTATTTTTGTTGCTTATATATTTAGTAAGTATGTATGTATCTATTATTTAGGATCTGTATATATCTGTGTATATATTCTAGAATATTGTATACTTATTATTTGCACCAACGACAGCCCCATTTTATGTCCAGGCAAATCACTGGCCATTCCAAGGTAGGTTGCCTGGAAGAGATCGCGGAAAGCGATAAGGCCGCCTATTGTATATTTTGTAGTGTTTGATTTATTTTTTGTTATGTATTTTTGTGGTGTACAATAAAGTATAATAAATATGTTGGGATCTGCTTCCAGTCTAAAGGATGCAGCTGAATTCCAGTATTATACACAGAACAACTACCTATCTGCTCTCCACCACCGAGTTACCCAGTAATGTGCTTCGTGCATATTACCGGTTAATTGGATTGTGAATAAATTAAAGATTTTTAAAATAAACGGACAGGATCGATTTCCTGTGTATATTTGGCAGATTGTACAATTTGTTTACGTTTGATTTAAGACTGCACATGTATATCTTCTTGAATCCCTCTTTTTAGACATTCGGGCTTTAGCAATTTCTCATAACTCATTTTTCGTCTTGACGTTACTGGGGAAGTATCATTGACTTTTCTCATTTATTGTTTGATGCTCAACTACATCATAAGTACCTATCATAATAACATTCTATAGACGTATTGAGATCAGCTAGTACTTTTTGAGAGTACAATGCTTTGCGACGGTAACTATAAAATCCTAGCAGTGCCCTTTTCCTATTTCCTTTCCCAAAAAAGTAGCCCACAATAAAAAAATTTACTTCCAAACAATAAACTGGGAACATAATCACAAAGAAATTAAATGCGACAATCGTAAGCCCGGCGGGATTCGGGAGGGTCCAATAAAATTCGTCCCCTCGCCGAAATCAATTATTTTCTCACTTTCCCGCGAAAAAATTGGCGCCAAATAGCCGTTATTCAGGTACGGCGACTCAATCGTTTTCGGGTAGCGGTTAATTGAATAACGTTACTGTTACCTTTTTGGATTTTGATTACAGTTTTATTTTTCATTGTATCTTATAATATTAAATTAATGTCTTGAGCAATGAGTTTATAGTGCAGCTATTTCTATCATTTTGATTTCGTTTCACCCCATTATAATTTACGTGTCTTTCAAAATATAGTATTAGAAATAATGTATTTTGTCTATAAAAACTTTGGTTTGAAAAGATTTACACTATTACCATTATTTGTTGCGCATTCTGCATTGCTCTGCTATGCTTTCAAAGTTGTAATTGTCGGCACATGAGTCTATTTTATTTTATCCTTATTCGTAGGTGATATGCAGAATATTTTAATGTTTAAATTGCACGAGATGTTGTAGAAATAATAAAATTGGAAAACCTAAACTAGCTTTAAAATGAGCAATTAAGGAATATGTTCAAGTTTTTTCTCCTTAAAAAACTACAAGTAGCTAACTAATAATTTACAGTGTGACTAATTGATTCTTAAAAAAGTTAACAAAATGTTTCAATGTTCTTAAATTATGGTTTAATGGCTTACATAAACATATCCTTCAAATTATAAAATATCACTTATCCTGCACTTTCAACCCTCAAGAACCCACGTATCCAGAAAATATGCTCAGCCGATTAAGGTGAAGAAAATTCACCCCCCAGACAGGGATGAAGGCGTTACCCCGGAAAAGTTTACCCCGAAACACCCCGAACGGTTAACGATTTAAAACGTTTCACCCCCGGTGTGATTTTAATTATTTTATTATAATAATACAGGGGTTGATTTCCTGAATGTTTCTGATAGGTTATTTGGGATTTTGGGTGTTTGCATTTGGATAATTTGGTATTATCGGAGATTCTAGAAGTGGTAATAATTTGAATGTTCGTTTAGCGGTCCGGACACTATCAGTAATAATGACATAACATTCAAGTAATGTCATTACATTACTGACAGTGTAGTGAAGTGAAGAGAGAAAGTGAGTGAGTGTGTGTGTGTGAGTGGTGAGTGTAGTATAGTAATGACTACTGACAGTGTGATGGTTGGAATGATTATGTAATCTAAATATATTTTATTTAATATTTTTACATAATTATTGGAAAGAACGACAGTTATATAAATATCATTATTACTGATACTGTCTGGTCCGCTTTTCTTTAGGTGTTAGGAAAGATCATTATGAGAAGGATGATGCCGGGGAGTATGTTGCGCCACTTCTTCTTCTCAGCTAAAGGACAAGGAAGTAGCGAAGTAATTTTGACGTTCAAAAATTGCTGATTCAAAGCCTAGTTTGAATAAATGACTTTTGATTAGCAATTACCAATGTGTGCATTTCTGGTGTGGTCAGGCATTTTGAATAACTTGGTTTTAAGGGGGTGTAAAGCCGTATTAGTTGTTGTTTTGAGTGTTCAGTGTTTGGCTAATACCCTTAACTAGTTGTCAAATCTAATGTTAGCTGCTGTGATTATGTATGTAAATTAACTGAAAATTATGGAAAAACGAGCGAGCTTTACAGTAGTCGCATATGATGTGTAACATCTGACATCTCACCTTGGTAATAAGCAACATCAAAGGGGCGGGGCCTCGTCAAGGTCGTTTCTGACAGCCAACTCTAGCACTAACTTCCATAAGTTTTACGGTAAGATTTTTACAGAAGAGACCGTCAGATTTAATTGAATAATTCAGGAAACGTAAAAAGGGAGCTGTGCTTCTTTAATTAATTAAAGCCGCTTATAAGAAAGCTCTTTGAAAACTATTTTTATTCAGGAAATCTATTTTTGTTAAATTGCACAAGGCAGATCGGGTCGGTTTCCAGTCTAACCGGATGCAGCTGAATACTAGTATTTATATAGAGCGACTGCCTATCTGACCTCCACAACCCAGTTACTGAATTATACGATACTCCTTGGTTAGACTGGTTGTCAGACTTTCGGGCTTCTGACGACCTGTAACGACTGTCAAAGATTCACTAATGACAGCCAGGACCAACGGCTTAACGTGCTTTTCGAGGCACGGAGGGATCTTGTTCTGTAAATATGGTTACCCATCCATAGAGCAACCTCAGCAAGCGTAGTTTAACCTGATGGATCGTCCCATGCTGCTGTTATTACTTAACAGTGAGCTCCTCCACACAGGGCAGATATGACCTGATAAAAATCCAATCGTTTTTATAATCCAATAGAATTGGTGGATGTCGAGTTATGTGCGATATCAGAATAAACAGCTGCTGTTTTATTCACATTTAATAAATACCCTCTCTTCAAAAGTTGAGTAGCAATAAAAACGAAGATAATTGCCTCAGATCAAGGCAATTAATTGCACATCGAACTAAATCGAGCTTGCAATATTATAAGAAGACCAATATCCCTCTTCAAAGATGAAATACAAAAGAAATTAAACACACACATAATAGAAATTATAAACTGAATAAGACCCACATTACACACTTTGCAAACCTTATTATAAACTCCTTTAACAAAAAAAAGCGCATCGCAAAATGCTGGCAACACTTGAGAAAACAAAAAAAAAAACGACCATCGACAATAAAGCCATAATGCAAAGCAAACAGAACATAATCCATAGACATAATAGAAGATAAAAAAAGATAGTTTTGATCTGCTAACAAAAGGTATTTAATATCTTTTTAAGCCCGTTTTGGTTGCGTTAAAATAACGTTCTGTATTTGTTATTGGGTGTTATTTTTAATGGATCGTTTGTTACAGTTAATTTATGTTGGGTACGCCTCTTTTTAATAAGCCTATGTATGTAGGGGATAATTTTGAATGCATATTAACGATTACTTGCCCGGGGGTACTGTTTGCTTGGTCAATTCTCTGATCAATTAACTAGCTGTCAAATCATTTGTTAGGTTGTGTAATTGCGTAACACACAAATTGAGTGCTTAGATTTAAATATTTGAATACTTAGAACCGAAATTCTAATTTTAAATCACCTTAAATATGTTTTTAATTTGACAAATGTGATTAATTTTCTAACCTCAATTTTCGTAAATATTATGATAAACATACAAAAAATTAAAACTACAAAATTTCTTGGACTACACAACACATAGACTCAGATATGACATGGAGGACAAATATTGAACAATTATGTATAAAACTAAGTCAATATTCATATGCCAAAAAGTTCGTAAAGTTGTAAATCAAAGTACACTTCTATCTCCTTACCACGATTACGTTGGTTCGACACTAAGATGGTATAACGTTTTGGGGGAATGCCACTGAGAGAGAAACTATCTTCAAAGCCCAAAAGAAATGTATCCGGGCAATATGTGCATTAAAACCTACAGATACTTGTAAACAACATTTTATAAATTTAAAAATATTGACATTCCCATCGCAGTATATCTATAAACTAGCATTAGACATAAGAAATAATATAAACAAATACGAGACGCTAAAAAGTACCAGATTTGCCAGTACACTTCGTGCAATACGCCATAGAACGGTTATGTTTAACAGGAGTGCATTTTGTATGGGCCCTAAAATAAATAAATAATAAATTACCAAATAAAATAAATGTAAAGGATAAATGTAAGATTTATTATTTTTTATTGTAATAGATATTTGTACACCTATTAAGGTAGGTGAATTTGAAAAATTTGCTTGCGAATCTATATGTATGCCCAGTTTGGCACTCAAAAAAAGTGGTAGCACTCCGGGAGTGCCGACAAAAGTGAAAACTTGAACAAGGTCGCCTTGGTGGAAGAAAAATACTAGTACAGAATAGTGGTCCGTAACCTTATCTAAATAAAGAGCCTTTAAAGTAAAAATACTTGTATAGAGCATTGATCTGTAATGTAATATAAATAAAGAGCACAATCGCGATTACAAAAATGAGGTGTCCTCATGGTGTCGCGAAATCAATGGTTTAGTCCCATCTCAAAAATACCCAACGCGCCTAAAGAAGTTTTCCCTTCAAAAATGCTACCATAGGTAAGAGAAATGATTCGTTTTTTAAATCGGAACCGAGCTATAAAACAACACTTAACTACTGCCAAATTCATCCATATTAAAGTACTCCAGCAACCAACCATAACAGAACATAATAGTTTAATTCTAAAGCAAGGGATCGCGATGATTAATGACGTCACAAAGGCTCCACAATATATAATGGCAGCGTGTCTTTGACAGTACTGGGCGGTAAGAAATCAGGGTGCGTGTGGTACAAGTACAAGTAGTGGGCGGTGGCGGGTTGTGAATTCTATACTATCAAACGAGCAGTATTTGTATATATTTGTAATAACGTTTTCGAAATCGGCTCTAACGATTTCGACGAAAGTTGCAATATAGGGGTTTACGGGGGCGAAAAATCGATCTAGCAAGTTCTCATATCTGGGATTCTTTTTTCTGTATTTTCACCCGAGCTGAGCTCGTTTAAGTTTAGAACAAGATGGCTACCTTAGAATAATGACATGGCAGCATGGAATTAGTATGCACTATACATGGAACTAGTATGAACTATCCTTTACTATTAAATGAAAATTCTCTATTTTCACCCGAGGCATTTGGGTACGGACTTGTACCGTTAAGCTGAAGAGTGTGTTAGTTTGAACGCGCTAATCTCCGGAACTACCAGTTGGATTTGAAAAAATCTTGTTGCATTTGATAGCCCAATTCTTGAGGAAGCTTATAGGCTATTTTACATCACGCTATGACCCTCAGGAGCCGAGCAAAAAGTTAGTATTTTGTAATAGATTAATCTTATTGGGAGTTATATATGTTCGAGCCATTTGGGGTTGAAGCACTAGGGCCATGGGGACGAGTGCCGTAAGTGGGTTTTTTGAGACATCTCGAAGCAGTTGATCGACTCTTTACGTAACCATCTCCATGTTCTTTGCCAAAGAATTATCATTGCCATACAACGTGGCAATGCTGCCAGTATTTTGGATATTTTTCCTGTTGACAGCGATGCGGACGAATTTTTTGTTTAATGTCTTATGATTCTTTATCCTCCTATTTTATACAGGATGGCAGGGACATCGACGCGAAAAATTTTACCATGGATTCAGTACATGATACTGCACCCCACTGTGTTGAAATTTTTCGTCGGATATAAAAAAAAAAAAATCTGCTGTTCCATACATTTTGACCGCGTAGGTATTGCACTTTTCTATGAAACAGCAGATTTTTTTCGTCGGTATCGTGTACTGAATCCATGGTAACAGTTTTCGCGTCGATGTCCCTGACAACCTGCGTACATGTACGTATTATTATTTTAAGACTGTTAATCAATAATTTGGTTCTAGAGTTATGTTAACTTCATTAATCATTTATCAAATTGATTGATGGAGATGTAAGAATAATTAGGTTGTGGATTTGAAAGTTGCGTGTATGTGTAGTGGATTTATTAATTTTAAAGGTAATGGAAGTTTTAGAGTTAACTTGGAAATTAGACTCAAATTGTAAGCACACGAGGAGCATGCATAATAAACAATTTTCACGGAGGATATAAAGGCCAAGGTTAATGAAGGTTTTCTGAAATGACGTTCACTAGATGGCAGCACTGAGATGTCAGGGCATCTGTCAAAAGTGTGTATAAATTATTATATTTTCTTTAGTTGTCACCAAATGCTTAACAAATGAATGAAACGAATGATGAAAATCGTCAAATATTTTATTACTTTTGACAGATGCCCTGACGTCTCAGTGCTGCCACCTAGTGAACGTACTAGGTGGCAGCACTGAGACGTCAGGGCATCTGTCAAAAGTGTCAAAGCGCCTAAATTTTCTTTAGTTGTCACTGAATGCTTAACAAATGAATAAAACGAATGATGAACGTCGTCAAATATTTTATGTTCATTTTTGAAGACTACTTGTCAAAGTGGCGCCAACTGGTGACGTGAATTTTCACGAAAAGCCTCATTGTTATGATTATGTATCCATATCAATTACCTTATCTGGTTTACCGGTTGAATAAAAGGCTGATTTAAAAACGGAATCTTCTCTTTGAATATCGGGGATTCAAAGAAAATATATTTACAAGTTTGTTTCCATCTGGCAGTTAATTATTAAAGTTATGAAAATAATATGACAGTCTCCCCGGATAACATATTAGTGTGCTCTGAATCCAGTGTTGGACGGGTCTAAATAGTTCGTGCTATTAATAGAGTTAGAAAGAGTTTACTTTTGTCAAAGTCACAAAAGTCTCGACTTACTACCACAGATTAGTACAGATGGTTCACTCCGCAAAATCATTTAAATAAAAAGCGACTCAATAAAGTGTAATTCAGGTCGCACCTACAGGCGATCGGCGGCGGTGAGGCGATCGGCGGCGGTGATCTCTCGCGTCCGGCCCTGGTTCAGGCCATGGTACGGAGCGAGAGGAAATGGGAGGCCGTCACCTCCTTCTGCGAAGCTGTAATGCTCGCGAAGGAGGAGGCGGAACGCGTGAGGGAAAGGCAAATTTCGCGCCCTCACGCCCCTAACCGCCGCAGGAGGAGACGCCCAGGGCGTCGGGAATCGCGGGGCGATTTCCGGCCATCGTAGGCGCGGGCTTGCGGGCTCGACGAGCCCAGCTAGTCGCGTACTTGAGGCTTCATACCTAAAATGCGGAGTGCGCCTTCTGTACTATTCTGTGTTACTTCTTAAAGTGCGCTATACCTTGCCCATTCTGAAATGACGCGCCCCACTACCGCATTTACGCACACGGTAAAGCGATAATACGATAGTGGGGCGCATCATTTTAGAGTGGACAAGCTATACTGCTTACAGTCATATTTATATTTTCTTAATGTCAGTCGTCAGTCGTCGGATTTCTATCAGTTACCCTTTGCACTTGGTGCAGACCGGACGCTCTCAATCGACTTGGAAGTATATAAAGCTGTTAATACTCTTTTAACTTAATGTTATTTATTTTAAAAATGGGAGGAAAGCTGCTATATTCGCAGGCACGACAGATAGGAAAATAGTTTTACAGCTCTATATAATTCACACGGAAATCAAAACAAAACAACAATAAAGTACTTAGTTCTGAATTCAAATTATTATACACGATAAATTTTAATATTAATGGACATGGAATTTAGCATTCGTTTGTATTCGGAAATACGATGATTCCCGAGGGACATTATGAAAATTTAAAAATTGTACTTACCTAAGAATTGTCACTTGTGGAGGCTCTTTTCATGCACCCCATCTTTTAAGATCCGACATTACGCTACCAGTTCCCAACTTGCACCACAGCGACCCTTCCTAGCAAGCATTGTATAGTAATCACGTCGTTATCCTATTACTGAGCTGTTCAACTTTGATTATTTTATATCGATCCGCGTGTCTTTGATAGATCCATTTATTTATTATTCGATTGCGGAATGTATGTAGATTTTCTTTTGTTTCATTGTTACCTACATAAACTATTAAACGAGCAATATTTGTGTATATTATTTGTGCTCACGTTCTCAAAATCGGCTCTAACGATTTCGATTAAAGTTGCAATATAGGGGTTTACGATTTCGATGAAAATTGCTGTATAGGAGTTTACGATTTCGATGAAAGTTGCAATATAGGAGTTTGCGATTTCGATGAAAGTTGCAATATAGAGGTTTAAAGGGGCGAAAAATCGATCTAGCTAGGTCTCATATCTGGGGAAATTTGTTTTCTCTATTTTCACAGTCTCGGGAATATGATACAACGTTGGTATACCTGGATGATATATTTGTTCGCACGGTTTTTTCGATATGAAAAAACATCGAGATTTATGTGCTATATTTAAGTTCAAAAATATACACAAATAACAAAACTAGCATTGAAAATGCTTTTTCGATTGCTTGTACCCGTTTTCAAGAAAAGTGCGACCGGGGCCGGAGCCGGGGGAAGTGGGACTGTCCTCAATTATTAAGATAGAGAAATGAAAATGGTATCAAAAGATGCGTTACTGAAAGGGCTACAATAGGTAAATTTCTTCTATCATTTTTCTTTTTTTTAATCGCACATTTTTTACCATTTCTTTTGGGACTTTTATCAAACAATCCTAAACTTCTCAAAAACGAAAAGAGATATCGAAAAAATAAAAAATTAAATGTCCTGGAGAATTTAAAGGGCTTCAAAATGATACCATTCTGGTTGCAGTAGGATTATAATTAAGGGTAGATATTTACTCCTTTCGGAGACACAGTTCTGTGGATTTTTTTAACTCCTCTGATTTTTAAGTGCCTGAATAAAATAAAGTCATTTTCAATGCGCCGGAAGGTCACGAATTCTGTTGATATTTTTTTTGCGTATTTTCCTTAAATGTCAAATCTATATCTATACTAATATATAAAGCTGGATAGTTTGTTTATTTGATTGCTTGATCGCGCTAATCTCAGGAACTACTGGTCTGATTTGAAAAATCTTTCAGTTAGATAGCCCATTTATCGAGGAAGGCTATAGGCTATATATTATCACGCTAAGACCAATAAGAGCGGAGCACAAATGAAGAATGTTTCAAAATCGGGGTTTTTTTTCCTTTTGAGAGCTTCCGCTGCGTGCGCTGCATAAACGGTTAAAGTTTCGCAAAAATCATGTATCACAGAATTATTCCCCTTTAAAAGTTTCAAAAAAAGTCCGCGATGGCATATGTCTATCTTCTAAGGATGATCCACAGTAACCATTATTATCTTTCAGAATTTGATAAAAAATCCATTGTTATTTCCGAAGCTATATTGACCGGTATCATATTAATCCTTATCCAATAAAATATGTTATTTAAATTGGGCATTTAATTTAGATTAAAATATGCCTTGACATCATATCATTTAAATAAATGGTTTAAAAGATATCACAGATTCAAAATTACGCGTAACAAAATAATTATGGCTGGAGAGCAGTGATAGAGTCAATAACTATTTCCTGGACTATTAGGTATGTAATCCCGGTACTGCCCGGTATTAAGTTCCCATGGGATATTTACCGACATCCACGCGGGCGAAGCTACAGGCAAAACCTAGTAAATACACTACAAAACTAAAGGAACCTTAAAACAAGATTTTCTTTAGGTTACATAAATTCTTTAAAGTTAAAATAATTATACACAGTTATACTATAGAACTACCAAGGTTATACAGATATCGCCAAGAAGGGTGAATTTAAGTTGTAAAATATAACTGATCCTCTAAAAAACATGTTGACATTCTAATGATGCGCATTTTTTTAAATTATTGAGCTTCTTTTTAACTTTTTGACCTTTATTCACTGTTGGTCGCAGTAATTATTAATTAGGATACCCCAATCAAACTGATTAGGTTAGGTTAGAACTGTGACAATATGCGCGCGAGCCGAGCGAACGAAGCGAGCGCTACATCCAAATTGGTCACAGTTATTTGTATTTATATTTAGTATTTTTACGATCCCAAATATGAATTATTAGAGGTTCAAAAAAAGAAAGGCTTTAATTAAATTAAACCAGCATGCTTGCGAGATATATGTCGACGGCATGTGAAGCCGTGTCGAGGGCGACTTTAAAACTCTGACACCAGTACCCTAATTACGTAAATTATTTTCGTAAACGATTATGACAAATTTGTTTCATTTTGACAGTTCAACAACATTCATTGCGTTATTTACGTTATTAAGCAGATTTATTTTCTAACTTATGAAGCAATGGAATAGCAATCTATTTCAAATCGAAAAAAATTGTAATTGATCGTCCATTACGCAATTAGGGTACAGTCCCTAACCACACGAAAGAAGAAGATTTAATTAGAGTATTTAATCATATTTTTAGGGAACCAAGATGGGAATGATTAGCGGTACGATTAAATATGTACAAACCATTTCAGCTTACTAAAGTGTACCATTGAATTGATTGGCAACGTTCCGTCATCTATGGGAATTGGCCAGCCGGCTAGCCCGCAGCTCCACGCTATAATATTGAAACAAGCTAGGCTTGTATATTGACCTACATGAAACTCAATTGAGTGTATTATGGCCGTCACTTTGTGATGCATATTATGTCTGCCAATTTGGTACTGTGTTGGCGAGACTAAACAATGTATTCTGGGGCAGATGGGATAAATACAGAGACTCCTCCGTGCATCGGAAAGCACGTTAAGCCGTTGGTCCCGGCTGTCATTCGTTGATCTTTGACAGTCGTTACGTGTCGTCAAAAGCCCGAAAATCTGACAACTAGTCTTACCAAGAGGTATCGTATTACCCAGTTACTGGGTTGTGGAAGTCAGATAGGCAGTCGCTCCATGTAAAACACTGGTATTTAGCTGCATTCGATGAGACTGGTAGCCGACCTCAACATAGTTGGATACCTCTTGGACACCTCTAAACCCTTTTTTATTAATCTATACTTCTATACTAGTAGTAGTAGTAGATTATAAAGAGGTACATTTTGTTTGTTTGTTAGTTTGGTTGTGGGGGGATTTCTCCGGAACTGCATATGTCAGTCGGAATTGAAAAACTCTTTTTGCATTGGACAGCCCAATTCTTGAGGAAGATTACAGGTTTAACATCTCGCTACGAACCTTAGGAGCCGAGCCGAGAAAGGACGCTAAGCGAAAACGAAGTAATAGCGCCGTCGGGCGATGGGACGCGGATGTAGATAATCGCGCGCAGAAGCTAGTGTTTAATAATACTACTTTCTATAAAACCTCTTCTATTACAGAATACCGGCAGCCGATAATGGGCAGTCCGTGGCCTATCGCCAAGCCTATTGCCAGCAGACCGATACCAGTACAGCATCAGCACTTACAACATCTTCTCGCACACTGTCATCATCCATACTTAGGTAAGCAATGAAGTATTTAGAAGTATGGTCTGGTGTAAAAATACCTGATGAAAATGTAAACAAATGGTTATGGAAACGGACCTGTGGATGCCAATTTGTAGTGCCACTTACAAATTGAGTGTATTTATTTGATTATTTGAATACTCAAACTGGAAATTTTAATTTTAAATCACTTTAAACACGATTTTCATTTGACAAAACCATCGACAAAAATTGAGGTCACAAAATTAACCTCAATATTTTTTGTCGATGGTTTTTTAACTTCTATTTATATTCATAATCATATATTTATTTACGTGCCATAATGTTTATTAAAATTTTAATAAAATCATTTGAAAAAAAATGTTGGAGAAAGTGATGCAGGATAAAGTTGAAACCTTCTAAATGAAGATGAATATCTTACTAATTCCCTTTAGTGAGTGTTAATGATAACGTAAGATTCTAACCTGAACAGCGTTTGTTTATACTTTCATTCGATATTTTTTGAATTGACTATAGGCACCTACGTTTTGTTAAATGCTTTAATTAGAATGATCACATAGCTTTGCACTCGAGGTGAGATGCTCTTCACGAGACCCTCTACGAAAAATATACATTATACGTCTTTCAAGAACCTAAGCACTTTACGGTGACGACTAAAACTTCACAATTTGCGAAAGGTTCTCCCGGTAATTTAAAAAACTCCTACAATTTATGAGAAAAAATTAGGTCGCCTTTTATTCCCGAAGAGAACAATGCAATGTGGCAATGGTCTAAACTGAGCATCTTAAGCCGAATAGTCTCTAAAAAATCCGAAATTGTATCAAGTAGTTTTCAAAATATAATCTTCAACAAAAACAGTATGTGAGAATTCATTTTTTATTTAATTGCAAACAAACGACGCCATTTTTTCAAAACCACAGACAATAAAACACTCATTTTTAAATCTTTTTTATCGATCATAGACATTGAATTGAAACTTTTTGTAGCAGACCTCCCAGTATAGACAACTATTGTTGGTTATGTCAACAGATTTTTATAATGGTAACATTTCGTCGGATAATAAGCCTGACACGCCCAATTTGACGGACAGACATAACAACAAACCTTTTGTTGTAATAATCTATTAAATAAATACATTTTTTTAGAGGGTGGCCCAAAGTAATAGTAGAAAAATTAATATTGAATTTATTTTATGTGGTTTTTATTAGTTTTTGGTATTTAAATTCTGGTTTTATTTCATTGTTAGTTTAATTCTTTGGTAGCTTTTAATGTTCAAGCATTTTTTGGGAATATTTTACGTATATTCCAGCAAAAATGTACATATTGTTCTCAAAATAATAGATATTATTTTACCTAGGTATCTACAGATTTTGAAGGGCGTCCATATTTAAATATTAATAATATTTGTATACCCTGATAACCCATCAAACAGAGGTGTAACTACACTAACATTTCACCAGTTTTATTTAAGTCCTGTATAAAAACCTACATTAAGTTAATTTTATTGATAAAATCTTGATGTAAATAGCTCGCGATGACTATTCGAAAGTAATTGCGAGTTGTATTGGTATCAAAATTGGTATGACATTCCGAAAACGACTGTCTTACACAATATGCCTGCTGTTATAACTTTCATTCATTCATTCATTTATTCACTCATCAAATATCAATACAAAAGTTAATAAGCTCAATCCCCCAAATAATCACAAAAAGCAATCGTAATGTGAACAAAATCGGGAGCAACTAATATTATTTTCCATAATCTATTGTGAGCCTTTCAACAAACAAGATCGATTGTGCAAAAAGTCTTACAATGCATACACGCCCTTTTTGCGCGTATTAGGCTGAATGCGTTTATACCTTTGCCATTTTTGCTGTTTGTCGAAAAAATAAATGTTATTGGTTTTTGGCGGCATAAAAAGGTTTATTGATTAGCGTCATGGTAACATTATCAGCTGTTTCGAAAAATATTAAGAATTTAGTCCATATTATTCTATTTGCATTGGTACTTACGTAGTACCTACTGGTACACCTTTCATATCCTCTCATATGCTCTTAACGTATGTACCAACACATTTAAACGTTTAACCAAGGTACAAGTAACAAAGGAAAAAATGCGTAGCCTTCTGCAGGCAACAGCACCAGGCGACGTGTCTCTGGTTTCCAGTATTTTTACAAAATAACGTGTCTCTAGCTAGAGGAGCTCGTGGCTAAGTAATAACAGACACACGGGGCGATCCATCAGGTTAAGCTACGCTTGCCGGAGTTGGTTCGTGGAACGGTGACCATCTTTACATACCGAGACTCCTCCGTGCCTCGGAAAGCACGTTAAGCTGTTGGTCCCGGCTGTCATTCATAGATCTTTGACAGTCGTTATTACGGGTCGTCAGAAGCCCGAAAGTTGGACAACCAGTCTTACCAAGGCGGCTGCCCTATTTCAGAACCTAGTAAGGACTTAAAACGAAATTTTACAGGAGAGCGCAAAAACGTACGAGCGCATAGAGTCAGCCTTTGAAAAGTCCAACTTTTGAACTGGTTAAAGTAACTTACTAGGTTTTAAAGTGATCATCGGGCAGTCAGTGGGGCACGTACTAAGTTTCGATGTTTAAAAATATATGCTTATAAGTGAGTTTTCAACGCTGGTTTTTTTGTATTTGTTGGGGACTTATTAGATTAGCAAGATTATGCAGTAAAACCATTTTTGTAAAAAGTGTCTCTTACTAGGTTTTGAAACGGGGCAGCCGAAGGGGTATCGTATTACCCAGTTACTAGGTTGTGGAGGTCAGATAGGCAGTCGCTCCATGTAAAATACTGGTATTCAGCTGCACCCGGTTACACTGGAAGCCGACCCCAACATAGTTGGGAAAAGGCTAGGTAGATGGAACGTGTCTCTATTTACGGAAGGTATTTTATAGAAATACACTGTCGATACGTCGCCTGCTGCTGCTGTCTGCAGTTGACTACAGAACTGTACCTTTAAATGTACAAGTAGTAGCTACCTTCCGTAACTAGCGACACGGTATTTCATAAAAATACTAGGAACCAGTAGCATTGCGGCGACACGTCGCCTGTTGCTGCTGGCTGCAGTTTATTTGTTTACATAGGTGTTAACATAAATAGGGGGTGGGGTGGTTTTAAATTAATTAAATACATGAAAAGAAAAGGATAAAAAAGACCAGGAACCACCAAACACCAAATACAATTTAAAAAAAAAATAGTCATAATACTTAAGGTACTTACAATTAAGCTACCTTCCGTAACTAGTGACACGGTAATTAAAAGAAATACTAGAAACCAGTAGTGTCGCGACGACATGTCGCCTGCTGCTGCTGGCTGCAGTTGGCTACGGAATTGTACCTTCAATGAAATGGTCAAAAAAGGAATATCCTAGGCAATGCTAAGACTAACCCACATCGCTGTCAACGGGAAATCTGCTCAAAGACTGACAGAATTGATTTGAACGTTTCTCCGTTTGATCTTATATTTTAACTCTTTTTTTTTTAAACTTGCATCTTAAAACTGATTTTAACTTAAAACTTATCAAAATATGTTGCGTCTAATAGTGTTGTCTTGTTACAGTTCGACCAGCGCAAGCGCATACGCAAGTATTTCCGTTACCAGGAGGCTTCCCATGGGCACATAGTTCCAGAGGTTAGTAACCTTACTCACACACGCACACCCACACACATAAACACACACACACACACACACACACACACACACACACACACACATACACACACACACACACCCACATCACAGTATTCATTTAAATAATTGCTGAAGATCTTCCAAAAACTGTTATTTATAAGATAGCGGGTATATTTATATTATGCTATGTTCGTTAGAATTACTAGAGGATTTAATCACTTTTTTTTCACTACACCGGGGTAGCTCTCGGCCTACATCTCACCTGATGGTAAGTGACGATCAGGCTCAAGGTGGAAGCGAGCTTCACCCGGAATCCTCAACCACAGAGGAACTGGCTATCTTATGTCTAACTGCCAAAACACAACAATGCTGTTAACATTGCTGTGTTATGGCGACAGACTTGGATAAGATGGTGGTAGCTAGCCAGGCGGACTTAGAACAAGCCCTACCACTACTTCAACCAAACCGAGCAGATTTTGCCTCCATTGGGAATCTAACCCTCTGGGTCTGAGACGGTCTTACCACTACACTAAAGAGGCGGTTAGGTTTCAGACTAAATTAAAACCGTTAATGTGATGTAAGAAATTCTTACAGCCAACCGTACATGTCATGACATTTATTTACAATAGGAATGATGCCTGGATCAAATTAGTCCGTTAGTCAGATAAAAAAAAATATTAAACACGTATTTTTTGCTTTATCATATTAATAAAAAAATACTTAGATAAAACGCATTAAAGTTGGGGAGTGGGGGTCGCTACGTCACAAGTAAGTATAAAATCTACATACAAGTGACGTCATGGCACATTTTAACTCAATGTATCGCCGTAATATTTTGATTACGTAAAAAAAATTAAAATATGTGTACAATTTTTTTTAATAAACTATCTGACGGACATAAAAACTTCTTTTTGTCATCATCCCTGTTCATTGAAATAGGCTTTCCATAAACAAGGCAGTAAATATTTCTTCAAAAGAACTGTTCTTCACAGGTAAACCACGCCGCGGCATGATGCGTCGCGCTGTCTTCTCAGACCTTCAACGAAAGGGTCTAGAGAAGAGGTTCCAAGTACAGAAGTATATCTCCAAGCCTGATAGGAAGAAGTTGGCGGAGAAGCTGGGACTGAAGGATAGTCAGGTTAGTTTGGAGAAGACTTTTATTCATTTTTACAGAAACGTGAGATTAATCCACCTGCACCCTGGCACCTGCGGGGTGATTGTGTAACACATATAAAATGACAAGTGAACGCAATGGGTTTAATTTTGACAGTTCAACAACATTCATTGCGTTATTTATGTGGTTGAGCGGACAAATTTTGCGAACATATGAAGCAATGGATTAGCAATATCCTTCAAAATCATTCTAAAAAAGAAAGATGATGGATTAGAAACATGATTGCATTTGAACATAACCTCGTTTACGAATTAAGCTAACGAAAAATTGTCTCAAATCTTACATCAATGACAAGAGTACAATATATCTATTTTCTTAATATCCTTCGGGATTCATCGCATTTCCGAATACAAACGAATGCTAATTTCCATGTCCATCAATTCAATTATTAAATTTATCGTGTATAATAATTTGAATTCAGAACTAAGTACTTTATTGTTGTTTTGTTTTGATTTTCGTGTGAACTATATAGAGCTGTAAAACAATTTTCCTATCTGTCGTACCTGCGATTTTAGCAGCTTTCCTCCCATTTTTAAAATAAATTACATAAGTTAAAATAGTATTAACAACTCTATATACTTCCAAGTCGATTGAGAGCGTCCGGTCTGCACCAAGTGCAAAGGGCAACTGATAGAAATCCGACGACTGACGAAACACGAAGTTTGCCGAGGGACATTAAGAACATAGTTGTACACATGACTGTAGTGTCGCAATTTTCCACTGATGTTACAGGCATACAGCCTTGCGCACCTGGAGACCCAGCCAATGATAACAAATCTATTGAAATTAGCTCAGTAAAACATAAGAACCTTTCCTATAAAGATTCTAATTATTCTAACCTTTTATTTTCTTTCCCTGTGAGTACTTAGTTAGGTACGATAGGACTGTTGCGGATCAATCTTCTTTTTTTTTCGTTTAGTGACTAACCTATACCCTAATTGCGTAACTTATTTTCGTAAAAAATTATGTCTAATTTGTTTCATTTTGACAGTTCAACATCATTCATTGCGTTATTTACGTTGTTGAGCAGTTTTTTTTTCCAACTTATGAAGCAATGGATTAGCAATCTGTTTCAAATCGAAACAGATTGTAATTGCGTTGTATTACGCAATTAGGGTACTGGTGTCAGAATTTTAAAGCCGCCCATGAGCCTCTGACTTGGTTTCACATACTGTCGAGAAATATCTCTCAGGCATGCCGGTTTCCCCACGATGTTTTCCTTCACCGTTTTTGAAGCAAGTGATAATTATATAATACGCACATGAATTCGAAAGTCAAAGGTGTCTAGAGTCCAAATTCGAGACCACTAGGCTATAAAATGCGGTTCAATAAGTCTGCGAGATACTTAAGACGCCAATATACGCCAGTAACCTTGAGTGGTTAGCTTATGTGTTCTGTACTGAGCTCACGCAACGCGTCGTACGTCCAGCCAGTAATAGGACTCGCCCATCAAGGAGCGCTGTCCCAAATTAGACGCATTATTAAATTATTATACATAAAACAAAGGGTATTTTAATAAAACACGTATACTAAACGATCAATAATTATCTTTAAAATGGTGAAGGTTTCAGAAAAATACTCTTAATACATTTTGCGTGATTCTCAGTTTTTTATCCGCGTTAGAAATAAATTTACAAATTAATTTCACTCTCTAATATAAACATAATCTTAAACATTCCTTTATTAAGTTATTAAAAAAATGCTCTAATTTAAGATATATTTTTTCCAAGTCATTAACACTACACGTTTAGACGTGATCTTCAGTATAACATCATTAAAAGTCGGTTATCGTCGCCTTAAGCTGCCGTAGTCAGTACTAAAAATACGTTAATTACCGCTATGTACAGTTTTACACACGGCTACACATCAAGCTATACATTTCCATTATAAGCTGACCTCGCATTGTACGGAAATCCTATACAATACGAGATCAGTAGAAACTGGAAATGTATAGCTTGATGTGTAGCCGTGTGTACCTACCAATACTCTATCAAATCTATGTACACATCGCAAACTAGTAGGAAAACAACATTCAATGTGGTCATGGGCGTGCCCACGGTGGGGCAAGGTGGGGCATCTGCCCCACCCTGGTCTCTGACTCAAAGCTAAAAATGTAGGTTTAATAACTAACAAAATTCATTTGTTTTTTTTTTCAATTAGAATATTTTTAAATTACCGCGCGAAATAATACAGTATCATTGAAGCGAGCGTGCATGCGTAGTAATAGAGTTTTATCTTATTACCCATAGAGTTTATTTACTTCTACCCCACCCCTAAAAAAATGTAAAAACTCACATACTAATATTATCACTATTTTCCCAACTATGTTGGGTTCGGCTTCTAGTCTAACCAGATGCAGCTGAATACCAGTATTTTAAATGGAGGGACTGCGTATCTGACCTCAACAACCCAGTTACTGGGTAAGACGATACCCCTTGGTAAGACCGGTTGTCAGGCTTTTGGGCTTCTGACGACCCGTAACGACTGTCAAAGATCTACGAATGACAGCCGGGAACAACGTCTTGACGTGCTTTTCCAGGGCACGGAGGGTCTCAAAATATATTGGATGGTCACCCATCGATGAACCAACCGCGGCAAGCGTAGCTTAACCTTCGATCGACCTGTGCGGCTGTTATCATTTATTAAGGAGCCAATCTGTCAAACTTACCTGTTTTGATTATTGTACTCCTAAAACTGTTACAACATCAAATTCAGTGTTATAATTGCAATTCATTATTAATATTCTAGTGATGGGTAATTCAAGTTTGCTAATTAGCCACATTTCATATTTCCTTACACTCATATTGCCAAATTAATAAAAACAGCAACATATTTGACATCTATTTGCGATGTTGCCCACTTTCGGAATCAAAGCTCTTAGATTAAAACTGTCATTTCTTTAATCATCCACTTTTTAAAATATTTCAAAACATTCCTCCAGTCCCATTATAATCCTATAATTCTAAAATCAAAACATACCGACCAAGGAGTTTTAACGTAAGGATACAATATTCTCGCCATTCCCCCCCTAGAGGGGAGTTCAACACAGGGTGTTACAAAAAATTGTTACCCCTAAGGGTACAAAGAGGGGGCTGTCATACGCAGCCGTCCAACTCCGCCCCCTGTAGGAACCGTTTAAAACAATTACGGGGGTGTATTTGAATTTTAGTATTGAATTGAGACTTTTTGGTTAGGCTGTGCGGCGTTGTGGGGTTGCCTTTTTGATGGGTTGTTTAAAAATGTTGGTGTTAACTATAATTTTTATTCAATTGCTAGGATAATTTGTGGCCTATTTCAATACGATACATTACTTAGCATAGCATTCAATACGATAATGGCCAATCTTACCAACGGGTATTGTGTATAACGGGTAGCAAAGATAACACGTGTAAAAAGACGCTTAACGAAGCTTATCTGATTTTCTTTGCAATTAACCAGTAAATAACCAGTAAGTTCCGAACGTTTGCTAGCTAGGTTTAAAAATAGTCAAAGTGACTTACTAGCTTTTTTATATTTTTAGATAGTATGTGGCACACTTACCTACTTGTTTTACCAGTACTAAGATTTTTACTCAGGTGTTTTTACAATTTCATAGGACTTAAAATGAAAGTAAAGATTGTGTAAGAAAAAGGTTATTTTTTATTTGTCCTGTACTGGTTTTGATATAAACAAAGCATAACACCATCAGATAAAAACTAGACCATCCTATCAAATAATTTCCCTACCACCTATCTTACAAATCAAGACATCCTTCAAATAACTAAGACAGCTTACCTTCACCCCCTAATTCGATAAACGCCAGCAATTATCTGAACATATCCCCTCGGCTATTCATTTAAACGGTTTCACCCCCTCGGGTGCGGTTGAGTCGGGTTGATTCAACTAAGTATTAAAAATTGAGCTCTACTTTGTTTATTTAATCTTGATTTTTTGATACAGATTTTTTCGTGGGGGTGAAAAGGGGTGAAATTGATTGTTTTTTCAATTGAGTACAATAGAAAGTTTGTGTTTAGAAAAAAATAATATTTTATTATATTTGATGTGCAAGTGAGACACCTAATAGAAAACGATTCAATGCCAAAATGTGTTTTTTGGAAAGCGAATATTCAGTCTATTATTCTAGGGTATTTTTTCTGTTTCTTTTATTTCGCTGGTTTAGTTTAGCCAGTGCCAATGTATATTATATATATCTTGGCTTGGTAGTAGTACCTTCAGAGTTCGACTGAGGCAGTTTCTTATTACTGGCTTTCGTGTTCTTCCCTAGTCAATTCGTCTATTTAGCGTAACTCGTGATCACAAACCTGTGAACAAGGGGGTACTTAGTAATTGAATAGCTGGGGATCTTTTGTTGGATAATAGTTTTAATACACATGTTATTTACCTATGTTTATTTACTGTAAACATTATTATTTTATATTAGCCAAATCTTTTGTTTTAAAGATTATGCATTTAAATAATTATTATAATTATGACTATATGAATAATCAAGTAATCAAAACACAATCAGAATCAACACATTAACGAACAAGAACGTTTCCCGATGCAAAACTTTGCTGTAGAATACATAGTTTAAGTTGCGGTTATACTTACATAATTTCACTCCGCGCATAACACTTTGTCGTAAATATTTGCCTGACATGCTGAGCTGGACTTGTATATTTGATTTGAAGTTTGTCAATTTCACTCCATTTTTTTAAGTAGATATGTTATTATTTTTTGTATGTTGGCATCTTGTTTTTTATATATATATATTCATATAACTAATTTGTTATCATTTAATTGTGCTGTTGTGTGTCTTTTGTGTGCACATTGCTTCATTTTTAATATTTTTTACCTATTGTGGTATAGTAATTTTATTCTAGGTGCATCGTCTT
The DNA here is from genome assembly GCA_916610215.1 of Omphaloscelis lunosa. Lineage (NCBI taxonomy): Eukaryota > Metazoa > Arthropoda > Insecta > Lepidoptera > Noctuidae > Omphaloscelis > Omphaloscelis lunosa. The sequence continues at coordinate 10,450,994 of OU744273.1, read as the reverse complement.
CACATATAATTATTTAACTAAAGTACGTACTTATACAAACTATTGTAAAATATTTTAAAAGAGAAACGGTGGAGTTTCTTGCTCTTTCTTCTCCATACGAAAACTACCTTTTGGAAGGGGCGAGTAGAATCAATTATATTATTTTGTAAATTTTGACGATCAAAAGTGACATCGACCATCTGTCCATCTGACCATCTTATTAGCATCCTATTTACCAATGTTTTATTTATTACCAAAGTACAAACTAGACACAGGATATAACATTATTCCAAAAACATACGTTCAAAGCAATTTAAATCCACATAACTTATCAATCTTTCTCTTTTTAATACATCCCCGTCAGCTATTCGTTCAGTAATGTCATTCAACTGAGCGACTGTTCGTGGCATGCAATTTACTTCAACTCTTTCTGCTGTTATTATAATTATTCTCTTCCTTTTCTGTACTTAGTCAGGTAAAAGATACAGAAAGTTGGTAGGTACTTAGGTGTTTGAGGATTTGCTCAACATGATAATCCTATTTTGTTCTTAGTATATGGGTAATAATAATAGTTCTTAATTATAAAATATAGATGAGAATATTTTATAGGGAAAGTTATTTAGTATGACAGGTAAATTCACCCCCTTGACGGATATTGGTCACTAAATCGCCACCCTGTATCTATAAGATGAAGTACCTACAATAAAGTGTTAATTAAATAAATAATGAAACCCTTCATCAGGTAGCCGTTGGCTTGTTTTGTTGACCTATATGTTACTCACTAAAATAAAACCATTAATTTAACATCTGTCTAGTCTACTGCCTATTACAAAAAAAACCGTAAAAGTTTACGAAAATGACGCGCATTTTTTCACAAAATAAACATCAAAGCTAAGACAACATCGTAATCTTTTTATAGTATCCTTTTATAATTAAAAAAAACAAGCCAACATCAAAACCATTTTCACGAAAAGAAAATAAAAGGATTGAAAAATATAACCCGCGAGGAATTCTCAGCTTTACAAATGTCTGGCTCCTTGAGACAATACAACACCCATTCCCGCGAAACAGCAATATGGAAACGGTCTAAGTTAGAACGAGACGGCAATATTACTACAACGACGTCTTAAAACCCGCTTCTATTGGCCGATTTGTATCGAATAAAAGTGTGAAAGCTCCGCTATTGGCGGGTTATTTTATTTTTTTACTCACGTTCAGATACTCGTACCGGGGCCTTTTTTACGATATCTGAATTTTATGAGGTACTTGCGAACAGAGATTGCGGTGTGTATCCGAATATCCGAATGGTTTAGTTGAATTTAGAAGGTTCACTGGCTATTTACAAATAAACGTTTGATTTATTTACAAAATGCGGTATGGGAGGTTCTGTAAGTTGGATTATTTTCGGCGTAGGCCGTTTATATTTGATCTTGTATATAGATTTGGTTTAGGGTTTGCCATTTCGTGGTTCAATAAAGTGAACTGAATTTCTGAAATTGGTGTAGTACAAACTCAATGGGATTGCAAAATACCTAGGTATTGGGATTTAACTTTGAATCACGGTCATGATCCCTCTGGGGTAAGGGTTTAATGTCATTCAGCAATTATTCGCCAAGAGTTGCCATATGAATATGATGGGAAGGGTTCATGTAAATACAATTTGAGTTTGGAAATCATTAAGATACATTTTTCCTTTATTTTTTCGTAAACGAATTTTTCCGGGCAATCAATCCTCACAGCACAAGGAACCTGGAATCCGAACTCAGTAAAATTGAGGACCAATTTTAGTTTTTTCATTGTATCGTCCGTCATTTAAGACGCCAGTGACCTTCAGCCAATATATGCCAGTGACCTTGAGTGGTTAGCTTGCGTGTTCTGTACTGAGCTCACGCAACGCGTCGTACGTCCAGCCATTAATAAGATTCGCCCATCAAGGAGCGCTGTCCCAAATTAGACGCATTATTAATGTATTTTACATAAAGCAAAAGATAGTTTAATAAAAACGACTAAAAGATGAATAATCAAATTACCTTTAAAATAGTGAAGGTTTCAGAAAAATACGCTTGATAGATTTTGCGTGATTCCCAGTTTTTTATCCGTATTAGACATAACTTTACAAATTAATTTCACTATGTAATAATAAACATAATCTAAAATATTCCTTTTTTAAGTTTTTAAGAAAATGCTCTAATTTAACATATATTTTTTCCAAAACATTTACACATTGGACGTAATCTTCAGTATAAAATCATTAAAAGTCGGTTATCGTCACCTTAAAACGGGCGCCGTCAGTTGAAACTGTTCATCACTTATCTGCCAGGGCTTGTTATTAATTTTATATTTTGAATTGTTATTTTTTTCTTTTTACATTGTTGTCACGTATAGAAGCAACAAGTCCAATGTACCCAGGATTGTGTAATATATCTATATTTAAAACAGTGTCCTTGGAGTTTCTTGCCCGTTCTTCTCCATAGATATCTTAGGTTTTGGTATGGACAACTAGCTTCAACTTTTTGACTAAATGACCGACTCTTTGGCAATTCAAAAGTGCCTGTCTAATCAATCTGCCTAGCCTTTTCCCAACTATGTTGGGGTCGGTTTCCAGTCTAACCGAATGCAGCTGAATACCAGTATTTTACATAGAGCGACTGCTTATCTGACCTCCACAACCCAGTAACTGGATAATACAATACCCGTTGGTAAGACTGGCTGTCAGACTTTCGGGCTTCTGACGACGCGTTACGGTGTATTCCCGTTCGTCCCATTGACTTCGTCCCCGTAGTGGGACGATCGGGAATTTACAAAAATAATATTAAATTTGTTCCCGAGCCACAGTGGAACGAATGTATGGGAGCGGTTGGACGTAGACATGTCCGAAAAAAAAGAGTAAAATTATGCCAAACTAATGATGCCATCTTATTCGATTACTTAATGCCTTCATAACTTGTGGTGATGAATTTCTTCATAACTCCCATATTTCGGGAGTAATTTGAGAAAATGTGAAATTTTACTATGAAAATGAGTGTATCGAGCTCTCTCCCTCCTGATTCCGGGCTTGTTTCAAGTAGCGGTCTCTAATATCATAATGCTAAGACTAAGAGCTATATTTAATACTAAGACACATAGTGCGCCAAATGTGCACTTTCTGGGATAAAGAGTGATGTTTATTTTATAACACAATTTTTTAATTTTTTGTTTATTTTGTTGATTAAAACCGTTTTTCTAAAGGTTTACCTTATTACAATAACATTTCTGATCAGCCAATTAGAGAAGATATAAGCTAATTAGGATATATAATTAGGGACTTAAGGTTTACATATAAAACTGATGCACTAATGATTACTGATAAGAACATTGCTATTATTTAATTACTAAATGGCTCTTAATACACTAATTTAGCATGCATCATTTACTAATTATCACAATAACTAATTACCTTGCAATATTTAACAAAGGATACCTGGGATACCTGGATTTTATATAAATAGGTCACTATTAGTAACTTTAAAATCAGTGTTGATTTACACCTCGTTGTATCCAAGCTAATCTCGCAATGTATTTTCCAAATTTTAATACAAATCTTGATATTCACGTTGCTTTATGCGCACGCGCACATAAAGATTTACGCGACTTTAACTATTTGTTCAGTGTTTTAAAAGATAACAGTTGTGTTCAGTTATGTGAAAGTGCTGAAACAAGTTTAAAAGACTGGTGTCGTCGATTTTGCTACCGCATTTATGCAAAATGGACACAGTCTGGAAGAAGCACAGATAAGTTTCGGAAGAAACATGAGATTTGGCTACAGGCTGCAATTCAATGGCCGGAATTACAGAATGAAAATATGGAACCTTCTACAGAAAATATAAGTGACGTCATCGAGCCCATAATTTCTCCTGCTAAATCTGATGCTTCAACTTGTACACATCCTAGTCCTCGTAAATCTTTTGAGGACCTTAGTAACCGGCAAAAAAGAAGACGCACCACTGAAGATAGTCTTTCATGCAGCAGTAGCAGCGCTGAAATTATGTTTTCGGCCGAAAGGGCGCTTCAAAAGGCAGGACAAAGCGATACAGCTTATGTTATGAAATACTTGACGGAGAATCCAGAAGAGGCCTCAAAAATCAAAGCCTTCATTGAAGGTAAATCAATTCAGGTACGGGAAATATCCCCTTTGAAGGCATTGGCTCTTTATGTATCGATGAACTTATCGAAATGGCGCTATAACACTCTTCGGGATTTCAACACTCAAGAAGGAGCTCTTCAATACCCGAGTTACTACATGTTGGTTAAAGAAAAAATTAAGTGCTATCCGGCCAAAGAAGATCTCACAGTTACAGAGAGCTCTGCAAAAATCAAATTACAAGCCTTGATGGATTTAACCTCAAGAAGACTTATTAGGTCGTTAGAAACCCCTGTTGATCCCAATCAACAGCTCGTATTGACCAGCAAATGGGGTTTTGACGGATCATCTAGCCAAAGCATTTATCATCAAAGGACGAGTGAAGATGAGCAAATCGATCTTGCTAGTAATTTTATGATTAGTCTTGTACCACTGCGGCTCGTCTCAAAAGGTGTAACAATTTGGGAAAACGAGCGACCATCTTCCACTTCATTTTGCCGGCCAATATTGTTTAAGTTTATAAAGGAAACCAAAGAAAATGTGCAGAGAGAGATGGCTGAAATCGAAGCAGAGATTGAAGCCTTAACTCCATCCACCATCACTGATGGAATTAGTGTCAAACACCAACTGCTGTTGACAATGATTGATGGTAAAATTCATTCCATTATATCCAATACAGCAGCTTCAGTGTGTGACATATGCAAGGCTTGTCCTAAAGAAATGAATAATTTAGAGTTAATCAAAGATAAACACGCAAACGAGGACATGTATAAATATAGCTTAAGCACCCTTCACGCTTGGATTCGCTCAATGGAATGCTTATTACACATTTCCTACAAATTAGACATAAAATCATGGCAAGTAAGGGGTGATATAGCAAAAAGGCAAGTTGATGACAGGAAGAAAAGAGTTCAAGAGGCTGTAAGAAGAGAAACGGGCTTACTTCTCGATGTTGTGAAACAAGGCAGTGGATCCACCAACAATGGCAACTCGGCAAGGAGATTTTTTGAAAACTACACTAAATCTGCTGAACTGACCGGAATAGATGCTATGCTTTTAAGAAAAATCTGTGTGATCTTGCAGTGTATTTCATCAGGAGAGAAGATCAACGTAACTAAATTCCGAGAGTTCTGCTTTGATACTGCTAAGCTTTACGTGGAGTTATACCCATGGTATTATATGCCTTCTTCACTTCATAAAATTTTAATGCATGGGCCAGACATAGTTCAGAACATGTCAATTGTGCCCATTGGTTTTCTATCCGAAGAGGCATCTGAGGCTAGAAATAAAGATTTTAGAAAATATAGAGAGGGGCATTCTCGAAAGCATAGCAGTATCTCATGCAATGAAGATATTATGCACAATCTTTTACTGTCTTCTGATCCACTTGTTACAAGTATCCGTCCAAAAGGAAATAAGTTTGTAAAAAAATCTTCTTTTAAGGAATTTTATGAGCTTACGGATTCTGAGAAAAGTGATATCGAATTTGTTAACATAAATGATTTAGCGGACATCGATTCTGAATTTGAATTAATTGATGATGATGATGATGACGAAGATAATTAAATGATGTTATTGTTTTAAAATGTGTAACTTAGTAAATTAGAGCTTACGTCTTAATTATTTATTGTACTTTTAATGAAACTAGGTAATTTATTATCAACTTACTTAAAAGTCATACTCTCATCAGTTCTTGTGAATATTTTTGTTAATATATATTTCTGTATATATATAATATATTTATAGACCTCTTAATAAGTCTGTCTGCGGTTTAAAGTAAATACAAATGGGGAAAAAACGTTTTTTTTTTTTAATTTTCATTTCCTTTTATCCCAGAAAGTGCACATTTGGCGCACTATGTGTCTTAGTATTAAATATAGCTCTTAGTAATAGCATTACGATATTAGAGACCGCTACTTGAAACAAGCCCGGAATCAGGAGGGAGAGAGCTCAATACACTCATTTTCATAGTAAAATTTCACATTTTCTCAAATTACTCCCGAAATATGGGAGTTATGAAGAAATTCATCACCACAATTTATGAAGGCATTAAGTAATCGAATAAGATGGCATCATTAGTTTGTCATAATTTTACTCTTATTTTTCGGACATGTCTACGTCCAACCGCTTCCATACATTCGTTCCACTGTGCGAGCGTCCCATTCATGATTTTAGGGGGACGAACGGGAATAATTTATTAATTATCTTTTAGGCCTCTTGGTCCCACCAATTAATTTCAGACTGGTTGTTTTCATGGTAAAAAAAAAACAAATTTTAAAATAAAAATCAGTCATTTATTAAGGAATAAAAATCACAGTTAATATCACAGAATCAACTTTACGTACCTAGGTATCAAAATACACATACACTGAAGTGATTTTTATTCCTTAATAAATGACTGATTTTTATTTTAAAATTTGTTTTTTTTCGTCTCGACCGTTCGTCCCCCTAAAATCATGAATGGGACGATCGGGAACAAATTTAATATTATTTTTGTAAATTCCCGATCGTCCCACTACGGGGACGAAGTCAGTGGGACGAACGGGAATACACCCGCGTTACGACTGTCAAAGATCCACGAATGACAGCCGGCACCAAGGCTTAACGTGCTTTCCGAGGCACGGAAGAGTCTCAGTATGTTAAGATGGTCACCCATCCACAGACCAACCCCGGCAAGCGTAGCTTAACCTGATAGATCGAACCGTGCGGCTGTTATTACTTAGCCACGAGCTCCTCAATTTAAAAAGTGCCTGTAATTTTTTAAAATTGAAATAAATGCTTCGAATTTGAGTTTCAAATTGGAACGAGCGAAATAGGAATAGTTAATGTCGTGGTAAAATTAACATTCAGCAAGGTGGCAGTGAGGCTGACTGTCCAGAGGGCTTCAGATTCAAATCAAATCAAATCAAATCAAAATATTTTTATTTCACATAGACCTACATGGGCACTTATGAAACGTCAGAAGCTAGGTGCACGGTTCCAATTGGTCGTTTCCTATGGAGAAGAGCCGGCAAGAAACTCCACGGTTACTCTTTTAAAAATAATTGGCTTTTACAATTTTTTCAAATAACAGTATGACTAGGTATGAGAGGACAGTGTAGGTATTTCAATAAGTACCAGGCACTTAAGAAAACAGAAAATGGTCAACAAATCTACAGTCCACTAAGCCTACAGTGTTCTCACATTCACAAAATAGAAAAGAATCTATACAAAAGATATATGAATTAATAAAAATAAGAACCTATTTTAATTAAACGCAATCACATTATTGCTATTACAACTGTAATAAATCTGAATAATTATCATGTGCAAAAAAGCCACTAATAAAGAGAGAAATTAACTCGTAGGTATATAATGTCAAATAATTGAATGAATATGTCAAGGACGAATGTAAAAAAAATAAAAATATAAAAAAATAAAAATAAGATAAAAATAAATATGGTAATTTGGGAGCAGTTAATAGACTCTTACATAATTATGACGTTAATGAGATACCAGGGAAGCCACATGTGCAGAAGGAATTATTGCCAAATTTCCTTGTCTTCAACATAGTCTTTAATTTTGTAATATGCCTTCTTGATAAGATTTACACCTATTGCTACTCATGAAGTTCTAAGCTTGCTATGCTTAAAATCTGCCTTATCTGTCTAGCTTATTCCCAATTATCCCAAAAACACCCACCTACACACATCCACTCATTTACACTCCACTCACCGGAGGCCATCATTACTCATATGATTTGATCAAATGATTTGATTTGATTTGATTTGATTTCAACTTATTATTTTAAGATTTTCCCCTACATGCATGAATGAAAGGCGACTAGCAAAATGTATTTACAAGGCTGATGTGAAGGGAAAGGCCGGTCGGGGGCGCCCTAGAAGGACATATACTGACCTTATTGGTGATGTTCTTCAGAAAGGCCAGGTGCGTAGTACTCGCAACCGGCGTGCGTATGATCAGATGTATGAACGTAAACGAGGCAAAAGGAGTATGTAAGGATCGTAGCAGGTGGCGTTCTGTAGTTTCTGCCTTCCCCCATGGGAAGAAGGCGTGAGTTTATGTATGTATGTATTTCCCCTAAATGTTGACACTTCTTTTTATTTTCCTCTTACTCTAAAATCAAAAATGTTGTTTATACAGGTCAATAAAGTTATTTGCTAAGTATCGCCTACAACAGGGGAGAGCGCTGATGTCTGAAATACAGATATTTTATATCTAGTTCAGACTCTGTTCAAAATCTGTTCATAGAAACAAGGGTCATATATATCACCATAATAATTAAATTGTTAAAAAATTATGATGTGGATATATTTAGTAATAAGAGTACTGTGGTTGTCGTGTAGTTGTGTGTAGTTTCCGCAAGGTCACGCCTGAATCAATTAACTAAATTAAATTGTTGTATATTTTTGAACAAATAAATTATACTTAATTATCTTGGGGTCGGCTTCCAGTCTAACCGGATGCATACCTTGATACCAGTATTTTACATTGAGTGACTGCCTATCTAATCTCCACAACCCAGTTACTGGGTGACACAAAACCTTTTGGCAAGACTAGTTGTCAGACTTTCGGGCTTCTGACGACCCGACACGACTGCCAACCGCCTGCCGACTACATAGCTAAGTCAATTATAAACTCAAACTCAAATCATTTATTTCAAATAAACCAATTACAGGCACTTTTGAATTGTCAAGGGGTCGGTCAGTCAGAAAAATGAAGCTAGTTGACCATTACAAAGCGTAGGATCCTATGGAGAAGAACGGGTAAGAAACTCCACGGACTTTTTAAAATCAAAATATGGTTACGTTGGGTTTATGATTTTTTTCTTTGAACACTAAGCGAAAAATAAAAATTGGTCATAATTTTAAACCCTGATAATGTCCATATGCCCTCGCCCCTACTCGATTTGATCCATACTTCCAGGGACACATGTATATAAGTCATCATTATAAGTATTTTAAATACATTAAAAACCTTGGACCAACGACCGCCGGCGAATAGTTCTATTCAGTTTAAAATGCACTTAACCATTGGATCAATATCCGTCGGCAAAACTTACATAAGCTCCGTTCGCCGTTTATTTGCCAGACATGTAAACAAACACGAGTTTTAGGAAAAAACAACTGTAATGTCTACACATAAGGTTCAGTTTGCGCTACAACTTCATATTTTTTTACTTTTTGAACAGTTACTAGTCATTCTAAAATTAATTTTATTTACACTTTTGCAAAGTTGATGTTTGTTTAAGTGGAAATAACATAAATTGGAGACAAGGTTTTAAATAGACCTTACATACATAAACTCACGCCTTCTTTCCATGAGGGTAGGCAGATACAACAGAACGCCACCTGCTACGATCCTTACATACTCCTTTTGCTTCGTAAACTAACTTCTAAGCTAAAATACTCAGAAATGCCAACACTTGCGAAATGTCTTCATAATCTAACAAAAATCCCGACGGTTGGTCATCGTTAAATAAATTTCAACGACGTTTCCCCCTCTCCACAGACTGTTAGTAAGTAGACCCGACAGGGCCTGAATATTTAATAAGATTTTCGACTACTGAAGTGCCTCGTAAAAATTATCGAAATTGACTTAAAAAAAATAATATACGCTGTTGGATTTTGTTGTAAAGTTGACGTTGAGTTGTTTGTTGCATATTCAAAAAGGTTTATATTCATATGGGTTCACTATCTCAAAAAGTTTCTTCGTGTCATTATTTTTATTTCATTTGATCGATTGTTAGACATCAGTAAATCTATAAAGCATGTTGTAGAATTGACGTTGAGTTGTTTGCATACTAAAAGTTGCTCTGCATTTGTAGATGCTATGCTGGTTTCCATAGGCCACTGCAAGACGTTTCCTCGTGTCGTTCCCTTCGTTTCATTTCATATTTTATATATTTACTATTTGATCAATTGAAATACGTTGTCGTTGCGCAATGCACCTAAATAAACACGTAATAATAGGAATACTTACCGAATTATTTCGTCTTTATTAGGATTTATCCGCCACGCTACTTCACTGAGGCTCCTCCCTAAGCGTTAAATTAACTCAATACATAGAGCACACTGAAAAATTTGTGCTCCTGGCCGCTCATAAATTTTTGAATTTAGAATATTATATTTTTTAAACATCAGAAACTCATTAATTGATTAAAATAATTTTTGGCGGGAAGTCGATTATTTTCGTCAATTATTTTTTATCATTTGCAAGTTGAAGTTCGTAGGTTACGTACTCAACCCTCATTCATGGTGATTAAATTATGTAAGTTTTTAGTAAGTAGGTAAGAAAGTAATTTAGATACACTGAATCAAGCTGGTGCAGCCAACAAGAATCCCAATCACTCTTTTAGGTACTATCTAAGATACAAATCAATAATCCACTATTTCCAAATAACAAAACAATCGTAACACAATATCCGTCCGCTTCTAACCGTTCCGAACGCGGATATCCGCCCGGCCAACAATTATTTAATGTCAGACGCAAGCAGCGCCCAAGATTGCGGATACGATACTCCCGTGGGCGAATACCTTTACTTATGTCGAGTTTGTGGTGAGTACTTAGTTTTATGTGGTCGTGAGAGGGGCTTAAATTATTGAGATTTTTATGTGAGACGTTGTAATTTAAAAATTGATTTCAATTATTTCACGGTTAAAATGGCCACCATAAATTTGTCGTAGATAACATAACATTACGCCTGTTTTCCCCGAAGGATTAGGCAGAGGTGCATCTATAGTACACCCACATTTTGACAGTTATGTTTGCTCCTAAAATCTCAAACGACAGACTTTCTTGAAATCTTTCAGTGCGAACTATCGCGGTCATGCATATCGTACCACTTTGAAAACAAAATCCCGTGCACTCGACCCTTTTTTCGTAGGTAAGCGTTAGTATGGCGGCCGAGCGCTCCGAGCAAAAATAGTCCTTACGGTGTTCAGTAGTGCATGTCCGCGATAATACCTAAAGTTGAACTGATAATTCCCAGTATATGAAACTGTTCACTACACAATAAATACATCTGTTTCATACATTTTCATCGGGTACCTATAAAATATTGCGTTTTTGTTTGAAACAGCTGATATTTTTTTCGATATTTCAGTTGGTCTCATAGTAAAAGTTGCTTATAGAGTACTTTCACGCTCTGAAAGGGTAACAGTGAAATAAAAATCTTCGTGTATATCCGTCCTATCCCAAACCCCGTTAAAATTAATAATATTTTAGTTTCCCTAGCTTTATTTCTTCGAACTATTAATAATCTATGCTCAAACCGTGCGAAGACAAAAAAGATTGAAACTATCTTAAGAAGGGTACTGACCGGTGTTACGGGCCGTAATGTATTATACCATTCGCAGCAAGTATGTTACGTTACGCCGTGTCCTAAAATCTTTCGAGGTCTTTGCTCGCCCGGGCTCCACGAACACACGAGCAACGAGCAGCTCGCTGCTCGTGTGTTCGTGCTCGTTTCCACGTTCTGACTACACGAATACTCGCTTTTGTAACATGTTACATTACACTCCGTAACACCGGTCAGTACCCACCTAGCGTGCGCGCCACGCAAGAAGGCCCGCGAACAATTGTGGAACAACATTTTTTTTTTAATGCAATGTGATGCAATGGCATATGCACTAGCGCCGCGTCAAGGGAGCTTCAGTGGTGGCGCGGACTATTATCGCAGACAAATAGACTGTGTAGTTTTATAACGTGCAAGTGACATTCAACCTTAGGATGACGGGTCACTAATGAGGTTGTCTATAACTGACAGTGACAGCATCAAATTTGACAAAGACTACTTACTAAGCTGTGCCAGACACCACAGAATCCACTTCAAGTAACCCCTATTTTTTTGTATAAATAAAAATTATCAAGATGCATTACTTGAGAACGGCTGGACTGATTTGGGTATTTTTTTTTTAATATTCGTAATAGTCTGAATTAGACTTTTATGGAAAGAAAAATGGGAAAAATGTCGAGTTTTTAACAAGATAATTATGGTTGACGATAACGCGGGCGCAATGGTAGAAGTCAATGACCTTTTCCTCGGCTATTGGCATGTAATCCTGGTAGTACGTACCCGTGGAATATTTTCCGGCATGCACGTGGGCGAAGCCGCGGGCAAAAGCTAGTATTCATATAAAAAGCAATTTTGAACGTCAACATTTACAAAAAAATAGAATTGATTCTAGTTGCCCCTTCCAAAAGGTAATTTTCGTATAGAGAAGAATGGGCAAGAAACTCCACTGTTACTCTTTTAAAATATATTGTAAACATTCATTATTTAATTATATGTGAACCTAATAATTCAACAAATCCCTACTCGAATCGACTAAATCCCGTCATAATAATATCTTCTCCCGCCATCTAATCTGCGCCATTGTTAGAATTAATTAATTGTCTATGGTACAACAATAGATTATAATTTTACTGCTTTTGATGTTCTTGTAGGTTTATCATCATATTAAATTATAATTATTATATTGTTTTGTGTTAAAAACAATATGGTTTTCAGTTAATTGAGTTTGATGTGGGTGTATGTTAGGTAATGTTTTATAATAGATAAGTAAAGGGGTGGCAAAGGTATGTCTGACGTATGCCAATTTATGTATACTTAGGTGATACCAATTATTAGCTTAAGGCGACGATAACCGACTTTTTATGATTTTATATTGAAGATCACGTCTAAAGGAGTAGTATTAATTGGATTTTATTTTTTTAAATAGAGCATTTTCTTAATAACTTAATATTGGAATATTTTAGAGTATGTTTAAATTATATAGTGAAATTAATTTGTAAAGTTATGTCTAACGCGGATAAAAAACTGAAAATCACGCAAAATCTATCAAGCGTATTTTGCGGAAACCTTCATCATTTTAAGCAAATTTATTTATTGATCTTTTAGTATACGTGTTTTATTAAAATACTTTTTGTTTTATGTATAATAAATTAATAAAGTGTCTAATTCGGGACAGCGCTCCTTGATGGGCGAGTCCTATTACTGGCTGGACGTAAGTACGACGCGTTGCGTGAGCTCAGTACAGAACACGCAAGCTAACCACTCAAGGTCACTGGCATATATCTGCGTTTTAATAAGTAGGTAAGTATTATAGCGGTGGCGATTTCTATCACCGTCGGTCTTTTCACAAACATAAAACATTGTCCTTGTTCACCAACTCTAGATAATTTTCAGATAATTGACTTATAGGACCAGTTTTCTTCAACTACTGTCTTAAATAGGGGTAGAGTGCTCGTCCCAATCCAGCCAAAAATTGTAAAACAACTCTTTAGTCCATTTTTAGCTGCCCACCATCATCTGCCTACCCTTTTCCTAACTACGTTGGGATTGGATTCCAGTCCACTTGAATGCAGCTGAATACCAGTATTTTACATAATGCGACTGCCTATCTGACCTCCACAACCCAGTGACTGGGTAATACGACTTTCCGGCTTCTAACTACCCGTAACGTCTGTCAAAGATCTACGAATGACAGCTGGGACCAATCGCTTAACGTGCTTTCCGATGGATGGTATGATAATGGATGGTCACCCATCCACGGAAACGACCGCGGCAAGCGTAGCGTAACTTTCAATCTACCCGTGCGGCTGTTATCATTGAGCCACAAGCCCCAGAACTATCAGTATACTTCATAAATACGCCAAACAATGGCTATTCAACCATATTGATAATATCAAACCCTATTATAGATAGGTACGTATACCCAATGAATCTGATTTTCATTCTCGGACCGCGCCATATCTGAAATATTCATATTTCGAATGAATATTCAAACTGCTCTGTGTTTACATTCACGGCGTTCCAATTTCGAATATTTGCATTTATTTATTTATGGATACGGGACCTTTTTGTTCGGACTTTTTTCTGCGTTCCGTTTGCAAAAACATTATTTTTACGGCGCCTAGTCTATTTGTCCTTCTCTAACTTGTTACAAAAATCTTTTATCTCCTTTCCACTGGTCGAATGTTTGTTTTTGAATTTGAATTCTATTCTAACATAGTTTCATTCTATCCTTTTCTTTTTATAAAAGTGTACATCGGTTCCTCTCTTTTTATTATTTTACTATTCGACGATTTGATTGACACATGTCATGTCTGTTTAATTTGTACTATTTAAATTAAACTTTATTCAAATGATTGTAAACATTTTTGCTAACCCTTTGTAAATATGACTTTTAGGCAAATAGTGTGGTTGTAATAAATACAATGGTTTAATACAAATATTTAAATTAAATTTCAGCTGTGCATACCATAAATTACCTACTGATTTTTGATTTTTGCACGATCAATAGGATTGACGAACTCTTGAATGCATCGTAATTCCGCGGCATTATTAAATATCATTAATTGCTATGACTTTCAATGAAGCAATTTCATTCAGTTCATGATTATTGAACCGTTTCTTTCTGTTTAATTTTTTTGATAATGTTAAGTCATTGCAATTGAATGACAACCATTCTTATTCTGTTTTCATATACTTTCTTTATGGATTACAGTGTTTGTTTTTTTGCTTTCGTGAAAATCTTGAATTAAAACCTTCTATTTTACTAAAAGCCTTTGAGAGCTCCCACTTACATGTTGATTAATATTCGCCTATGATGCTATAGGAGTTTATTATAGAGAATTGGAAATATTGGAGAATTTAAAACATTGTTCTAGATTTTACTCTAGTGTACCATGTTCGACACGGCATTATTAATGAGTTCGTTTCGGCATAAGCTAGGAAATGCCAGCGCCATCTACTTTTGAAATATTGACCCAAAAATTGACGTGTAAAAGTGTCATAAAACTTAAACAAATAAACATTATTTCATTTAATAACAAAACTCTATAAAAATGGGAGAAGCAAGAAAGAAAGTGATTCCATTTAATCATAACATCTAATAAACTATAATTCCTACTCCCCGCTTCGTTTATGTCAGTTTCACGCGTTACATCTCTATTCAGTATAAATTGTAATAAAAGTGAATATGTCAAAAAGTAATTAATACTTAGCCGGCGAACCCCTGTCTCTTGTAGTGTTGTGTTGAGTATCGATTTAATTTTATCGATATTATTATTTGACATTCGCTATTGGGCTTTTTTACTTATCAAGCGCTGTTTAATGAGACACAATTAACTATCTTTTGCAACACAAAACTTATGATACGTAGATAGGCCGTGCTTGAACACTGATAGAGCTCAGAATTCAGTGAATAGAAACTATTTTATTTTGGCAAGTTGGTACGCCAGAAGGTACCTTTGCAAATTTTCGAATACCAGAAATTGTGGCGATTTCCATCACATAGAAATTGTAAGTGATTGTGTGACTCAAGGACTAAGTTTCGAAAACTCTGCGCCATTCAAAGATTGTATCATCTCGGCTGCCAGTCTAACCGGATGTATCTGAATACCAAAATTTAACATGGAGCGACTGCCTATCTGACCTACACAACTCAGTTACTGGATACCAAAGATAAGGAAAGATTATATCTTCCTAATTATGATGGTTCTATCTGCAGTGTTCAGATGTTTTGTCAGATATTTGACAGTACAGTGAAAAAAAAAATAAAAGAACGCTCCTATCGATAATTACTCCTTGCTATCACACATCCCTACTTGCAAAAGGGCCGGCGTCATCTGCTAGCGGCATATTGTCGCCACCCTTCACGCCAGGGTCTGTGGAACCCGTCTGAGGAGGGGAGGGGGGAGGGTCAGTAGATTACAGAGATCTTTTACTTCTCAGCTTCCTGGTGCCGTGGGTTTGAGAGTTTTCGTTATCGTTGTGTTGAGATTAAAAGTAATATTAGGTATGGGTGTGCATAGTAGGATTTTTCTTGTCTACATACTTTTGGTACAAAGGGGCCACCAACAAAAAAAAAAAAAACAATAATTTCAATAACAAACAGAACTTTACTTTCAATGCTAACTAATATTATAAATGTGAAAGTGCACACTTTTAATGACAATCCGAGAGTTTTAAAGGATATCATTGCTAATACATTGGTGAATATAACTGTAGATAATTAGCGCTGTACGACCTGAATTGCACTTTATTGTGTCGTAGCTCGAGTCACTTTGTATTTAAATGATTTTGCGGAATGAACCATCTGTATTCATCTGTGGTGCTACGCCATTACCCCGCTGGTCTCTGTCCTTTGCTATTTTTCTAATCGCTTCTTCAACGCTGTGTAGTGTGGTTTGCGTGGTCTCCTCGCAGATGACACGCATCCAAGTTAATATATTGAATTACTTGTATCACCACACTGAAGCAAAAGGAACATGTTTTAATTCAAAACCGTTGGATCATTGTCGTTTTAAATTGATAGTGTATCGAGTAAAACTTCACTTAGACCGTAATATGACCATGAAAATCAACAATCATTATATCCAACAGCATCTGTTACATTATTCCCATTTTTCTATAAAAGATTGTCAAGATTTTTAACGATTCAATCTGACACAATGAAAATTGGCGCGCATAAAAAACATCACCATATTTAAAAGTTTGACAAATGATTCGATATTTGAATCGGGCGCGAACATCGATCAGTATGATTGGTTACGGGCAATCGGCGGGCGCCATTTGTCATTTCGTTAAAGAAAATTGTTTTTGAAAAAAATGTGATTCGATTTTTAAAAGTTTTATTTTTACGGTGATCTGGCAAATTGATTTTGGCGTTACATTTGGGAATAAATATGGAGTCATCTATCAAATGCTAATTATCTAAGGAAGACGATCGTTTTTACAGGGTATTGTGTACAATTTCTTATGAAAGAATCGGAACAATGCCATTGTCTTTCTGACAAAACAACTCTTTTTAGATTTCATAGGCAAACCTTGTGATTCGTGAGAAAATCTGAATAAATGTGATCAATGCTTGCTTTCTCTGTGTGCGAAAATGCCTTTGCGCTGCAGACACGTTTCCCAAATAATAATAATACAAGCTGATATTTCTTTTTAAGAAATGTTTCCTTTACAGATTTACAGCTTAATAACATCACGTAATACACTCCTAATTTAAAGTGAGTGCCTCCTCTGCCGGCACCGGCTTCCGAATTGGCTGCCGGTGCTGATTATGGAAAAAGGCAGAAAACAGGGTTGGCAATTTGGCATATTGAAGTAGACAGGCGGGATAGGCAGGCATAATTAAAAAACATTAAATAAAACATTATTTGGTTCCAGTATATTTCCATAATCAATGATTTCCATATTCCAGTCATCAAATACCAAGTATCAATATTAGTAGTAATATTTTTACTCGTAAAAATGGTTATTTAGGTTAGGTTAGAACTGTGACCCCCTACGCACGCGCCGAGCGAACGAAGCAAGCGGTGCCGCGGCAGCGGCCGGCGAGTGCCACAAAACGACTACAATATGTAGAAAAAAATACTTTAGTTAGGGTTAGTTAGTTGGAGTTCTGAATATTGCTGGAAGGGATTCCATAAACGCCGCGTCGCCGCGCCCGTGTCCATTATGGGAGCGGGCGGTGCCGGCCACAGAGTATGTAATGTGCCGGCAGCCGATGTTTTTAATCTCGGCTGCCGGTAGTAATGTCATGCCGGTTCCCAATGGCGTTATTTTTAGGAGCCGGCGCCAGCAGCGTAGGCACTCCCTAAAAAAACACTTTGATTGCGTACAGTTGGTTATTGAGTAGGACGTATTTTGAAAGAAAAGGTGACTGATATTATTGAATTGTCAAAACGAAAACCATTGTCATTACTAGTCAATCTGCCTAGCCTATTTACCTGTGGGTGCCTTAAGCTGCTACACTTGCCTCCAACCAGGAGCAAAATACTATACTTAATTAAAGCTAGGCGAACGCTCGCTAAGGGCACCCCCTGTGGGGTACGTACCTCGGCTTAGGGCGTCGCTGAGGGGAAGACAGCAAGAAGGGACAGGCTGGATCAAAATTGGTTTAAATCATGATTATTAGGCGGGGTAGTTTCAAGCTACGTGCTCAGCGGCAGCAACTTGCTGGCACCTCGTTATCGAGCAAAGGTCGGGGAGGAGTAACATTTACTCAGGGACACGGTCGCGATCGCAAGGGACCTCGGCGGCGAGGTCGGAATGACGGGACACGTCTGTGTTTGTGTATTGTGCTGGTGGCCCTATTCTTCTCCTGGAGGAGTGTAATGGGGTCATCAGGGTCGGAAAGAACATGCCTCGGACGGCGGATCTGACTAATTCTAGATGGGACATAGTTTGCTGCTTCGACAACCAAGGGTTTGCGATGTCTGGGAGCGGAGGAAGCCCCTCGATTGTCCGTTTGGTTATAGGCTATGTGACGTCACATTAAATGCAATATGGCGCCCTCTAGATGACACGAAAGTCGTGAACTAAAAAAAAGAAATAGGTATCAACTGAAAGGGCTTGACGAGCACATTACAAATATGTGCATATATCATATTGTCTAAGTAAATAAATATGTTTAAAAAGTTAAAAAAAGCAAATGTGAGACTGTGCTATGTACGGCGCGGCTGTAAAATGAATACCTATTATACAATAAAAATATGCTACTCTGCAAATACTTTATCACGAAATTATAACCCCAAAATAATTTTAAAAAAAAGTAAGTTTGCAAACTAAAACTCGACAACCGAAAAATCACGCTCTAAAAAGTATGAAATTAGAAAATATTTCAGACAGAAATCAAGACATGGATACAAAAATGGTCAAGGTAAAGCCATTATAATTTTGTAGGTGTACAGGCATGCGGCTTTACCTTGACCATTTTTGTACCCATGTCTTGATTTCTGTCTGAAATATTTTCTTATTTCATACTTTTTAGAGCGTTTTCAGTATTCGGGTTTTAGTTTTTGAACTTAATTTTTTCCCAACTATGTTGGGGTCGGCTTCCAGTCTAACCTGATGCAGCTGAATACCAGTATTTTACATGGAGTGACTGCCATCTGACCTCCACAATACCAATATCCTAATGTCATTACGAGTGCATTATTATATATCTTTTTAACATACTTTAAAAGCAGCTTACAACGCAAAATCAAAACAAAAACTGCGTTAATTTATTTAACTACACACAAAGTAAGAATGACATTACAATATTTTCAATAAAATGGTTGTAATATCCGTATCTCACGCCTACACGTCATCAATCGGATGATGAATGCGATTTTTTATTCTATTTTTGAAAAAATATGACATGTTCATTTCATTGTCAAACTATCGACCGTCTTTGTGGTAGCGGCGATAGAACTCGAACGCAATCGCAATGAATGAAATTGAATGATTTCGAATTAGTTCATAGACAAATGACATTCTCCAATTGCTTTGAAAAATTAACTTCAACGAATTATTGAATATGAAATGAAACGTGGCTTTTTGATATTTTCTATTTTCTTGATTCATTTCTTTTCTTTTGTAGTGAACACTTCTTTAGGCGCGTTGGGCGTTTTTGAGATGGGAAAAAATAATTGAACTCGCGACACCGTTACCGACACCTCATTTTTATATACGCGATTGTGCTCTTAATTTATATTATGTTACGGATCAATGTTTTATGCAAGTATTTTTACTTTAAAGGTTTTGGAAGTATTTTTTTTAAATTTTCACTTCTGTCGACATTTTTATCATTCGTTGGCTTGGCAATATTGTTGTAAACTTTTATTTTTACGATAGTATGGAAAAAATGTGTAAGAATAATAGCTTGATTTTTAAACAGTACAGTTTATTACCTTTTAGTGTAGGTATTCCCAATTTAAATGAAAACAGTGTATGATTTCAATATGGTAATTTTATATGAATATTTATTACCTAACTACGAAGTTATAAATTTGGTTTAACTTTATAGTGACGGCAATATTTTCATTTTATTGTAACAGCTCTGTACGCTACATAAAGGCCTTAAAATATTGCACAGAAAAAAAAAATGAAAATAGAATCACAACAAAAACCGCGCGCGCGGTCAACCGTCAACTTTTTTTTTCTAAACACAGCGCAGGCAAAGGAACACACCCGCACGGCCCCGCCTCCGACCATCAATAACAGGCGACGTCAAACACAATGCACCGTTACTCGCTATTTATTCCGTAAAACTGTTAGAATATTTGCTGGAAAAAAATAAAACGATTTTTACGATACAAATGAGAAATCGATTTGTGAAAAAAGTGACTACGGTAAAAAAAGTTATAATTTGCGCCCTTTTCGCTGTCAACGATGATAATTTTGACGATTATGACTATTTGTGTTTTTTTTTCGTTTTTGGCAATGGTATAAAACTTTGTGATGCCTTTTTAATACAATTGTGTAAATGAATGATTGTTATTAACATGGAATGAACATTTATGAGCAGGATTAACGCTCTATATCGTTTAGGGTGTGAGCAGAGTTTCAAGCTCTGTGGATTTGCCGTATGCTTATCGAAAAATTACTTTTATTAATGATATTGATACCCCCTGTTAATTTATTGAACTCTTACCACCTAGAGAGAACAAGAGACTCAATTATAGTCACAGTATAGTAAAGTAACAGTATTATGTCTCGGCAATGACCTTGAAATAATTACCTATGGCCGCTCTGTAGAAAAAACTTCCGCGTCCATGCATAACTGCCGAGCAAAAATCTAACCAACAATTTTCTTTCCACAGGTAAAAATCTGGTTCCAAAACCGCCGCATGAAATGGCGAAATTCAAAAGAGCGGGAACTCCTCGCATCAGGTGGGTCTCGCGAACAGACACTACCGAACAAGAACAACCCACATCCAGATCTCTCTGACGCTGAAGCAGACAAGCCTAAGCTATCACCATTATCGCCTAATACCGAAGAAACAAATGAAGATATGAAAAAAGTATATGCAACAACGTCAAGTGAATTTCGAGGTTATGAAGACAAGATGGCCGGCGGTCAGTTGTTTTCCCGCGAAATTCCGTTTCAAAATATGGAGGAAGATGATTTTGATAGCGATGCTAGCGCCAGTGATGAGGAGATTAATGTGACATGACGTGGTTTTTTGGTAATTAGGTTTAATTGTAAAATAAATTGGATAGTGTTTTGTATATTTTGGGTAAGATTTTTAGGTTAGGTATTCTGTAGTTCCGATATGAAATGATTCCTACAACATCTGTTTAACTCGAGATCCCCTAACTCGGTTACATTTTTTTTTTTTATTGATAGCTGTTTTCCGACTAACTTTAAGAGCGTTCATCCAAAAAGTTGGCAACGTCGCAAATAGCTGTCAAATATTTAGGTGTTTTGATTAATTTGGCAATATCACTGTATAGAAATATGAAATGTGGCTGACTAGTGACCTAAAATATTGATTATGCAAAGCAAATAATTAATTGACATCTATTTGCGACGCTGGCCACTTTCAGAATTAAAACTCTTAAGTTTATTTTTGTTACTTTGGGCATGTTTTATACACAAAAGTAACATATTGTGTTTTGGGTAAAAAACTGCACCTAATTAATACCTCTAGTATCAGTAATCGGTATCGATGATCGGTATCAGAATCGGATTAGTATCGGTACTATAACAAATGGATAAGAGTGATTTGTGTTGAGAATTTGGATGTCGTTAGACGTATGAGAATGAAAGAATTAATTAAACATACATATTGTCTGCTCATCAGTTTTTTTAAACAAAAAAAGTTTTTTTTTAAATTATTTAAAAAAAAATACTTTTTTTTTTTTGAGACTAAGAGTCAGGTGTTACTCGTCAAATTGTAGATACGTTATTTTCGTTCTTTCATTCTTAAATTTGAATTGCTCTTTTCAAGCATATAACACTAATTATAGACTTCTATTATTATTTTTATAGACTTCTAAATAGCTAAGTAAGTAAAGTAAATAATAATACTAATAAGTGATAGTGAGTCTAAAATAGGAAAACCACGTTATAATATAAAATTATGGAAAATAAGATCGTTTTTTTTTTATTAAGTGTCCTATTACATATTTTTTTTACGCAAATTCATGATTTTTGACGTTGTAATTTTCAGCAACAGTAAGATATTTTCATTATTTAATTATGAATAACTCTAATGCCAGTCTCTTTCTTGTAAGATGGAGTTACACATGCTTTTTCAAGTGATTTGTTGAATTGACGCGGAATACTTTAATTTTATTTATGGTAATTTTGTCTTATTATATTGAGAAACGAAAACTAATGAAACGTATTCATTGTAGATAGAAGTTTTATATCATAATAGTTTATTTGATAAAATTTTGTTTATTTGGAATATAATGGACGCTGAATCAAGACATTTTTTGCTTTTCTTTAAGATTTTTTTCCGTGAAAACTAAAGGAATTTAAAGAAATTCTAGAACTCCAATAAACAAGTAAAACATTTGACTTATCTTTTAGTAATTTTAACTTTCATTAGAATTTAATGGAACAATGTGAATTTGAGCGTCAAAGTTCCATCGCCGACGGATTTTCTTGTAAACTGAGTTCGTAAAATATTTATAGTAAATTACACAAAAAGAAAAATTAAAATGTGTAACTCCAACTTACAAGAAAGAGAATAGCACTATCGTTATTCATAATCAAATAATTAAAATATTTTACTGTTGCTGAAAATTACAACGTTAAAAATCATGAATTTCCGTAAAAGGTGTAATAAGACTTAAGTTAAAATTGACTGGTAATCCTGTACAGTAATTGCATAACGCGTCTGCGATCACAATCGCTTTGGCAAAGCAATCGATTTTGTTGAATTGTCGACTAAATAAAACTGATTGTCGTCACGAGTGTGTTACGTAATTGGAGTGTTAGTAATGAGTATTATTTTTTTAATACAGTTGAATATCGAGATTATTTAGTCAAATTTAAATCACAATCAAATAAATACTCAAATACAATAGCTAAAATTGTCATAATAGAATAAGCATCCATGTAAATAAAATACTACCTTAATAAATTTGTAAATGTCCCAAAATTAATATTTAGTGCAAAATCACAATCTACATAGTTTTATTTAATTTATAAATTCCGTCCCTCTTTACCATTTCTGTAGTATTTTCAACTAATGCTGATTCAGAATTATAAACTGTCATTTGATTCTCCTCCAGTATTTTTAAAATGTCTTCAAACCCGTTTATTTTGTGTAAAGCTTACGTTACATACAAAATTTCACGCCTTCACATTGGGGGTAGGCAGAAACTACAGAACGCTACCTGCTACGATTCCTACATACTCCTTTTGCTTCGTTTACGTTCATACATCAGTACCCTAATTGCGTAACTTATTTTTGTAAACGATTATAACTAATTTGTTTCATTTTGACAGTTCAACAACATTCATTGCGTTATTTACGTTGTTGAACGGATTATTATTTTTTCCAACTTCTGAAGCAATGGATTAGCAATCTGTTTGAAATCGAAACAAATTGTGATTGATCGTGTATTACGCAATTAGGGTACTGGTTGCGAGTATTACACAGCTGATCTTACTGAAGAACATCACCAATAAGGTCTTTACTACGTAAAACTTGTTTTAGTGTAATTTGTATTTAACATAAACGAAAAAGCATAAAATAACACAATATTTCTGTCTGAAATCTTATAGGATTTTTTCTTGCGTCGTGATTATCAGATCATTTTTTCCGTACCTAGCAGATATTTTTTTTTAAATACTGTAATTATCATCTACTCCATTTGAAATAAGATTAGACATTTCAACAAACTTTTTTTTACAGTACGTTCAACCGATTCTGACTTCTATACCGTAGGCATAAGGATGTCATTAAAAGCAAAAAGTGGGTACAATACCAACTGTTTACTGCAGCTGCCATTTGTCATGCTACCAACGCAATAGAAGTCAAAATCGGTTGAACGGACTGTAAAAACGTTTAGTTAAATTTTTAATCTTATTTCAAATCGAGTATAGTTTGCACCAAAAACGAATGTAAAGAAATGAAATGTATTTGTAATAATTATTAAATAAGTGATCTCATAGTATAAGTGTACGATCAAAACTCTAAATAAATCAATATGATAGTATCAAGCAACCTTTATGTGAAATATAAAATGATGAAAAAAATGATTTAGTTCGTTTTTTTTAATGTCTTGACAACGAATCCATGGATCCATGACAGTCGTATCGCGCAGTCAGAACCCCAATATACAGGGTGGCAGGGACATCAACGCGAAAACTGTTAATATGGATTCAGTACATGATTCTGAACCCCACTGCGTTGAAATTTTTCGTCACTTATTTAAAAAAAAAAACTGCTGTTCCATACATTTTGACCACGTAGGTATTGCACTTTACTACGACAGCATACGTCACGAAAAATTTCAACGCTCCTGGGGGTTCAGAATCATGTACTGAATCCACGGTAACAGTTTTCGCGTCGATGTCCCTGCCACCCAGTACAGTTTGATTACTCTTCTTCCGTTGGTAACGTAAAAGGCTACGTAAAGGGTACGTAAAACGTAACGTAACGTAACTAGGACCTAATAATAATAATAATGATTATTATTAATTAGCCCGTATTGTCTAACTGCAGTGCAAAGGCCTTCCTTTCCTTTTTCCACTCGATCCTAAGCCAATATGTATCAATCTCTCCTATAAGCATCATGTTCGTCCCGCCATCTACGCCTGGTTCTTCCACGATGCCGCTGGACAGAAACCCATGTTGCAGTGGTCTTAGCCCACAATGCATCCGACATGCGGCAAACGTATCAATTAATGCACATGTCAATTAATTTGCGTTTAATGCAAATTGGAAGAACTCCTTTTATACCAATAGCTCTTCCAGGCGTTTTCGGTGCGGCGAGCAACTAGGGCAAATATCATTTAAATTTGACTACACATTTCTAAAACATCTTGTATAGTCTGCAAAACAGTTAACAGAGGCTTCACTTAATTAGGTAAAATAAAACGGACTGCCTCGTTGGTCACTACTTCTGAAGATGAGGTCCCGGGTTCGATTCCCGGGTCGGGCAAACTGTTATTGGGTTTTCCATCTGGAATTTCTCAGTAGCAGCCCGAAGTCTAGATTTCTGACCGGTTGATAGAAATAGGCTCGCCCCCTATTACATGGGACTTAAACATAAGAGGGGAAATGTGGGTATAGTTTAGGTAACACCTCTACCTCACCCTTCGGGGAAATGCAGGCGTGATGTTATGTTATGTTATAATAAAAATACGTATGAAAACTGTAAAATATAAAAAAACATCCTAAAATGAACAGATATATCTAAGACATGAAAATCATTGGATCGAAGCCGACGGACTATACTCCGTGACATTTTAAAAAAGCAGCCCACTTCATGTATCCAATGACTACTAAACATTACAGCCCGTCCCATCCTTGATGTCCTCCCTCCGGTTGACGCCCTAAGCCAAGGTTCGTACCCCACGGGGGGTGCCCTTAGCGAGCGTTCACCTAGTTTTAATTAGCATAGTTGAATAACCCCCCCTAATAACTTCTCCCGCTCTGGGCGGAGCGGGAGGGCGTGTCAGACTCTTACTGACTAAAACCCACCCGTGTTCCTTCAGTTGCCCTGTTGCCGGGGGCCACGATCTCCCTTTCGGTTTTCTTCGCAGCCCCGGCAGGCATCGGCCCTAGTGGACCCCTTCAATTCTGCTGACATCTCTTTGAGGCGCGCGTGGAACACAACGCGCCGTCGACCCGGGCCTGGTCCTTATCGGACGGTGAGCCACCCATTGCTCACCTCCCGCAAGCCCGCGCCTACGGTGGCCGGAAATCGCCCCGCGATTCCCGACGCCCTGGGCGTCTCCTCCTGCGGGGGTTAGGGGCGTGAGGGCGCGAAATTTGCCTCTCCCTCACGCGTTCCGCCTCCTCCTTCGCGAGCATTACTGCTTCGCAGAAGGAGGTGACGGCCTCCCACTTCCTCTCGCTCCGTACCATGGCCTGAACCAGGGCCGGACGCGAGAGATCACCGCCGCCGATCGCCTCCACGAGGACACGGCGATGCTCCGCCCAAGCTGGGCAGACCTCCACCGTATGCTCCACCGTGTCCTAGTTGAATAACCCCTGGCTGGAGGTTTTAAGTGTAGTAGCTTAAGGCACCCACAGGAAAGCCCGGTTAAGTAGTCATGATCTCAGAGGTCAAATACGCCCTACCTAAAAAAAAAAACTACTAAACATTCATTTTTTTTTAAGATATGTTGTAACATTTTTTTAATTGCTCCTAGAAGTATTTTATGTCGGGTACATTGAGTGAGTGGTCCATTGTTACACGATTAAAATTTCACAGTGTATATCAATTTTCTTTTAATGAATTTTTAGTAGTCATTGGATACATGAAGTGGGCCGCTTTTCTAACACAACTAAAATGTCACGGTGTATACACGGTGTATCAAAATAATGGAAATATCTTTCATTCTTCGTAGGGAAATACACACAGAGCCAAGCTAAAATAGAGAGGTTAGAAAGGTTTTGCGGAGGAGTGTGTTTTTATTTCAAATAAAAACACACTCCTCCGCAAAACCGAAAATTACAAAACAAAGTTATATGAAAACCGAACAAAACAAGCAATCAATAGAGGTGTCCCCTCGCGGGGTGTGAACTAGAGGTGTGAAATATAAATAACCGTTCGAACGAACGGACTGCAGATGACATGAGTTCGCACCTTCATATTTATAATCTGTGCCGCCTACCCGCTGTGGCCTGTGTCCGGTTGTTTTTTTGTTTTTTTGTAAATATATTTTTTGTCTGTGGTTTTTCTAGGTGAATAGAGGGAAAATAAAATGGCGAGGGAAATGTGAAAATCAGTATACGATTGAAAAAATTGTATGGATATCATAACAGCAGTCAAGTTACAACTTTTATTTTTCTATGTAAATAAAATAGATACAGATAAGAGATAAAATAAAATCAATATATTTTATTTCACATTAACCTATTTAAGCACTTATGAAACGTCAGAAGCTAGGCGCACGGTTCCAATTGGTCGTTTCCTATGGAGAAGAGCCGGCAAGAAACTCCACGGTTAATCTTTTAAAATAATTGACTTTTACAATATTTCTAAATTACAGTTTATAGGTATGGAAAGCAAGTGTAGGCCTGTCAACAATTACCAGTTACTTAACAAAATAGAAAATGGTCAACAGTTCAACACACACGGGATGTCACAACAGATATATTGATTAGATTTTCTAAAACCCAGATGTAATTTATTTTATTCGAAATTCCACCAAATTGATACCCATTAGAAAAACCCCACAACCAAAAACCAAAGAATAAATAAACAAAAAAATTAACAAGCTCAAACAAACTCGATCGATGGCTAACAGACGCCACGTGCAAGTCACGCGCCAAAACTTATGTCAAATGCACATGACGCCATCTTGATTCTCCGCGGTCATTACATGCACTCCCGTTGCTAATTTGACAGAGAATTTATATTTGAATAAATAATACCCAGTCATAATCATGTGCCTAGCCTTCAAATCAAATTAATGATTACTGTGATTTTTATTAATATGTACAGTAAGGTCTTCTAAAATATCGACGTGCTCAATCTTTACACTATGTCACATTTTTTTTTCCATTTCGTTTTTAGCGTTTTCCAACTATGTTTGGGGTAGGCTGCCAGTCAGGATGAAGCCGAACACCAGTATAAATTAAGGGACCGTGCACGAAAAAATCCCTCTTTTGTCAATTACTTATCTAATTGTGAGTTAGCTTGAAATAATTGAAAGATTAAGTCTGTCTGACTATAAAAGTACAGCTTTCATGGTGCTAAACCATTCGTGTCAGTCACAGCACAATAGTTGCATCACTTTTGCGCTCTCGAAAATATGGTATATTTCGTTATTGATTTAGTTAAAGAAGATATTGTGTAAATATAAAATAAAATTTTGATTTTATCTCAAGGATAACTAAAGGACAGATTTTTTTATTTCTTGATATAGTTTGCTAAATAATTGGAAAAAATACATTATTGACTGAGTTTTTTTAATTTGGTTTTTTCAACATTATCTTTCTGCTATATTTTGAATGAAAGTCGAAAAAAGTGGTTTAATCACATGCAAGTAGACCATATTATAGTAATGTGGTTGATATTTTTTAATTTAAAAAATCGAAAGTAGTTTCTTGTAACAAAATCAAACGTCAGTCTCGCGTCATTTTTCGGAAAACATGTTGCGAATATTAGTAATTTTCCATGAATACTTAATTTATTTGAAAAATCTCTTTCAACCACATGCAAAAAAAATAACTCAACTTTTCAAATCACAAATAGTTTTGTTTAAATTTTGATACCCTTTCTCACAACCAATGAACAAAATTGATCCAAATCAGTCTGTTTCATGCACGGCCACTTAATAATACTAGTAACTAGGTTAGTTTCACCATTTCTTCTCAGGTGTAGTCAGATAAGAAATGTCAACTCCATCTAGTTAATTTTAAATTTAATATTTGTTTGCTATGACGCGTAAAAGTGATCCGGATATCCTATTTACAGAATAAATAATTTTATTTAATTTTATTTCAGTGGATAACGCCTGGGTACTATACTTGTACTTGATTTGTCAATTTTTAAGTTGTGGTGGTCAAAGGAACGATACATGAATTGTGTGAATGACAAGGGGTGAATACTGAGATGACGGCAGTGACGTAGCTAGTCCTAAGGGGCCCTGTATAAAAATGTACTGGGGGCCTGCGGCGAAACACAAAAGGAGGGTAATGTTTTATTTAAAAAATAAGTAATATAGCATATTGAATCGTGATGTTTAGCTGTCATTGTCATTTTAAATTTTTTACTAAATAATACAAGAACGAGCGAAGCGAGCTCGAAAATTGAAGCATCCTGACTTGGATAGATTCGATTTTCTGTGTGATTTTAGTAAATTAATGCAAAGAGCTTGAAAAGTGGCCTGCGCCTGTAGCTCGAAGCCTTTGCACCTAAGTCATAAACGAATTACATTCATTTTCAATTGGTATTCATTTCGGACCTCATATCAATAAGAATTTCAGGTTTTGGATAATATTCTACGAATTTTTGCTAACGCGTCACATAACCTTGGCTCGGGGCCCTTGTAGCTTGGGGGCCCTGTATCATTGATACCTACAGCTGATACGGCGGTAGTTACGCCCCTGGATGACGGCTAATAGTTCAGCTGTGGCTGAACATTGGACAATGACAAAAAGTCTTTTGATTTTTCTGCAGCGGACTTACGCAGATTTGTTGCCAAGGCCTAGATGGACTGTCCTGTTACCAAGTAACTGTGTTGATCTGCTCCATGTAAAATAATCGTGTTTAACTGCATCCGGTAAGACTGGAAGCTGACCTCAACGTAGTTGAGAAAAGGCTAGGCAGATGATGATCAAGACGGGCTGAAATTATATAGTAAATAAATATATGATTTTATAATTTTAAATTCGAAAATTATTATTATTATTATTTAATCAACTATCACCCACATGTAATCCCATTCACTCTGTCACAGCAACAGCTTGTAAATTAACAATAAAATTAATCCGTATCTTTACAAATACACATAATTTTTGGGCCCAAAGCACAAATGCGTTGATAATCCTTCAAGGGGACACGTGACCTGCACGCGTTCCGTCATATGGTGTGCGAGAGGGACAGGTAGACGTGTTAGAAAAGGATAGAAACGTTAATGGTTTGTTTACAAGGTCGAAGATCTAAAAATATCGAATGTCGAATAGTGCGTGGCTAAGGGCTACGTAGCTCGTAGCGATTTGCTACGGCGTAGATAGGTCTACGAGATTTGTTCGTAGCAAAGAATGAACTGTTTTTTGTGCAAAATATAAGAAATTTTTACTGGTGATGTGTGTAAAATAAATACCACTGACAGTCTAAAAGGTAGTCAGAAGCCCGAAGATATAGAAAACCCTTAAATATTACTATAAACACGACTAAGGAGGCTGAGAAACTCAACTACAAAAATAACAAATAAAACTTTTTTAGAATAAATACTTTTTACAAAAAATAAAAAACACCTGTCTTCCAAAAAACACTGCAAAGTGAAAAATAAGTTTAATTTCGGAAGCCGGTTGTTTTTTTTTTTTTTTTGTAAGAAGTTTTTTTTTTTTTCACTTTTTAGTTGTGGTACCTACCCCACATAAATTCGAATACCACTACCTGCTATGTAATTGTCAATGACAGGAAATTATCATATCATCCACATACGAAGTGAGAAAAAATATGTATTATTGAAGCTAACTCAAAAAATATCCAAGCAAAGTTAATAAAAGGAGGAGGGTTGATAAGAGGCTTTTTTCGCCCATCACAAACTCGAAAAAAAAAGTTTCGATTTTCAACTATTTATTAATGCACTTGTACAGTTGAAGATATATATTTTTTAATCAATAAGATTTACGTGATAAATAATATTGTAAGTCATACCAATTATTGCCCAAAACGAGAGTATTTCGTCTTTTTTGTATATTTTTGACGTTTTTTCAATCTTTAAATTAATATTTTTTAAAGAAGCGTTCTTTGAAACAAATTATTTTTGACTCACAATGAAACTACTGTTTATAAGCTTTTATGTGAGTACTATTTTATTTTGTTTCACGGTGCGCTTCTATCCTAAAAGAAAAAATATATTACGCGTAAGAGTAGAATAGACTGGATACGATTAAAACAAACGATGAACTAGAACAGAATACTATTCTGAATATCATTCGGACTTGTTGACTTCTTTGTTCGTCCCTGTACTCCTCTCCGTATCGCACACTATTGAGAGATAATTACTCTGTTTCAACCGTCGTTTGTTTCAACCGTATACAGTGTACTCTATCAATTGTGTCACGATCGGAACGTGTTTTAACACGCTCAAAAAGTATTTGCGTAGCGTAGATGTTGGATTTGTGTTCCGAAGCTGTAGTTGTGAATATTTATTGATAAACTTAATAATTAATAATGCCTGGTAACCAATGTGATTGTTGTAAAATATGGCGAAAAACGATTAGTGATTTTCGTATCTGTTCTAATAGAAAAATTATATCAATACTTCGAAGATCTAAAAACTGTGATCTACAGAGTGGTTCTAAGTTGTGTTTTAAATGCAGTTCATATGCATATCGTGTGGCTCGGGCTAAAAATCAAAATACTTTACTTCATCTTCCTTAATGACAAGAGTTCTTGCTTCAAGAAGTACGGCCGACGATACCACGAAGAGTCCTAATATACGTTTGTCAATGAAAAAGACCAAGTCCAAAGAATATGCTAGTACACTACAAGATGCTACCGCTGAAGGGTGGTCCAGTAGCGATTCGAATGAAGAAAGTCAGAAGGAAGATTAAAAAACATATTGCTAAAAGTATCTCAAGCTTTCTGATTATTTTTGATTATTTATTATTTCCCATATTTATAATATTGAAATAATAATAGTTAATAACCTTCTTTTATCTTAATTTTGCATTTAGTGTTCTAATAACAGTTGTTTTTTGGTGCTAAAATGAATGACAATAACGTTTATATTAATAAATGTTCATAATAGATACATAAATATTTATTTTACTTATCCCATCAAATTACAGGATTTTGTTTAAAAATAATTGTTTTTTATTTTTGTCATGATGTATACTATTAAATAAAATTCATATCACATCAAGTGGCTGATGGGCGAAAAATGCCTCTTATCAACCCTCCTCCTTTATATGGAATAAAATAGATATAGATATAAAAGAAAAAACATACGCTACGAACATATAACCTCCTCCTTTTTGGAAGTCGGTTAAAAAACAACCGACTTCGGTGGCAAAAAACGAAAATAAATTATAGTTAGGTTACTTTGTTTTTTTGGAAGTCAAATGTTTTTATTTTTACTTTTTTGCTGTGGTAAGACTGGTTGTCAGACTTTCAGGCATCTGACGACCCGTAACGACTGTCAAAGATCCACGAATGACAGCCGGGACCAACGGCTTAACGTGCTTTCCGAGGCACGGAGGAGTCTCGGTATGTAAAGATCCACGCATCCACGGACTAACCGGGGCAAGCGTGGCTTAACCTAATCGATCGATCCGTGCGGCTATTATTACTTAGCCACAAGCCCCGGCACAAATATCTCGACGACTAAACGTAATGTACAACACTGAACACTGTAGGCTTAGTGGACTGTAGATTTGTTGACCATTTTCTATTTTCTTAAGTACTTCTTAGGTACTTATTGAAATACCTACACTGTCCTCCCATACCTAGTCATACTGTTATTTGAAAGAATTGTAAAAGCCAATTATTTTTAAAAGAGTAACCGTGGAGTTTCTTGCCGGCTCTTCTCCATAGGGAACGACCAATTGGAACCATGCACCTAGCTTCTGACGTTTCATAAGTACCCATGTAGGTCTCTGTGAAATAAAAATAATTTGATTTTTTTTTAAATGTATTTTATCAGTAAATGCAGAATATCAAGAAACCCCAACCAAATACAGACGCATCTCTCGCGGACGCGATATGGCAGAAAAAATATAAAATAAATACGAAGGCGTACAATTTTATATTAAAATCTACCGGCAGATATCAGGAGCACATCCTCCTTTAACATATTTAAAGCTAAACTCAAGCAGTACGTCACTTACAACACAAAACTACATAAAATGGGACACACTTAAAAAAATGCAATTGAAGTGGATATATTTAGTAACCTGTTCCGCTTAGCTATTTCTAAAGCGTCTTAAAAGACCCTGAAAGAAATCGACACGTGTTTCACCTCTCCAACCCACCCCGTTCGCGACAAGTCAATCGTCATCCTGAGAATGCCTCGTTGAGAGGTGAAACGCGTGTCGATTTCTTTCAGGGTCTTTTTAAGACGCTTTAGAAATAGCTAAGCGGAATAGGTTACTAAATGTATCCACTTCAATTGCATTTCATAATGGATTTCCGCAAGGTCACGCCTGAATCAATTGACTATCTGTGACACACTTACCTTAGTTATGTATTTATTTTTTTGACTACCTCGTTGGTCTAGTGGTCGCAAGCGCTACTGCTGAGCATGAGGTCCTGGGTTCGACTCCCAGGTCGGACATAGTGTTATTGGGTTTTTCTATCTGAAATTTCTCAGTAGCAGCCTGGAGTCTGGATTTGTGCCCGGTTGATGGCAATAGGCTCGCCCCCCTATTACATGGGACTTAAAACATAACTGGCGAAATGTGGGTGAACCTGCTACAGGGACACCTCTGCCCAACCCTTCGGGGAAACAAGGCGTGATGTTATGTATATTATCTGTTATTCCCTAAGTGAACAATGTATGTTTTTTTTTAGAATAAGTAAAGAATCTATAGACCCAATAACAAGTTGTTTGAAGTTAGTTTAAAAGCCTTATTTTTTGGTCCCTGTTATTCGCAAGCGAGTACCCCTATGTTCAAACTTCAAAGTTAAAGATAAGACATAATGTATTATCTGTTACTGACATGTTATTCCACCCCTTTCAATAAATTGGAGGCACTTATAACTTCAAATAAATATGTATTTTGATTTTGTTTGTGTCTATCTCGTCTGTATTGTCCCACTGCCTGCAAGGCAAAGGTCTACCTCTCTCTTTTTCACACAATTCTGTCTATTGCTAGTGTCTGCCAGTCCGGTGGGAATCAAGCTCGTCCCGCCATCTTCGTCTCGGCGTGCCGCGATGTCGTCGTGCGTTTAGTTTTCTTAAAATCTTTATATTCTTATAATATCTAATTTATTTTTTTACGTAATGATTATTTTAAAAATTAGAAGAGTGTTGATTGTGCTTTACACAATTAGTTCCACTTTCTTAGAGTTTGATATTATAATATAAACACTTTGTTCATGTGTTATATGTGTGTCATTGTCACTATTATTTCTACACTTTTTACACACTAACTCAAAAGGTTTTGTTCGTTTTAGTCTTCGCACTATATTTGTTTGGGCTAGCAGCTGACTTGCCTCGATGTTCACATGTCGGTGGAGTCGGTGTTCATGAGCCTCAGCAAATTTTTGCAATGCGTTGTGCGTTTAGTGGGACCCAATCACTAGTTCTTTTAGCCCATTTGTCGTCTGACATGCGGCAGACATGTCCGGCCCAGTCCCACTTAAGCTTATCAGCTTTCTGGGTAGTGTCGTTGACCTTGGTTTTGGCGCGCAGTGTTGTGCTCCTTATACGGTTTAATACTTTTTAACCCCAGTGTTGTTTCCTTTGGTATTTCAAATGAAATAAAGTAACCGGCCAAATGCGAGCCGGACTCGCACACGGTGGGTTCCGTACCACGGTGCAATATTTAGCAAAATACGCCGAAAAAAACAAGTTTCTTGTATGGTTCCTTTAATTTTTTATTATTTGTTGTTATAGCGGTAATAGAAATACACAATCCGTGAAAATTTCAACTGTATATTTATTATTCAATATCCTATGCCCTAACCCAGGTTATGATCTACATATGTGCCAAATTTCATCTAAACCCATTCAGCCGTTTTAGCGTGAAAGCGTAACAAACAAAGAAATTAAAAAAAACTCACTTTCGCATTTTCTAAAAATATTATATTACTAGCTGCGCCCCGCAGTTTCACAAATTTCATCTAAGTCCGTTCAGCCGTTTTAGCGTAAAAGCGTACCAAACAGTCCTACAAAAAATAAAATATTTTCTCTTTATAATATTACTTTAGATAATATTAGTAAAACATAACTCTCTATCTGCCGCTGTTAATATTTTTTATAAATTTACTTAATGTATGAATTTTTAATTTATCAATTCTTACCAATTTTCATCAATATAATATATATATTTTTTTTTTTATAAATTATTACCATTTTAATTACTAAGCAATTATTATCAGTTTTACCAATGTTATAATGTCGAAGAATGTTAATTTTACCTTTACCAATTTTATAATTTTTAATCAAAATTTCATAGATTTTAATTTTATATAAATGTTACTTTTTACTGATGTTACCTTAGCGCTTATTTCTAAGTAAGTTAGCTCATTTGTCTAATTCATTCTTTTCATATGTTTACATAAAACTGATGCACTATTATTTTACGTTTAAAAACGTATTACATGTTTGTATCATTTGTTATCAATTTTTTTGAACCTAATAATAAAATAACTACAGATAATTTTATCTATAATACCCGATACACCATTAAATCCTCACGATACAATCTTTAGACACAAGATAAACACATCATGTCCTGTCCACTACCCAATATTTGTCGAAGCACTTTGTGAACAGTGTCGTATTTCGCAAATATTTTGCTGCAATTTGCAAACTTTTGGTCGAATCGTATCCTGTGATTGATTAAGGGGTAAAAGGAACTAGATAACAGCTGCACTAATCGATCTATCTAACCCCAACGTATAGTCTGTTCCAAAAGTATATCATGAAAGTGTAAACAAACCCTGTTCACGTTAAATTCTTACGCAATCACTCGGTAAAAGGAATTTAACATTTTCATCTGTATTAAGAAGGTTTCAACGTTATATCTCACCACATTTTTGAATCATTTTGTTTATATTATCATTATTAAATTGTAATTCAAAAATCAGCGACGAAAATTGAAGTCCTTAAATTAACCACAATTGTCAAATGAAAAATATATAATTTATGGTGGTTTAACATTAGAATTTTTGGTCTAATTAATCAAATCAAAGCACTCAATTTAAAAAATAATAATTAATAAGTACTGTTTATTCGCAGAAATCTATTTTTTTTTTAAAGATACCTCTGCCAAACTGCACAGCAGTTTGAGAAAGACATTTATTCGTATGGTACATAAAAGGTTGGTAAGGTAAAATTATATTCAGGACACATCCGCTCCTAATAGCGGCATTCGAATATTAACATTTACATGGTCATAAAACCTAAATTATATACTACTTATACTGTATAAATGACACTACAAATTGACGTCTACAGGTACGTTTTCTGTTCCTTTTGTTTACATTTTCATCAGATATTTTTCGAATAGAATATAGGTGGTACTAGAACTCTATGTGAAGGAGCTCGTCCGGGGATGTACTACCGTTTACCACCATACCTATTTCTGCCACTAAGCAGCGTTGTTCCAGTTTGAGGATTATGTGTGCAGGTGTGTCAGACACAGGAGTCATTTCAGCTTTATCTCTGTAAATGCGAAACGCATCTATAGACGTGTGTATTGGATCGTAAAGTTCCCTTCAAAATGGTTGAGCTGAATGGTGCTGATCCATGCGTCATGTTCGTGAACGGGCGTCGTCAGTAGGGACTGGTCATCTCTTAGCTGTCACGGCTTATTTTAATTTTAGAATTGTTTTTTATCTTTTTTTTTAACGTGCACGTCTTTCTATATTGTTCTCACATGTATAATTTCAACATGAATGATGTACCTAACCAATATTTCTATTTAAAAGAGTGTCCGTGGAGTTTCTTGCCCGTTCTTCTCCATAGGAACTTACTACGCTTTGGAATGGGCAACTAGCTTCATATTTCTGACTGACCGACCCCTTGACAATTCAGAAGTGCCTGTAATTGGTTTATTTGGAATAAATGCTTTGAGTTTGAGAATATTAGATGGACCATCGATTTACCACTTAGTAACATTCAATCAACTCATCCTATCGCAGTCCACTGCTGGACATAGCCCTCTCCCAAGCTGCATCACAGCACCCTGTTCTCCACCTTCAGCATCCAGTCTGTCCCAGCCACCTTATTAAGATGACGATCTTAATGACGATTTAATAAGGTCCATCTAGCTGGGGGCGTCCCACACTACGCTTGCCGATGCGCGGTCTCCACTCTAAAACTCGTCTGCTTCATTACATCTACAGTACATAATGTAGTTCTAATGAGTAAAATGGCTGCGCTATACGGACGGACAGATAGCCAGACGAAATTATAAGGGTTCCGTTTTCGCCTTAAGGCTAAGGAACCCCATAGCACCGACCTTTTTGGAAAATAACCAGTAAAAATCACATCAATTCGTCTGATAAGAGATGTTATGTTGCATTCCCATAGTTTAAGATAACATGGTGCCCAAGGTAGAGTAATAATGGATGAAGTAAAACATGAAGGTACGAAAACTTCATGGCGTGGAGACTGGCGAAAGCTAATTTTATAATTATTTTTATTTATTTATTTCTAAAACACTTAATCTATATTACATTTTGGTTTTAGCCTCAACGAAAACCTCTCACAGTTTATCTGTGATGGCGAGCCATACATATAAATTTTTCAAAAATGTTACTTACTCACTACAGTGATACATACATAAAATAATTTTAAAATGATTTTATTAATTTGTAGGTAAATTATAATACATGCATATATTAGGAGAAATTTTGTGTAAGGAAACGTTTTGATTTGTAATTATAACTTTTCGATTCGCTTTGTAAGTCTTCTGGCAGTTTTTTAAGGAAAAAAGGTACTCAATCTTCTGCCATAATGCAAGAAAAACAAAGAAGATTTAGGAAGATACGGAAGACCAAAGAAACAATGGATGGACTGTGGGAAAGATAATATGGCAAGAAAGGGGGTGACTATCGAGATGACGTTTTTTTATCCTCAACGGGGAAGCTCTTGGCCTGCATTTCA
The DNA here is from genome assembly GCA_916610215.1 of Omphaloscelis lunosa. Taxonomy (NCBI): domain Eukaryota; kingdom Metazoa; phylum Arthropoda; class Insecta; order Lepidoptera; family Noctuidae; genus Omphaloscelis; species Omphaloscelis lunosa. Next base: position 10,413,464 of record OU744273.1, on the reverse strand, counting down.
TCTGATGGTAAGTGACGCGAGCTTCACCCGGAATCCTCAACCATTTAGGAACTGGCTATCTTACCTCTAACTGCCGAAACACTACAATGCTGTTAACATTGTTGTTATGGCGACAGACTTAGATAAGGTGGTGGTAGCCAGGCAGACTTAGAACAAGCCCAACCATCAACGAAACAGAACAGAAAATTTTGCTCCCACTGGGAATCGAACCCGGGACCTCTGGGTCTGAGATAGGTGGTCTAGTCACTAGACCGCAGAGGCAGTAGACTAATGCAACACAAACACTTATGTATATCACTACAGTATATTTGATTTTGTGAGCTTTTTTAAATTATCCTATCTTTTATTACATTATTTATTCTGATACCAAATTTATTAAAACGGACACACTCTTTGCTAAGCCTTGTGATAAAACCATAAAACTTGACATTTTAATTATTATATAAAATCATCAAAATATACCAGTTTTATATACACATTGACATTGTTGAAAATTATATTCAAAATGACATGATTTCTTTGTAAAATATTATATTATTTTAATTAATTATTGTGAATGTGAGGACTATGTGGATATCATTATTATTTTAATTTTTCAGCTAGTTTTAATGATGGTCTGGCAGTTTGAGTACTTTGTACAGCCTAACCAAATGTCCTTTCTTTGGTATTGTTCGTCGAGTTGAGCTCCTTAAGTTCTGAGTTGAGCTCCACGATTACTGACAGATGCTTGCACTGACTGGACAGGCTCACTCAAATCTGTGTGGTTCTTTCCTCAAAAAACCAAGATTATGTCTGGACTTTAAAAGAGACTGTGACCTCTGAGTTTGTTTCGGCCTTTCTTCTCAGAGTAGTCAGATAGGAAAAGCCGAACTCAACTAGTTAATTTTTAATTTTTTTTTTTAATATTACGTGTAAAATTGATTATGATATCCTATTTACAGAATAAAAAATTTCATTTCATTTCACTTGCCTGTTTATTATTTTAGCGTATGGCACTCGTGGGTTGCAGCTGAAAATCAGCGTCAGGTTCTGTTATCATCTGACATTATGCTGAGCTGAGGCCCTTTTGGCATTACTATTATAAAACATAACATCACGCCTTGTTTCCCCGAAGGGTTGGGCAGAGGTGTCCCTGTAGCAGGTTCACCCACATTTCGCCAGTTATGTTTTAAGTCCCATGTAATAGGGGGCGAGCCTATTCTATTTTTTTTTCTATATTTTTTTCTGTTTTTAATAGTTATAAGGTGTAGTTTCTCTCCTGTAATGCCAATAAATTATTTTTTCTTTCTCTCTTTCTTTTTGATGGAGAAGTATGGAAGAAGAAGTTTTACAATCCGAAGGATTCTGAAATAATCTATTACTTCATAGTTTTGAAAAAGTCGTCTGCTCAACAACGTAAATAACGCAATGAAAATACCTGTGAACTGTATGAAACCCATTGCGTTCAGTTATCATTTTATGTGTGTTTCGAAATCACCCCGCAAAGGAGAATATTCACCGTCCATACATTTTTGGGCTAAATGTGAAATTGCTGGCAAAAGAAAAAAAGAAATTATAATCCCTTAGAACATGTTATTATTCCCTTCAGTTTTCACTACGGGACCAAATCTGTAGGGCCATTTCCTGCGCTGTTATAAGAGTTTGAAAAATACTGTTTTCAGTATGTTTTAGGTAAAAGAATAACAGTAATCTAATTATAGTAAAAGCTTTTTATGCCAGTAAACATTCCAGTTGTTATCTTTTATTGTAAAATTAAGGCTCTAGGGTTATTCTCCACATAACTACAGTCTGCGAAATAGTATTTTTTTTCTCCAGTACTAATATTAGCTGATTGAAATAGGCATCAGTCGTAGGTATCACTAGTATTAACTGGTTTTAGGTCTATTTAGTGGTTTCTATTCACGCAAAAACAAAAGAACACATTATTTTAGGTAGGTTAATAAATAATGGAATGTAAAAAGAAGATGAACAGAGACGAGAGGAGATATTGACAGTCAAAGTTTCAACTTTTATTTACATTAAGCCCAAAAATGTAGGGACGGTGAATGTTCTCCTTTCCTCACTACTTTTTAGCCAAACGTTGCCCCATTTTAGGAATTTCTTCTGTATTGTGGGTGCGTTTACAAACATTTAAACTCACATACACAAACAGCCAGACCCGGAACAGCTACTTGTAGGTCATACAAATATTTGTTCCGTGTGGGGATCGAACTCGCGACACGCAGCGCACACGCAGCGCCGTTTTTCCTTCACGTGGTATAGCAAGCAATCTGCTTGCATACTTTTATTTTATATATACGTAAGTGTGATTACTTGCGGATAAACTTTATCCCAATATATTTGTGGTCGATACAACCTGTCTTTTTCTATCAGCCGTCATCTCGGTAGTCACCCCCTTTCAATCCATATCATCTTTCACACAGTCCATCCATCGTTTCTTTGGTCTTCCCCTACTCTTATAGCCATCGACATTCTTAGTAGTAATTTAGTAATAGTATTCAAAAACGAATCCTGTATTAAACTGCCGCATCCACGTCATCACACTCTGACGTCATCAGTACACAGTGTAGTGTGTGTTACGTACTTGTTAACATGACTGTGACGAGCACAGGGATGGGCTCGGTGATAAATTGCCGGGGCCATCAAATAGTGGAGAGTATTGACTGTTCCGCGATGATCTGTTAGGTCACAGGCTACCTCGATGGCCTAGCTATCTCTAGGTAAACTATACTTAGGTAGAGTAACTTAATGTAGGTACTGTTCTTAAAGTCGTAGTATTGTATAACCCAATCTAGGGCTCTTTCAATAGGGATGATAGCTTATTTTTTTTTTATGTCCGTCAGGTTGATTATTACAAAATATTGGACACGTATTTTTTCTTTTTTTACGTAATCAAAAGATTACGGCGATACATTGAGTTAAAATGTGCCATGACGTCACGAGTATGTAGATTTTATACTTACTTGTGACGTAGCGACCCCCACTCCCCAACTTTGATGCGTTTAATTTATCTAAGTAATTTTGTATTAATATGATAAAACAAAAAATACGTGTCTAATATTTTTTAAGTGAAAACTTCTTTAGGCGCGTTGGGCATTTTTCAGATGGGAAAAAACAATTGAACTCGCGACACTGTTACCGACACCTCATTAAAAGTATTTCCTGCACAATAAAATTGTTCAAGTTTTCACTTCTGTCGGCACTCCCGGAGTGCCACTGTTTTCTTTTTTATTATCTGGCTGACGGACTAAATAGAATTTCTTTTTTTTCCCAGGCATCTTCGATATTTAAGTGTTTGATACCAGACTGCGGCGCCAGAGCGGTGTGGGAGTCGTACTGTTTTTTTCTTCACGAGCGGTCGTGGCCACGATGAACTGTATACAATCGTAGGTGAAGTCGTTGCCCGCCGCACGATCTCTCGCCGCCGCCGCCGTCCTGGTTCTGTTAGATGACAGTCTGCCCCTCCGTGCCACGGTTCGTTAAACTGACGGTCCTAGCATTCATTCGAAGATCCTTCGACGGTCGTTACGGGTAATCAGAAGCCAGTCTTACCAAGGTATTGTTACCCAGTAACTGGTTTGTGTAGGTCAGACATCACTAATCACTAATCCGTCAGCACGCACAGTTCTTCATTCTAACCCACGCCTTTGATCGCGCGCTTGAAATGCTAAAAAAATCACATTCACAGTAGATGTCAGTAGAGCATTACTGACTCAGGAGTGTCATTTGTTTGCCACGAGATGAATAGACGTACTAAATGTTTGAGATTCTGCGAAATGATGGACGAAAGATAAGTTTTTGAGCCAATTATTTGATAGTTATTTGTTCGTTTTGCTTGTTTTGTTAGTAAATTTCTTCTAGTTATTCCTAACTTATGATATGTATAAATATGTCTGTTTTATTGACATTTTTAACTGTGCAATAACTTGGGTTTGTGTCTGTAATGTGCATGTTTCTCCCAAATAAATAAATAAACCACATCTCAATTTCTAATTAAATATGTTTTAATTACAAACTACAGTAACTTTGTTTTAAATATTTGAACGAAATCGAGATTAACTATCCTGCAAACCCTTCAAATGAAGGGTTTGCAGGGTAGTTAATCTCGATTCACAATAACACAACAGTCACAATACAAATATATTGTGACTGTAAAAATGAAATCAGTAAATGTATTTAGAATAAAAGTTGTGTTGGCTATCATTTTAAGTGCTATAGTTTTTGTTTTCTTCTGGACAAACATGGAAAGAATGTTCTTACCCAAGTGCTGCCCTGCTCCCCACTTAAATTCGCATCGTATTACGTTTCAGAGCAATTTGTACATTCAATATTATTTGTATACGAGCAACGTTTACTAATGTAACGTGTGGGGGATCAGCAGAGTAGAGGCAGGGGGACGGTTTAGTAAGTTTTGATTCTTTTTTTAGTGTTATAGGTTGGCAAATAGGTAAGCTGCGGCAGGTTGAATTTTCTATATGGGACTTCAGGATGAAATCTGTAACTATGAGCCGTAGACCAAAGTAGTCAAATGAACCAAATTAGCCAGAAATCAAACGGATTTTTTTTTTCATAAATATAGGAAGTACTTACCTACGTAAATCCAGAGACAAAAAGTGTATTTGCATTATTTTTTCTTAATTTAATGTGTCCGACATTCGGCCGAATAAAAAACGTTTTCTCCGCAGCATGAAAGGGCCACAATTATATTTTGTAACTAGTGGTCGCCCATTATCGGACTGATTACGGCATGAAAGTCAATTGATCGATCCTTACAGCTTTTTTACCCTATATTCTCTAGGTACCTAATCATTATGAGATGTTTAACATAAACATGGGTGGTAAAGGGTTGACATCAGTCACAACACTAAATACTAACCCTTAAAATTCTCACGCAAACACGTGCATAAACTTAAGTTGTAACATTTTCAAACACTACAATACATTCCTCGGAAGATTACAAAAAAAACTGCATTAAATTCTAAAACGGCCACACGCAAGCATACACAATAAAAAAGTAAGCATACCCCTTAAAAAATCACCCCATTAAAAAAAATTAAGTGTTCGCGCGAACGCACCCGAATAGAACAATGAGATTTCGACATTTCGCAGAGATGGCCGACCTAATTTGACATTAGAAAAGGCGCGAATTCAATTGTTGGATAATTTATCGATGTTTTTGTAGAATTTATTTGTTATTAATTAATGTTTTTGGGGATCTTTAGGAGTAGTTTTGGGGCCCTCGTTAAAAATTTAAGTCAACAATAATTATAGAAAACTCTGTACCTATGTATCTAAATAGCAGTGATAGCCTAGTGGTGTGACCGTCAGACTGCCAAGTCATAGGTCTCAAGTTCGAACCCAAGGCACGCACCTCGACTTTTCGGATTTATGTGCGTATTTTATAATTATTACTTGCTTCAAAAACGGTGAAGGAAAACATCGTGAGGAAACCAGCATGCCTGAGAGATATTTCTCGACAGCATGTGAAGTCAAGTCAGAGGCCCATGGACGGCATAAATACTCTCGACTCCAGGTTAGTCACTAACCGCACGAAACAGAAAAATAAGTATCATTTTTTTTCCCTTTTCTATTCTATATGTAGGTTAGGAAGTAAAAAATTGGTAAGTAATAGTACAGTACATTTTTTTTTCCATTTCTCTGGTAAATAAAGAAAATATTCAGTCACAAATGTTGGTGGTTGGCCAAGGGCTTTCAATACAAAAATACTTCTATTTTTGTTTTAGAATCTGACTATAATATCCGGCCCATATACGGAACTCAAAACGCCCCAAAAGACTAACAGAACACATTTTTTCGACAAACATTCAATTAAAATCATAATAAATTACGTTCTTTCAAAAATTACATGCTACAGTAGGTTCAACTAATGTTTACAAATGACGTCTACTAAACTGGTATGATGACTTGATTGCAAATTATTACAGTACATTTAACACTTTGAGAGTGTTTTGTGAATTTTAAAAGATGTATTTTTTTGTTGTAATAGTTGTTAATGGTGAGATGAGAAATGTTTATCTTTATTTAGAATATACTACCCATTCACAGGTAAAGTACAGAGCTGTTTAACTTTAACAGCTATGCAGATAATTAAAAAAAAGAGATCGCTCACAGAAAAAGATCTAACAAAAATATTTGATTAAAAAGAGGTTTTGGTTTTACGCGCTCCGTAAATGGCACGTCAAAACTTGGCTAGTTAGAATAACACTTATCTCCCGATAATGACGACATCATCGACGCCATCCTACCATCACGTGTCATCTAATCGTGCCGTTGTGCCGTTTTTGAAGGTCGAATATTCGGAATATTCCTTATAGTCGAATATTTATATTTATTCTTATACCTACCTAATATCATTGAGCGAGCCTATTACCTAAAGTCGTCATCGATAATTAAATCTAAAAATACACGGGAACTAATATTTTCAATACAACATCGCTATCAACACAAAATAACAATTTTTACTCAACGAAAAAATTCATTTAAACCTAACCTAACTTTTCTAAAATCCAACATGGCTGACAATGACAGGTGTTTGAACCAGCGAACGCGATGATTGACTTGTGTTGCGAAATTCGCGAACAAAAACCGTAGCGTTGGAGTTTAGAAAAATCGGGCTTTTCCATTAGAAAATAGATTTTTTTTGTTAGGTAGGTCAGCTAAATATTTTAATAACATTTTCTCATTGAGTTCACACAATAGTCTTAGGAAGTAGGTATGAAGACCCAGATTCTTTCTACATTTCTTGAGTACAATCAAGTGGAGGCCTACGTGACAGTAAGCTTGATCACCGCCGCTTATGTTTACTGCAACACCAGATGCTTAAGGTGTTCCCATCCCAGAGACAAAGTCAAAAGTATTTTGTAGGTAATTCAAGCCGTACCCGGCAACGTTGCTTGGCGGCAGGGATATGTGTGGTGGTAGAGCCTCGTCTCAGACAAGCTCGTTCACAAAGAGGTTAGGTACTTACCTACATCCTACTTACTAATAATCAACTCATTATTAAACCAAAACTCAAAAAACCAACGAGTTCAAACACAACGACGCCATCTTATTTAGCTGAGGAGCTCCTATGGTCACCTTAGGGCTCCATCATCAGCCCAACTCTGATATTTTTTGCGTTGTCACCGAAGTATGTATACCTGAAATCCTGCATCGCGCAAGCAGAGTTTACCGCGCGACGAGAATATATACAACGTCCTGACATCAATAAAAAAAAATCGTCGGGCAGTCCAAAACTGTCGCCCTCGTTGCTAGACCGGCCTTTAATGGGCCTTCCCTGGGAAACTAGGGGTCTCCCCTGGTCTCACGGGCGTCGTGAAGCACTTCGGGTGCTCCTAGAGATGCACCCCATATACACACCACAAAGCGCTGAAGGGAGGCAAACCTCTCGGCGAGTAGGTGTGCAATAAAGCAGTGACCGGCCCTCGATTATGAGGGCCGAGAGTAATATTCCTCGGGCAAGGGACCAGATAGCAAATCCTCGCGCCCTCTTCGGGGGCGCAGAGACGACTTTACGACTAAATCGTCGGGCAGTTGCCCACCAGACACGACACCTGTCTGGTCGGATTTCTCACTGGATTTGTCGCCATTTCTATAGAGGATAAGTGAACTTTACACCCTGTTCCTCATTAGAATGTCAAGTGTCAGCTCAATCGGATGCCCGAAACTGCTTGGAAATTGGATGACAAGGCGAGTAATCGGAAACACTACGAACGGAGCAAGTCAATATAAAGCTTACAAAAAATCATTTCATTTCGATCCCATTGACGGCAATAAGTTTTCTAAAAGGATACTTTACGATATATTAATAATAACATTAGTGGGGTCGTAACTTAGAATACAAAATGATTACCGACAAATGATCACCAACATATTTTATTTATTTATTGAGCGAAGTTGCGCGCCATTAGTTCATTGATTTATTTTGAAAGGGCGTGAATAAACATTTTAACACAAAAGGGGTATTTTAAAGCAGGTATGTTTTGGGATGGAATTGTGTCTTTAAACTCAATCAATCTGCCTAGCTTTTTTCCAACTATGTTGGGGTCGGCTTCCAGTCTAACAGGATGCAGTTGAATACCAGTATTTTACATGGAGCTACTGTCTATCTGACCTCCACAACCCAGTAATTGGGTAATACGATACCCCTTGGGACTGTCGGTTTGGTTGTCAGACTTTCGGGCTTCTGACGACCCGTAACGACTGTCAAAGATCCACGAATGACAGCCGGGACCAACGGCTTAACGTGCTCCCCGAGGTACGGAGGAGCAACCCCGGAAAACGTAGCTTAACCTGATAAATTGACCCGTGCAGCTGTTCTGTTGAACAGAACAGCTTATCACATACACTTTTGTTAGGTAATAAAAGTGTCGTGACGGTCAAAATGATACACTTTTTTAGGTCTATTTCTCATTCGCCAAGTGTCCTCCCTAATCACGAAGTCCATAGCTTCGGCCAAAGTTACGGGGTCTCCTATTCCGTATCACCTATGGACATAAGGTTAGTTCGGGGCCCGAACTAAGAATGAATGACAACACGATTTGACAGTCGTTCCTACTCGCGGTGTGTGTCTGTCCGAAAAATTTTACTTGACACTATTGTTCGACGGATTAACTACTTTTGAACGGGCTTCTTACCGGGTATCTTCGTTGAGGGACTTGGAGAGTAAACCCTCAGAGTACAAAAGATTTTCAAGTAGGACAAAGGAGAAACAACTAATAACCAAATAAAACTTCGCACGTAAAGTGTGAATGTTTTTTTTTTTCTCGTCTAGGTGTGGGGTGTGGTTAGAAAGGTCGTTCAAAAATATTGTGAAAACCATTTTCGGATTCAGGGATCCGTTTGCGAAATATTAAGCTTTAAAGTGCAAATTTTTGTTAGAGTCAAGTAACCCCCTGCCAGCTAAATGGTTGGTTCTGGATATGTGGAAAAATTCACAGCAGTAGTATATGCAACGAAATCAAAAGGAAAACTATCACAGCTACGTAGGCTTTACAAGTCAACGAGTAATAATCGACCAACTTCCATTTGCAGTTGAAAAAACATGTTCTTCTATACATTCCTTAAGGGAGAACTGTTTTTCAACTACACTTAATGTGTTCTTGGGGTAAATTCATCCCATCTACGGAACCCATCATTATGCGTGGTCCGACACGCACTTGGCCAGTTTTTTTTAAAGTAGCATTTTTCTTTCTATTTTTGATCATGCATTCTGCAACCTAAATTGTCCGCAAAGATTTTCGCCTACATATGAATCAGTGACAAACAGACAGAACCATACCTAAAACCATTTGTTCCCCTATTTTCACCTGTTCCCGATTATTTTAACGAAGGGAATGCCAAATGCCACGGAAGCTTGCCTCGGGCCACGTCAATCATTGTCCAGCAACAATTTAATAAGTTTCACTGCGTTCGGAAGCTCTCGGGGTTACTCGGGAGTGCTCGGCAGTAACGAATTTAATTTTAAATGGATGCGTGTGTATGACAGTGATTTTGAGAGTTAAAACTTTATTGTTTTAATCATAACATTGTGGTTGGGGATTTCATTGTTTTGATAGGTACTTTAGTTGGGTGAGGTTTTTGATAAATAGGTAAAAAAACGAGCCTTACAGTAGTCACATATGATGTGTAATATCTGACATCTAGGCTAACAGTACCAACCTCTTGAAAAACGGGTTGGTGCCATCTGACGGCCAACTCTACTAGCACCGCCGCTTCCCTGGCTTCTTGTTTCACACTTCCGTTCCTTTTCACGAAATTACTCCCACAAACTGCAGGAAAGCGAGGGGACAGATGTTATATATTATACACAAAAAATGTAATATGAAAAAAAAAAAAAAAAAACAATCTGTGGTTGGGTGACCATTTATTACATAACGAGACAGTCATTACGGATAGTCAGAAGCCCGAAAGTCTGAACTAGTCTTACCAAGGTATAACGTGTTCCTCAGTAACTGGGTTGTGGAGGTCAGATAGGCAGTCGCTCCATGTTATATTCAGCTGCGTCTGGTTAAACTGGAAGCTGATCTGACATGGTAGGGAGAAGGCGAGGCAGATGCAAGGGTGGATTCATGGTGCAGGTAGATTATAATATGCAAGTTATACTTGTTTTTTTTTTGCTGTCATTATAACCTTTTTGCAAAATGTTACTAGAAATACCTACATAAACTGAGAAGACGGCGGGTCTCATTTTGTTTTCCTGCCCTGGGCTCCCGACTCGAAGGCTAGATCCGCCCTTGGGCAGATGATCACAATTAGACAACTGTGTAGCTTGACGCTATGCATTGCGATTTAAAAATATTATGAGCCGTTTAATGTGATTGAGTCGTAATCAAACAGGCATTGCATGTAATAATTAGATATATTCACAACTACCTAAGAACATCTACAATAACACTAGCTGCTGAGGCATAGATGCTTTGCCATTCCGTAGCCTGTAAACGCCATCTATTATCAAATAGAATAACTACTAACATACTGACTGAAGCGACATCTAGTAACAAATATGATATTTTTAATAGTGACATCTGTTGTCCAGTAGTAATAACAAAATTATTTCAACATTTATTTTTTACGCATGTAAGGAATTTTTCATAATTATTAAGCTTTTCAGGATACTAGCTATATTCGGACTATTATTTGAGTATATAAATCAGGAATTTTAAATATGGCGAGCTCAGTAGCTACATCTCAACTTACTCTTCTAAAACAAACACCCAATTCAAAAAAACCTGGATAATTGCTTGTTTCTATCACCTCTAAATAAGTTGTACCAGGTAATTCCAACTGAAATGATGAAAGCGAACGTAACTGTTTTGTTTATAATTTTGATTAAGTACTTAATATTTTTATTTTATATAATTTACGAAGCTTGCTTGGCTTTGTGTGAATGTCGTGTACACCTGGAATTGGTATATTATATTGTATATATCGCAGCCATCTGGTTAAATTAGCCAACTAAATGGACGCCTAGCCGTTCATTAAACAATCCAATTAAATACTCGTAGTTGAAGGACAACTAGCTAAGTCATTGAGCGCAACGTTTAACCAGATGGCTGAATGTCCTGTGGACGCCTAACCGGTTAGGTTAGTAATTATGACCAATCGCGCGAGAGCCGAGCGAGCGAAACGAGCGTCGCCGCGGAAGCGGCCGGCGAGCGCTATTTCGAAGTTGCTCGCAATCATTTTTTCACCATTTAAATCACTTGGCTGAGTCTCTTGGGTCAGTCATCTTCAAAGGGCTGACTTTCAATACGCCAAGTTGTTAAACGTTGAATGATTCTACATCAATTAATGCCTAGGCATCCAATTGGATGCCGACGTTTAATGAACGGCCTAGGCGTCCAATTAGCTGGCTAATTTAACCAGATGGCTGCGACATATACATAAGCTCATTTACGGGCAGCTGTTATTTTTTTATATTTAATAAATAAATAACTGGCCAATAATTTTTCACGCTTTACTGACCTGGGTTAGTTAGGACATAGAATACTATTTATCTTGATAATATTCCTGTGGGATAATGTACGATATCCAGGCAGACGAAGTTGCAGGTAATCGCTTATATTTTCATATAAACTTATTTAATGCCTCACCACTGAAACAGGCCTTTAGTGCCTTTTCATACGTCCCGGTTACCGGGTACTAGGCGGCTAGTTTATGGATATGTACGTTATTTTCCACATTTACCGGTGTCCTATAAACGTAGATACCCATGCCCATACACTTAGCTGCCGGGTATCCGGGACGTATAAAAAGGCACTTACCCTCTTGCATACTTTGTTTCCAATAGCAATTCGTGACGTCGCATGTCAGAATTTGGATGGAAGGAAACAATCAAATCACTTTGGTAAGCGGCATTTATTAAAAAAGAACATACAAAAAAATTATTAAAATAAAAAAAAAATGTGCAGAAACAGACTTGAAACACAGAAATCGGGCGACTATCGCGCAACTATTTTAATACGTGTAACTAAAAAGTTGCTGTCAAATTGCGGTCAACGCATTTCCTGCATCTTTATTGCTTTTTTTATTCTCCATTTTACGCGACATGTAACACCTTTTCAAGTCTGCTCCTATACTTAGGAATCGTAATATTAAAAAAATATACAAAAAAAATATTGTGATGTACAAAATTTAAGGTACAATCGAAAGTTCATTGGTAACAATTATATTGCCCGTTATACAGTCGACCGCAAGTCGAATCTTTTTCGTGTGGTTAGTGACTAACCAGAGTTTTAAAACCACCCATGGGCCTCTGACTTCACATGATGTCGAGAAATATCTCCCAGGCATGCTGGTTTCCTCACGTTGTTTTCCGTCACCATTTTTGAAGCAAGTGATAATTATACAATACGCACATGAATCCGAAAAGTCAGAGGTGCGTGCCTTGGGTTTGAAGTAGAGACTTGGCAGTCCGACGGTCACACCACTAGGCTATCACTGTTATTCATGATTCTATTCAATAGAATAAGAGGCCAGTTTATACAGATTTTGTTAGTACCGACGTGCGGCCGACTAAACGGGCGACTTTTAATTACAAACATTATGGAAATTATGTCACAGCCTATTGGCATAAGCTATTATTATTTAAAATTACAAATTTTGACCTTAGCTTGATTTGTAAATCGATTCTTGTCTAAAAAAGCGTCTCCATCTCTGTCATTTTCGAGAAATTTTTATATGCAATATGACAAAGTTTTTAAAAATGAACAGTGACTCTAAAAATATTAAAACAACACTCGAGGTCCCATCCTTAATCAAGGTCGTGTCAATTATGGAAATACATTTTTTTTCCCTTAAAGTGATATGAAATAACACCAAAAAACACATTCACTGATCAATCTCCAGTATTGATTACTAAGATGTCTACACATCTTAGTAAACAGGGAGTTTAATTATTAAGAGCGTTCATTCTAAAAGTTGGCAACGTCGCAAAAAGCTGTCAAATATTTACCTGTTCTGATAAATTTTGCAATATTACTGTATGGAAATATGAAATATCGCTAACTAGTGAACTAGAATATTAATAATTAATTGCAATTTTAACACTGAATTTGATGTTGTAACCGTTTTACGTGTAAAACAGGCATTTGGAAAGTAATTTTTTTACATCGAAAACTAAATATTCGGTGTTACGATATGATTATTGCATTTCATAATCAATATTTTAGTTCACTAGTTAGTCATATTTCCATACAGTAATATTGCCAAATTAATCAAAACAGAAAAATATTTGACATCTGTTTGTGGCGTTGCCCAATTTCAGAATGCACGCTCTTAAGCATATTGACATTTAGCGTCAATGACAATATATTTCATACAAGTGTTAACGAATGACAATTCTGATTTGAACATACGGAAAATTTTACTTGGCAGTAAATTCGCTTCACATTTCATTTCCTTGACTTTACCTATATGTTGGTAAAATTTCACAAAAGCCATTAATCTTGAAGTTGACATAAGTCACACGATGTGCGCTCGTGATTTGAACTAAAGTCCGCGCGCGACTGCTAGTCACTGCCTGACTCGTTGGCCACGACATCTCTGCTCGTGCGACCTGCGTCTTGCGTCTGCGACCGCGGCGAGAACAAATGTTAGAACTTATTTAGAGAATGAGCGAGAGGAGTGCCGCGCGGGAACATTTAAGCGCCGCCCCGCGCCACAAGAAGCACTGCCCTATGTCGTGTCCGTGGCCTCAGGTAACCGAGCAGTGAGACGTGGGAGGTAGACAAAGTCCAAGATAACTCAGTCTGCCAATTTTGACAATGGCGATGGCGCCCTCCCGTCCCATTGCTCACATATGTCAGACGGTGACTAGCAGTCGCGCGCGGACCCAAACTATACCATCATTACAGTAGCCCTAGCACGAAAGAGGTATGTTAGTAACATAAATACTATATTTTACTGTCATGATCATGCTAGGGGCAGAAAAATACACATTCTGTTTGATCGCCACACTCTTCTTTTTCCTTACATTACCTCACAACCGAATTACAAAAATACAACTTATTTGCTCAAAAATCACAGCCACAGACAGTAACCACTGCGTACAAGTAAAGATGGCGATACACGTAACGGTTTTCTAATTACATTAATTTCGATATCAAACCGTATTTATCTTCACTAATGTTAATAAAGTGAAAAGATTTGTGTTTTTGTTTGTAATGAATAAACTCGAAAACTACAGGACCGATTTAAAAAATTCTTTCACCAGTAGAATGCTATATTATCAAGGAGTATTTATAAAGATAGTTAGTTAAGGCGGAGGCTAGTTAATTATACTATAACATCATGCTTGTTTTCACTGAAGGGTACGGCAGAGATATGTATCTAGAGTACGCCCACATTTCGCCAGTTTTGTACGGTCAACAACAAAAGTCGATAAACATTGTTACTTTTAAGTTATGTGTCGTTGTTTTGTGTTAGTGTCTGTGTTTATTTTGTATTTTTAAGTTATTGAGTTTACTAACATAAGCTAAGTTCATACTAACACTATATGGATACCTTGGTTTGAAATAAAAAAATTGAAGTTTACATAATTATTATCAAATTCGACACAAAATAATTCTAAAGACTGCATCTGATCCGATTTTTAACGCTCACAAATGGTATCAAAATACGAAATGTTACTTGGCTTTGTTGCTAACTATACCAGTTGATTTTAGATATGCACACTTCGACATAAATAACATTACGAAATTAAATAAAGTGTGGTTGAATTTTGAGGCTCAGATTTTTATATCGTTCTCGGTCTTTTTTTTTTTAGTTAAGACTTGGATTTCCCGTATCGTGTTTGGCCATCTTTACACCGAGTCCATTAAATTGTTACCGAGTGTCTTTTTATCATAATTAGCATAAAATAGGGATTGATGCATTCAGCGGATAAATTGATTTGATAAAAAAAAAGTGGTGGCACTCGCGGGAGTGCCGACAGAAGTGAAAACTTGATCAAGATCGCCTTGGCGGAAGAATAAATACTTGTACAGAACATTGGTACGTAACCTTATCTAAATAAAGAGCACAACTGCGTTTACAAAAAAAAATACTCTCCGTCCTTCTTACGAATTTTCGATCAGGTCACGACGCGAGTATTACATTTTTTACCCATTACAAAAAAAGTGCACAACGCCGCTAAAGAAGTTTTCACTTCAAAAATTGAATGTTTATCAGGAAAAAAAAAAAAACAATAAATCTCAGAATACTATTTGCTGACAAAACTGAATATTTTTTGTTACGAAGCACCTTTTATAAATTTATATCTTTTGCTAAGCAACAGTCCTTTGTAATGTCAGTTTCATTAAAAAAAAACTTAACTCCCGGACTCCTAAATCGAGTTAGTGTGCGTTTCCATGTAGGTTTAGTCAAAAAGGTTGTGGTGCAGACCATCAAACTGAACAAGTTTCTCCATCGGACCAACACAGTAATCGAGAAAAAATTATCAGCCGTCCCATACATTTAGTTCGAGTTGTATAAAGGTGAAAAATATTTAAAAAGAGTCAAACAAAACGACTTTATGCAGTTTTGAAGCCGAAATACTGGCCATCATTTTGGTCTCATAATTTTTTTCCAAATTTGAATTCACGATAATTTATAAAAAATAAATGTTGGGTAGCTTGATTTAGGAGTCCCGGAGTGTTTTAGATCTAATAAGCTAAAAATCTCTGCTCATTGCAATTGCAAAATCTCAATACCTATCTACTATTAATTCTATAAGTACTTACAAATATTAACTTCAAATAAAAGTCAATCATTAAAAACAAGAACATATTTGACACACTCCACATTTTATTACATCAAGTGACCATAGAGCACCGTTGAGTGTGGCAAGTATGTTCCCAGTTTATAGCCAGGAATTAACATGCCAGTATCTTGAATAAAAGTATGCAAATAGGTTGTATACATGCAAGTTGCTTGCGTTACTTTTGTGCGAGTTACTTGCATGCTTATTCCCAGCTTATTTAATGTATTCAGCATTATCAGAAAAGCATTCAATCTCACTTTTTATTTACAAAGGAACAATATCTATGAGAGAGCATAAGTTTTTTCAATTTCATCATTATCATAAGCTATATCACAAAAAAATATGAGGCATGTCAAAGTTGGTGAAAAGTGGCGCGACTGTTGGGCGACAGTTGCACAACTTTATTTGCCCGTTTCTTCTGACAAATTCCAGATCTTTGGCAAGTCATTTCATACGCAGTGTTGTATTTATTTATCTGATGGATATTATCTATCTGCAGACTAAATCCTGTCCTTAGTATAGTATTGTGACAGTCTTATCAGCAGTTTAACAGTAAAATATAAACAAAAACTCGTCACATTTATCTTGTTGAATATAATAAGCAATCACATTTCATCTCTTCGACATGTCTCATTTACATTTCATTCTTAAAATTATACCTATCCTATTAAAATTAAATGACTTTTGGTAAGATTAACTAGAAAATATAAGCGGGCAACTATGTAGCAACTTTTTGTTGCTTATCTAAAACTAAGTTTTACGCACTTGTGAATATTGTGATGTTCTTATCGGAAATAAATGAAGTTATAGAAATGAAAATCATGTAGACCCTGTATCAGGGTCATTCACAGATTTGCCATGTACAAAAAAACGAGTTCTTATCGGCATTTTAAAAGAAATGTAGTGTTAAATATTTTACGGTAGTCCGACTCGCACTTGGCCGCTTTGTATTGTCGAAAACGCGTGAAAATAAATTCTACGTATGAATACAGATAGGTCGTCCGCATTTTAGGTATGAAGCTACAAGTACGCGGCGGGCCCGACTTGTTGGGCCAATTCTGTGGGCGTAACGTAGAAGATATAAGAGTTACGCGATAGAAAGAGAGGCAACTTGTAGGTGAACATAACTGTCCTGCCGGGGTTGCGAAGAAAACCGAAAGGGAGATCGTGGCCCAGGGCAACCGAAGGAACACGGGTGGGTTTTAGTCAGTAAGAGTCTGACACGCCCTCCCGCTCCGCCCAGAGCGGGAGAAGTTATTTGATGATTTCCCACCCTCAAAAAAAAAAAAAAAGGTGAACATAACTGTAGGTAATCACACATACACAATTACACATATTATGCAAGCAAAATTGTAATTGTGTTTGGTCTCTGGCCTTGACATCAAGCAATAGACAAATTTGTCAAACTTTTATTAGTTTAGTCAAATGAATTCGTGGCTTTTGGCTAATTTATAAATATGCATGTTATGTAATTTTTTTGTAATATGCGTTTTGTTTGAGCAGAATAAACAATTTATCTTTTTAATTAGCGCTGTGCGACCTGAATTGCACTTTATTGTGTGGTAGCAAGAGTCGCTTTTTGTTTAAATGATTTTGCGGAATGAACCATCTGTGGTTTACTCTGATTCTTACTCTGTAGGTCGGGAAATGGTAAGATAAAGGATTAATATCATCCGCCTTTTGCCAAGCATTTTGGGCTTTCCACTCGATGAAATTTTATGCTAACCGTAGTTTGCTTTAATGCTCGCTTATAATTTTCTAGTTAACAACTTGACCATTGCATGCCTGATTTCACCAATATTAATCAAAACTGGGGGTATTTTAAAATAAAAATTGCTTTATTTTGATTTACTAGCAGAAGGAGAACATTCGTGAAAACACATACAAAACGAGTTCTACGTTCAATTCAAGTTTATACTTTCGAGCTAGTCATTGTATTTTGAACTTTATTCCGACTACCGTAAAGTTCTAAATACAAATTTGACAACTTGGTTCTAAAAAAGTTTTTGTATTAAAAACTTACTTTTTACAAATGATACAGTATTACACTGCTGGGACACAGGCCTCCTCTCTGTGAGAGGGAGTGGGCCGTCATCCACGACGCGGGCCCAGTGTGGGTTGGTAGATGTCATATGTCTTCGAATTTTTGGTTACCTAACTAAGGCAAATATAAATAATATTGGTGAAATCCGAGCGGAGTAATCTCAAAAAACAATTAATTACCAAATTAATCATTATTTACAAAAATATTTATTTGTAACAAACATAGTACCTAATATGTTTAAGAAAGCGAAATTCGGGAGCTTTAATGAGTTTTATTCAGTCTATTGCATTTTTTGTTTATTTTTAGGGTTCCGTACCTACAAAGGAAAAAAACGGAACCCTTGTAGGATCACTTCGTTGTTCGTCTGGCTGTCTGTCAAGACCCTTTTTCTCAGGAAAGCGTGAAGGTTGTAATCAAGTTGAAATTAATATCAAATACGTAGGTCTACGGTCCCTTGGAGCTCTAAAAAAATCAAGCTCTTAAGTCAACGCAATTAAAAAATACGGCCATATATGCGACATATTTTGATACTCGCAATAAATCAAAACCTATACGGTGCTTCCTGTTGTCCTAGAACCATGAAATTTGGCAAAAAGCAAGGTCTCACAGCGCTAGTAAAGGAAACGTCCGAAAATCGTAAATTTTTAGTTTTATCACACAAAAAAATATTTTGTTGCGATTACAAACCTACATTTGCAAATGGAGAATTGACCGTGACGTATATCGATGTATGGGAGAACATGTTTTTCAACTACAATGTTAAGTTTGTTACCCGATAAGGCGTCACCGATCCGAGCGTGACGGTAAACTTTCATTCAGAAAGAGCCTTAAAAACGCAAGTACCCAAAAATGCAATAGACTGCAAAATTCATCATATTTTCATGGAAACTAAGCTCCTCACCCTTAACAACTATGACTCGTCACTAACACTATCCTTTTCCTGGCACTCAAAATCTTTTTTCACACTCAAATTTATACTTTCAGCGTCCTCTGAACTCTTCATAAGATTCAAACCCTGTTCAAATTCGCCATTTTCTTGCGATCCATGCTTAAATTGTAAATGTTTTTCCATACTAGATTTCTGCACGCATCTGTACGCACAATGTGTACATTTGACAGATTTTTGTCGAGGCCTGTACGGTTTACTTTGGTTTTTAACGTCAACTTTTTCCCCCTCTTTTTCGTTTAAATGCCTCTGCTTGTGTTTCGTTAGGTTAGTTTTTTGCACGCATCTGTAGGAACACATGTCGCAACTAAAAGGTTTTTGGTCCGTGTGTAAGTACATATGTTTCACTAAATTAGGTTTTTGCACAGTTCTGTAGTCGCAAAAAGGGCACGCGAACGGTTTGTAACCAGTGTGCGTTCTTTCATGAACTACTAGGTTATTTTTTTGGGCACATCTGTAGTCACAGTACTGACATCTAAAAGGTTTTTCTTTCATGTGAACTAATATGTGTTTTGCGACGTTGTTTTTCTGACCCGACTTGTAATCGCAAAAGGTACAAGAGAAAGGTTTTTCGCCAGAATGCGTGCGTTCGTGGATCTTCAAAATGGCAGGAGATTGACATCTGTAAGCGCATTGGCTACAGCTAAACTTCCCAACTTTTTCGACTAACTGATCACTATCGGAACACGATTTCGAGTGATGCTTCAGACCTCTTTTTGAAGGGAATACGTCATTACATTTATAACAGTTATATTGACCTTTAATATTCATAGATATATCGTCCGTTATTTTATTATGAACACTCGAATCATTCTCACTTTTAGTTTCAGCAAAATTTTGATTATTATACTCCGAATAATATATTTTGTTCTGATCCGTAGGTTTCAAATTCTCTTTCGGTTCCTCGCATTTTTCTTTCGCGCCATTAGGGCAGCCATCTTGTCTTAGTTTTTTATAATCGTCGAGGTAAGGGCTAGTGTTCTCAAACTGCCTATTAATGACTAAGTTTTGTGGATTTTCGCGAATATTCGTGTAGTTTTGAACGTAGTTTTGCCTAGAGTAGAGGTCTATGGAATTTAATGCAGGAACGTTCACGTGGGTGTTGTATACGTACATTTGATTGTCTGGGTGGACATTTTGTTGTGGTTGCGTGTGGTCGGCGGGAACACCTGAAATGGGAAATAAAAAAATGTTTATTTTGTATGATTATATGTTAATAATTTAATATTTGTTGACTATATGTTAATTTTTCTATGCCAATGAAAAATTTCCCTGAGGAAATTGTTGCCGGAAAGGAGCTACTATCATGAAAACCATAGACAACAGTGGCTAAAAACAATCGAAAAGAAGACAACTATATGTTTAGTGTTTTAAGTTCATCATGTGCCTAGCCTTTTCTCAACTATGTTATGGTCGGCTTCCAGTCTACCCGGATGCAGCAGAATACCAGAATTTTACATGGAACGACTGCCTATCTGACCTCAACAGTCCAGTTACTGGGTAAGGGACCGTTCAAGTATTACGTAAGCACTATATATCTCTATAGGGGGGCGGGGGGTCTATGCTTTGCTTATTTTGACATGGGGGTGAGGGGGGGCAGACGGTGATTACGTCAGCAGTAATTATTTACTTTTTTACACATATGGCAACCCATACATTGTCTATGCTTGAAAAGGAAACTAATATATTTCTATAATTATAACTGCTGCTCATGAATCAATAAAAAAAACGGAATACTTACATTAAAAGACAAATGCATATACCAATGTTTACGTAAGCATGGGACGGGGGGAGGGTTACTTTTGCTGACAAGGGGTAGGGGGGGAGGGATAAATAATTGTAATAAATATGCTTACGTAATACTTGAACGGTCCCTTACACGATATCCCTTGGTAAGATTGAATATCTGACTTTCAGGCTTCTGACAACCCGTAACGACTGTCAAAGATCCAGGAATGTCAGTCGGGACCAGCGGCTTAACGTGCTTCCCGAAACACGATGATTTTGATGAAACTTAGCAAAGTGATTCCACTGTTCAAATCTGACAGCACAACTGATCCCACAAATTTTCGCCCTATTTCAATATTACCTACTTTGAGTAAAATCTTTGAAAAATTAATTTTAAAACAAATGTTAGGACATTTCAATGCATATAATCTACTTCATCTGAAACAGTTTGGTTTTACAAAGGGTCGTTCAACTACAGACGCGGGCGTGGAATTACTGAAGAGCATATTCGAGGCCTGGGAGGAGTCGCAAGATGCTCTTGGCATTTTCTGCGACTTGTCTAAGGCTTTAGATTACATACATCATGATACACTCACCAGGAAACTTATCTGAACAACAGAATTCAGAGGGTCGATGTTAATGGCAAGAAATCTGCAGGATCTGCGGTCACCATGGGCGTTCCGCAGGGTTCAATTCTTGGGCCTTTCTTATTTCTAATTTATGTAAATGATTTACCTTATAACATAAGGGATAACCACAAGATAGTATTATTCGCAGATGACACTTCCCTCATTTTTAAAATCAAACGTCAGTTAGTCAACTTTGCACAAGTTAACGATGCACTCTCTAAAGTAGTGCATTAGTTTAATATAGATAATTATCTACTGAACGAAAAAAGGACTAAACTCATTAAATTTTCAATGCCAAATGTCAGGCAGCTATCTACCAATGTTCAAGTTAATGGAACAGAGTTGGACCCTGTTGAGTCGACAGTTTTTCTTGGAATCACTATTGATAGTAAATTACAATGGGGCCCACACATAGAAAAATTGTCAGGAAGACTAAGTTCGGCCGCCTATGCTGTTAAAAAAATTAGACAGATAACAATAAACAATTCTGGATGTGGATACAACCAGAATTGTTTATTTTAGTTATTTTCATAGTCTTATGGCATATGGGATTCTTCTCTGGGGAACCTGTGCGGACATTGATACTATCTTTGTTCTACAGAAAAGGGCTGTTCGAGCCATTTACAACCTAGGTCCAAGAGATTCCCTTAGAGAAAAATTCAAAGAAGTGAATATTCTGACTGTAGCCTCACAATATATTTTTGAAAACCTATTGTATGTACACAAAAATATATCAAATTTTAAGAAAATGTCCGATATTCATAGTTTAAATACCAGGAATAAACACAACCTTGCTGTACATCGCACACGTCTCCACAAAGTAGGCAACTCGTTCATGGGTCCAATGTATACGCTTTTACAACAAACTTCCCATTGACATACGAAACTTACCCATTAATAGATTTAAAATCTGTATTAAAACCAAACTTTGTAAAAAAGGGTATTATTAAATTTCAGATTATTTAGAAGATAAAAAAGCATGGGATTGAACTGCTCGCTCTGCTAAGCCTTGTAATAAAACTTAACATTTTAATTAATTTGTAAAATCATCAAAATATACCAGTTTTATATACATATTGACATTGTTGAAAATTATATTCAAAATGACATGATTACTTTGTAAAGTATTATATTATTTTAATTAATTATTGTGAATGTGAGGACTATGTGGATATCATTATTTTTTCATTTTTCAGTTAGTTTTAATTATGGTCTGGCAGTTTGAGTAGTTTATGCGCCCTACCCAAATGTCCTTTCTTTGGTATTGTTCGTCGAGTTGAGCTCCTTAAGTTCTGAGTTGAGCTCCACGATTACTGACAAATGCTTGCACTGACTGGACAGGTCCACTCAAATCTGTGTGGTTCTTTCCTCAAAAGACCATTTCAGACACTAATCTACATGGTCCTCATATGGCCTGACCAAGATTATGTCTGGACTTTAAAAGAGACTGTGACCTCTGAGTTTGTTTCGGCCTTTCTTCTCAGAGTAGTCAGATAGGAAACGCCGAACTCAACTAGCTTATTTTTATTTTTTTAATATGACGTGTAAAAGTGATTCCGATATCCTATTTACATAATAAACAATTTCATTTCATTTCACGGATATAAAGTGCCATATACAGCGTGTAGCAAAAACACTATCCGATCCATGAGGGTGTTGTTAAGACTCATACTGAGAGTCTATTAATGTGGTAATATTCAGGATAAAAAAAAAAAAAAAATTCGCATTTTTTTTCAATGGGGAATTTTACCGGGTTATTTACATAGGGCCATGCGGCCGTCATGTAGCGGGTGTCTACAAGTCATAACTCATAACTTATGACCCCTGTTGAAAATTTACCAATTTTTTAAATAGAATTGAGATAGTAACCCTAGCCGTGAGGCACACTGTCCTGTTATTTTCATAAATCGCACTTTACGCTTTTTATTTTTGTCTGCTGTCTGTACATTCATAATATAAGTTATGCTAACTCAGCAACACCATATCGTGTTGCTGAGCCCATTGATCGGAACTCTGAGGCGGCTGATCGGTATATGCGAATGTTATGCGGTAAATCATGAGCTCAAATCACAAAGAGCGAGCTAATGGTTTTCAAAGCAGGCAACGTGACATATTCGTGTATTCCTCATGGCGCACTGTGTGGAGAATCCCTGCGAAGAGTGGACAAGTTTAGATATTTGGGCCACTTGGTCACTGAAGACCTTAAAGATAACTGTGACATTGAAAGGGAACGTACGTCGCTGGCTGTCCGTTGTGACATGCTGGCTCGCAGGTTTGCACGATATACGAAGGTAGTTAAGGTAACGCTTTTCAAAGCTTATTGTCAATCCTTTGTGCAGCCTGTGGGTCAACTTTACTCAGCGAGAATACAGCGACCTACGTATTCAGTATAATAATGCTCTGAGAGTGCTACTGCGGCTGCCGTGGCGTTGTAGTGTATCAGGGATGTCTACGGATAATAACATTAGATGGATTTGCCGGTTTTTATTTTTATGGCATCTCGCAGTTGACCTATGAGGTCATGGCTGCTTAACCGGACTTTCCTGTGGCTGCCTTAAGCTTTTAAACTTAAAGCCTCCAGCCAGGGGCAAAATTATTCTAAATTAAAACTAGGCGAACGCTCGCTAAGGGCACCCCTGTGGGGTACGAACCTCGGCTTAGGGCGTCGCCGGGGGAGGACAGCAAGAAGGGACTGGCAGGATCAAACTTAGATTTTCATCTTGATTATTATGCGGGGTATTTAAAGCTACGTGCTCAGCTGCAACAACTGCTGGCACCTCGTTTTCGAGCAAGGGTCGGGGGGAGTCTCATTTACTCGGGGACGCGATCGCGAAGGACCTCGGCGGCGGGGTCGGAAAGACGGGTGTCGTCTGCGTTTGTGTAAAGTACTGGTGGCCCTATTCTTCTCCTGGAGGAGAGTTATGGGGTCATCTGGGTCGGAAAGTATAGTTTTGCCGCCATTTTCAGAAAAAGATGTGCATTCCTAATGTCACGTGTTCGCGGCAGCACCAAGAGTATTCTCAGTGTGTTCGCAGATCGGTGGGATTCCCCGATGTTGCGGAGGTGGATGCAGGTCCTCGCTGAATTTTAATTTTATGTTAAGCTGTGTCTTTACCTACTAATACTAGATGTTAAGTAAAATTTTTACTAACCCTATCGATTGTCTGAAATAAAAGTATTCCATTCTATTGTATGCCTTTTTGTCTGTGCTAAATAAATATATTTTCTTTCAAACTCACAGCAGCTAATCAAATTACATTATACATAAGATCCTGTTGAGATTTTCCGAAACTAAAGGTTAATGTCGCGTAACATAGATGTTTTTTTTTTTTTTTTTAGTTAGCGCATCTCGTAGTTGACCTATGAGATCATGACTACTTAACTGGACTTTCCTGTGGGTGCCTTAAGCTACTACACTTAAAACCTCCAGACATTCAACTATGCTAATTAAAATTAGGTGAACGCTCGCTAAGGGCATCCCCTGTGGGGTACGAACCTTGGCTTAGGGCGTCAACCGTAGGGAGGACATCAAGGATGGGACGGGCTGGACTTAGATTATTGACATACATGCTTGCATAGTAACAATAATACGCGATAATGGCTGATAAGACACTCATTTATAAAAAAAAAAAGTAAATAGAACATCTAGCTAGCGACGCGACGGCCTAATAAACTAAAATCTTAGGCTTTGTCTATGAAAATTGAAGCGACATTGAATTCAGACAGTTTTATCTCTGGGATAGCAACGTTTCTGCGATGCCTTTGGCGCAGTATAAATAAGTAACAGTATTATATCTTCATAGAAAACTGCCGAAACGACCCCCTTCAAAATCTGTGTATATGAGTACGCAATAATTTCGAGTTATCAATCTGCTTAGCCTTTTCCAAACTATGTTGGGGTCGGCTTCCAGTCTAACCGGATGCAGGATGCTAAATATTTTACGTGAAGCGACTGCCTATCTGACTTCTACAACCCAGTAACTGGCTAATACGATACCCCTTGGTAAGTCTGGTTGTCAGACTCTCCGGCTTCTGACGACCTGTAACGACTGTCAAAGATTCACGAATGACAGCTGGGTCCAACGGCGTAACGTGCTTTCCGAGGTACTTAGAGTTTCGGTATGTAAAGATGGACACCCATCCACGGAACAACCCCGGCAAGCGTAGCTTAACCTGATGAATCGACCCGTGCGGCTGTAATTATTTAGCCACGAGCTGCTCAGCAATAGTTTCGAATGCGCGGGAGGTTTATCTACCGAGCGGCCGTAGGTAATTATTTCAAGGTTTCTGCCGAGACAATACTGTTACCTTATTATACTGTGCTTCTGGTATTGCAGATGTTCATAGGCGGCGATCTTTCTTCTCTTTCGTGTGGCTATGGCTAACCTGGTGTCAGAGTTATTATGCCGCCCATGGGCCTCTGACTTGGCTTCACATGCCGTCAAGAAATATCTCTCAGGCATGCTGGTTCCCTCACGATGTTTTCCTTCACCGTTTTTGAAGCAAGTGATAACTATACAATACGCACATGAATCCGAAAAGTCAGAGGTGCGTGCCTTGGGTTCAAACTCGAGACCTATGACTTGGCAGTCCGACGGTGACACCACTAGGCTATCACTGCTAGTAATATAAATTAGTAGGTATCTAGGCACTGTTTTTTATGAGGCATATTTGCCGACTTCAAAAATGGAGACGGTCATGTATTTGACGTGTTTTTTAAACTGCAACGTTTGCTCGACTTTTATGCGCCAAATATTGATTTCTCAAGATGATGTTTTTGAAGCAAGTGATAATTATACAATTTCAATTAAATATTTATTTATTACAATAGAGATTGGATATTGACTTTGTTTGTAAAAGCCAAGAAAACCCGACCAAAAGTCTAGTTAAGTAGCCGTGAAAGCAACTCGTACAAATGTTGTTAAAACCAGTCGTACTGACCTTTTTAGTTATATTTAATATACTCAACAAAGGTTAAGGAGTCAACTTTTATCGAAATGTTGGATATGTTTGTCAGTGCCTGTTACTAGGGGATTGATTAAGATATTCCGCGGGTTTTCTTATGCCGAAACTTTTCCAAATAAATCGGAGTGCTCCTGAGGTGTTAGGTCTTGCTTCTAAGCACCAGTACAGATTAATTCAGATAATTTACTCCGCAAAATCATTTAAATAAAAAGCGACTCGTGTTCCAACACAATAAAGTGCAATTCAAGTCGAAGTTGCCTCTCTTTCTATCGCGTAACTCTTATACCTTCTGACTACGTTACGCCCACTGAATTGGCCCGACGAGACGAGATAGCCGCGTACTTGAAGCTTCATACCTAAAATGCGGAGTGCGCCTTCTGTACTATTCTGTGTTAGGGGATTGATTAGGATGCTTCACGGTTTTTCGTCTGCCAACTTTTCAAAATTTGGAACACCCTGAAGTATGAGATCTTGCTTCTACACCAGCAGCATGACCGTTTCGGAAATTGTCGAAGGCGTCGTTGTTGCAGTGAGGAAAGAGATAGAGTTATAGAGGATTTATTGCGCTATCTATCGCACTGACTGCATGATGTCTTTGACACTCCCCTAGGCCCCAGAGCGAATTTGAATCCTGTTTTTTTGAGTTACGTTACAACAAAAAGCATCATGAAGATTCCTTGGTTCAAAATCTGTGTTCTGTTGCCGTCCGAGAGTAAATGAGTGAGCCAGCGTGGTCAGTTACATCAGAAGGAGTTTTTGGAGATGGGTTCCAAAGATATTTGATAGTTCGATTTTGACATGAGAGTCCGTTAAAAGCGCATCGTTCAAAGCCACGTATCATCGCAAACGAATTTACGGTGGCTAATCTCAACGGAGATTAGCAAAGTACGCAGAAAATATAGCGCAGAAATGTGTGCTTTATTTAATACAGGTACACTCCAAAGTGACGGAATTTTCGTAGTCCGATGGGACAGCAATCCAACATGACCGGACGGAGATCAGGCGCAAGACTCCCGTGGCTACCGAACCTCGCAAAGCCACGTAACGCATACAACAAGATTTTACGGGTAATATTTTCATGGCTCATAGCTAAATAATAACAGACGCACGGGTCGATCTAAGGTTAAGCTACGCTTGCCACGGTCGGTTCGTGGATGCGTGAACATCCATTTTATGCCTCGGAAAGCACTTTAAGCCGTTGGTCTCGGCTGTCATCCGTAGATCTGACAACACAAAAACTCACCAGTAACAGATATTGCATTTAGTTGCGACAAAAGTCACAGGTTTCATAGGCTCCACTATTTTAATCAGTAACTTGATGAACGTATGACATATTGGAAATTCCATGAACAACAAAATAGCAGAAAGATTTAATCCAAGATAACCTCAAGCTTTTTTGTTAGTTAAAAATAACGAACGATAACTTAAGTACTGAAACTTTAATTAATGACCCATTTCTCTAAATAGACTTCGCCATTCATTATTCTGTCTTCAAAGCTGAATTGGAGTTGGGCAGGACACCTGGGAAAGCGCAGTGATGAAAGGTGCAGTAAAGCAGATGGCGTCCAAGGACTGGAAGACGAAGTGTCGGTCGTCCGGCGGCGAGATGGGTGGATGACATTGTAACCATCGCGGGTAGCACCTGGATGAGGCTGGCACAGGAGCGTGGGGATTGGTACATAAAAAGAGAGGCCTATGCCCAGCAGTAGCTGTGGATGTTGATGACTCATTATTAGCACACTGCTTAATGAGCCTTATGGTGATAATAGAGCCTGACCACGCTCAGTCTGCACAAGTAAAAAAACGGTGGAATTTGATAATCTATAGACGGCAACACCATCCTGTCCTACGAAAAAAGAATTTGATACTTTGTCTTTTTGTTTTTGATAGGTTATTTTGTATATATTCTGATTTATTCCTGGTAAAGAATAGTCACTTTAGCAAGATGCAGTGTGGATTTGATACAGTTTTGTCATCGTATGGAGGTAGACCATAGGTACGACATAGTCTATTATACATAATCTATTAAGCAAAAATTAAAAGGCAAAATATCAAAATCATTAGAACTACTTACAAGCCCGAAACTATCATAACTGACTGATGTAAAAGTATACCATATATAAAACTTTTTGGGGTTGCCCATTTATTCCATTGCAGACTTAGCATGGCCAGACCGTATTTATGATGCCATACAGCAGAAGCAGCATATTTCAGCGAGCTGCATCGTGTTACTGGCACAGGCCTCCTCTCTGTGAGGAGTGGGCCGTAATCCACCACGCGGGCCCAGTAAGGGTGGGTAGATGTGACACTTCTTCTTTTTTGTTCTAGAACATGTCGGTTTCCTAACGATATTTTCTTTCACGGTTTTGAGAGCATTGGTGATGAAATAATTTACACAAAGTAAAGCGCCTGTCAGGGTTCGAACGTACGACCACTCTCAGCTCGCGCACGTTACCACAGGGCCACCAATTGGCAATAGGTTCGCCCTCTATTACATAGGACTTAAACATAACTGGCGAAATGTGGGTGTACTTTAAGTACACCTCTGCCCAACCCTTCGGGCATTATCGGCGTGATGTTTTGTTACATAACTGTTGTATATAACGTAAAGAAAAAGGAATTGTGGTGACATTTCAGAAACGCGATAAACTTGTTTTCCAACGAACATAGCTTGCAGTTTTTTTTTTTAGAAAACCGTCTCATCTCTCAACAAATCCCACCGTATTTAATCGAAAAAAGATGGAAATTTTTCCAGTTTCAAACTAAGATGAATTCACTGAATAATAAACTAATTTTAGACCTAGCCCCGAACGAGTGGCGCCAAATAAAAAAACTAGTATTTTATATGCACTTCTTTATACATTATGTCGGTGTGTGCGTCAACGAAAATGAATGAATTATTTATGAACTTCAATATTTATTTAACAGATTAAGGATTCTTGTTTCGACTAGATTTTGACCTTGAAGATTATAGTTAGAAAAGAGAAAATAATTAGATTATTTTGTTTGATTAAACTCGAATCAATGTAGCTAGCCTTTTCCAAACTCTTTTTGGCGTCGGCTTCCAGTCCCGGATGCAGCTAAGTACCAGTATTTAACATGGAGCGACTGCCTATCTGACCTCCACAACCCAGTGACTGGGTAACGCGATCATTTTTTCTAAATTTTCTAATACAAACAGTACAAAATGTTTTAAACAAGTGTATTTTTTTTCATATATTTTTTTCATTGAGCCATTTATCAAATTTATTATCAACAAAAATCGATCAGGCCTAATTAATATAATTCATTTTTAGACAATATTAAAATTCACGACAACGTAATTCTAATTATAGTTAGTAAGTAACATAACATCACGCCTGTATTCCACGAAGGGTTAGGCAGAGGTGTACCTATAGTACACCCACATTTCGCCAGTTATGTTTAAGTCCCATGTAATAGGGGGCGAGCCTATTGCCATCAACCGGGCACAAATCCAGACTCCGGGCTGCTACTGAGAAATTCCAGATGGAAAAACCCAATAACACCTTGCCCGACCCGGGAAACGAACCCAGGACCTCATACTCAGCAGTAGCGCTTTGCGACCACTAGACCAACGAGGCAGTCAGTTGTAAGTATTAACTAATAAACTATCTAATCTGTGAACATACTTTTTTTTTGTAATCCATCAAAGTAAGTATGTAACTCAGATACTGAACCACCCAGTACACTGTATGTTCAGAATTGCGAATTCCGATTTTCAAATATGAGGAAGTCCCTAAAATTATTGCGGGGAATTACCTCTTTTCGGCAAAAGACGAAGTATAGATATACATAGGTAGTATGGAAAATATATTTAATAATCCCCAAAATTGTTGCGGGGAATTACTCCATTTCGACCGGCGACGAAGTGTACAAAACTATCTAACCTTTTAAATTTATTTTCGAGCTATTTCAAGTCCTAATCATTTATAAATTTTCATTTATTTCCATTCATTCTCGATTTAAAATCCTGTTTTTTTTTTCTTACTCTTTAAAACAATATTTTAAACTCGTTTTATTCTGTGATTTTAACGCTTAGTAAAAAACATTGTTTTATTTCAAACTGTTTTAAACACTGCTTAAATACGTGTTTTAAAACAACTTTTTTGTTTTATGCCAACCCTGCCCCTTGGTAAGACCCGTTGTCAGACTTTCGGGCTTCTGACTATCCGTAACGACTGACAAAGATCTACGAATGACAGCCAAAACTCGGTCTCCGAGCCGGGGTCTCGATGTGTTCTTCTCCATAAATATCTACGTTTTGGAATGGGCAATTAGCTTCAACTTTGTGACTATCTGACAGACTCTTTGACAATTCAAAAGAGGTAGCCTGTAAATGGTTTAATGGAACTAAACGCTTTGAGTTTGAGTTTGTAATGGACGGTCCACGGATCCACGAACCAACCACGGCAAGCGTAGCTTAACCTTCGATCGACCCGTGCGGCAGTTAAACTATTGACTATTATTATGGGTTATGAAAAGAAGAGTGTTTAGGTAGGGATGTATATGGATCCATGTTCTGCATAGCCACGAGAAAGGCGAAAGTGCAAAACCAAGAAAATATGGATGGATTGTGTGAATAATATTAGCTAAGAAAGACATGATAAGTGTCACTGGACAATTTGTTGCGCCATTTCTTCCCAGCTAAAACACAAGGAAGTGATGAAGGGCGGGAGATCAGGGAGACTGTCATTTATGTAATTTTTTTTAACTTCCAAAAAGGAGGAGTTCTATGTTCGTAATGAATGTCCCTCGATATTTTCGTCATTGAGTACCGATTTTAAAAATTATTTTTTCACTCGGTAGAGGAAGCTTGCACGGTGGTCCCATCAATTTTTTATTTAACTTTGCTTGGGTAATTTTTCAATCAGCTTCAATAGTACGTATTTTTTCCACTTAAGTCTATGTGAACGATGTTATAATAAGTTCCTGTCACTGTTATTTACATAGCAGGTAGTGATATCCGAATTTGTGTGGGCTAAATAAATACCACTAATACTTTTTCGGAAGTCGGTTGCAAAAAACGAAAATTCAAAACCAAAAACACCGACTTCCTGTTTTTTTTTTGTTTTTCGTAAAAAGTTATTTATCGTTCGCTACAAAGAACCAGTACCCTAATTGCGTAAAACAACACAATCACAATCTGTTTTGATTTTAAACAGATTGCTAATCCATTGCTTCATAAGTTGGAAAAAAAAAATCTGCTCAACAATACAAATAACGCAATGAATGTTGTTCAACTGTCAAAATGAAACAAATTAGGCATAATTGTTTACGAAAATAAATTACGCAATTAGGGTACTGGTTCTTAATAATTAATTACAATGTAATATATGTGACTATTAAGCAATTTGAATCTAACTTAATTTTTACGTGATTATTAGCTTAATTTATTTAATTTTTATTTTGAATACTGAGATGACGATTAATTATAGCGACGTATAGCAGTGATGGCCCAGTGATAACGGCCCCGACGTATGTAAAAGTTGAGGTCGAGGATTCGAACCCAGACAGACGCTTTATTTTAATATTATTATTTATTTATATATTTTAAAATAATTTCATCACCACTGCTCTCAAAACGGTGGAGGAAAACATCGTGAGGAAACCGGCATGCCTTAGAACCAGAAATTCAAAGACATGTTACATCTACCAACCCGCACTGGGCCCGCGTGGTAGGTAGGAGGCCTGTGTCCCAGCAGTGGGAACATTATAGGCAGATTATGCTAAGGGGATGAAGACGATAGTGAGTTTTGGAACACAAATTAGTTATATCTAAAGACGCATTTACATTTTTTCAACAACTGGCGATTGTGTGGAACGCAACATGTTGTACGGAACCGCTGTTCCGCGCTCCCCAGGTGGGGTGCAGGCCGCTCATTCGTCAAAGCTCACGGCGCGCGGCGTCCTGCCCGCCGATCCATGGGCAACGCTGCCCCCTGCCTCACCGAGCATTCCCATTGCGCGGAACAGCGGTCCCGGTCAAACTATAGCAACACTATTGCCGTTTGTTAAATGAGTCTTGCAACATAATTTTTCATTATTCCAATGAATTTTTGAACATAAAACGACCAATAAATATTGTTTATAGCAAAAAAAATATTGTTGAATAAAGGTATAGGTACCATTCCGTACCCGACCGCAGGAAGCAACTGCAGGCAACTTGTCGCGGCGTCATGTCGCTGCAGGAATTATTCTGTCGACCGCAGGCGGCAACTGCCCGTATTCCAGTCGGTAGATAGAAGATTGAAAAACGTGACTATCGGTCGAACGTTGGCGGCACAACTGGTCTGTGGTCGGGCTTCACGTCGTTGGCAGCTATGGGCGAGTGACAGGCGACATGTCACTCGCCCATAGCTGCCAACGACGTGTCGCTAGCTACGGTAGGTATTTCATAGAAATTCATAGGAACCAGTCGTGTCGCAGCGACATGTCGCCTGCAGTTGCCTCCTGCGGTCGGGTACGGGATTACACCGTATTTTGTAGAACTGTCGACGCTCTGTTGCAAGACTCATTCGATAAACGGCAACAGTGTTGCTTTCCACAACATCGGCACTTGTAGAACAGATGTAAATGCACCTTAAGACTGTACTGTACCAGTATTATATTAATAAATGGGTATATTCCATCGGAATCAATGTATCCAATTTTAAACGGGTTTCAGAACGAAAATAAGCGTTTAATTAGAATATTTTGGAAAGGTTAGACTCTTGAATAAAGGTTAACTTGTGACTTACTAGTTTACTAGTAAAACTGCATAATTTGTTGTTTTATTTTATTTTGTTAGCTGGTTTAATGTTACCTGCTACCTTTCTCTTTGTATAGGTGATATGGGCGGGGATACTGCCCTCGCCGTCGCAAGCGACTGCTGAACGTCATCCTGGGTTCGATTCCCGGGTCGGGCAGTGTTATTGGGTTTTTCCAGTAGGAATTTCTTAGTAACAACAGCCCGGAGTTTGGAAGTGGGCGGTGTGATAGAAACCCCGTGCCTCGGAAAGCGCGTTAAGCCTTTGACCCTGCACCTGATCTCTCTCCGGTCGTGTCGGATTGCCGTCCCATCGGACTATGAGAGTGAGGGAAGAGAGTGCACCTGTGTCTGCGCACATAATTGTGCACTATAATATCTCCCGCGCCGAAGGTTGGTCTTCGCTGAGATTGGTCGCCAAAATTCGATCTGAACGACTATTATTGTGAACACGGGTTAGAATTACATTAGATTATTGTGACTTATGGAACCGAAACATGGACACTCACGGTACGGCTGGGTCATAAATTCAGCGAGCTACGGAACGGGTTATACTTGGAATCTCTCTGAGGGATCGAATCCGGAACGAGGTGATCCGACAGAGAACCAAAGTTGTCGTCATAAGCAAGGTGAAGTGGCAATAGGCCGGCCATTATAGCCGTAGAACCGATGACCGTTGTGGTAGACGTGTTCTTGAGTGGTGAATGCGAACCGGCAAACGTAAGGTAGAACGCCCTCTGGCTATGTGGAGCAACAATCTGGGTATGATGGCTGGTTGCAGCTGGATGAGAGTTGCGGATTATAGAGCTGAATGGCGTGCCATTGGAGAGGCCTATGTCCAGCAGTGGACTGCTGTAGGCTGGTGATGATCTTAAATCCTAAACTTAGTAATGGTGAGTCGTAGATTTTGAGTTGGCATGTTCTAGAACCAAAAATTCCCTCACGGCCCAAAGTTTTTACCGATATTACCATGCATTTGTATGGGCTACCGTCTACTCGTACGGATGCTATCGTGCGTTTGTATGGATGTCAGCTACCATGCTTTAGTATCAACGTTACCGCGCTATAATATCGATACTACTATGCATTTTTATGGGTGCACCGCGCGTTTGTATCGATAGTAGCACCGCGCGAATATATCAACTATGTTTGCATCGATGCTACCGTCCATTTGTACGGAATAAGGATGCTACCGCGCTTCTTTTTCACCACCTAGGGCATTTTTACCGACGCTACCGAATGGTGGCAGCGATGTTACCCCTGAAAAAGCTGCTCTAAACTATTTGGCGCGGTCGTATCGACCACGTCCGCTTGTACAAGCAGCTTATCTCGCTAACCACTGGGTATTTTCACGAATGCTGCGGCCACATCTGCGTCTGTAGTGACGAAGCTTCGCACAGTGATACGATACACGCAGATGTTATCAACCATTATCTGCTTGCTGGCTGCATAGCATTTATCGCCCGGGTACATAAAAGGGTTTTAACGCACTAACGCTAATGTGACCACCGCATTAGCGCAATAACTTTTTAGCGAGCAAATCTGGCACACACTGCTTCGTCACGATAGATTCAGATGCGGCCGCAGCAAGCTTGATAATAAAAGTAATAAAAAACAAAAGAAATATGTACTTACCATTTATACTGCCAACATTACTAATACCAGGATTGATATTATCATAGTAATATCCATCGTCTTCATGCTCAGACTTTATATGGAACGGCATTGGCAGCATATGCTCATTTTGTTGGTCCAATCTCTCATGCACATTCATATTAGTCCCTACCAACCTTTGGCCCAAATTTTGATCCAACATATGGCCATCTTGTACGCATTGGACGACCATAGGAGTTCTTCTTGCTTCATCTTGACTCAGAATCTCCTGCTCAATATTCGGCCTGTTTAAGTGATGTGACAAATCAATTTCGTGGCTCAAATCGTGAGGAATATCAGCTCTCAAATCGTTAATTCTGCTCAAGTCCGCGTTTAAATTCTCATTCAAATTCTGCGCAAGCTGACTTAAGTTCTGTAACTCCAAATCGCTGCCTAGCGACCTAGCTAAAGATAAATCCAAGTTCCTACTAAGGTTTTGACCAAGTAAGTCATCATGCCTGTTCAAATTCTGAGGTAATTCGCTTGTTAGGTTATGTACTAGATCCAATTCTGATGTTAAGTTCCGTTGTAAGTGTGCGGGGATATC
Source organism: Omphaloscelis lunosa (assembly GCA_916610215.1). NCBI lineage: Eukaryota > Metazoa > Arthropoda > Insecta > Lepidoptera > Noctuidae > Omphaloscelis > Omphaloscelis lunosa. The sequence continues at coordinate 10,378,423 of OU744273.1, read as the reverse complement.
GTTGAAGTTCAAATTTCTTGGTATATGGTTGGTTTTTAGCATTAACGAGGACATTTGGCGAGGTGAGAGTGGAAGTTGGAAGTTGTGGACAATGGAGTTTGCAACGGAGGATTGCATTGCTTGATGGAGCTGTTCCATTGACAGTGGTGAGTGCTGGTAGTCTGTCGGTTCCAGCTGGTGTGATTTTTGGAGCTGTGGAAGATGAAAGAAATAGTTGTTATTCTATGTTATGGGGTTTGGTTGCTGCACTTAGTCCATCAAGCGGACCATTGTGCGTAGGTCATGGCAGCCGTTTGGTGGTTATTCCAACTAGTCCACCTCCCTCCAGAAGTTAATTTAATCTGTCTTATGTACTTAATTTTGATGTTCAAAAAGTGTTGACTTTTGATTTAGATCCCCGAATGATAGCCAGGGCCAATGGCTGGCGGTAGGTAAGCAAAATGGAAAAATCCATGTGATCATCTCACATGGATTTTTCCATTTTGCTTCAATTGAGTTTATAATGTAAATTCAAGTAATTTACAGAAATCATATAGTCGTAAAAATAATTATTTAGTGTTATTAATAACTAAGAAAATGAGACGACCCTTTGAAAATTAATATTTCATTGAATAATTTAAGAATCAAACTTAGATTTTGTTTACTTTAAGAACAAACCAACCACTATATTGAATGAAAACTATGTAACTTCTACACTAAAACAATGAACAAAAAAACAAAAACAAAATTGGCGGTAAAAAACCAGAATACATCAGCCGGGAACCAAACCCGGAACTCCAGTCACGTTATCAACACTTTTTTATGAAAAAAACGATCGAATTTTGAATTACAACAAACAAACATAAATTAACTCACACTTTCAATGTAAAATTTGTAGTTGTCATCGTCGATGACATTCTGATCTTCTCTCTTCACAAAATCCATGATTTAACACGATTTTAAAGTATAAAAATGTTAAAACAATTAATTTTAATTCGAACCCATAGTATGTTTATAACCTATTAAAAACACTGACTTAAAATATACACTTAAAATACGTATAAATGCGTAAATTACACTATATATTGCTAATCACATGACTACAAAGTTAATTTATAAAAAGAATTGTTGAAATAAATGTATAAAAAAAGGATTATTCGTTTCCTTTCAGATGGTCTGACGAACGAAAGAAAGGAAGCTGAGTATAGACAAGTAGAGTTACCGTCAACGAACATCTGTCTGTCGGGGATACACTTGGCAAATTAAAATTACCCAGGATACGATATATTTTTCATAATTTTAAAATGCATAAAAGCGAAAATGAGTTTGTTTGTGTGTTTGTTTATTTGTTACGCTTTCACGCTAAAACGGCTGAATGGGTTTGGATGAAATTTGGCACATGGTACTATTTATCCCGATATTTCCGCGGGATTGAGACTCATGTGGGTGAAACTGCGGGGCGGAGTTAGTAAATAAAAAATTTCGCTCCGCGACTGGCGACAGAAGTGAAAACTTGAAAAAAAATTGGCACCGCGGTAATCAACACGTTGATGTTTTTTACTCCACGTACCGCGGTAATCAACGCGTTGATGTCTTTTACTCTATGGTGTCGGTAAGTTGCGTTACAGTGTCGCGAAATCAATGGTTTAGTCCCATCTCAAAAATGCCCAACGCGCCTAAAGACGTTTCCACTTCAATAAATAATTCATTTTTTTATGAAGTTTTAAATCAATGAAAAATTATTTACAAAACCATTAACTTGGACTGTGAAAAACGCTTTTTATCTCTATCAAACATCAAGCTGAATACAGCCTATCGTAAATAAAACAATAATTGTAAACCTTTTTCAGTGAGAGAAACTAAATGTTGAACAGAATAAATTTATTTGCATTAAAACATGGTACAATAATGGCCTTAATAATAGGGTTATGATCTATATGTCTCGCTATAGACTAGTATACAAATATATTAAAGAAAACAAAGGCGAGATGGAGAAACTCACGACCTGAATGGAACACCACATTTGATTTGTCGTGCATTTGTGTTATTTATACACTTATAAGTAAATAATTTACAGTTGGCCATGCCATATCCAATAGTTTCTGCTGTACTGGCAAGTAGAATTCGTTCTCGCCGCCGGTGACTGAATGACCAATAACGAATACCAATAAGTGTGTAATTGTTTGCGCCTAATTTGTAGTGAGGGTTAAAATATTTGGATTGCGTATTGGAGTTCTGGATCTTTTTCATAGTTTTTTCCTTAGATAAAGGCTATTTTTATTATGTGGCAGCACTGGTACTTTCCATAGACTAAAGAAAACAAACTTTATTTATTGTACGTTCAGAAATCATCAAAAATTTCGCCGAACGATTATAAAATGGAAACAGAAAATTAACATTATTAAGGGCATTGAGGATGCCAAAAATAAATATCTCCATATTTTGAAATAAATGTTATCCTGAGCTTTTGATAGGCTATTAGATATTTTATTTTGAAGAAAAATAATTTTCATTTCATGACGTTTATCCCGGCGACCGGTGGTTGGATTGATTGACGAACTTGTTTTTGTAATTTTATTTGACCTTCATAAAAGAACTGTCAACTTCATTCATGGTTTTCTCGAGAATAATTTTGAAGTCCCATTTATTAAACCCGAAATACAATCAATTTGTGGTACAAAACTTTAAAGGTGTACAACGAAGGTAAGCATTTCTAGAAATTACTAAAATTAGTGAAATTTATGTTTTAAGCTACAAGGTTTGTTCGAGAACTTCGACGATACATGAATTACGTGGACACAACAACTTGAAATACCTACCACCGCAAATTAAATATAAATCCTTTATGACACGACTACCCTAAAAAGTAAAACAGGAAATTCCGTAGTTTTGCTCAAATCTTATCAGTTTACAGTTTAATCTTACCTTTTTAGTAAAGTTTCCCTGTATTGTCGTGGTCGTTGTTTTTCCCGGTACTCACCTACCTATTTATATTGCATTCAATTATCTACATAGAATATACATTATGCTCTTAATTACAATGTGTTAATAGGTTTATTCTTTTAGTACCTAAAGTGTAGTAAGATCATTAAGGGTACTACTTCCATTTACTCTATAAGTAATTTATTGCTATTGAATATCCCAATCGCATTTTGTATGTTCTGCGGATTCCGCCCCTAAGATGCCCTCGTGATATTTCTCTATCTTTCCTTCTCTAGCCCAGCTAGGGTTGCCAGGTGGCCCAACTTTTTACAATCGTGTCTGGCTAAATATACAAGTCTGGCCGGTCCCGATTTTTTTAGGCTTTTGGTCAACCCTGCCCCGCTAAATGAAACCGAGTTAAATAGTTTTGATTATGTAACAAATTAAAGACTTTTAGTTTATCTAATTAGGTATAAAGTGCAGTAAGATAATTATTTTATTTATGTTAATTGTAAAGTTACACCTACCTAAAGTGTGTTTTTTAATCTCAGAGACTAAATTGATAACTGCAAATGTCAAACTTCAAAATAATGTGGCCAGCTTCTTTTTGCAGTGTTGTTCCGATGATTCCGGTTTTATAATCGTAATGTTTTATATTTTTGACAAATATATATATTCTTGTTACTTTTGCGTGTTTTAAAATTATCAAAACAATATTACAAGTATTTTTCGTTTTTATATTTTATATAGTGATATAGGTAACAATATAAATAATTTATAATTATAAATTATAATAATTATTTACAAATCATAAGTCTGATTGTTGTTTTAATTACTTTCAATGAAAATAAGGTACAAATTACTTTAGTAAGAACAAAATGTAATTGACAGCTCCATGGATCAATCCATCAGGTTAAGCTATGCTTGCCGGGGTTGCTCCGTGGACAGGGGACCATCTTTACATACTGAGACTCCCGAGGCACACCTCGGAAAGCACGTTAAGCCGTTGGTCCTGGCTGTCATACGTGAATCTTTGACCGTCATTATGGGTCATCAGAAGCCCAAAGTCTTGACAAGCAGTCTTACCAAGGGATATTGTATTAACCAGTTACCAGGTTGTGGAGGTCAGATAGGCAGTCACTCCATGTAAAATAATGGCATTCACCTACATCCGGTTACACTGGAAGCCGATCCCAACATAGTTGGCAAAAAGCTGGGCAGATTGATTGATATAATTATGTGTAGAGTAAGTCTCAAATGAATAATAGAAATAAATACACAAATAATAATAGTTCTAACACTGTTTCAGGTACTACCATATACGAACAATGGCGAAGACTGCATTAGTAATCCTGGCCAAGGGAGCCGAGGAGATGGAGACAGTCATCACTGTGGATATGCTTAGGAGAGCAGGTGTAAGTATCTTCTATTTTTTTTCTTTTCATCATCAACAATTCAACATTCTCTTGCCCTTATCTTGGTTAACCTGCACTCTAAGGATGGCATTTGGTTCCGTACAAAATAGTTGAGCTGGATGGTGCTGATCCACACGTCATGTTCGTGAACGGGCGCCGTCAGTTGAGACTGGTCATCTCTTATCTGCCAAGGTTTATTTTTAATCTTATATTTTCAATTGCTTTTTTTTATTTTTTGTACATTGTTCTCACATGTAGAAGCAACAAGAATGATGTTCCCAGGATTTTGTAATATCTATATTTAAAAGAGTATCCTTAGAGTTTCTTGCCCGTTCTTCTCTATAGAGATCTACGTTTTGGAATGGGCAACTAGCTTCAACTTTCTGACTAATTGACCGACTTTTTGACAAGTCAAAAGTGCCTGTAAATGGTTTAATTGAAATAAATGCTTTGAGTTTGTTAGTTTTCCTGGACTGCAGCTTGGTGTCGAGGTCCACCAGGTTCTCCGCTTATGTGTGGGTAAACTCCTGTAGCCACATATGTAGCTCGTTGAAGGGGATGGGTACGATAGGTTCGGGTCCACTGACTGACGTGCTGGTCATTACCGCTGTGATTGATCCGCTGTGTCCTTTTATCCATTTTAGTGTCACTATGTTGCGGTTAGATATCGCTACTCGTTCTATAGTTTGATCGGGACCGCTGTTCCGCGCCTAGAGATGCGCGTCGAGTTGGGGGACAGCGTTGCCGCGCATATACCTAAAAGGGGGTTTACACGGGTCGATTTTCGGCGTACGGCTGGGCCGCACGGTAGGAATTGACCGTCCAAATGATAAATCGACTAGGCCGCAAGTGACTAAAATCGCAAGCCCTAAAGTTGGGCGCTATCTGACTTTTGCCATGCGGCGGGTGACTAAAATCGACCGTGTAAATGGTAAGTTGCAGGCTCACCCGCCGCGTTGATTGAATAATTGAACTACGAACCATTTCGATGCCGGCACGTAAAACACCCGCTCTGCTCAACATTTTCTTTGAAAATGAACAAGTTGGATGCGATTTTGTCGAACGGTGTAAATGGGGTGATGATTACCGATGCGACTGGTGACTCGACTGGTGACTTGTCGCACGGCGAAAATCGACCCGTGTAAAACCCCCAGGCGCGGAACAGCGGTCTCGGTCAAACTATAGTGCATTGGTGACATACTCGTGTTAGTCTCGAGGTAATTAATATATTTTTGGGAACTGAGCTACTGTCGGAGAGTTCATAGATCACAACTATCATTCTTTGTACAGCAGTTGTACGAAATGGCTTTAGCACGCCAAATTGACGTAGGGTGTCAATTTGATAAACAATGAATGTCCCTGTCTGTATTAAGAGCGTTTATACAGAAAGTTTCACCACATGACGCTGGCAGAATAGTTGACATCGGCTCAATTGCCAAACAAGAAAAAAAAATACAAGAAAGTTAGCAACGTCGCAAATAGCTGTCAAATATTTCGCTGGTTTCATTAATTGTGAACTAAAATATTGATAATGAAATAAACTAATTAATGTCGTTACCTACACCGGCTACACCGAATATTTAGTTTTAGGTGTAAAAAAAGTATTTAGAAACTTTCCAAATGCCCTTTTTACAACATCAAATTCAGTGTTATAATTGCAATTCATTATTAATATTCTAGTTCACTAGTTAGCCATATTTCTTATTTCCATACAGTAATATTATTTGACAGCTATTTGCGACGTTGCCAAATTTTTTTTTGAACACTCTTACGGCATTCTTTCTACTTCTGCATTAACAATTGAGCGTCTGTATGATGATTTGTGCAATCGGGATGAAGGTTGATAGAATTTTCACTATGCGGCTTGAACAAGCCACGCTTGTACAAGCATTATTGAATGTATGTATGCAGGTTAAGCTTGCGGGATCAAATGCACACCATTGCACTCTATTAATGCAGCTAAAGCAAGCGCATTGTCGTCGTCCATCGCTTAAGTAAAAACTGACGTTGCTCCAGCTTGCTTGTACACTGTGAAGCCTATAGGGAGGGAAGTTGTGCACGATTCCACAAAATGATTGTTAATGCAGGCTTGTCATGCTTGCAGTCGGAGAGCAGTGGTGACCCAGTGGTAACGGCCGCGATTTACGAGTTGTAGGTCGTAGGTTCCAACACTTTTTTTTTTTTGGATTGGAAATTATCTAATAACTTCTCCTGCTCTGGGTGGAGCGAGAGGGTGTGTCAGACTCTTACCGACTAAAACCCACCAGTGTTCCTTAAGGTGCCCTGTTGCCGGGGGCCACGATCTCTCTTTCGGTTTTCTTCGCAACCCCGGCAGGCATCGGACCTAGCGGACCCTGTCAATTCTGCTGACATCTCTTTGACGCGCGCGTGGAACACAACGCGCCGTCGACCCGGGCCTGGGCCTTATTGGACGGCGAGCTACCCATTGCTCACCGTCCGCAAGCCCGCACCTACGGTGGCCGGAAATCGGCTCGCGATTCCCGACGTCCAGGGCGTCTCCTCCTGCGGGACCTGACAGGCGCTTTACGTTGCGCAAATTATTTCATCACCACTGCTCTCAAAACGGTGAAGGAAAACATCGTGAGGAAATTGGCATGTCCTAAAACAAAAAAGTTTGAAGACATGTGTTTACCAAACCAACCCGGACTGTGGATTACGGCCTTTCCGTCGCTAAGTTAGATTGGTCCCATTAATGTTTTTTTCATAAAATCATGATATTTGATAATACAATCTAACTTAAAAAGATGTATTAATGATTCTAATGTTTATAATTCTGGAAGTACATATTTGTTACATCTTTTTTTTTTAACCTATTTTTCTTCATTTCTTTCTTTCTTTCTTACAGTCACGAATTATATTTTGATTAAGATACAACCTGACACTGACTTGCAAATTGCAGAAAACGTAAGAAAAAATGACTTTCGCGGGCTGCCACTGCACCTCGGTAAAGCTGCCTGTCACAAAGCTTCGTCACGATAGACGCAGATGCGGACCCAGCATTACGCTGCCGGTCCACTGGAGCGAAGTGAGGCAGCGGAGCAGAGAAATGTTCCAATATTAACCAATAGAATCTAAAATCCGCTTCAGAGCTCCGCTCCTATTGGTTAATATTGGTACATTTCTCCGCTCCGCTGCCTCGCTCCGCTCCAGTGGACCGGCAGCGTAATGCTGGGGCCGCATCTGCGTCTATCGTGACGAAGCTTTGTACAATTATACGATACACGCAGATGTGAACAACCATTATCGGTTATCATCGCGATAGTTCGGACTGCGTAGCACTTGTCGCCCGGGTGGCGGTACATTATAAGCGTGGCGCGTGGTCTGACTAGCGTTGGTCATTTCGGCTGTTTTTGGACCAGACTGCGTAGACGCTCTGTAGAAATAACAGAGAGCACGATAATTCGTTAAAATTATGAAGCCGCTAATGTGACTACCACATTACCGCGATAACTTTTTAGCGAGAATAACATACGAAGCTTCGGCATGCATTGCTTTGTCACCATTGACGCAGATGCGGCCATGGCATAAGGGGAATGCGAAATTCAAATATTTCTTACGTTTTTTTGCAATTTACAGGTCTGTCAGGTTCTCTTTTTTATTTATTTTAGAAATATAAGATCACGTCTGTTTTCCCCGAAGGGCTAGGCAGAGGTGGACCTATAGTACACACAACGTTAGTATAAAATATAAATCTTTGCAGTAAAATAAGATCAAAGTTTTGTTAAATAATAGCAATAATAAATATTATTAAATGATCATTAAAGTATTTTATTTTTCTGAATATTTGAATTATTTATTAATATTACTAAATCAAAATAAAAAAAAAATACTATAAAAAAAATATAATGAATGACAAAAAGCCACATTTCCTGCCTAAGATTTGAACCTCCTATCTTATGCACGGCAAGCGGTCTCGAAATCTCCGGTCTATTTAGACGTCTAATAACTTTTTGTAAATGTTTAAAACCTTATTTACTAAAACAATACATTAATCATACTATTTTTTTTTTCAATACTAAAACCAACTTGGGCCTATCATGGATTTGAACGCACATGTCTTTTGCGGGGGTAACTACTTAATGGAGCTGTGTGTACCTACTCACACTCACATTTCGCCAGTTATGTTTAAGTACCATGTAATAGGGGCGAACCTATTGCCATTGACTGGGCACAAATCCAGATTCAGGGTTGCGAAATATTTGACGAAAAAACCCAATAACACTTTGCCTGACCCCCGGAATTTAACTCAGGCCCCCATGCTCAACAATAGCGGTTTGTTTTTTTTTTTAATTTTCTCCTTCATTTCAGGTGTCAGTTACGATGGCTGGCTTAGACGGTAGCGGACCTGTGTTGTGCTCCAGGCAAATAACTCTGGTACCGGACAAATCCTTAGAAGAAGCCCGAGAGAAACAGCTAATATATGATGCTGTAAGTATCAGTTCGTGGTTAAATAATGAACTTGTGGCTAAATAATAACTGTTGCACGGGCCGATCCATCAGGTTGGGTGACCATCTTTACATACCGAGACTCCTTCTTACCTCGGAAAGCACGTTAAGCAGTTGGTCTCGGCTGTCATTCGTGGATCTTTGATAGTCGTTACAGGTCGTCAGAAGCCTGAAAATCAGACAACCAGTCTTATCAAGGGTATCGTATTACACAGTTACTGGGTTGTGGAGGTCAGATAGGCAGTCGCTCTATGTAAAATAGTGGTATTCAGCTGCATCCGGTTACATTGGAAGCCGGCCCAAACTTAGTTGGGACAAGGCAGGCATATTGATTGAAGTAACAACATAACATCTCGCTCAACTGAAGGATTAGGCAGAGGGGTACCGATAGTACACACATATTTCGCCAGTTATGTTGTAAGCCCCATGTATAGCTCGGTCCAAACTGAAGCGAATCCCGCGCGGGATGAAATGCACTCGCGCGGTTTGTGTTGTGGGGGTATCTACATCTTCACATGCGAACTACGCATCACACTGATGTCCCAACAACAATCGACGGACAGCTGCCTACCAGGCACAACATCTAGTCGGAGGCTCGTCCCTTTTCTATAGAGGATGAGTGAACTTTACACTCTGCTCCTCAAACTTCATCATAGTATCAACTAACTTGTATGGAAGTGTTCAAACTTTCACGAAAGGAGGGTTATTATCATGGGCATGTATGTATGGCATGTCTCTGTTCCCTCATAACTTCTAAACTGCTTATCATAATTTGACAAATGAGGTATCGTTAGAAGCGTCTTGATCGTCCGCTGGTTATAGACTGTGATGTCACATAAAATTGTATATGTTGCCCTGTAGAGAACATGAAGTTAGGAACTTATAAAAAATTGGTATCATGTTGGGTATCAAATGAAATGGCCTAATTAGCACATTTAAAAAAAAATATGGCATAATTTAAATAAAAGTTATTAAAACTAAAACCCAGCTACGGCAAAAAACACCAACTAAAAAGGTATAAACAAGACATAACAGACAGACATATTAAAAATCCGGAGTCACACATCGCAACACGCAAATTGAACAGATTGCGTGTGACTCTGGAATTTTAATTTGTCTGTTGTTCTAGTCTTCATAACTATTTACATTCCACAGGTGATCCTGCCTGGAGGACTGGAGGGAGCTGAGCGTCTATCCAAGTCAACGCTCGTCGGTGAAATTCTGAAAGATCACGAAAAAAATGACAAAATCCTCGCTGCTATTTGTGCTGGTAAGTATAATTTATATTCCATAAAATTCAAAAGTCATTTATTCAAAGAAGGCTGAGAATCAGCACTTTTTGAACGTCAAAATTACATAAGATAGTCCCCCGAAAACGCCCGCCCTTCACCACTTCCTAGTGCTTTAGCTGGGAAGAAGTGGCGCAACAAACTCCCCAGCAGCACAGCTGTTCAGTTAGAAGGAATTGATTCTATACAATAGTACATAGCTTAGCTAGCTTTTGCTAAGAGAGAGGGGCTTGTGGCTAAGCAATAACAGCCGCACGGGCTGATCGATGAGGTTAAGCTACGCTTACCGCGGTTGGTTCATAGATGGGTGACCATCCTTACATACCCGAGACCCCCCCGTGCCTCGGAAAGCACGTTAAGCCGTTGGTCCTGCTGTCATTTCTAGATCTTAAACAGTTGTTATGGGTCGTCAGAAGCCTGAAAGTCTGACAACCAGTCTTACCAAGGGGTATCGTATTACCCAGTTACTGGATTGTGGAGGTCAGATAGGCAGTCGCACCATATAAAATACTGGTATTTTAAATTTTATTTTTTTAAATGTTGCCCCACACTAGGAATTTCTCCTGTGCGTTTACAAACATTTAAACTCACAATCGAACCCGCGACACGCAGCGCAGCAGTCAATCGCTTAACCACTGTGCCAACCGTGCCGTCAAAGCCAAACAGAGTTATTGAGCTGCATCAAAAAAAAAATACAAAAAAAAACATAAATGCATGCATGCATGTTTTATGCATGTGTGCATAAATGGTTAAATAAATAAATAAATAAATAATAAAAAAATCACCGCCCCCCCCCCATTAAATATAAAATTTAATTGGTTACATTTTATATTTTTTATTTCGCATTTTTTTTTTAATATATTTTTTTATTTATTTTAGGCGTAATTTGGTCCACCATCAACCCTGCATATCAGGGTTATTGGTAACCCTGATATACAGCGTTGATGGTGGACTAAATTACGCCTTTTGACTCCTAGGCAATTGTCCAAAAAAAAAATTGAGTCATTTAACATTTTATATTTTTATTTCATACATTTTAAAACATAAAATGTCAAATTACTCGAAAATGGTTGACATTGGCACAGGGTTCATCAGCTGTCATTTGGTTGCAAATGACCTCCCCTACATCCCCTTAATGGTGTGCCGACGTATACCCTGTTTATACATACATTTTTGAAATATGCTGCTAATTAAGCCCTTTCATTTGGTACCCAACATGGCGCCATATATTTTTTTTCTTTACTTTATGTCTACCAGAGGGCGCCATATTCATTCATTTAATGTGATGTCACATCAAGACTCTTCCAACGATATCTGAATACCAATTCCAACGATACCATTTGTCAAATTATGCTAAGCAGTTTTAAATGTATGTTTGAATGCAATGAATTAATAAATTGAAAAATTCTGCAATGAAAAAAAACTGACAATTTTTATTTTTTTCTGAACATTGCCACATAAATAGACTCACAGTATGACACCTCTAACAACACCCTCACGGATCGGACAGGGTTCTTTTACATGTTGTATAGTGGTGTGATATGAGTAACAGGGTGTATGTATGCTAGTCGCGCGGTAAACTTTGCTTGCGTGATGCAGGATTTTGCGTGGCATCAGTTTGATGCCGTAGTTCGGATGAGGGGTTGTAGATGCTGCCACAGCTAGCTAAATTACTAAGGATAATTTTTTTTATCAAATGTTTTAATTTTCTCTTTTACAGCCCCAACGGTCTTCGTTGCCCATGGCGTAGCTCACAACAAGAAAGTGACATCGTACCCCTCAACCAAAGACAAGATGCCCGTGGAACATTACAACTATGTGGAGGGAAGTAGAGTGGTTGTCGATGGACAGGTGGTTACTAGCAGGGTGAGTAGTTTGAACATTATGGCTGATTCCTACAATTTACGGACCGTAATCGGTCTTCTTCTTTTCGTGTGGTTGGTGACTAACCTGGTGTCAGAGTTTTAAAACCGCCCATGGGCCTGACTTGGCTTCACATGCCGTCTAGAAATCTCTCAGGAATGCCTGTTTCCTCATGATGTTTTCCTTCACCGTTTTTAAAGCAAGTGAAAATTATACAATACGCACATGAACTCGAAAGTCAGAGGTGCGTGCCTTGGGTTTGAACTCGAGACCTATGACTTGGCAGTCCGACAGTCACACCACTAAGCTATCACTGTATCAGGTTAAAATAAAGACTTTTATCTTTACCAACAATGAAGCAAAGACCTCATAGCTTTGCATAGTAGCCCGTCCCATATGGAAGTAACTATCACACGTAAAATTTACTTACGAATCTATTTGTATGCCCAGTTTGGCAATAAAAATTGCTACCATTGGTAATTGAAACGATTTATTTTCGTTTATAGGAACCAAGCATAAGGCTGCCTATCCACTGGAGCGGAGCGAGGCAGTGGAGCGGAGAAATTTGCCATATTAACCTATAGGAGCGGAGCTTTGAAGCGGAGTTTTGATTCTATTGGTTAATATTGGAATATTTCTCCGCTCCGCTGCCTCGCTCCGCTCCATTGGACAGGCAGCCTTAATCTGTTAAACTCTTGACAATCTAAGAAGTCCGATTTGATAGATATTAAATACTTTGTGTAGTGTAGGAAAAAAAAATCGGTTGCTTCATAATCGATTCTCGAGACATCGGTTGATCACACATAGAGAGTTTGTAATCGACAATTTATCTACATTGCTTCTTATAACTGATTCTCGAGGCATATCATTTTATTACGAGAAAAAATGGCGACGAGTATCAAAGCCTAACTAAAACCTACATACAGCAGGCAGGACATGATTCTGAACCGAAATTCAGCTGTTCTATACATTGTGACCGCGTAGGCATTGCACTATTCTATGAAACAGCAGATTTTTTTTAATAACCGACGAAAAATTTCAACGCTGGGGCGTTCAGAATTATGTACTGAATCCATGGTTTCAGTTTTTGCGTCGATTTCCCTGCCACCCTGTATACTGACTTCTTCCGGAAGGTTTATGTAAATGAATACTAATTGTGCACCAGTCGCGTACCTAGAGGCAAGCCCTAGGCACGCCATGTACACGTGCGAACCCGGGCCGGGTCACTAGTCATGAATAAAATAGAGAATAATAAAAGTTTTATGCTCCTCTGTTTATAAGTTTTTATTGTTTTTGTTTTTTTTCCTCATTGCTCTAGTGGTCGCAAAGCGCTACTGCTGAGTATGAGGTCCTGGGTTCGATTCCCGGGTCGGGCAAGGTGTTATTGGGTTTTTCCATCTGGAATTTCTCAGTAGCAAGCATCCCGGAGTCTGGATTTGTACCCAGTTGATGGCAATAGGCTCGCCCCCTATTACATGGGACTTAAACATAACTGGCGAAATGTGGGTGTACTATAGGTACACCTCTGCCTAACCCTTTGGGGAATACAGGCGTGATGTTATGTATGTATAACAGTTTTAATATTATTAAAAAATAATATGTAATATGTATATATATATATATAATCCTATTGAATAACTATTTCATGAAATCATGAGATTTTAGGATTACTTAGCGCATCACCCTTAAACTGAATTTTTGACGGAAATACTCCCAGGATTTTTTAATATAAATTTATATTTTTATCTTTCCAGGGCCCCGGAACAGCTTATTGGTTCGGCCTAACTTTAATTGAGATGCTTCACGGCAAGGATGAAGCTAATAAAGTTGAAAAGGGCATGATTATCTCCTGTTATTAATTAAGATCTGAACTGATTAAGGTATCTCGCACACTCCGATTACGAACACTACTGGTCGTGGTCGTAGTCTTGGTCGCAGAAGCTCCGACCAGAATGCGGACACTCTTGAAAATATACTGCTACAATGATCTTTAAGCGTTCGGCTATGTATGTATCCTATGACGTGGACTAGGGGGCTCTGTTGGTATACATTTGTGCAATAATATTGTGAAATGTATTGAAAAAACCGGCCAAGTGCGAGTCAGACTCGCACACGAAGGGTTCCGTACCATATCGCATTTTTGAAGTGAAAACTTCTTTAGGGGCGTTGGGCATTTTTGAGATTGATTCCGCTACACCGTGACGATACCAGCTTTTGACCAATAAAAAGACATCAACGCGCGATACATTATTTCCTGCACAATAAAATTGTTCAAGTTTTCACTTCTGTCGGCACTCCCGGAGAGCCACTGTTTTTTTTTTTTTGTATGAAATCTTTATTCTTCTTAAAGTCGGTCGCTGCGGCCACTGGCCGTGGTCGTGGTCGCGTAGTGTGCGAGGTCCCTTCCTTATTGAAGTCCACATGTTTACATGGGGGACATGCCTTTAGTACCCTGGTTTTACCTTCATAATAAATATATTTTTACTTACCTACGAATATACTGTAATTGAAGCCGATTCGTGGTTTACTAATTTTAAGTTAAAGGTAAAAACGGAAAAGTTTTCCGTCAAAATTGTTATTATTTTGTTTTTCTTTTTTTGTAAAACTTTTTATTTTAATAAAGAGCTTATATAAAACCTTATTCTAGAAAATTTTATTTTTGCCTGGAACGGCGGAAACTGACTTGTAACGTATTACATTACAGTAGTCATGTATCAGTACAGCGAGGCTCGATGCGAACACCAGATCCTTCATTCGACTGTCTGCTTTTGAAACGGAAATATGAGAAACGAAAACTTCAGCGTGCTTGAAGCGAGCGTTCGTCGCGGCTTGTGTATCTGCGTTTTGTAACCAAGCTCGTCTGAAATGATACATTACAAACAAATGTTACAAGTCAGTCTCCACCTTACTGCCTGTCCACTGGAGCGGACCGAGGCAACGGAGCGGAGAAATGTGCCAAATAGTAACCAATAGGAGCGGAGTTCTGAAGTGGAGCTTAGATTATTTTTGTTAATATTGGCAAATTTCTCTGCTCCGCTGCCTCGCTCCGTCTCAGTGGACAGGCAGCCTTTTAAGGTGCTGAGCGGATAATTTTTCCGCAACGATATGTCATATGGAAATCTATGCAACAATATGCATACTTAAATTAGGACGGTGGCAGTGGGCAAGTCACATTGCTCGCAGAACAGATGGCTGATGGGGCCGAAAGGTTGGTGGCGACCGCGTACCGGAATACGTAGCGTTGGAAGGCCTCCCCAAGGTGGACCGATGACCTGGTGAAGGCCGCAGGAATCCGCTGGATGCGGGAAGCACAGAACCGATCGAAATGGCTGCGCTTGGGGGAGGCCTATAATCCTGGATATATCCAGCAGTGGAAGTCGGCTGAAATGATGATAATGATGAGTCTGCCGGGATTTCCATACGTTTGTGGACCAATTGTCCATCGTCTGCTCAGCACCTAAATGTTTTTCCTACTCAGTACATTAATTTTCCTAACTATATTGGGGTCGGCTTCCAGTCTAACCGGAAGCAGCTCATCAGAATATCAGTATTTTACAGGGAGTGATTGCCTATCTGACCGCCACAACCCAGTAACTGGGTAATATGATACCCCTTGGTAAGACTGGTTGTCAGACTTTTGGGCTTCTGACGACCCGTAACGAATGACAGCCAGGACCAATGGCTTAACGTTCTTTCCGAAGCACGGAGGAGTCTCGATAGGTAATGGATGGTCAGCCATCCACCCTCTTCTGTCCCGTCCCGTCTTCCCTACTCAGCCACGGTTTATTAAACAACTGTTTCCGGCAACTTCGTGTTTTTTTTTAAATAAAAGTGTCCTGAATGAAATATCCGTCTCCGGGAGCTGCAATCTCGCCATTAGGACTGCGACCGAATTCGCTTGTAAAGCGATCGCTATCTCAGCGAGACTGCAGCTCCAGGACCCTACATATATTGTCAAATTTCATAACATCGGTTTAGTAGTTTTGGCGTGAAAACGTAACACAGAGTTAGGGCCTGCACACATTGGCAGACGGCAGGGGAGAGCATCGAGGAGGATTCCTCTATCCGCCAACGTACACTGACAAGAAAAATCCTCTGCGATACCGCGAGCGTCCGCCAGCTTACTGGAGCATCCGTCGAGTAGCCACCATTCGCTGGGATTTGATTATTCCACAAGCGACTACGCAGTCGAAAAATTGCTTTTGAAAGAGTGTGGCAGATTCCAGCGCATCGGCATAACGCTGCCTTCCGCCGCAATATCCTCCAGCGTGCTCTACGATGCTCCAGAGAAATCTGTGCTGCGATGCTTCAAGGTCGATCATCCAGCATTGAAATATATACCTTATTACGATTGGAAAAGTATTAAATTCAATTGATAAATTTAAAATCCTCTGCTGTCCCATCCGCCAGTCTGTGCAGGCTACCTACAGCTAGCAGGGTACTGTATTTCTATTTTCTTAATGTCCCTCGGCAAACTTCGTGTTTCGTCAGTTGTCGGATTTCTACCAGTTGCCCTTTGTACTTGGTGCAGACCGGACGCTATCAATCGACTTGGAAGTATATAAACTTGTTAATACTCTTTTAACTTAATGTAATTTATTTAAAAATGGTAGGATAGCTGCTAAAGTCGCAGGCACGACAGATAGGAAAATAGTTTTACAGCTCTTTATTATAGTTCACACGGAAATCAAAACAAAACAACAATAAAGTACTTAATTCTGAATTCAAATTATTGTACACGATAAATCTAATAATTGATGGACATGAAATTACCAAATTAGCATTCGTTTGTATTCGGAACTGCGATGATACCCGAGGGACATAACGAAAATAGAAATACCGTACCTATCTAGTAAGTACATACCTACATTGTGATGAGGAAATTGTCTGTACCTACTTAAATCTCATGTGGTCTGCAATACCCTGCCTCCTGACAAAAAATATCGTTGGCGCGAAAAAACAATAGCCGCGTTCATATGTCACACATTGGTTCGGAAACCCGGAAAGCGCAGTCTGTCCGCGCGACCAAGCGTAGTTCACCGAACAAAAATGATATATGAACGCGAACGATCACGTATTCGCACGAAGATCGGACGCAGCGTTCATGGGATAGGCGTTGGCAATAAAACAAGCAAGTTATATTAATACTTATATTTGGGTACATGGATTACACATTCATCTTATTTTTAACACTAAATAAATTATATAAAACAGTAAATGCAGCAAAAGCCTGAGAGAACATAGTCTTACTCGACGCAAATACGACCAGCAATGCAGCGTGGTTTTCCGTGGCAGACAAAAATCTACATTGCGTCTATTAAAATATGGTCGAAAATAAAATAACTTTAACAGCGTACCTCTTTCGGACTAATGGTATTTTATTTGCAACCTTATTTTGACCAGTGCAAGTTTGATATTTGTTTGTCAGTGTAAATCTCACTTCGCAAGGTTTGCATCGACCCCCGTTTACTAAAAGTCTTATTCAATTTAATCTTTTCACAAAACTTACTTTGCTAGATAAGCGTCGCATACGAATGTAAACATTATTGATGTAGAATTAATGTTCATATTCAAATGAAACGCTTGCTTAAATTCGCTTATATGAATATCAACATTGTTTGTACAAAAATAAGATTAACATTCGTTTGAAACGCTAACTTTATGAAATAAAGTACGATCACACACATTGCAATAATAATTCCAATTCAAACGCTCCTCAATACAATTATTCTTCTATTCGCTAAATAGTTTTGTGAGGTGACTTCTTCAGATATCAATAAAATTAATTCAGACTTTTTTATAATTTTAAAACAAATTATTACAAATTCACCTCGTATTAGGCCACGTTCCGACATACGCGTTTTATGCGTGTGTACTCCCAAAGGTTATTGCAATTTTGAGTCCGATGCTAATTACATAAAGCCTATTTTGAAATCCTCCTACAAACACCGCGTACGCGCTCAGCAACCGCGCAGTCACCGATTAGCGAAAATAAGTTTTATATAATAAGCATAGGGCTCAAAATTGCAATAACCTTCGGGAGTACACGCGCATAAAACGCATAGTATATCGGAACGCGGCTTTAAACTATAATTTTAAATTCGTAGTATCGGTACTTTCCTAATATGAAAGGAAATCGAACACAAGATTGGAGCCACTAAGTGTATATGGACAGACTACATAGCATAACATCACGCCAGCATTCCCCGAAGGGTTAGGCAGGAGCTGTACCTATGTTATTCCCACATTTCGCCAGATTGGTATGTTTAAAAGGACCTACCTCAAACTGCATAGCATGATCCTCCGTTGTATCGAAAACACTGCAGCATTAATTTTTAAATAAATATAAAACATGTAAAAAAATAACCTGTGTTGTTAGATATAAGTCCTGAGTCTATTTATGTGGTAATTTTCAAAAATTAAAATGTCGTCTCATTTTTTTATCAATGGGGAATTTTACCGGGTTATTTAATACATGGGTCGCGGGCGACCGTCGTTTAGCAGGTGTCTACAAGTCATAACTTGATATGAAAGTGGTGACCCCTTTTGAAAATTTGCTTATTTATAATAAACTAGCTGCGCCCCGCGGTTTCACCCGCATAAGTCTCGATCCCGTAAAAATATCGGGATAAAAAGTATCCTATGTCCTTCTCCGGATCAAGGTCTATCCATATCCCAAATTTCATCCAAATCCGTTTAGCCGTTTTAGCGTGATGTCGTGACCAAGGGAAATAGGGATTCATTTTTATATATATATAGATTTGGGGTAATTTTGGTACTAAAAATGTGATTTTTAAATAGCAATAACATTTTTTATTTTCAATAATAATTCGATTTTTAAATTAATTGTAGGTAATTATTGCAGTACATCTTTTTTTTTGGGTGAGAAAATTATCAAATAAATAACTTCTCCCGCTTTGGGCGGAGCAGGAGGGCGTGTCAGACTCTTACTGACTAAAACCCACCCGTGTTCCTTCGGTTGCCCTGTTGCCGGGGGCCACGATCTCCTTTTCGGTTTTCTTCGCACCCCCGGCAGGCATCGGCCCTAGCGTAACCCGTTAATTCCGCTGTCATATCTTTGAGGCGCGCGTGGAACACAACGCGCCGTCGACTCGGGCGTAGTCCTTATCGGACGGCGAGCTACCCATTGCCATTGAATTACCTATGAACCCCTTTCGGACCAAACAGGTTTTTTTTTTTACATATTGTATGTTAATGTTGAGGATTAATGTTAAGTACTATGAACACGATTCCATAAATATTTCTCTATGAAAAAAAAGCCAAAGTTACCTCCAAACCGAACAATAAACCGGTGCTATTAAAAAAATACTTCAAATTAGATCATGAAATTTTGCATAATAACTGAACTAACTATAAAGCGGAATTTAATGTCGCCGTAAAAAAAAGTACCTAAACTATTGGCGTCTTGGAGCCGCGAGCTCCCCACTCAGCCTCGCTCTCACTCAGTCCGCGAGCAATTTGGTGCGAGCGTGATAAAAAGTGAATTTCAGCTGAGGTACTATGGGCTCTTAGGTCCCATGTAATAAGGGGTGAGCCTATTGCCATCAACCGGGCACAAATCCAAATGTAGTCCGTCCGTATACATACTAAATTGATACATAATATTATGAGTATTCCAATCGATTATAAAATAACCTAAAACAGTCTATTACAGTGAGATTCCTACAAAAATAAGGAACACAACTATTTGGCAAGTTATAATACTAAAATGATCAAGTGAAAGTATTGTAGGTTTCCTACATAGGTTCTATGAAACAGTCGTGTATCAATTAAACTATTGGTATATCTTTCTTGCAAATAAAACGAGAGAGACGGAATTAAGAGCGTGCATTCTGAAAGTGGGCAACGTCGCAAATAGATGTCAAATATTTCGCTGTTTTGATTAATTTGGCAATATTACTGTATGGAAATATGAAATATCGCAAACTAGTGAAGTAAAATAGTGATTATGAAATGCAATAATTAATATCGTAACACCGAATATTGAGTTTTAGATGTAAAAAAGTATTAGGAAACTTTCCAAATGCCTTCTTTACACCTAGAACGGTTACAACATCAAATTCAGTGTTTTAATTGCAATTCATTATTAATATTCTAGTTCACAAGCTAGCCACATTTGTTATTTCCATACAGTCATATTGCAAAATTAATCAAAGCAGGTAAATATTTTACAGCTATTTGTGACATCGCTATCTTTAAGAATTAACGTTCTTAAGACTAACAGCTAAAGAGTTATACAAATCTGGCCAATTTTTTTATAAATCTTATTTACTACAATAATAAGTTTTTTTACAAGTTCAAATAAAAAGCTGTATTTTATCTCCAGCAAAAATTGTCTCAATTTAGGACGAACTCATACAGACATGGAACGAGCAATCGAGCATAGATCACATCGCTTGCGCCTACGCACCATCGCATCGTTGGCGATTTCAGTTTCAACATTCGTGATATATTCTGTACTTATTGCACTTGGTGTATTTGTAAAACATTCAACATGTCATGAATGTTAAATAAAAGTCCATTTCAGACAGATGTGGCAGCATCTACATTGCCACATGCAAACTACGCATCAAAAATCTGACGTCACACAAATCCGGCATCGTGCAATTGGAGTTTACCGCGCGAACGACATAACTACCCGACATCAATCGTTGGGCAGTTGCCCACCAGACACGACACCCGTCTGGTCGGAGCATCCTCCCTTTTCTATAGAGGATGAGTGAATTTTACACCCTGTTCCTGATACCTCTAAACACTAATGTACACGGAGGTCCTCGCAAGATCTGACCAAGATTATGTCTGGACTTTAAAAAAGACTGTGACCTCCGAATTTGTTTCGGTCTTTCTTCTCAGTGTAGTCCGATAGGAAACGCTGACCTTATCTAGTTTTTATTTAAATATTATTTGCCGTGTAAAAGTGATTGTACAAACCTATTTACAGAAAGAAAATCATTTATCAATAATCTTTATTCGACTTGATTTATGGTACATTTTGTATTGGCCGAAATTAAATGTAGGGAATCATCTGCCCAGCCTTTTCCCAACTATGTTGGTTGCTTTCACTCTAACCGGATGCAGGTGAATACCAGTATTTTACACGGAGCGACTGCCTGTCCGACCTCCACAACCCAGTTACTGGGTAACATGATACCCCTTGGCATAATCAGCCGATAATGTTCCCACAGCTGGAACACAGGCCTATGGACACAGGGCGGTAATATACCACGGGGCCCTAGTGCGGGTTCTAGGTCATGCCGGTTTCCTCACGATGTTCTCTTCACCATTTTAAGAGCAGTGGTGATGAAATAATTTACAAGTAAAGCGCCTGTTAGGGTTCGAATACAATATCTACAGCTCGTAAGTCGCAGCCGTTACCACTGGGCCACCACTGCCCTTGGTTAAACCGAGGTGAGTTGTCTTGAATAATTGAACAAATATGCCAAGTTGAATGCCAGCATTTTTCTTATCAAGGTTTAAATGAAATCTTTTATAGACATTTTGACTCATTTAGACGCACATAAATTTCTAATAGACACAATTCTTAGAAAATGACTTACTAAAGTGTTATAAAATAATGAGTAGGTGTGACTAATGTTAAGGATATTTCAACGTATCTCTAATATGCGTAGGAGTCATCTGCTAGTTTGGCTTTAAAGGAGGTTAAGTCCATAATGATTAGGTTGAGCAAATTATGGAATTAGTAACAGCACAGATTAATACAGATGGTTCACTCCGTAAAATCATTTAAATAAAAAGCCACTCTTGCTACGACACAATAAAGTGCAATTCAGGTTGAACAGCGCTAATTAGCTGCAGTTGCCTCTCTTTCCATCGCGTAACTCTTATATCTTCTGACTACGTTACGCCCACTGAGTTCGACAAGTCGAGCCCGCCGCGTACCTTCTTGTAGCTTCATGTCTAAAATGCGGAGTGACCCATCTGTATTTATCTGTGGTAACAGTAATTTGCTAGCAGCCAATCTCGTGTTTAATGTTTGAAAGGCCTATTTTATGCCATAGAGAGGCAAACAAACGGGCTGCCCACCTGATGGTAAGCATCTACAATCACAAAGGCATCAGCTTTTATGTGCATTCTGAAAGTGGGCAACGTCGCAAATAGCTGTTAAATATTTCGCTGTTTTGTTTAATTTGGCAATATTACTGTATGGAAATATGAAAAAATATTTCTAACTAGAGAACGTAGATTTAGCACAGAGATTTTATATGGATTATGAAATGCAATAATTTATATCGTTAAATCGAATATTTCGGTTTAGATGTAAAAAAAAGTTTTTGGGAAACTTTCCAAATGATTTTTTACACCTAAAACAGTTACAACAAAAAATTCAGTGTTATAATTGCAATTCATTATTAATATTCTAGTTCACTAGTTAGCGATATTTCATATTTCCATACAGTAATATTGCCAAATTAATCAAAACAGGTAAATATTGAACAGCTATTTAGTGCTGCCACCTAGTGAACGTATTTCAAAATACCTTCATTCATATATTTTTTTTAGTGAGACCTATTTCCTAGTTATGGACTACAACAGAAATGAGTACCTAATCCCTTCATATTAAAGTACCGTTGAAATATACCGAACTACATAGTTCCTTAGACTTATAAAAATTACCAGTTATCAAGAAAGTCGTATCCAGTCTTCGGCACAGAGTCAGTCAAAGTCTCCGTTGACTGGAAGTCGGTGCCCGAAGATGCTTGACTGGAAGACAGGAGACCGCGATTCTCTTCGGAGATATCTGAAAGTTTAAAAAAAGATTTGCTAAATTATTTTATTCCTGTAAGTAGGTTCGTACAAAAACTAGATGAGGTCGGCGTTTCCTATTTGGACACTCTGAGAAGAAAGGCCGAAAGAAACGCAGAGGTCACAATCTCTGTAAAAGTCCAGAAATAATCTTGGTCAGATCATTTGAGGACGATGTACACTGAGTGAGACCAGAAGATACCAGGGTCGTTGGAATGCAAATATGATGGCTGATTACTGCTGGAGCATTCAAAACAAGGCCACAGATAATATACTAGTGGCTGAAGTTTCGATTCATGCAAGAAAATCTTATAAAAGAAAGTTTTTTTCATGTTAGGTCAGAGAAACATTTTTTTTCATTTTATAATTCGAGTATTTTTCGCTAAAAATGTTATATGTTAATATTTCAAAAACTAGAGCTGCTAGAGAAAAACTGACAACAGATTTGGAATCAGTGTGGCAGAATCATACCAAATCAGGTAAGAAACTTCATAAAACAAAACTACTGCTTACCAGTGTGATGTGTATAATTTGGGACAGCGCTCTTTGATGGGCGAGTCCTATTACTGGCTGGACGTACGACGTGTTGCGTGAGCTCAGTACTGAACATGCAAGCTAGCTAAGTTTACTGGCATATATCTGCATCTTAATGCCTTTTATCTAAGTATGTTTTTATTAATATGATAAAGCAAAAAATTATCTGAAATAATTATCTGACTGACGGCCTAAATAGATTTTTTTTTGACCCAGGCATAATCCCTATTGTCTTGGTGTCGGTCGGAGAAGAACGGGCAAGAAACTCCGAGTTCGATAAATCCCCGGAACGCGTATGATTAAATTTTTCCATCGTACCGCAGATTAGTACAGATGGGACACTCCGCAAAATCATTTAAATAAAAAGCAACTTTTGCTACGACACAATTAAGTGCAATTCAGGTTGCACAGCGCTAATTACTGACAGTTATTCACCTAAAAGTTGCCTCTCTTTTTATCGCGTAACTCTTATATATTCTGACTACGTTACGCACACTGAGATCGACAAGTCGAGCCCGCCGCGTGCCTTTTTGTAGCTTCTTATCTAAAATGCGGAGTGTCCCATCAGTTTTTATGTGTGAGTGCAACATTCTTTTGTGAATTTCATAACGAAAGGTATTGATTGATTCATAAAAAGTTTAAAGTTTTTATGAATAGTAAAACGGAAATCAAACACGGAAATAGCGAAGCTCTGTTCAGCATATTATTAATGACGCATCATCTGTTGTATAATAATTATTAGTCATCTTTTCACAACACCTTTACGGTGAGCTTGTCGCGTGGCCATACAAGTAGCAGCATATCAGCTTCATCCAAAATCCTACCAATAATTATTCTTACTAATAATAAAAATGCGGAAGTGAGTTTGTTTATTACGCTTTCACGCTAAAACGGCTAAACGGATTTGGATGAAATTTGGCACATGGGTAGACCATGACCTGGGTTAGGACATAAGATAATTTTTATGCCGATAATCCCACGGGATCGATCGCGGGGCGCAGCTAGTTATTTTATAAATGTCTTGAACATTGAACCTATCTCGGGACCCTGCTGGATTCCCGAACCCTTTGTAAGGCGTACGAGGGTCCGAAGCAAACTCGCAGAGGCCCGTTAGACAGTTTTAATGAAATGAGGCATCAACCGACGATTATCCCTGTATGCACTATGCAAGTGCACCCACGGACAACCTCCCGTTGGTGCAGGACTATTGCAGGATATGGAAACAACATAGATATTGAACTATGGGTTTGGGTGGCTAAAATGAACTGGTTATGTAAAACTATGGAAGGACAATAGCCTCTAACTGATCTATGTTTTATAAATACATGGGTAGAATGGCAGGGGTGACTTGCACACTTAATAATGGCCCCCCGGAAACTTTCGCTAGCATATATTAAATATTCTCTAAATTATGTTGAAAACCTTATCAAAATCCGTTGCGTATTTTAGAAGAACAACATGGACATACAGACAAGCGCGAAAAGCGACTTTGTTTTTTTATAATATGTATAGATGTAACGATAATGATACAATAGAATAGAATACTCGTGAATATGATACAGCATACAAATTACATATATGAATGTAGAAATTTTACATATATTTCGTTCTAAATATCCGCCCATTGTGTCACCCACACAATGGGGGGATAGTTAGAACGAAATAAAGAAAAATATGTTCTGTGTGTTATCAGCATTTGGAGCTAGGAGCTATTCTTCATGGCACAGGAATACTTTAAATTATGGTAAATTTTTTGCCCAAATAGGTAGAATTTGGATAGAAGCGGGGTCGAATGTTCAGAGATTCAATTTAAATTCTACAAAAGAGGGCAATCCGCGCGATCTATAAAATGGGTCCTCGCCAGTCCCTTAGAGACAAATTTAAAAAGATTGATATACTGACTCTGCCTTCTCTTTATATCTTAGAAAGTATTTTGTATGTTCGCAAAAACTTAGGACTTTTCAAAATAAGAAGCGATTTCCATAATATTAATACACGTAGTAGACATGAAATTGTGATACCCAAAAACAGTATCCGCTTTTATAACGTTGCCAAAGTCTGTTACAGAACTTAGCGATGGGAAGTTCAAAACCCACATCAAACGTGTCCTTATCAAGAAAGCATATTGAAAAATTAAAGACTATGTTGAAGACAAGGAAGTTTGGCAATAATTCCTTCTGCCCATGTGGCTTCACTGGTATCTCATTAACGGCATAATTATGTAAGAGTCTATTAACTGTTCCCAAGTTACCATGTTTATTTTAATCTTATTTTTTTTTTAATATTCTTCCTTGACATATTCATCCTACTATTTGACATTATATACCTAGGAGTTAATTTCAACTCTTTATTAGTGGCTTTTGTGCACATGATAATTATTCAGATTTATTACAGTTGTAATAGCAATAATGTAATTGCGTTTAATTGAAAGAGGTTTTTATTTTTATTAATTTATACACACATCAAAAGTGTCTAGGGATCAAGCATTTTTATGCGGATTTCTTGAGATTGAGATGTGGCTTTGTAATAAATTTATGATTATATAAATTTATATGGATCCTTTTTGGTGCATTTCATAATTTGAAACAGGAACTGTTAATCAAATTCGAGTAAAAGATGAAAATCAGCTGTCAATATTTTCCCTATAAAAACATACAACGCATTGAAGACATTATTAGTGCTACTGTTTCCCTACTACTGATTAAAACCAACGTTATTATGGAGCGGCGACGTCATTTAAGCAGGGAAGAAATGCTCAGAGCCGTGGGAATGATAGAAGCTGGTTCCCGGCAACGTACTGTGGCTTTAGCTCTGAATACAAGTCAGAGTGTTATCAGTCGACTTTGGACACGTTACCGAAGCACTGGTACCGTGGCTGAGCGCCATGGAGGACGGTATCGCTGCACCACACGGAGACAAGACCGATACATTCAAATCTTAACTCGAAGAGCTCCAACAATAACCGCCATGATGTTAGCCGTGAGGCTTCATCACTCTTCAGGGAACTTAATTAGCGACCAAACAGTCAGAAACCGCTTGCATGAAGTGAACCTTCATTCCCGAAGACCGCTACGGGTACCACCTATAGCAATGCACAATCGTAGGATTCGATATCAATGGGCTCTTGAACACAGAAATTGGGCAGAAGAACAATGGCGTTTCGTGTGCTTTTCTGATGAGTCTCGTTTTGGTATGAGACCGGATACAAGACGTATACGACACTGGAGAACCCCTGGACGCCAACAGCGATTAAAATCCTGCCAGGAAGTCCATCCTTATAGTGGTGGAACCATCATGGTATGGGCGGGTATTTGGATCGGCGGAAGAACTGAGTTGATTTGGATCAGAGGCAACCTCAACGCTCAAATTTATGCTGAGACGATTGTATCTGACGTCATCGTTCCTCTACAAGTGCAAATCGGTCCCTTATTTCAGTTAATGCATGATAATGCACGACCGCACACCGCAAGAGTTGTAAGACAGACTCTCGCCGCAGCTAACATCAATGTCCTGCTCTGGCCTGCTCAGTCGCCAGACTTGAACCCGATTGAGCATGCATGGGATATGCTACAGAGAAGAGCTCTGCCGAATATGGAGGGTATCCAGTCGCAAGAAGACCTTTTTTTGTTGTTGCAACGAACATGGGCGGCCATTCCACAGCGTGATTTGGATGAACTCATTTTGAGTATGCCAAACCGATGTTCTTGTGTTGTTAGTGTTCGCGGTAGAAACACGGATTATTAATTGTTTAAGTTACCCAATAAAATTTTAAAGAAAACTGTTATTTCAGTCTTTTTTTCGAACTTTAATGTTAGTGGTTCAAATGTCAAAAATCCCTTTATTAGGAAAATGGCAAATTTCTTTATTAATGCAAAGGTGACTTGGTTTATCGTTACTGTGACAAACGAAAACACTTTATTTGATGAATCCTTAAAGAAAATTTTAATTAATATCAATCAGGAGAAAAGTTATTGCAAAAATATATGTTGATCCCTAGACACTTTTGATGTGTGTATATCTTTTGTATAGATTCTTTTCTATTTTGTGAATGTGAGAACGCTATAGGCTTAGTGGACTGTAGATTTGTTGACCATTTTATATTTTCTTAAGTACCTGGTACTTATTGAAAGACCTACACTGTCCTCCCATACCTAGTCACACTGTTATTTGAAAGAATTGTAAAAGCCAATTATTTTTAAAAGAGTAACCGTGGAGTTTCTTGCCGGCTCTTCTCCATAGGAAACGACCAATTGGAACCGTGCACCTAGCTTCTGATGTTTCATAAGTGCCCATGTAGGTTTATGTGAAATAAAAATATTTTGAATTTTGAATTTTTTGAAGAGTGCGCCTCACCCACGTACTTTTAAGTTACGTGAATGCACCCAATTATTATAATAGCGTATTGTATATGTAGGTTGACTCACACTATTTGTTTGAGATAGGCCACGAATTTGTGATACATAATAAATGTTTATATTTTGATTCATTGTGTGTCAATGTTTGTATTAGTTGAAAGGTGAGGGGCTATTTTGACAATATTATTGTATTTTTTCACCCTTTCCATTCAATTCAATTCGTTATTGCATATCACGTGTTTTAAAAATCTTAAGGCGATAGCGTCAGGGTAAGCCGCGGAATTCAAATTTTCTTATGTTTTTTGCAATTTGCTGGTCAGTATTATTTTGTATGTTGAATTAAATATGATTCGCGGCCGTATCAAATATTTATTTATAGAATTATAATTATTAAACTCATCGACACAACTCTCTAAGAAAGAATTGACCTAAAATGCCCCGATTTTATGAAATTGCCATTCAATAGAGTAATCTAAACTTAGTGAGTTGAACTGATGACTTTAATAGTTATAATTCTGTTAATACATATTTTTAACGGTCGTTAATCATATTTAATTCAACATACAACCAACAACTGGCCTGCCAAATTGGAAAAAAACGTAAGAATCTCATATGACGATATTTGCCTCCAAATATCTCGGAACAGCCGTATTCTAACAGCAGTATCCTCAGCACGCGTAGCATGACCACCGTAGAAACGGGTTTTGTCGAAGGAAGAACAGACAAAATGACAGATTGTGATTGTTTATCTGACATTCTGTCTATTCTTCCGTCGACAAAACCTGTTGCTAGAACCATGCGTTCTGAGGATTATCATAAAATAAGCAAACAAGATAAATTAATAAAAAAATCACGTGTGTTTGAATCGTTTCCTTTATCAATATTTAACACTATGTGCAAGGAATTAATTTATTATGCAGCTCCCGCGAGAGTTACACAAGAAATAAATATCTTAAGTAGGTAGTTAAGATTATAGACGCGAGTTCTCATGTATAAATTGTGCACATAATCTATTTAAAACACATTTATACGGACCTATGTATTGCTTGTGGGATGCAAGAACAACAGTTGTATAATCGAAGTTGGAAAATAGGGTATTACATTTGGTTGGGTTAAAAAATAATTAATCTGCATGTGCCTAGCCTTTTTCCAACTTTGTTAGGGTAAGCTTCCAGTCTAACTGGATGCAGCTTAAGTTTGCACTAGTCGAAGGCTCGAACTCGTTGGTGGGCGTGGCTAATATGCATGCTATTTAATTGTGTTTATGTGTGTCTTTTTTGTGCACTACATAAATGTTTTATCTATCTATCTCATTTAATATAGTTACTTATTTATTTATGTTTATTTACTATTTATTGATTTATTTATATATTTATTTAGTGAAATAGACGATGATTTATAATGAAAACGAGCGCGTAAAATTGGGCGTATAGATAGTAAAAAAACTGGATGTATCAACTCAAAATAAAATTATTTGATCTTTTGAATAAATTATCTATCCCTGTACGGTTTCTATTTTGCCATTTTCATACTACATAACATATTTATTATAGCCCAAAGATGAGTTAAAATTTGTGTTGAAATATGGAAGTTTCGCTGCTCGTAACTTCCAAACCAATTTTTTTTTCCTATTCTGCTTTCATACAGGGCTAGACAATTTGATATAATTATTAGTTTTAAACGTATACCGTCAATCAGACGAGTAATCACCATACTACGTTTGTATGGAAGAATGACCGACTAGCGTAACCTTAATACCAATATTTTACATAGAGCGAAGAGATCCGTAGGAGAATCAAGATAGCCGAAATAACCCTAAGAATTGCCAAACTGAATTGAGTGGCAGTGGGTACTGTGGTCAGGGCATATTGCTCGCAGAACAAATGGCCAATATGGCCGAAAGGTTCTGGAGTGGCGACCGCGTACCGGAAGACGAAGTGTTGGAAAGCTCCCCACAAGGTGGAGCGATGACCTGTAACCTAATTGCGTAACTTATTTTCGTAAACGATTATGACAAATTTGTTTCATTTTGACAGTTCAACAACATTCATTGTGTTATTTACGTTGTTGAGCAGATTTTTTTTTCCAACTTATGAAGCAATGGATTAGCAATCTGTTTCAAATTGAAAAAAAAAAATGTGATTATGCAATTAGGGTACAGGCACAGATTACGTACAGGGCTAACGTATAGCAAAAAAATATAATTATAATAATGTGGGGGTGGGTGTTCACCTCTGCCCAACCCTTCGGGAATTACAATGGTGATGTTATATGTGTAAAAATAAATAATTCAGACTTACCACTACTAGATTTGACAACACTGTTCCTATAATCTTTTTCATACTTATTCTCTGCCTGCGGACTCTTGAAATTAGTTCTAAAGAAGTTCTCTGAAGAAGCCACAATCTGCGTTTGAGGACCGAGCGATACCAGGCATTCACGTTCCTCATCCTTACTCTTAAAATTGCCTATAAACTTGCTGATAAATCCTGGAGAGGTAACCTCTCTATCCGGACCCTCTTTGTAAGTATTACGTAGGACCTCATGAGATTTTAAAGCATTTTTCAGTTCGGATACCACTTTTGAGTGGGATAACGCTAGCTCAGACATAACTGGTGGTGGGGACGTAGGTTTTACTTCTTTAGAAGCTCTGCAGTCACTTAAAATGCATAGATTTAACTGGCTTTTCGTTTGATATAGAAACGGACTGCTGTGTTCATCTCTAAATGAAGAGTTTTCATCTTGGATTAGTTTCTGTCCATGATCTCGTCCGAAGAATGACATCAAGTCATCTTTGCGGACCGGTGGGTCATTTATATCGAAGTCTAGTGGATCTAATAATGCATATTTCAGTGAAATATCTGGTTTTATTAGAGATTCGTTTAAGATTTCAGTCTGGAACAAATGAAAAACTAAATTAATAATTAATTTATTGATAATGTTAACTGGATGTTTTGCAATAGATGTGATAAGCAAAATGTTAAGTGAATCATTTTGTGAATTTCTTGTTTTACTGTTTGTTTTGAATTTTTCATTACTAAGTACACAATAATAGGATAATTCACACTGAAACAAAAAATATCACAGTTCTGTAATAAATATAATAGAACACATGCATGAACAATGTACCCTGCCCGCTGCCACTTAAGTTTGGCAATTTTTGGAAGCACAGAACCTGTCAAAGTGGCAGTGCTTAGGGGACGCCTATGTCCACCAGTGGACCTCTTTCGGCTGAAATGAATTCAATTATTTGAATTCACAAAATGAATCGGAAAATTGAGTATGATTTTAAGGTAAATAAAACTATACATTTTTGGTCATAAGAACTGGGTTGTACAAAATGGAATATCAGTACAGATGGCTGGCTACACATCAAGCTAAATAAAAACGGTGAAGGAAAACATCGCGAGGAAAACGGCATGCCTGAGAGATATTTCCCGACGGCATATAAAGCCAAGTCAGAGGCCCATGGGCGGCTTTAAACCTCTGACACCAAGTTAGTCACTAACCACACGAAAAGAAGATAATATTATCACTCTTTTTTTAATACTTGACTCTCTGTTTGGCATAGTGCAAAGGGCAGTTTCTATTAATACTTTTTCACTGATATTCATGCACATAAACTGCGGCTTAAATACAAAAATAACCGCTTTATTATGATCCATTCCATCCATCCATAATTGTCCATTTGTGTCTTCAAACATGTTGACAACAATATAAATTTGCTCAAAGTAGAAATTTCACTTACTATTGTTAGTAATTAATCAATTAATTAATGACCTCAGGATAAGATAATTGGACATAAGAGCGTAATTACGGTTGCCTGTCGCTTAAACAAGCCATGATTCACACTTGAAAACTGTAAACCAAACTATTTAACATGCAAGTATTGAAGACTGCATTTGTTAATTTTCCTCAAATATTACTTAACAGAAACGGTTATTAAGTAGTTAATTATGTGTTAAGGAAGTGTTTTTTCTACCTTTTCTTTTTCCGTTAGCGTTTCCCATATATTTTCGTAAGACGTTCTTGCATCAACAATATCTTCGTGGATTTTGGCAGCTATGGGGTTCATAGACCGAAAGTATTCCTCAGCGAAGGCTCCCAGCGCCATGTTCACAGATTTTGATTAAAAATGACACTAAAACTGTTTCAAATGTGCTAGTTTAAATTTAAATCGAGGTTCGATAAACACATAACACAACCATCGCCATCCGAAAATAAATAATGAATGAAATGAAAGAGCGAACGAACGAGATGAATGAGACACAAATAATGTTACGTCAGAAAACAGAGGCAGTAGCAGTACGAAACTACACTCTAAATCAGGTACGGTAAAGTCTGAAATCGTTGTCTGTGAACTTATTTCATGTTGCTTAAAGAATAAAGTTTGTAGTAGGTAGCTATTTTAAAGCTCAAAATGGAATGACTCGATTAATGATCAGGTAGAGCCATCTGGCGGTAATATAAGTAAGCTTTTCATTAGATAGATACCTTGCTGAAACTTTTTATTGAAAATCAATCTGAATCGTAAGCAGAATATTTTAGGCACGCTACAAAATAGTACAAAATAATGAACTCAAATTATTATTTTTACAGTCTTTTAAAATGGTGTAGTTACGGTTTTTGACACAGGGTTATTAAATCTTATCTGTGCTAATTTGTCGATTTATCGGTTTTTGGGTGGACATTGAAATGTCAAAAAGACAAAATGGCTTACATTAGCTTTATTTGTTTAGTGTTTTCGACATTAAAATGTAACGGCAAAACGTGAAAAGTGAACAAAGTTCGATATTACAGCAACTATGTTGCACAACACAGGGCATTATGGTCCGAACGAGCCCCCGATTAACATGGGAACGCCCGTTAATATGACACCAATGAGTGGTCATATGAATATCAGTCATAACATTAATAATTTGAGCAAAATAGCCCACCAAAGCGTCCCATCGCCTAGCGGGCACTACAACCTACCGGACTATGCACATTACAACCACTCTCCAATAGGTGTACCGTCGCAAATGGGTCAGTTTCCTAACTATCAGCAACTGGGTTTCCAACATTCTTATATGAATCAAAATACGAATAATATGAACGATTTACCATTCCCAAACGGTATGTTTCCTATGAATTTAAATATACAGAACGAGCATAATGCTAATATGATGAATTATGCCTATGATAAGAGAGTAATTGAGTCAGCGAGGCAGGAACACTATAAAGAGCAGAATATGCGAAAAATGCCTTTAAACATACCTCAAATACCAAATAAACTGTACAACAAACAAATTTGCGGGAACAATGACTTCATACACACTAATATGTATGAAGAAACTCAACATAATATAGATTTAAGCATGAAAACTCATGAAAAATTACAAATAAACAGCACAAGACGGAAAAACATTGAGAATACGGTCAAATTAATTGAAAATATTCTTATTCACTCGTCAAATAAACCTAAAGAAGTAGCTGAAATGATTAATATAGTACCAAACACCACAACCACTGACATTCCATCAGATATGACAGTTGAAAATGTAACGAAAACATCAACAAATATCCTAGATTCAAATACGGACCCATTAACACAGTCTCCACCCAACTTAACAATCAATGAATCAAATAAGGACAATTTTAAACCAAATCTAACAGAAAATGACAGTAGTAATAAACAAAAAGTAGAAAATGACTTGTCATCGGACGATGAAGAATTAAAACCTACAGGAATCACAGAACACTTCATAAGGGAAGACGCAGAAGTGACGACCGACAATAGTATTGTTATTAAGGTTGAGAAAGCAAGCTGGGCGGACTCTGAATGCTTCACACCATTCTTGAAAGACTGTCATGGGTTTGAGAGGGACGAACACTTGAATTATAGAATTATTGAAGGTGACTGTAGCATTGCCGAAGCTGTTACTTCTTATAAAAATGGTAATTATGACTTTTATTTATAGTAACTTGAGGAGTATCCGGCCGGATATTCAGCAGGATATCTAATATCTGGCCATCCAATTCAAAATCCATTCAACCTGTAGAATACATATTGGGTTTTATTTTTAGGGTTACCCAAAGGGTACAACGGGACCCTATTACTAAGACTTTGCTGTCCATCTGTCTGTCTGTCCGTCTATCGCCAGGCTGTATCTCATGGACTGTGATAGACTGAATATCTGTTGCCACTATAACAATAAATATAAAAAAAAATACAATAATATAAATATTTAACTCCCATACAACAAACATGATTTTTTTGCTTGTATTTATATTTTTTTTTTAAATAGCCTTGGTCTAGCCCTCCCACGCGCAGCTTCTATGACCGTGAAGTTTTGGGTTCAATTCCCAACTCAGGCGGTGTTATTGAGTTTTACTGTTAGAAAATTCTCAACACCAGCTCTGAATGTAAAACTGTGTCCAATAATAGACAATAAGTTTGCCTCCTGTTGCCAAAGTTATCACAAAAGTGGCGCGAAATGCATACACTTGTAAATCTGTCTTCCTTGTATTTTGCATGTTCATTATTAAATCAACCAATTAATCATAATTACAGACATAAAACCAGAGGGAGTATTCGAATGTCCGCACTGTGCACTCCTCTTTAAACACCCAAAAAGATTTATAATCCACAATAAATGGCATACATTTGGCCTAACGAACATTAAAAGAATGGAGATTGCAAAAGTAAGGGAACAAAAGAGGTTTGAAAGAAAAGAGGCGAAGATTATAGAGCGAATGAATTCTAAAGAGGTTACAGATATTAACGTGGACGGAAAGGTGTTTCCGTGTAAGGATTGTGATAAGGTGTTCAGTGCTAAAGGGAGCTTGAAGAATCATAGGCAAAGGTTGGTTCTTTAAACTATTTTATAGCAAATTAAAACAGATTTTTGCCACTAGGATTTTATTCTGAATCGCGATTAAGCTTTTCTAAAATGGCACACAAAAATTAGAGTCAAGAACAATTGTCTGTTAGTTGTACAAATAATAATTCCGTGCGAGAATCAAATACATATACGACATATCACTAGAGCCAATTGCTAAGAAACTGCGTCAACCATGCCATCCACTTTTATAAATAAACAAACATTACAATAAATAAACAACAAAGAACCAAAAATTCACCTGACGCGCTCGTGAATCGTAATAACTTATACATATAAGTTATTACGATTCACGAGCGCGTCATTATCGCGTCGTATCTATACAGCAAAAATTTATGGCTTTTTAGCTCTTAAAACAAAGAGACGTGCTGTTTGGGAGATTCTTAGACTAATTTAAGTTTATTAATTTAATTGAAAAATAAACTTTAAAATGATTGTGATTTTTTAACTGACAACCATAATTTAATTCCTTTTTCAGAACACACCCAACCCGCATAAGAGAGTGCAAAATCTGTCACAAAGTAATATCAAGCTGGACGGCTCTTCGAGCGCATTTAGCGACTCACTCAGCGGATTCGGGGTTCGGCTACCAGTGTAGCGACTGTCCTAAGAGGTTCAAGTACTCGCATTCGCTGGCGAAGCACTCTGATACTCACTTGGTAAGTACTTCAGTGCTAAAGTACTTTTCTACTATAATAAACCTGAGGCCCACCTGATGGTAAAGACTAAGCCCTCAATATTGTTTCCTAATCAGAATTTAAATTGTTACTTAGATTGAATTGAAACTATTAGATACAAATTAAAATATTTTTTATTGACGTTTTTCACTGCGACTTCTGTGTTTGTTTTGGCCTTTCTTCTGTAGGAGTCAGATAGGAAACGCCGAACTCATCTAGCTTATTTTTATTATTTTTTATAATGTGTAAAAGTGATTCCGATATCCTATTTACGGAATAAACGATTTCATTTCATTGTGAAAATCAATCAATAGAAATATTTTAACTTGCTAGTAGACACTAAAAAGAAAACTCCTGTGTGTTATTATTTATTAACTAACATCCGTCTGCATTCCACTAAAATTGTTGAATATCCGGTGGCCGGATATTCAGCAATCCATTCTCAATCCTTCCAGTCCAGTGTTGGTTAAAATCTCTATAATTTTTATTTTAAAAAGTTTTTTTGAAATATGTATGAAAACTTTTTAAGAGCCAAGTTTACGAGACGATTAGATATTCAGAGCGAGAAACCTCCTCACAATGCGTGCGGTGCCCAGAATGGCACGCATTATTAAGTATTCAATTTCCCAACAGGAAAAAGTCCACGCGTGCATGGAATGCCCCAAGAAGTTCGGTTCGCAAGCTCTCTTGAAGATGCATATGAAGACTCACGAGCGAATGTTGCGCGGCGCCACGTATAGATGTACTTACTGTGGGAAAGGATTCTTTGAGTCGTATAGTTTACAGGTGAGACGGATAAGATTGTGTTCTCAGACAATAAACTGAAATATATTAATATCACCTCCCTGGTCTTCCTTTTGAAGTTAACTTCCGTAAAAAAAAAAACCCTGTAAATGCTGAGCGGCTTTTCTTGGAACGTGACTACGCTGCATGCTGCAAGAAATGTTACTCTGAATTTGCGAACTAATAGGGAGGGCAATAATAAAAGATGAGATAGGTTGCGTGAAAAATGGTACATGTGATGAGACAAATAAATTAGGATAAAGGCAGGAGACTGGTAATTATTAATTTTAAAGTCAAATTTTTGTTCCCTGTCTTAGTGTCCAGAGTAAATATTTTTATTTTTCTTCACTGCGTCGTGACGATCTGCCCCTTTGCTAAATAAATATTCTTCAAAACTACTACAAAATATGTTTTATCATTTCAGGTACACGAAAGAACACATCGTAATGAGAGACCTTACACGTGTGACATCTGTAACACCAGCTTCGGAACTAACTCTAGTCTCAAGAGACATTTGAAAGTGGTGAGTTTAGTTTATTTTGTTATAATTAATTTATATTACTCGTAAAAGGTTGAGCGCTTCAAGGGTAGTAAGACCGACTCTGTGGTCTATTGGTTAGACCACCTGTCTCAGACCCACAAGTCCTAGGTGCGATTCCCAGTGAGGGCAAAATTTTCTACTCGGTTTGGTTGGTGGTAGGGCTCGTTCTAAGTCCACCTGGCTACCACTAACTTATAAGTCTGTCGTCATAGCAACAATGTTAATAGCATTGATGTATTTCGGCAGTTAGGGATAAGATAGCTAGTTCCTATGTAGTTGAGGATTTCGGGTGAAGCTCGCTTCCACCTTCGGCCTGATCATCACTTACCATTAGGTGAGATACAGGACTAAGCTTCACCCACCGTCGTGGATAAAAAAATGTAGATAAAAAATGAGATGATAAAAAAGATGATAAAAGAGATGATATAAAAGAGATGATAAAAAATCCGTAATTAAAATTGTGACCTCCACAATCAGCGGCCTCTAAATGATAGCTGGGCATAGATTTCCCTGCTTTGGTACCTTTCAGCTAAAGCAAAACAGTAAACAACGTATTAGACTTGGGGCACACTTAAAAGGCGGTGAGCAGAATATTTTGTTACGTCATTGAATTGAAAACACTTTCAGGAACTAATAAATAAAATTAATTATCAGCGGGGTAATTGCATAACACACTAACAGTTGCACTGGCTTTCATTTTGACAGTTCAGCAACATTCATTGCGTTATTTACGTTGTTGAGCAAACAACTTTTCGAACATATGAAGTAATGGATTAGCAATATCCTTAAAAATCATTAAGATTGTGATTATAAGTGTGTCGCACAATTAGGGTACTGTTCCTCAAAGTGCAAACTGCCAACGCTAGCGCTCGGAGAGTCGTTTGTATTCTCAATATCCGTACAACTTTGAACTTTATAACACTGTACATAAAGTGTTATTTATACCTCATTGTGTGGTGCTTCATCAAAAGACCATCTCGGATATTACTGCACAGTCCTCACATAATCTGACCAAGATAATGGCTGGACTTTAAAAGAGACTGACTTCGTGAGTTTTTTCTGTGTTTCTTCTTAGTGTAGTCGGTTAGGAAACAGCGATCTCATCTTGTTTAAAAATATTATTATGACGTGTCGTGTTTTTCAAAACCAATTTACAGAAATATAATATCATTTATCATTAAAAATAACAGTATATTCGTCATTCGAAAGTTAATATACACTTGCCGCGATCGGTTCGTGAATGGGTGACTATCCATTACATATCGAGCCCCTCCGTGGTCCGTTGGAAAACCGTTGGTCCCAGATCTTTGACAGTCGTTACGGGTAGTCAGAAGCCCAAAAGTCTGACAAGCAGTGTTGCCCAGTAACTGAGTTATGCAGATAGGCAGTCGATCCGTGTAAAGTACTGGTATTCAGCTGAATCCGGTTAGACTGGAAGCCGACATCATAGTTGGGGAAAGGCTATGCAGATTTTCTGTGTATTTTGCAATAGGTTGGAGATATTTATCCGGTTAGAGTGGAAGCCAACAACATGAGAAAAAACTAGGCAGGTTGATTAAGTTATCGAATAATATCACTTTCGTTGTTCTATTGTCAACAGTCCCATAACACAGCGAAGCCCCATCAGTGTAATATTTGCCGGCGCAACTTTTCAACGGAATCCATCAGGGACAGGCACGAGCTGAGGCTCCATGGAAACCCTGAGGACTTCAAGTTTCCATGCAAACAGTGTTCTTGCAAGTAAGTTAAAGTTTTAAATACCTGTATTAAAGTGAAAATCACTGCTCTCAAAACGGTGTAGGAAAACATCGTGAGGAAACCGCCATGTCCTAGAACTAAAAATTCGAAGACATGTTACATCTACCAACTCGCACTGGGCCCGCGTCGTGGATTACGGCCGACTCCCTCTCACAGAAGGAGGATGCCTGCGTCCCAGCAGTGGGAACATTATAGGTTGATTATGCTTATGCTAAATTAAAATAATTATTTGGTAATTTGATTGCCAAATCGTTTATTTTAGCAAAGTTTGTTGGTTAGGGGTTAGCAGAAGTACTTGGTCATCGTCTAAACATCAGTAGACAGAGTTGTGTTGCTCGGGAAATTTTTGCACCATTTCATCCCAGAATAATCACTAGGAAATACTGATGGGCGCAATTTATCAACGTCAGTTCAGACTGACTCGACTTTTGTAGCTTTAGACGTTCATAAATTGCTGATTATCAGGTTATTTTGAATGTTTTTGATGTGTAACATCTTTTCTCTAATCTGTGGGAGTAATTTCGAATAAAAGGGACGGAAGTGTGTAACAGGAAGCCGGGGAAGCGCGCGCTATTTGATTTGACAAATGTGCGCGCGTGGTGCTAGAGTTGGCCGTCAGATGGTACCAACCCATTTTCCGAGAGGTCGGTACTGTCAGCCAAGATGTCAGATGTTACACATTATATGCGTGTACTGTAAGCCTCGTTCGTTTTTTTTTTACTCTGGGCTGATTAATGAAAATATTGAGTTGAGACCAAGAATTAGGTCTTGGTCTGTGTGAAGTCATCAACCTTGAACACATAGTGAGGTAACATGGTAATGAATGCTCGTACATTCTGACTATTTTCTTAATGTCCCTCGGGAATCATCGCATTTCCGAATACATACGAATGCTAATTTCCATGTCCATCAATTATTAGATTTATCGTGTTTAATCATTTGAATACAGAACTAAGTACTTTATTGTTGTTTTGTTTTGATTATCGTGTGAACTATATAGAGCTGTAAAATTATTTTCGTTCCTGCTACTTTAGCAGCTTTCCTCCAATTTTTAAAATAAATTACATTAAGTTAAAAGAGTATTAACGACTCTATAAACTTTCAAGTCGATTGCGAGCGTCCGGTCTGCACCAAGGGCAAAGGGCAACTGATAGAAATCCAACTACTGACTGAGCTGAGGGAACATTAAGAAAATAGTTATACTGTACTTACCTTCTTTATATGAGAAGAATGAGAACAAGCCTCTGACCTTTTGTGGGAGTTTAAGAGACTGGCGTTTAACGTTACTTATCTTTTTTTTTACAGATATTTAAAACTAAAAGATCTTCAAAAACACGTCTACAAAATGCATCCTAAAGGCAAGAGGAAGAAAAAGGTGCAAGTAAGCGATTCGGAATAGACCTTATTGTGAAAGGAATAAGGTACAAAGTTGAATGCAAACAGACTTGTGTTTTATCTACCATATCAGAGGAAGAGAGATTTCGGCAATGATGTCATTGTATAGATGCTTCGATTCAAGGAACAAAAAAATAAAATAAACTCATACATAATTTTAGTAGATTTTAGATGATCCGGGAAAGTACTACTACCATACCTATTTCTGCCGCCAAGTAGCGTTGTTGTGTTCCAGTTTGAAGGGTAATTTATTTCAGTATTGTCTCTGGAATGGTAACGCAGCTGCGATGCCTCTGTTAAATAATTTTATCACCACTGCTCTCTCTAATTTTAACCAGAAAAAAATAAAATAAAACCTGTGACATCTACCAACCCGTACTGAGCCCGCGTGGTAGATGATTTCCATTCCCCATTCCTTATCGAAGAGGGGAGGCCTGTGTCCCAGCAATTGGGATTGGGATTATAGGCTGATTATGCATACTTTTTATTTCGATACAAAGTGTCTATACATTGACTTCTTAGTTTTGGTCTATTTTATAGACTAAATAGTATTATAACAAAGATTTGAAAATTAATGAACGCCAAAAGTTCTGCAGGATTCAGAAATAGCGTATCATCTCGATGAATTTCAAACCGAATCGAATAAACCAATTTCTAGTAAAAAAAGACAAATATTATGTAATGAATTAATCGTAAAAAGATATCTCTTAGTATTAATTTGGAATGTTTAATAGTTATTAATTACTATAGTCTGTTCATTCTGTAATGGTTTGTGTGACACACTTTTGTCTAAAAACTGTGTTATAAAATAAGCTCTAAGGCCAAACTGAGGCAAATCCCGCGCAGTATGCGGGACGAAATTCGCTCGCGCCAATTGTGATAAATAACTTGTTTATAGGTTTTTAAACTAACATAAATAGTCGCGTAAAAGCCGATGCGTACGATGCGTTGCGGTGCCGCACGGTGGACTGGAAATCGGCTTTCATAGACTTAGGGATTTCAATTTGCAAGTGCTTGATTTTTGCCGGATATCGCTTCTATTAGTCATTACTATATACAAAAATGACACCCGAGTTAATTCTGCCCAAAAACGAAGGAAATATATTTTTTTTTACGAAAAATTTGTATGAAGCTAGTATAAAAAATCGAATTATCTCCTAAACGGCATGTTTAACCGTAATATCCTTGGAGGTGGTCATAGTACTAATTATTTATGATTTTTTGGTTGCCGATTTGACGAAAGATTTAATGCCGTTTTTTTTTTAAAAATCGTCAAAATATTTTTATTTATTTTTACATGTAAAACGATCCCTTTTAGTGTCCAAGTTAAAAAGTTCGATATGTTATTAACCCAAATATTAAGAACACACAAAACAAGAAAAAATAAATAAAAAAATTGCTGTTTTTTGACACATTTTTATTAATTTAAATAAAAAACGATTATCAAACTCTTATTTAAGTAACATATAAGTTATATTATATACAAAATAATTTAATTTAAGGAATTAATACTAAGCATTTGTAAAATAAAGTAAAATAAATAAAAAAAAGACAAAATATCATTAAATATTACAAAAAAAAAAAACCAAACACACTCAAATACAAATTTACAAATATGTACATATATAATTTTTTTACAAATTTTCCTTATCACTCTCGTTGTCAGACTCCAATTCTGAGTCAGCATCCATATTGGATATATCCAAAAACTCGAACTTAGTTTCCTGAAATTTAATTAAGTCGAGTGTTTCAGCAAAAAAGCTCTGCCTTTTCTTGGCATCTAACTTAGGCCTTTGTGCACTTAGCAAAGGATCCGAAGAAACAACAAGCATATTTAAAATGTCTTGATTGGAATCCTGGCTGCTTCTTTTCCGCGAATGATGTTCTCGAAACCTCCTAAAATCTTTGTTTCGAGACTCTGAAGCTTGTTCCGAGAGAGTCCCAATCGGCACAATATTATTTTTCTCGATTATGTCAGCCCCATGGATTAATAATTTATTGGTTGGGTTTTTTTTTGTAATATTTAATGATATTTTGTCTTTTTTTTATTTATTTTACTTTTTTTTACAAATGCTTAGTATTAATTCCTTAAATTAAATTATTTTGTATATAATTTAACTTTATATGTTACTTAAATAAGAGTTTGATAATATTTTTTTATTTAATTTTTCTTGTTTTGTGTGTTCTTAATATTTGGGTTAATAACATATCGAACTTTTTAACTTGGACACTAAAAGGGATCGTTTTACATGTAAAAATCAATAAAAATATTTTGACGGTTTTTTAAAAAAAAAACGGCATTAAATTTTTTGTCAAATCGACAACCAAAAAATCATAAATAATTAGCACTATGACCACCTCCAAGGATATTACGGTTAAACATGCCGTTTAGGAGATAATTATATTTTTCATAATAGCTTCATACAAATTTTTCGTAAAAAAAAAATATATGTCCTTCGTTTTTGGGCAGAATTAACTCGGGTGTTATTTTTGTACATAGTAATGACTAATAGAAGCGATATCCAGCATAAAAACAAGCACTTGCAAATTGAAATCCCTAAGTCTATGAAAGCCGATTTTCAGCCCACCGTGCGCCGGAGCGGTGTCGCTGCGGCGTCCTACATACAAATATCCATGGTATGCTACTCGGTGCGTTCCGGCGTCGTACCGCACGTGACTTGCAACCCGCGAAACGAGTCGGGGAGGGGTGTACGCTTTGCCACGCCGGAGCGGCAACGCTCAGTCTCACCGTGTGACCGCCAGTGCGGCGAAATCTTTGCGGTGCGGCGCCACAACGCATCGTGTGAACAGATTCTTATTTCTCAATCATTAAAACAATCGACGGCCGCATTCGCGTCGTGTGGCCAGAGCTTTGGAAGAAAAATAAAAGACGTGAGATCCACCAACCCCCACTGTGTCCGCGTAGTGGATTACGGCTTACTCCCTTTCACAGAGATAAGGCTTCTGTCTCAGCAATGCTGATTATATAAAAAATCAATCTGCCTAGCCTTTTCCTATGTTGGGGTCGGCTTCTAATCTAACCGGATGCAGCTGAATACCAGTATTTTACATGAAGCGACTGCCTATCTGTGCTCCACAAGCCTGAAACTGGGTAATACCATCCCCCTTAGTAAAACTGATTTTCAGACTTTCGGGATCTTGACGACCCGTAACGTAACGACTATCAGAGATCCACGAATGACAGCCGGGACCAACGGCTTGACGTTCTTTCCAAGGCACAGATGGGTCTCGATGTATGAAGATGGTCCCATCCACGGGCCAACACCGGCAAGCGTAGCTTAAATTGACGGATCAACCC
The DNA here is from genome assembly GCA_916610215.1 of Omphaloscelis lunosa. Classification (NCBI taxonomy): domain Eukaryota; kingdom Metazoa; phylum Arthropoda; class Insecta; order Lepidoptera; family Noctuidae; genus Omphaloscelis; species Omphaloscelis lunosa. The sequence goes on along the minus strand of OU744273.1, from coordinate 10,335,460 downwards.
GTGCGGCTGTTATTACTTAGCCACGAGCTTATAAGCTGATTATGTAAACCTTAATAATTTGGCATGCCTTTTTTCTGAACAGACTATAGTGATTAAAAAAGTTGTTATAAACATGTAAATAAACGTTTTTATTATCTGTTTACCTACTAAGATATAAGATAGGTTAATGTATAGAAATATTTGTTAGAAGTCAAAATTGAATATTTTTTATTTTATTTTTTATTTTAATTCTACCTAATAGCGGGGTTTCAATACACTTCCATATACCTGAATCGAGCCACCCTGCATTTTTTTTGTAAAGGCCTGTAACATTTTAGATGTTCGTGAATTCAAATTTGGAACAGTGATGACACCAAAATTATGGCAAGTATGTTCGCTTCAAAACTGTTTGTTGAACTTTGAACTTTGACACATAAGTATTTTTTTGTTTTAGACCTTTATCCCTACATGTAAATATGCACGATCTATAGATTTAGGAGTCCGGGAATGTAGTTAATATTGGCCTCATTTTATCGTAATTCATTGCTGATTGCAATATTTTGTTGAGCTCGAGTATCCGCATGCGAGAAGTAACTTAAATAACGTCGTGTGTTTATTCAATTCTGTTTTTCTTTGACGAATATCGTCTGTCAACTGCGCCTTTAGACAAGTTTTGTAATTAAAAGTAGTATAATCAAAATATGTATAATATTTTCAAAGGATTGATAGAGATGGGCTATTCGGTATGCGGCTCTGCATGACTGAATACTTTTGGTCGGTATATTTGGCTAAACATAACATAACATCACGCCTGTAATCCCCGAAGGGTTAGGCAGAGGTGTACCTATAGTACACCCACATTTCGCCAGTTATGTTTAAGTCCCATGTAATAGGGGGCGAGCCTATTGCCATCAACCGGGCACAAATCCAGACTCCGGGCTGCTACTGAGAAATTCCAGATGGAAAAACCCAATAACACCTTGCCCGACCCGGGATTCGAACCCAGGACCTCATACTCAGCAGTAGCGGTTTGCGACCACTAGACCAACGAGGCAGTCAAAAATATTTGGCTAAAGAAAAATAATATTTCTATCTGTGGTGAAAATGTCCTTTAAAAGTTTAAGCAAATGCTGATTGAGTATCCGGCTAGGTTTAAAGCCGAAAATTCGACGTTGCTCACCTCAATTATCAAAATTGTTAGAAAATAATTATAAAATTTATCACTAAATATAAACGGTAGAATAAAATGTTATGTACGAAATTTAAATAAATATAATAGAAACATGTGAATTACTGAAAGTTTTAGGTAATTCTAACTGATTTTTAACCAAATTATTTAATGAATAGGTAAATTGTTACCAAAAGTTTTTGAAATTTTACATTTTGGAATTAGCAGTAATCAGAGTAAAGTAAGTCAAATATTTTTGTTTTTATTTTGATAGTATTTTTTTTCATGAAACATTTCTTGGACTTATTCTCTCTGTTTGGGTCGGCTTTCAGTGTGCGCTTTTATAATTTCTAAAGTGACGATATTATCGTGGACTTCCACGTGCATGATATAACGTTATCGTGGACGGAAATTTAAAAGTGTTTTCATATATTTCCATACATTTTACTTCTCTGTTATCGTTATGCCGTGGACGTCCACGTTAATATTGTCACGCTAGAAATTATAAAAACGCCCATTGTAACCAGATACGGATGAATATAAGATTTTTACCTGAAATGCCAATATTTTACTAAAACCCCCTCCCAAGCGCGGCCGCTCACGTGAATTATATTGTCATCTCTCTTACGTATGAGGTCAGCAATAAAATTACGCAAGACGCGTCATGTCTGGTTAATTTTGAAATGTTTCACTTGTAATTTGATTTTTATAAGAGATTTGTACTATTTGTAGATTCTATAGAAAATATTATTTGGAGAAGTAATCATAAGCATTATACTGAAAAATTATTATTACATGAGCCTGTGTCTACTATTAATGCCATGTTTGGATGAGAATCCAGCACCGCAATTGCGTAACACACTTTCAATCACTTTCCGAAGAATTTTGAAAGAAGTTCCTATTGCATGGCTTCATTGGTTTGAAAAATTCGTCTTCTCAACAACGTAAGTAACGCAAAGAATGTTGTTGCACTGTCAAAATGAAAGGGATCATGATTGTAAGTGTGTTACGCACTTACCCGCAGGAGAAGGAATCAAGCTATAATATAATCCCTTTCTCTGGCTTTGTGTTTGACTTATCTATCCTGAACTGGCTGAAAAGGCAAAGTACGTAATGAAGAAGGAAGAAACTTATTTTTTCCAGTATAATGTTAAATTATAATTGTTTTTTTGTTAATAGCTGTTAATTTTCATCTGGTTTACTGTAAATAAGAAGAAATATGTAAATAGGTTTATTAAATAAATATGTCGATTCAAGCGAGTTTTTTTTTAATGGATACTCCAGGATACTCAAAAAATTGGGCGGATACTGAGTAGTCCTAATATTCTATTCTACATAGTTTAGTAGCTCATAAAAAAAAATAGCAATAAAATTGAATTATAATAAGTTTCAGGTTGATAGGCCAAAAGGAAGTGTACATATTCTATTTAAAAATCTTGAAACATTAACGAGTGAAGTAAGATGCTTGTCGTTAATTTGACACATCGAGCTTCATAAAGAGACTGTCATATAGAGATATTATTACTGCATCTACGGTTTCCTAGACGAGCGGCGGCCACACATAACGGCCGACAAATCGTTAGGTTCGCACTACCGCGTCAAAAAATAGTCTCGTTTCTGTTTCGTTTTGACCTGTCACACACAATGACGCAGTGACTTGACGTGATTGTCATGGAATCGCTATTTAGTAATTTGTCAAAGTCAAATTATTTATTTCAAATAGGCCCATGTATGGCACTTTTGAACGTCAAAATTTACAAAATAATATAATTGATTCTAGTCGCCTCTTCCAAAAGGTAGTTTTCGTATGGAGAAGAATGGGCAAGAAACTCCACCGTTACTCGTGTGAGCTCACTCTTCTCAGTATGGGCAGTTTTTCGCGTAACTAAGTACGGTGAAAGTAAATCTAGCGATTTTAATCCTTGAGCAGCGGGGTTTGACTTTACGGTGTCAAAAACGCTATAAGAAAACATACCTACAACTTACTTTCCGGTAAACTGCAAACAATATGCTCCCTCACCGCACATCTAGGAAGCTTAATCTAGACGACGCTTCATGAAGTCGAACTTTTTCGAACGAAACTTGATATGCTATATCAACGAAACTTGATATGGTTCACTCCGCAATCATTTAAATAAACCGGCCAAGTGCCTATCGGACCACGCACAATGAAGGGTTCCGTAGTTGGTATGAATTTATCCCAAAAACAAACTTAACTTTATATATTTATTTAAACTTTTCACACTCAAACGGTACAAAGGCGGTCTTAATGCCTTGGCATTCTCTACCAGTCAACCAAGGGTGGTGAAGAGATTGGATGGTAGGTGCTCTGTTTAAGAGGAACAAAGAAAAAATTATTAAAAATATATCATTAGAAAAATATAGGTAGGAACAACAGTACATAAATAGGTTATAACTTATAATACACATTTAATGTAATATACATATATACAAATTTAAGGGAGAGAGATGTTGAGATGACTCTATTTGTTTTGAAAAAAAAACTGCAATTCCCGCTTAAATGCATACTGACTGGTGGCCGTCCTGATATCAAGAGGAAGCGCATTCCATAGAAGAATAGACTGAATGTGAAAGGAAGAATGAACAAAGTCAGAAGAATGAGAAGGACAAAGTAGGAGAAGATTGTTAGAAGATCGCAAATTCTTAGTGTGTGAAGAACATAGATATTGGAAGTGAGACACAAAGATAAGAAGGAGGAGTGGGAGAGTTGAGAAGGGAGAAAAGCGTGGTCAAAGCGCGCAAACTTCTTCTTTGGCCAATGGACATCCATTTGAGCTCAGACCTATAGCTCGACACATGATCATATTTCCTGAGATTGAAAATGAACCGGATACAATTGTTGAGCAGCAGCAACTTTGTAGTCGAAAAACATGTCTTTTCAACGGCAAGTAGGTCGATTATTACTCGTTAACTTGTAGAGCCTACTTAGCTGTGATAGTTTTCCTTTTAATTTCGTTATATAAACTACTGCCGTGATTTTTTTCATACATCCAAAACCAACAATTTAGCTTGCGTCGCCCCTGGACGACGACACTTGACTCAAACAAAAATTATCACTTTAAAGCTTAATATTTCGCAAACGGATCCCTGAATCCAAAAATGGGTTTCATACACTATCTTTTTGAAGGATCTTTCCAAAGATACCCCACACCACGGGATAGAAAAAAAAAAATCACCACTTTACGTGTAGGGGAGGGGGAGGAAACCAATTTTTTTTTCCGTAATTTTGTTTTACCACTTTGTCGGCGTGATTAATATGTATATCCATGCCAAATTACAGGTTTCTAGTACTAAGAGTCTCGGAGCTAAACCACGGATAGACAGACTGACATGGCGACACTATAAGGGTTCCTTGTTTAATACGGAACCCTAAAAAAACGACTCTTGCTACGAAACAATAAAGTGCAATTCAGGTCGCACAGCGTTAATTACATACAGTTATATTCACCTAGAAGTTGCCTCTCTTTCTATCGCGTAATTCTTATAGCTTCTGACTACGTTACGCTCACTGAATTGGCCCGATGAGACGAGCCCGCCGTGTACTTGTAGCTTCATACCTAAAATGCGGAGTGCGCCTTCTGTCTATTTTGTGCCACATTTCACGTACAGTAATAGGGGTGCTTAAACTTTAGATAAATAAAACAATTAAAAATGTTATTGCCAAGTTGGTATTTTACTCTTATAAGGTACTTATTTAGTATCTTAAAACAATCTAGAACAACAAAATGAGGAAGTAATAAATGACTTACACACATTGTACACTTACAATTTAACAAAAAAAAAATCACACACTGACATAAACTTTTGAATTCGTCTAAAACAAAAACTTCTGATCACTTGTCAATTTATTGATCGCTTGTAGTATTCTGATCACTTTAGGGCTAAGACAAACTTATTAGAAATGGCGAACTGAGAAAAGAAATGGTATATTATTACTATTTACAGTGAATAACGAATTATGCTAACTAAATATGTCTTTGCTAGGAGTAGGTTCTCGTCAATAGTGCAGGTGAGTGAACTCAAGACGTTTTGCTCGCCAGTCCGGACGTAACTGATGGATTATTTATTTATCCATACATTAAAAAGAGTTATAACTGATTCCTTTTGTATTATAGCCGACGTAGCGAACAACGACTGACATACGCAATATAGCTTTTCATCACCAATATTACGAAACATTGCTGTTCAGTCTGTCTCCACCCTTATACATATATCTGATCGTTTGTCTAATTCTTAATTATAGCTTTGAAAATTTTATTAAACCTTAACAGAAAAATCTTCAAGTAAATGCACAATTTTATAAACAAAAGTAATATTATTTTACAATTGACCAATACTTAGTGAAGGTGAGAATGGACGAGTTTAATTCTTATATTTATTATTTGCACACACCACAGACTGATCAGAAAGTTTCTGATCGTCTGTCAAATTTCTGATCACGTGTAGTATTAGAGTTATTGAATATTTGACAAATAAATTTTGAGATAGTCTTGTTAAATTCCAACGAAAAATTTAATGAAAACATAGTTCGAGATAATTATATTTTACAAAGTGGTAATACTTAAAGACAACGTGTTATTCAGACTAATATTTGTACATTAGTGCAGAAAGAAATGTACAACAATTCTTTACCCTACTGGGAAGTATTAAGGTCAAATAAAATTAGCAAGCAAAACTTCGTAGACCTGATAGGTATCGAATTATCGATATTTAATGATGATAAAACAAAAATGTAGTCAAGTTTGAACTTGATTTATGTCACATACTTTTGTGTTATGTCATCATTAATACACATCATGTCTGTGAAGTTTTGCTGATTAATTAAATTTTATAGATGCTAAAAAGGAACAGTATTATTAGATAGTGCCATCCAGGAAGATGCGTCCCACTCCGTTCTAAAGTACAGCTTACTGTAACAGTAATCGCGGAATGGGGCGCCTCTTCGTTGATGAAACTATCTCTACAAGCCTACCGCTAACTGTGACGGTGCCTGAGGTAGCTGGGCGGTGCGAGGGGGGTGTGGTGACATGACGCGAGCTCAGTAAGCCTTCGAACCAACAGGCGATTTTATATCGCGCACTGCATTTTCTACGCATTGCTTAGCACCGAGAGTTGAAAATCCAACAATGTGTTTTTGTCGCGCTGGGATACACTCTGTTGGATTATCAACGCTCAGCTCAACACCGAGAGTTGAAAATCCAGTGCGAGATAAAAAATAGTCCGTACGAACCTGGGCTTATTCGCCCACTGACGCAACACCCTCCCAGCACAGCAAAGCTACCTCAGTTAAGGTGAAGGCGTCAAGGTAGCCCATGAAATTCAGATTTTTGTATGTTATTTGCAGGTCAGTAAGAAAAACATAATGGCGACTGTACTCTTCTGTACGCTCTCGCGTAAAATTCTCGGGCAAGGGGCTACAGTCCGAGTGTGGCCATGTACACTCTCGCAGACATTGAAATAGCTTCTCTGTCAATCGGCGTAAGCAACGTTGGTGACACGAGATTGTACAGCCACAAAAACCGACCCAACCAACACGGGACGGAGAGCGAAAGAGGAATGCCGAGACACACCGAGGCCAGCCGAGCGCTGTCATCTACATTCTCGCATTCGGCCTGTCTCGGTGTTCCACGGCGAGTGTACAGCTGCCATGAGAAAAAAATAATTTCTCGTTCTACCTCAGCGCATCCCCCTAAAAGGCAGGTCTGTAACTTAATCTAATGCCATTATCTTCAAGTATCACCGTCCTACTTAATTTTGGAGTGGTAAGCACATGGAGTTTTCCACATTTTCTACCAAACGTACCTTTTGGTAGAAATGTCATTGAATGAACACTGACTTGCGGCCCTGCAAAGACTTAAGAGAAACGCAGAGCGAGGAATTGGTAATGACACTGAATAAAATAATACGCCATATTGACATGAAAACTTATTTTAGCTGCTACCGTTTTGTAGAAGACCGGTGGCCGCCACATAGCGTCCGCAATTTACCGGCGAATGACGTCATTGAAACGTTATTTATGAAAGTAAGTTGGTATGTTTTCTTAGAGAGCGTTTTTGACACCGTGAATTCAAACCCCGCTTGCATCATTTTCATGATAGCCGTCGCTGCGACCGTTACGTGGCGGACCCCGGCCTTCTAGAATACCATACCTTTAATGGTAAGTTTAATAGCAGTATTTCGTGTGACGTCAGTGTGATGCGTAGCTCGCATGTGGCAATTTACATGCCGCCACATAACTACGAGACTTTTAATGCTACAGTAATGGTTGAGAATGCAAACCACAGGTCACCATACCAATTTTTAAATGTCATAACGGGCAAACTTATATGACATCGGCTCCTTAGGTCTTGTTTGCACCTTAAGACACTTTATAATAAGGTTTATTATTCAACATTGAATTTGAATCAACTTTAACTCTTCATAAGTTTTACTTTAAAACACTGATAGTAAGTTTTATTTTGTAATGAGGGATGCCCTAGAAAGACATAACAGTGACCTTATTGGTGATGTTCTTCAGAAAGAACGCGTGTATGACCAGATGTATGAACGTAAATGAAGCAAAAGGAGTATGTAAGATGTCATGTTTTTTTAGTTTCTAACTACTCCAATGGGAAGGCGTGAGATTTTCTGTGTGTATGTCACAAAAAATCCTCTGCTCTGCGTTCGTTTTTCATCTATACAAAGTTTTATACATATTGTTCAACAAATTTACCTATACGTATCAACTCCATGTGTCCACTACTCAACATATTTATTACGTAACTCAATCCCCTTGACCTGCTGCTTGGCGTAGCAGAACATATATCTTCTCCTTTATCCAATCTTTGTTGTATGGTGCGTATGTGTTTGTTGATTTCTGGTAGACAAGACAACTTAGATCTGCCAGCTGGAAGAAAAAGAGGAAATTGTTTAAAAGAAAGAAAGAAAACTTCTTTATTCTGCACAAACAAAACGCACATTTAATTTTTATTTAAATACACATATACAAAAGTAGCCAAAAGCCTCGTATTCAATCAATAAAAGTTTGACAATGTTGTTCCTTGCATAGATAAAACACTGTTCATTGGTTGATGTCAAGGCCACAGACCAAAGACATTATTAATTTTAGGATATTATTGTCCAGATAATAAGGGATTTCATTAAATTTCACGCCACCAGTTGACGACACCTTGACAAGAGGTCTTCGACAGTGATTATAGAGTATTTATGATAACGTTCATCATTCGTTTAAATAATTCATTCAGTCAATCACGACGAAAGAAAATATAGGCACTTTGACACTTGACAGGTGCCCGGGAACATACAATCAGGATAAAAAGTATCATCATCATCATTTCAGTAGAAAGACGTCCACTGCTGGACATAGGCCTCCCCCAAGCACCACGACTTCGAACGGTTCTGTGATTCTCGCATCCAGTCTTGCGGCCGAGGACGAGGAGATAAGTACGCATAGCTACAACTACAAATCCCGACTGCTAAAGCATCTGAATAAGCTTGGGCAGCTCATATCCCAGAAAACATCCGCCGATTAAAAAAGTGACGGGACATTTTCGACAAGAACAGTCAGGGCGAAGAATGACTTCGAAAAGATGGAGCAGACTCCACTGGGAGTAGCGCCCCAGATGCCAACAGAACCATCTCATCTGCTCTGATCGCACGATAAAACCGAAAAAAAAATAAACCAGTGGCATTCACCAGATCAAAGTATTCTATGTCCTAAATTCCTAACATAGGTCTTGGTCTACTCGAGTGCCAAATGTTATCAAAATTTGTTCAGCCGTTAACGCATGAAAGTAACAGTACATACAGTATTACTTTTACATTTTTTAAATTTATTACTTTTTTTTAAATATTTATTTAAGTATGGATAAATTCAATATAATAATCTAAACTAATATTAAATAAAGAGAAAAGTTTAGATTTTTTGTATGTTTGTCTGTTACGCTATCAAAAACGACTGAACGGATTTGGATGTTATTTGGCACATGGGTATATCATAACTTGGGTACGGACATTGGATACTTTTAGTCCCGATATTCTCACGGGATCGAGATTTATGCGCGAGGCGCGGTCATACACATATAATAATTATTATTAACAAATAAATAAAGTGTTTGTTTACAGGGTTGGCATAAAACAAACAAGTTGTTTTAAAACAGTTTGAAATAAAACACTGTTTTCTATTAAATGTTTTAAAATCACAGTATAAAACAAGTTTAAAATAATGTTTAAACATTAAGAAAAAAAACTTGGTTTTAAATCGCAAATGAATGGAAATAAATGAAGAATTATACATTTTTAGGACTTGAAATAGCTCCAAAGAAGAAGAAGTTATTTGATGATTTCCCACCCTCAAAAAAAAAAAAAAAAAGGGGTTATTCAACTATGCTAATTAAAACTAGGTGAACGCTCGCTAAGGGCTCCCCCAGTGAGGTACGAACCTCGGCTTAGGGCGTCAACCGGAGGGAGGACATCAAGGATGGGACGGGCTGGGAAGTAATTTCCCGTAACTATTTTGGGGATTCCCCTTATTTGAATATAGTCTATCTTACCTATATATTCTATAATTCGTCACTTGTCGAAAAGAGGATTTCCCCATATTGAAATATACTTTTAAGTAAAAGGTGCATCTAAAAACGAAAATCGGAATTCGCAATTCCTTATGTACAGAGCGTACTGGGTGGTTCAGTATCTGTATTCCATACCTACTTATATTTGTTGTGATTATGATCGGTTTTTGTAAACGTTTCCTTAGTACATTCTAAAATTGTCTAGAAATGAAGTATATTAGGCCTGATCGATTTGTATTTATGATAAAAAATCTCTCAATGAAAAAAAAAAACTTTTGTTTAAAACATTTACTAAATGCATATGACATATAATAAAATAAAATAAACAGTCCGGGAGTGCCGACAGAAGTGAAGGCTAAATAAAAACCCCCAAAACTTTCCATAGAACATTGATCCGTAAAACAATATAAATAAAGAGCACAATCGCGTTTACAAAATGTGGTGTCGGTAGCGGTGTCGCGAGTTCAATTGTTTTTTTCCCATCTCAAAATGCCCAACGCCTAAAGAAGTTTTCACTTCAAAAAATGATGTTATAAGGAGTAACTTAGGTAACTTTTATTTTAGAAAAAGGACTAGGTTCCACGCGGGCGACGCCGCGGGGAATCTAATCTATCCATATAATCTACCTGTGGATCTGTCTCTGTTATAGCTGGCTGTATAACCAACATTTTATTGTAAGTGTGAGGAACAGAGGATTGATTCAATTTTGTGTTTAAAATCAGATTATGATTAGAAAAAAAAATCTTTCTATAATATTATTGCTCAGCAGTGGGAGCATACCGTCTTATAATGTTTGGTTAGATATAACATACTAAAAAATATATATGAATCAATCTAAACTAATATTTGTACTCTAAATTATAATTATGTCATTTCTTTATGTTTTTTACTGTGTGTACATAAACAATAAAATAAATAAATAATATTATAAAGCGAAAAGGTTATTTTTTTTGTATGTTTGTTTGTAATGAATAGACTCAAAAACTACTGGACCGATTTAGAAAATTCTTTCACCAGTTGAATGCTACTTTATCATTGAGTAACATAGGCTATAATATTACACAGATAAACAAAATTTAACTTTTTTTTTGTTTTATGACGTTTCTAAACTGTTTCTTAGTAATTTGAGTTCGCTGATTTCATATTTATCCTCAGTTTTTGTCCAGCAGCTCTAGTTTTTGTGATACAGGTACTTCTTAAAATTTCGTTACGCGGCATACTAATATTTTTTAGTGCAAAGAATTTCATTAAATTCCATTAATAAATTGATATGTCTACATTAAGAAGCCCTTGCCTAAACGATCCAAATAGTTTTTGTGCTGTTTGTGGTATATGTTTCGAGAATGCCGTTTAAGTGCGTCTGACTTTATAAAAAGGCCTACTTGGACTTCCATGGATCCCAAATTTTGTATTCGTAGTTGCGTTTATGGGCTAATAAAAAAAGACCTACTTTGAAGTTCAAAAGTCCTCTGATATGGCGTGAACCGACTAATCATCACGATGACTGTTATTTTTGTGTTGTGAATATTACTGGAATAAACTGCAAAAATCTTTCCAAATGGACTTACCCTAATTTAAAATCAGCTATTAGACCATTATATTACCACCTCTCCATATAAAATTAGGTCTTATAAAGCAATTTGTAAAAGCTCTTTTCCCAGAAATTTTTGGCGATTTAAGTGAAGAACAAGGAGAATGCTTTCACCAGGACATTCACACGATGGAAGAGTGATACCAGGGTCGTTGGAATGCAAATATGATGGCTGATTACTGCTGGAGCATTCAAAACAAGGCTGAAGTTTCGATTCATGCAAGAAAATCTTATAAAAGAAAGTTTTTTTCATGTTAGGTTAGAGAAACAATTTTTTTTCATTTTATAATTTGAGTATTTTTCGCTAAAAATTGTATATGTTAATATTTCAAAAACTAGACCTGCTAGAGAAAAACTGACAACAGATTTGGAATCAGCGTGGCAGAATCATACAAAATCAGGTAAGAAACTTCACAAAACAAAACTACTGCTTACCAGTGTTATAGGTGATAAAATTTGTGAGTTTGTATGTAGAGGGTAATCTTTGAAACTATAGAACCGATTCTGAAAATTCTTTTACTAATGGGAAGCTAGCAAAGCTAGCATATAGCATTTTATGTTAAAACAAGAAATTTTAAGAGGATGATGTTCTGAGCAGAACCTATTTAAAATAAAGTATGAAAGACATCACAGTCTGACCTAAAACAAAGATGGTTAAATCCTATGGTTCAACTACTTATTTGTAATAGGTGAATGTGATTCCTTCAATCTGAATGGCCCTTTCCCAACTATCTTGTGATCGGCTTCTAGTCTAACCGGATGTAAATTAATACCAGTATTTTACATGGAGCGACTGCCTATCTGACCTCCACAACCCAGTTACTGGGTAACACAATATACTAATCATACTTTCTATATCATGATTAGTAGTAAACCTGTACCTGTGTAAACAATCAGAATTCAAAGACAAAACAAAGTCTATACTCTTTGCATTTTCTTTTTCAAAATTCAAAAATTCTAGTCAGTTATTCAAAATATGCTAAGAATCAGCACTTTTCGAACGTCAAAATTACATAAGACAGTCCCCCAAAACGCCCACCCTTCACCACTTCCTAGTGCCTTTAGCTGGGAAGACGTGGCGCAACAAACTCCCCAGCAGCACAGCTATCTGTTCAAGTTAGAAAAAATATGATTCTATACAAAAGTATGCAAAATAATTTACATTATGAAGACCAAAAAATAATTTAATTGATAAATTATTGGCCATATGTCAGCTAGCACACGCCAATATACCAACCAAAAACATCGAGAACTATACTCAAGCAGAAATAAAAACTAAACGAAAACAGAACTTAATATCTAAATAAAGCCTTCAGGCATAAAGGGAGTGCCCGCTTACATAAAGCTATACAAAGCTGTAATTATATACATACATAAACTCATGCCTTCTTCCCATGAGGGTAGGCAGAAACTACAGAATGCCACCTGCTACGATCCTTACATACTCCTTTTGCCTCTTTTACATTCATACATCTGGTCATACACGCCCGGTTGCGAGTACTACGCATCACCAATAAGGTCAGTATATGTCCTTCTAGGGTGTCCCCAACCAGCCTTCCTTGACATCAGCCTTGTAAATACATTTTGTTAGTCGCCTTTCATTCATCCTCTCACCATGCCCAAACCATCTCAGCATACCCTTTTCAATTTTTGTACCTACATCTTCTTTTAAATCACACCGCTGTCTTATCACATCATTCCTCAGCCTATCATTATTAGTCAAACCACACATGCTTCACAAGGAACGCATTTCCACAGAATTTATTTTACTTTCATGCTTGTTTTGCCACACCCAACATTCACTTCCATACATCGTGGGCACCAGCACACCATTGTCAACAGCCAGTTGAGCCTTGTTAGACATTGACTGGTTGGTCACAATAGCATGTATAGCACCATTCCTTTTACTTCCAGCATTTACTCTCCTTTCCACATCTCTATCAATTTTCCCATATCTTGTAAACAGACTCCCCAAATATATAAACTTAATTACTTACTCCACACTCTTATCATTTATTTTCACATCACACACCGATACATCTCCTCTTTCAAACACCACAACCTTTGTCTTATTGACATTGATATTCATCCCTTTCATCTTAAATGCTTCATCACAATCACCATGTCTTGCAACTGTTCTGCTGATGATGCAAGTAGAACTTGATCATCTGCGTAGATAAGGCATTTGACAGGCAACTCATTCATTCTCAATTGGCACTCACCCTCTTCCAAATCTGTCATTAAAGCTGTAATTGGAAGTTATAAATGATAAACTAGGACCATGGAGATAAAATAAATAAACAGTTAATTACTAGTAACAATAACATGACATTTTATGGTGACTTGTTGTTTTTCTATGATATAGGAACATACTTGAGATTTTGAGGCTAAATTGAGGCTTAGGATTGCTTCTGGGATTTGGAATACCAAGAAAACAGGACAAGATTCTAATAAGAGCTCTTATAATATTACGCCAAGCTTAGTATCAATATTTATCAGAAAACTGAACTCAAAGAGAATGCTATGCTAAGCATTTTGGTTTACTGCCTACATTTGGTAAGAATATCGATATGTCGCCAATGGTAAGCATTCTAAGTATAGATATTGACCTTTTTAAGTTAATATAGGTAAATACATTAAGTAAATTGCTTACCTGATCGATAAAATCGAATAATTGGGATATATCGTAAGTAATAGTTGGTGTGTTTGGATTCCGTCTCTTTAGATGTTCCTCGTATATTTTACAGACTCCCTCCATGCAGTCATTGACGCTCTCGTAGTCGGAATACGTCCTCGTCTCAGGCCTTGGGCCCGGTTGCACCAACAAAATCGTGTGGGACTGCAAAAAGTAACCTATATTTACCCGCCATTTTCACTAACAAAATACAACAGAAATATAACTTTACTTACCATTTTTGGTGGAGAGAATGCAAATGCTGGAATTTTGTATGTATAATTCACAGTATTTGGCGATAAATACTTTTTATCACTATATTTTCAGAAAATTACAAACGCCGTAGCGGAGCTTGACGTGCGTTCTGAAACTGCTAGTGGAGAGTTGGAGACAGATAAAAAAAAGGAACGCTGGAAAAAGGTTTTTTTGCTTATAATCTACATTTTTGGTACGTAAATGAACCTTGAAATAAAGCAACAACAAGTTGAAAGGTTTAAAAAACTTATAAAACGGGGCTAGCTACATAATTTTGTTTTTCTATTAGGTTTTCTTCATTTTATAATTGTACTCTTGGAGAATAAAATAATACTGTTTTAGAACGTTTTTACTGTTGCGATTCATTATAAGTAATCTTTATTTCTTTACTAGCTAACGCGGTCAAACGCACAGATTAAATGAGTAAGTAGTAATGTAATTTGAGAGAAGTAACTATAACCACTTACTTTTGGTTTATTACACAACTGTTTAATTCGTGGTTTAATTCAATTAAAGTTTGGAACATTTACGTATAATGGATCGTAAAATGAGGTAAGTTTCTAAGTTTATAGTTTTATATCTGTCAGATTCGATGGACGTAAATAGAAATGTTTTTATCGAATTTCGCGCTAAAACTATTTTTAAAACACTGTGTATTTATTGATTATTGCTAAAACGTATTACCAATACCCCTCCAGAATATAAATAATTATCAACTTGAATAGAAATTCAATAAAAACACCAGTTTTGTACACAAAGGACCATGAGTGACCCGTTCCAAAACTTTGAGTTTATTTTGAAGAAAAACAGCACAACACGTCCCCTAGGCCTTTACAGTGATAATAAACAACAAAACAAACATATTTTAAAGCCACAAGATGTGATATCAAGTGTGTGTATGCAGCTAAAAGCAATTCAAGTTGCAGATTCATTGAAAAGTGATAAGAATGCAACTAAAGACTTGCAAAAGTATAAGAAATCTAATTTTTTAAGTGTAAATAATTTGCCGGTGTATGATGAGGTAAGTTTTTTTTAAATATTATCTGTATGACAAAGTTGTTTCTAAACATGCTTTTCTTTTAATTACATTGCATGCCTCCCTACCAGCAAAATATGATGATGAATACTATTAGCTATATTTATTAAAAAGATATGCCAAGTTCTACATCCATATCTTTACCTGTTAGTGAAACAGGTACATTGCAGCTACTTGCAATGTGTGTCTTCCAGTTTGAAAAGGAGTAAAACCATAATTGAACTTATTTTCCTATTTAAAAATAAACACCTCAGATAAGTTGTAAACACTTATTTTCTACTGGTTAAATAATTATCCTTCTTTATTTTCTATAGTAAAAAAAATACATATTATTCTACATATTCAATATGTAACATCTCACAGCTTGGCAACTTGACCACTCCCTTTGATATATTAAGTAAGTCCAGTCTTTAATAGATCATATTTCTGTCTCATAAATCCAACTCTGGGATCTGACAATTTTAATAAGTAATTTAATTTCAATACTCTTTTCAAGGTACCCAAAACAACAACAAAATTTGATACACAATGTGTGTCCGACACACAGCTCTTAAACATTATAGAAGATGCAGAGATCATTGATGTTCACCGAGGAATGACACAAGAGTTTGAAACCACCTTTATTCACCACACGGAGAAACATCATTTAGAAGATGATGAGAAAATTTATGAAAAAGTAAATATAGAAGAGAATGAGAAAGTAACTGAGAATGTAAAAACTGTGGGTAGTAACAAAGTTGCTAAAAATATAGAAGCTATAAGTGATAAAAAAAGTATGAATACAATTCATGAAAATATAACAAAAGCAGTAAAAAGTGTAAATAGGATAAAAAATAATATAGAAGCAGATAATTCCATAAGTCTCATTTCCCCTATAATGTGTAGTAATAATGTTATGGATAGAGAATCTGGCAGCAACAGTCAAGGCAGTAAAAATGATGAAAATACACAAATAGACGAACACAGTCAAATATTTCATGATTGCATAGAAATTGAAGAAGAAGACATTGACATAGATAAGTCAATAGAAAGACCACTAAGTCCTATAATTATGCACAAAAACGTTAAAATCAAATCAAAGACTCCTTCTCCTTTAGTTTTTGACCTAGAAAAGTTTGAACAGTTTGAAAAGCTTGATATGAAAACTGTAAAACGACTTATTAATTCTCAGATTTTGGATAAGGAACTATGTTTTAAAGTAGATGAGGAAATACTACTAAATGATAGAGATATACTACCAAGTCCTGTACTACAAAATAAAGATATAAAAGAAGAACCTAGAGAATTAAAAACTCATACAGTCAAAGATCCAAATCTAGATGCAGATCTAGAATTTATTGAACTAGATAAAGTGACATCTGAAGACTTAATACACAAAATAATGAACAAAAATTCAAGAAGTTCAAAAGTTAGAGCAGAAAGTGAAATTTTAAAAGACGAAATATTATTTAGTAGTGACGAAGAAGATAATTACTTAGTACATAAAAGCTACCAAGATCTACCATTCACATGTGCATTAGAAACCTCTTTTTACGACCAATCTGATGTTTTAGACAAGACTATGTATGTAGGTTTTCAAACTGCCAGTAATAAATCTATTCAGATTTTCACAGAATCTTTCGCTCAAGCTAAGAGTATATTAAGTGGGGAAATGACGGTCACCGATTTGGTTAATAATTGTGATAGTAGTGTGAAGAATAAAACAGAAGATAATGAGACTCAAGGTAAAATTGACTTTGTTGATGAAGAAAAAGAGTTCAATTTAGCTCAAAAAGGTAAAGAACAATCTACAGTACAATTGGAGAGGAACGTAGTTGAGAAACCTGATAATATACTTGCTAAAACACCTAGTTTTGAAGGTTTCATGACAGCCAGTAAAAAAGAAATAAGACTGTCTCAGAAAGCATTAGCTAGATGTAATAAAGTATTTCAAGATATTGATTTAAATGACAATTTTGATACACAAATCGAAGAAGAGAACGTAGAAGAACAGTTTGAATTAGACAGAGACAAAAATAAAAATCTTGTTGAAGAAGATATCCAAAATATTGATGATGAAATAATACAAGAATTTGAAAATATTGAAATGTCTTTACAAGAAGATGAAAAAGCAGACAAAAATAAGGATAATATTAGGTTTAAAACTTCTAGCAATAAAGATTTAGAAATATCTGAAACTGCAAAAATTAAGGATGTTATTAAGGATATTGATTTTGATGAAGATCTCACTGAAATTAATATTGAAGAGACTAAAATTCAAGAAAATGCTCACCCAATAAAAATAGAAGACCCAAAGTCAAGTGATATAAACTTAGTAGGATTCAAAGCAGCCAGTAATAAGAATATAAATATTTCCAAAGAAGCACTAGCTAAAACTAAAAACATATTCCAAGATTTAGGTTCAACAGAATTACCGAATAAATCAAGCAAAAGCATTTATAAAGAATATCCGGATTTGATTGATTTTGAACAGCCGTCCAAAAGTAAGGCATGTTTTGGTGGCTTTAAAACTGCTAATAATAAAAATATCAAGATTTCAGATAAGGCTTTAGCTAAAGTACACAATATTTTTAAAGATATTGATAAAACTGAATTGCCAAACAAAAATAATAAAGATGAACAAGAAAACGTTATTGAAGAAAATGTTAATAATGAACCTTCCAGTAGTAAGATGACTTTTGGAGGTTTCAAAACGGCAAATAATCGAGAAATAAACATATCTAAAGATGCTCTAGCTGAAACTAAGAAGATTTTTGAAGAACTTGGTTCAGCAGATTTTATGTTACCTAAAAAGATCACAGATGCAACTAAAATTTACCCTGAAGAATTAATAGATTTTAATCAGCCTTCTACAAGCTTTGTAGGTTTTAAAACTGCAAGTAATAAAAGTGTTAAAATATCTGATACTGCTTTGTCTAAAACTAAAAACATTTTCAAAGATATTGACTCTGCTGATTTTAAATTCCCTGATAAATGCAAGAAAATAGACCATGAAAAGATTATTGAAGCTGGAACAAAGGCTCCAGAAAGTACATTTACTAAACCTACTTTAAAAGGCTTTAAAACAGTTAATAATAAAGAAATCAAAATATCTGACAATGCTTTAGTTAAAACAATGGATATTATTAAAGATTTAGATGATTACAAATATCCTTCAAAACATAGGAAAAACATTGAAGAAGATCATGATAAGAGAACTCACGAAATTGGAATGATAGATTTGAATAGTCCTTCGACGAGTAAAGCATCTTTTGCTAGTTTTACGACGGCAAATAATAAGATAATTGAAATAACTAAAGAAGACTTGGCTAAAACGAAGAATATCTTTAATGATATCGATGCTACTGATTTCAAATTTCCAGACAAAACTGATAAAGGCGTGAAAGCAGTTGAATCAGTAGAAAATACATTGAAAATAGGTGTTAAGAATATTCTACAAGAAGAAGGAGATATTATTCAACCCTCTACAGGTAAAACAAGTTTTATAGGCTTCAAAACAGCTAATAACAGAAAAATTGCAATTTCAAAAGAATCCCTAGCTAAGACTAAGAATATTTTCAAAGACATTGATGCAAAAGATTTTAAGTTTCCAGAAAAAATAAATAAAAACTTGGAAAAAGAGGATTTTATAGAAAACAAGAACAAAGAATCTGAAATAATGGATATCAATCAGCCTTCAACTAGTAAAGCAAGTTTTGCTGGTTTTAAAACAGCCAATAATAAGAAGATAAACATTTCCAAAGAATCTTTAGCTAAGACTAAAAATATATTCAAAGATTTGGACTCTAATGATTTTTCATGCACAAAGAAGATGGAGATAGAATTACAGGATACAATTAAACAAAGAAAGAGTCCATATCCTGATCTAAAAGACTCTATTCAACCTACAACAAGTAAAAACAGTTTCATAGGTTTTAAAACTGCAAAGAATAAAGTTATAAAGATATCTGAAACAGCTTTAGCTAAGTCAAAGAATCTATTCAAGGATATAGACTCAACAGAATTCCGACTAACCGAAAAAGTTAAAGACGATTACCCAGACTTTGAAATTGAGGACATAGGACCTAAAATTAGCAATGAAACTGGTCCCATAAAAACTAGAAATAATGATTTTAAAGTTCCTGTTAGTGAAGTATCTACGTTTCAAGGTTTTCAAACAGCAAGTAATAAAGAAGTTAAAGTCTCAGATGAAGCTTTAATTAAAAGCAGAAAACTATTTCAAGATATTGAAATGGGTCAAGATTTTAATATTGAAAATGAAGGCAAAGACGTTTTAGATTCTTTGAAAGTTCACAAAGGAGTTAGTAATGATGCTGAAGATTTTAACACAGATGATTTACCTATAAATGGTAAATCAAGTCCAGTCTTCAAAGGATTTCAAACAGCTAATAAAAAACTTGTAAAGATATCTGAAGAAGCGCTAGCTAATAGTAGAAAACTCTTCCAAGATATTGAAACAATTCAAGAAGACCCTGAACCAGATTTTTATGGATTTAAAACAGGAATTAACGGAGAAGTCGAAGTTTCTCAAAAGACTTTGATTGAAACTAAGATGTTGTATGAAAATGTTATCAAAAGAAGTGGTTTTCAAGGTTTTCAAACAGCTAGTGATAAAAAAGTTAAAATATCTGAAGATGCCTTAGCTAAAAGCAGAAAAATGTTTAAAGATATAGCCAAAAATGAAACTGTGTCACAAAATGATGACAAAATAGCTAAAAATATTAAGTTTGGATTTAAAACCGGTTCCAATCGTGATGTTCTTGTTACTGAAGACGCTGTAGCAAGATCTAAAAGACAATTTTCAGAAATTGATGACTCTAAAGAAGATATATCAAATAACAAGAAAGATAAAGTGCTCAATGAAGATAGTGTTGTTAATATTATTGATACACAAGTCCTAAATAATTTTGATGAGAGTTTACATACAGAGGATTTTCATGATATCTCAATAAAATCCAAAAGATCTGGAAGTCCAATATTATCATGTCCCAGAGCAAAGAAAAGGAAGAAATTTGAAACCCCATATTCACAAAAACTACCCGTAACAGTAAAGAAACAGAAAGATATAATGAAAACTACAAAAGATACTTATAAACTAACATTCACAGAAAACTACAAGAAAAATAAGAAATATACACTGAAGGATCTAGCTGAATTGACGAAAAATAACAGCGTAAAAATCGATCCATATTTCCTAAAATTCACATTCGACAATTTATTACAATTTGAGTTACATGAAAGCAGAAATGAATTGACAAATGGAAATATGAAATTGGAAACACTAAAAGAACTTTTTCTAAATTCCGTTAACAGTAAGTTAATACCTACTGGCTGGATAGAAAATCATTTAAAACTAATATTGTGGAAACTGATATCTTACGAGATAAAATTTAAATCTCCAGTAGTAAGTGCAAGAAATGTCATGGATCAGCTTAAATATAGATATGATAAGGAATTGTATAGTGCCCAAAGACCAGCTCTGAGAAAGATTTTGGAAAAAGATGATGTCGCTTCTAAAACTTTAGTTCTGTGTGTTGCTGGGATTTATGTGGATGGCGTTGGTGTTGCCAGGTATGTAATATTGGTATAGCCATTTGTCATGCATTTTTATTATTAATATTTTTCGTTTTTTGATCGGATATAGTTCTCCCCCAAAGAGGATCTCCCCAATTTGCTCCATAATTTGTGGGTTTTCGGAAAATAATGGCCTGTTGTAGTTTCAATCACAACACTAGTAACACTTTTTGAGTTCTTTTATTCAAGTTTAATATGAAAAAGAAAGAAAAAAATGTATTTGTTAGTCCTGCACGAAGTCAAAGGGCTCCTATCTCAGCATGATTCAACATTTAAAAATAAATGTCGCAGTACTGGTCATCACTATCAAACTTATTTGGAGAGGGTCCTATAATAGTGTCCATGGGGATTTTCTTCTCCTACCTCTCTCCTTAATAGTACCTAGTACATATTGGAATGGGCAACTAGCAACTACCTTCATCTTTCTGAGTGACCGGCTCCTTGAAAATTCAAACGTGCCAGTTAATAATTTAATTTAAATAAATGCTTTGAGTTTTATTAACTGAGTTCAAAAAAGGAGTAGGTTCTCAGTTCGTCGGATTTAAAAAAAAAAAGTATGTTACCCGATTACTCGAAGACGGCTGAACCGATTTGAAAAAATTTTTTTTTTTGTAAAGTGTATTCTTTCAAGTTGGTCCCATTGTCATTTGGTCACGATCTGATAATGTGATCTTGGCGAAATCGAGGGAACTCTTCAAATATTATAAGCACACCTATAGCGATTTGGGAATTTTTTATAGTAACTCTTGAACTGATGAATTATAAACCAACCCAAGAAAAAGTGAAAAACAAAAAAAAAAAAAAATATTTTTACCAAAAATACAAACGATTCGAACTACAAAGTGAAAAATAACTTTAATTTCGGAAGTCGGTGGCAAATAACTTAAATACTGATTCAAAGACACCGACTTCCGAAATTATTTTTCACTTTGTAGTTTGGAAGTCAGTTGTATTTTTGGTAATTTTTTTTAAAAGATATTTACAAATATTGTTATTTTTGTTTCCAGTGCAACAACCACAAACAATTTAGAACTACTCTTAACGGACGGCTGGTACTGCCTTAAAGCGATCATTGACAAAATGTTGGCCCAACTAGTGTGCCAAGAAAAAATAGTTGTTGGCACCAAGATTGTCACCAATGGGGCTGAGTTGGTGAATTGTGACCAAGGAGTCTCGCCTTGGGAGGTTGGTAGACTTTGTATTTTTTATAATAAAAAGATTTTTACCCGACTACAACGAAGAAAAAAAGAAGAGTTATGATTTTGACCAGTATCTATGTATGTATAATCATTCATCTATTACCACACAACTTCTAAACTACCTGTCATAATTTGACAAATGAGGTATCATCGGAAGCGTCTTGATCGTCCGCTGATTATAAACTATGTGACGTCACATTAAATTAAATACGGTGCCCTCTAGAGGACATAAAGTCTGAACTAAAAAAAAACCACAGCTTTACCTTGGACCATTTTTGTACCTGTCTTGATTTCTGTCTGAAATGTTTTCTTTTTTCATACTTTTTAGAGCGTGATTTTTCAGTAGTTGACCATGCCATTCTGCCGTCGTCGCGCCGCTAAGCATTTCTGTGCTCCGGTTTATAAGACGCGGTAATTTAAGTCGACTTTTTTCATGTGTCACGCTTAAGATGGCTTACTAGCAGGGACGGCGGAAGTACTCCATGACGAGGGAGCAAACTTCTTTGGTTACCCCCTTCCTTCAATCTCCCCCCCGGCTTCCTCGAGGTCAATTAACTGCAGATAAAGGACAGAGATGACTAGGTAATCAAATTATCAGTCAAATTATTAAAAAAAAAAATTTATTACTTTTTGGTATTTATTGCGAAGATTCACTGGACGATATCAACGACATAGCATCTTTGAAGCGAATTCCCTAAGATTGTCATTGAAGAGCGTTTATCGTAAAAGTTGGCAACGTCGCAAATAGCTGTCAAATATTTACCTGTTTTGATTAATTTAGCAATATTATTGTATGGAAATATGAAATGTGGCTAACTAGTGATTATGAAATGCAATAATTAATATCGTAACACCGAATATTTGATGTAAAAAAAGTATTTAAATACTCTCCAAATGCATTTTAAGTAACATAGTTTATTCGATAAGGATTAATATAATACCGGTCAAAATAGCTTCGGAAATAACAATTGATTTTTTTATAAAATTCTGAAAGAAAAAAATGTATGATATGCCATCGCGGACTTTTTTATTGAACTTTTTAAGATGAACAATACTGTAGAACATAACTTTTACGATTTCCGCGGCGCACGTCAATAAAGTTCCGAGTCGGAATGATTTTTTCCGACAAATTAATCTTCAAATTTCAGCCAATTTACACAAAAACTTAATGAATTATACACTAAAACCTTCCGCATGAATCTTTCCGTCCATTGGTGAAAACCGTTTGAAAATCCATTCGGTAGTTTTTGAGTTTATCGCGTTCAGATAGACAGACCGACATACAGACAGACAGACGCGGCGGGGGACTTTGTTTTATAATATGTAAGGTAGTTAAGTGGTATTTAGCAGATTTAATCAATCTTAATTAATATATTTCAGGACACTTCAGCAGTCCGCCTTAAACTATTTGGTAACTCCACCCGACGCGCTCGCTGGGAGGCGCGTCTCGGTTACCATGGCAACGCCTCCATGTTGTCACAGCTGTCATCTGTCAAGCTAGATGGCGGGAAAGTTTCGAAACTGCGCGTTTTTGTTACAAGAGTGTATCCCGCGTTGTATGTGGAGAAGTTTGAAGATGGGAGTACTGGTAAATAATTTTCTTAAAGATATAGAGAGGGACTCGTGGCTAAGTAATAGCAGCCGCATGGTTCGATTCATCAGGTTAAGCTAGGCTGGCCGGGGTTGCTCTGTGTATGGGTGACCATCTTTACATACCGAGACTCCTCCGTGCCTCGGAAAACACGTTAAACTGTTGATCCCCACTGTCATTCGTGGATCTTTGGTAGTCGTTACGGGTCGTCAGGAGCCCGAAAGTCTGACAACCATTCTTACCAAGGGGTATCGTATTATCCAGTTACTGGGTTGTGGAGGTCAGATAGGGAGTCGCTCCATGTAAAATACTGGTATTCAGCTACAACCGGTTAGACTAGAAGCAGACCCCAACATAGTTGGGAAAAGGCTAGACAGATTGATTGTTTTCTGAAAAACTGACAGCCCATTTTAAAATTTAATTTAACCACATAGATGTCCTTTTTCAGTGACACGTTCGGAGCGCCTAGAACACCTACATCAAATGAAGAGCGACGCTGAAAGACAGGCGCTCATGGAGAAGATTTATGAAGAAGTAGAGAAAGAGTTCTCTGAGGATGTGAGTAAAAGATTCTCAACTTCCTTTAAATTAAAAATTCATAAGTAATTTATTCAAACTAGGCTGACAATCAGTACTTTTCGAACGTCAAAATTACATAAGACAGTCCCTCAAAACGCCCGCCCTTCACCACTTCCTAGTGCTTTAGCTGGGAAGAAGTGGCGCAACAAACTCCCCAGCAGTACAGCTGTCTGTTCAGTTAGAAAAACTTGATTCTTACCACTCAAACGATAACACGAAACATCTAAAAGAGAGTCTGACGCCCGCAACGTTTCCGCGGAGTTTCCCGCGCGCTTTTCCAACTTATAAAATGACTACCTTTTTCCCGCGACTTTGGTCACGTGGAATTATCCCATGGAAACTTACTATCTGCCTCATCCAAATCGTATCAGTAGCATAATATATTATTATTATATGTTTATATATCTCGAGACTTTAGGGTCCCGGTCTTTTGGAAGGCGTAGGAGAGGCCGAAGCCAACTCGCGACCCTTTGACAATTTTATATGGAATGAGCACCAACCGACGACTATTCCTGTATGGAATATGCATATTATTAATTTTTTAAGTCTTTGACGTTTCTTGGGACCCTGGGGTTCCGGACCTTTGGAAGGCGTGCGAGGGGCCGAAGCCAACTTGCAAAGGCCCGTTAGACGTCTTAATTCAATGAGGCACAAACTAACGATTATCCCTGTATGCACTATGCAAGTGCTACCAAGGACAACCCCCGGTTGGTGTAGGACTATTGCAAAATATGGTGACAAATATAATATTGGACTATGGGTTTAGGTGGCTAAAGTGTACTGGTTACCTGAAACTATGGAAGGACTATTGCCCCTGCCTGATCAATGTTTTATAAATACATGGATAAAATGGCAGGGGGTGACTTGCTCACTCAATAATGGGCCCCCAGAACCTGTCGCTAGCACATAGTGACGTAGCGACAAGGGGGCAACATGTCCTGAGGTGCTTGAGGAGTGGAGAGGATTTCCACCGCTATCACGACTATCCCAGAAGTACGGTCAAGATCCCTACCAGCATCTTACTGGAATACTTCCTCCGAGCACGTTTGCTCTTGCGAATCTCCACTCAAACCAATAAAGGCAAGAATGAGGTGGGAGCTCTGTTCCTCGTCAGTGTTCACTCTAGCTTGCCAATAAAGACAAGCCAGAGGTGAGGAACAAGACTTCTCCTGGGAGATAGGGTCCGTGCGGTCGCTACTGCCCAACAGATCGCCACATGCTGCCCTGCGGGTTATTAATGTTATTATACACATGATTGAATACTATCGTGAATTCATGCAAGCCTAGTACTTTTGGTAAGATTACTGCTCAGAAATTGTGCACAACGTCTAATGATTTAAATACTATGTCGTGAATTCGTGCAAGCCTAGTACTTTTGGTTAGGTTAGGTACTGCTCAGAAATTATGCATGTGTCGTGAACAGTATACCGTCTTGAAGCTCGATTACAGCGCCATCTACCGGGCCCAATTGTGGATAGTAAATTCCAAAAAATAGATGTCGTTGCGTGTATCTTGATAGGTCATTGCGATGCAAATAAAATATGTTAAACCTTTTCACCCCGTTAAACCGTGAACTGTTTCCGAAAAACCTTGATACACGTTATTCTTTATTTTCGGTTTTAAGTATAAATACTGAGGTTCGAGTTAATCGGACTTCGCGTAAAAATTATTTCATACAAACTTTGACACCGCCCAGTCCCCGTTTATATAACAACGTCTGTTGTATTTGACAATATGGGTTGGATTTGAATAAAATATATGTTTTATTAAGTTTTAAGAAACATTATGTGTATCCTTGAAGTACTTTTTCAGGGAATTTCTGTCTTTTCAA
The DNA here is from genome assembly GCA_916610215.1 of Omphaloscelis lunosa. Taxonomy (NCBI): domain Eukaryota; kingdom Metazoa; phylum Arthropoda; class Insecta; order Lepidoptera; family Noctuidae; genus Omphaloscelis; species Omphaloscelis lunosa. The sequence goes on along the minus strand of OU744273.1, from coordinate 10,309,392 downwards.
ACCTGTGAATAGGATATTACACTGCGTTGAAAATTAAAAATAATATAAAGAAAAAATAAAAACCGGCCAAGTGCGTGTCGGACTACGCACAATGAAGGGTTTCCGTAGCTGGGATGAATTTATCCCAAATGCAAACTTAACATTGTATTGTAGTTGAAAAACATGTTCTCACATACATTCCAACTGCAAATGTAAGTTTGTACGCGAAATATTGAGAAATTTACCATGTTATTTTAGAACCATAAACTTATAGGTTTTCCTGTAATTTATGAGTAGAGAGCCATACTATGTATTTTTTTTGTAGTTTCGGAGATAATTGTCAATTTTCATCGAATTTCTTAAATACCTATCTTTCAAATCTAATCAAATTTATTCGTAAATGTAGGTTTTAATAATATAGGATGTTATAATAAATTTCAGTTCGCTACATTTTACTCGAGAGCATACAAATAATAATAAAGTTAGTAGTGTCGAAACAACAGACACACATTTATCATATTAAATAATAATAATTTAAATGTAATAACATAACATCACGCTTTGTTTCCTCGAAGGGTTGGGCAGAGGTGTCCTTGTAGCAGGTTCACACATTTCGCCAGTTATTTTTTAAGTCCCATGTAATAGGGGGCTAGTCTATTGCTATCAACCGGGCACAAATCCAGATTCCGGGCTGCTAATGAGAAATTTCAGATAGAAAAACCCAATAACACTTTGCCCGACCCGGGAATCGAACCCAGGTCCTCATATTTCCTCTAAATGTAATATTATAATGCTAAATGTCAGCGGTGTCCTCCATAAACTCCGTCGTGGAGTAGTTGTTACTACTCCACCGGTATCGGGAACAGGGTCCAAGCTACCGGCGGTCAGGGCTCCAGAGAGAGGAACCTTCTGACAATGCGAGCCGTGTCCAGGAGCTTTCTGAATCAAACCCTTGATCCAGCTGCCCAACGAGAGGTGTTGGTCGAGGCTCTTGGCGATTAAGCCATTGTCTGTCACGACTGTGGGCACAATGATTGCTGAATCCACATCCCACATTTCGACAACCTCGCGAGCCAAGTCAAGATACTTAATTTTATTTAAACATATTATTATTAAGATTCTTTATCTATCGTGGAATTTTATTGAAAATAACTGGAGCCATTCGATAAATACTTTTACTTAGGCGGGCTGTTTTACTGCGATCAACACAAAGAATGTTCGAATCCCTTTTTCTTAACCGTGGATCAGCTGGGGCTCTTACTTTGAAAAGCTGTGGGTTTGTCTTAACAAACAATGCCACCTCAAAAATGTATAATGACGGCAATGTTAGAAGATTCAAGAATTTAAAATATGGCTTACAACTGTCCTTTGAGTGTACATTACATACAGCGCGTACGCATTTTCTCAGTGCGATGAAAACGTAATTCTTGTCTGTCGAGTTACCCCAGAAAATGACTCCGTATTTTAGAACTGATTCTACGTAGCTATGGTAGGCAATAAGCACGGCGTCACGGTTCACAAATTTAGACAGCTTATAAAGAACAAATTTCTTCAACATGCGGTTTCCACGTAAGTTGACTGTCTATCAGTAACCCTAAAAACTTTGCTGTATCCATTTTGTAACTGACTGTCCATTGTGTGTGACTAATATTAACCGGTAGTTGTCGACGATGTCGCTCACTAAAATGCATTATACACGTCTTTTCTAAGTTAATTTTTAAATTATTCGACTGCAACCTAATCTATAGTTTGCTTTAGCGTGTCATTGATTTTTTGTTCATAATTGTAGGACTCATCTTTTTTATCATTATTGTACTTTAAAAGTATTTATTTTAAAATTATATAAAAAAAAATGTTTAAGATCCTCGCAACAAGCCCTTTCATTGGATATGTCACACGGTGCTGTTAGCAAAACTTTTTTTTTTAAATTTTATTGTTTTCCCCCGAAAGTAACCCTTTATTCAAAATTCATTTATTTAAGTTACAAGTTCGTGTTTGGGTCACAGAAATACATATATGTACCAAATTTCAACTTAATCGATCCTTCTCCTTCGCGAGCATTATCGCTTCGCAGAAGGAGGTGACGGCCTCCCATTTCCTCTCGCTCCGTACCATGGTTTGAACCAGGGCCGGACGCGAGAGATCACCACCGCGGATTGCCTCCACGAGGACACGACGATGCTCCGCCCAAGCCGGGCAGACCTCCACCGTATGCTCCACCGTGTCCTCCGGGCGATCCACACAATGGTGACACCCAGGCGTTTCCTCCTCCCTTATCCTGAACAGAAACCTCCCGAAACAGACGTGTCCGGTGAGGACCTACGTCAGGCAGAAGGTGAGGACGCCGTGGCGCCTCTTTAGCCACTCCTCAAAGAGGGGTCTTATGGCCGCAATTGTGGCGTGCCCAAACTTTACTTGCCTTATGTTACGTTTCAGGAATCTCAAGATTCAGAAGGATTCATGGACTTGACAAACAAACGAACATGTCTGGATAGCGGCTCGCAGATAGCTAAACTTATGAAGAGAAGCAAGGATCCCGCTGAATTTAGAGTAAGTTTTACTGTATACATCATCATGTTTTTTTTTTTACCCTAGGGAGAGAAAGAGGCAAATATAGACCTTAAAAGAAATAAAATCGATAATATTCCATTAGAGCACTGTTTTTCAACGTGTAGGTCCTCCTATAAGACCTATATAACCTCTATAAGAGAAAAAAAAAGTTTAAAAAATATTTTTTTAACTTTCGTTTTCTTTCTTTTAGATAATTTCAGCAGATTTTCTTTAAGGTTGGTTCCAAAACTTGCCTCACCTATAACTCCATTTAAAAACGTAATTACTGGGAAATCCCTCGTAGCCATGACCTTCATAAATCCATCAATTATACGACATAAACTTTACTTAAAATATACTTAGGATCTAATTAGGAGGCGAGTGGAATACGTTGTCCCCACAAATCCATCGTATCGCTTTTCCGTGGAGGCGTTTGGCGATGTAATATGTCTGTTAATTATGTAATTAGCCGAAACGTAATTATAAAAAATAATTCAAAATGTTTTACGTATTTAATATTTGTATTGTTATAAAATACAGTGGAGGATAGGGGGTCGCGAAAATTTTGAAAACTTCTTTAAGCGCGTTGGGCATTTTTGAGATGGGACTAAATCATTGATTTCGCGACACTGTGACGACACCACCTTTTGACCATTAAAAAGACATCAACGCGTTGATTGCTGCGGTGCATGGAGTAAAAAAATCAACAGGTTGATTACCGCGGTGCCGATTTTTTTTTCAAATTTTCACTTCTGTCGGCACTCCCGGAGTGCCATTGTTTTTTTTCATGCTAAGGTTGCGTCATGAAAAAGGTTGAAAAACACTGCATTAGAGGATACAAAATTTCGTGTATTTCTTGTTGTATTGATTCACCTGATATTGTCGAACTTTACGAAGTAGGACGAATGACGCGCGATAATTCACGAACTTCTAATTTTCGGCATGGCCGAAGCTTCGGGCTATGCTTTGGCCGAATTATGATTTATTGGCCGAAAATGGCCGAAAACCAAGACGAAGCTTTGGACGGTCGCTAATCACTTTTAGACAAAATTATTTTCTTCCATGCTACATATAAAAGTTTCTTCACCAGGCTGGTCTGACCTCCTCCCAAACACGACTCCTAGAGTCCCACAGCACGAAACATCGCGAACATCTTCTGCAGAACATACAACAGAAGATTAGACAGAAGGTGGAGAAGGCCGGATTTTGTGTCAATAGGAGTGTTGTTACGCTTCTGAAGATTAGAGTCGCCGGCTTGGACGGAAAGGGAGAGGTCACTAAAGGTAAGAAATTAACGGTATGCGCTTCGGTAATCTTCGTGTTTCCGAAGTAGTGTGAACGTCGCGCCACAGAGTAATACACAGAGGCAAAGCTTATTTTTTGTACAGTACAATTTTTTTTTTAATGTGCCTCGGGAATCATCGGATTTCCGAATAATAAAAACTTTTTACAGAGAAAAAAAAAAACAACCGACTTCTGTGTGACATGTAAATAGAAGAACATGTATTCCCTGAAGGGTTAGGGCTGGCGCTTATCTGGCGAGGCGCAGCGCAGCGCGGCTGTCACTGCCAAACAAATTATCTACGTTACGTACCTAAAAATAAAGTTGAAAATAAATAACCTGAGACGCGCGCAGCTTTCCGCATCGACGCGCTCTCGAGCTACTGGAAGTTTATTTATTTTCAACTTTATTTTAATGAGGACAATGTCGATAATAGTTTGACAGTGAAAAATGCTCTGCTCCGCGCTCCGTTATATGTGCGCCGCCCTTAGAAGAGGTGTACCTATACTACACTCACATTTCGCCAGCTATGTTTAAGTCCCATGTAATAGGGAGCTAGCCTATTGCCATCAACCGGATACCAATTGAGACTGCGGGCATCTACTGACAATTTCTTCATGAGAAAATCCCAATAAAATTTTATCCAATTTGGGCACCGCATGTTAGGGACCACTGGACTAAGGAGAAAAACAATCTTACTAAAGTAAAAAGCTAGTAATTTGGATCCTCAGCAAATTGACATAAATTACAAAGTAAACGATGATATCTACAAAAGTTTAAAAACTGTGTCGCAGCTATCAACGCCCGTCTAAATACACAATGTTCCAAACTAAGGCTAAGCGTATGCTGAGATGCAGTTGACGCAGCACAGCACAGTAAAAAATTTGCAGGGTAGGACAGGCGAGGCAGACATAGACCGCGAGCGCATGCTGCGACGCAGCTACACAGACATTCGCGTCCTCGCTATCAAAAACAATCTGTCTGTTAAGGTGGAACCTTCGACCATGCCCGCGAAATTCAAATTTTCTTATGTTTTTTCATTTTGTAGGTCAGTCTCAGATCTCATGTTAATGATTGATTGATTGGCGGTCATAAAAGATGGCCTCCCTCCATTTCTTCCACATCTCACGGTTACCTAAATAACATATCAAATTATTTGCTGCTAAGAATGTCAATTTCGTGAATTTATGACATTATACACCATCACTGAGAATTGTATTTACGATTTTAATTATTAACATTCTGTAAATATATATTTATTATTTTTACGACCGCAAATCAATCAATCATTAACATGAGATCTGAGACTGACCTAAAAAATACAAAAAACGTAAGAAAAATTGAATTTCGCGGGCAGGGTCGGCGCTTTCACCTTAAGGGTGTGGATCGGATCGGTGGTAAAACAACGCTTGTTCAGTAAAAGATTTATATTGTTTTAAATGTAGGGTTGGATAGCAAAATTCTTAGCTAAAGAAGCACTGCGTCATAGCAATTCGAAATGGCGGTTCGGGACTCGCGCACTCCTTTTTACATTTTTTTATATATCTATGAGTTTGTTGTGTCGCTAACACTGTCATTGAAACAAAATTATGAGTCAGTGGTAAAAAAAACAAGCCGGCTCTACAACGAGACGCAGAGCAGGTCAGACACATGTCTGTGTCGCAGATGCCTGCAACGCAGCATACGCAGCTGTTTGTACGTTCATGCATTACAAAATCTGCTCTGCTCTGCGCTGCATGGGCCTGCTTCACCTGCGTGTCAGCATTCGCTTAGCCTTATACTGTGACATGGGTACAGTTTAGCAAAAATCAATAGTAAAGGACAAAAAGACATGCACACTTTTTATGTTGGTAGGTGTGGTGCAGTGACCACTCCACACAATTTTTATTATTATTATTTCTTTTTCCTTTCGTTTATTCGATTTTTTTTTAGTTTTAGATGCTCCTTTTTAACCGACTTTAAAAAAACGGAGGAGGTTCTCAGTTCGTCGGAATATTTTTTTTTTTATTTATGTTCCTTAGTTGTTATTATTGTTTGTATTTCCTGTGCGTGTCCCAAATAAAATTATTTTTCTTTCTTTCTTTAGTATTATGGGTGCGGGTGTGTGTGAGCCAGTGTGTGTGTGTGAGCGAGTGTGTGTGTGTTTGTGGGTGTGTGTGAGTGCTTGGACTAGTTTTAAATTTTCACAATTTTTTCACTTGCGTCATATAGATTTCAACCAGTCATAATGAAAGCTTTTATTATATTTTTCAGGTATGATGTCAATATGGAAGCCGCCGGAAGCAGTTCTGGAAATAATTAAAGAGGGCGCCTGGATTGACGTTATGAATGTAGTTCCTACTGCAGTTAGGTAAATATTACAGATTTACTATACCAGCCTGTCACTGTACGGGCCTGCGCAGTCTAGCGGACGGGATGGGAGAAGATTTAAAGGTTATCAATTGAATTTAATACTTATTCAATCGAAATAAGGTATATATTTCAATGCTCGGTGATCGAGCTGAAGCATTCGCAGCACAGTTTTCCGTCGATTCACAAAATTATTTAAGTTCAGTTGAAACCGTTTCTAACGGTACGGTATTACAATGGTTTTATGAACTATTATTTTATGAATTGTTATTGAATATTAACCGATAATTCAAAACCGGTTTCAAGTCCTGGTTAGTACTTGTCAAGTCTGCAACAACTCGCGAATAGACTTTCGTATGGAAACATTCTTATTTTTTAAACATTGTCTGCTTGAAATTCGTAACCATAATATATATGTAAATTTATAGACTGTCAGCCGTGTTTCTTGTATAAAAAAAATCATGATCTTTATTTAGCTAAATCACAGATGAATACAGATGGTTCACTCCGCATTTTAGGAATGAAGCTACAAGTAGGTACACACGGCTACACATCAAGCTATACATCTCCAGTTCATGCTGATCTCGCATTTTGTAGGATTTCCGTACAATGCGAGGTCAGCTTTGGAAATGTATAGCTTTATGTGTAGCTGCGTGTATCTGGCGCGGCGATGGGCTCGACTTGTCGAATTCAGTGAGTGTAACGTAGTTAGAAGATATAAGAGTTACGCGATAGAAAGAGAGGCAACTTCTAGGTGAATATAACTGTAGGTGATTAGCGTTGTGCGACCTTTTTTTTTTTGTGGGTGGGAAATCATCAAATAACTTCTCCCGCTCTGGGCGGAGCGGGAGGGCGTGTCAGACTCTTACTGACTAAAACCCACCCGTGTTCCTTCGGTTGCCCTGTCGCCGGGGGCCACGATCTCCCTTTCGGTTTTCTTCGCAACCCCGGCAGGCATCGGCCCTAGTGGACCCCTTTAATTCTGCTGACATCTCTTTGAGGCGCGCGTGGAACACAACGCGCCGTCGACCCGGGCCTGGTCCTTATCGGACGGTGAGCTACCCATTGCTCACCGTCCGCAAGCCCGCGCCTACGGTGGCCGGAAATCGCCTCGCGATTCCCGACGCCCTGGGCGTCTCCTCCTGCGGCGGTTAGGGGCGTGAGGGCGCGAAATTTGCCTCTCCCTCACGCGTTCCGCCTCCTCCTTCGCGAGCATTACCGCTTCGCAGAAGGAGGTGACGGCCTCCCACTTCCTCTCGCTCCGTACCATGGCCTGAACCAGGGCCGGACGCGAGAGATCACCGCCGCCGATCGCCTCCACGAGGACACGGCGATGCTCCGCCCAAGCTGGGCAGGCCTCCACCGTATGCTCCACCGTGTCCTCCGGGCAATCCACAGCGCTGTGCGACCTGAATTGCACTTTATTGTGTCGTAGCAAGAGTCGCTTTTTATTTAAATGATTTTGCGGAGTGAACCATCTGTTTTCATCTGTGGCTAAAGACGATAAACGACTATAATAATTTTAGCACTAAAATATTTATTTTCTTTCAGGTATTCAGAAATCCAGATATCAGCAGGCAGACAGTCAGTATTCAATACTTCAAAATACAAGGAACCAGAAAAACTCAAACCTTACACTAATCTTCTAAAACGCACCTGTTACACCATAAAAGATTTATCCCACAACCCATCAATGGCGACCGATTATAACGAAATCGATACTGTAGGCTTCATATTCCTAATCGATCCATCGATTCGAGAATTCGATTCGACTAAGCAACCGTTCCAAAATGTATTTCTTGCCGATGCTGATAAAAATATGATTTGTATCAATTTTTGGGGAGGACTAAAAAAATTTGGTTATCATAATGTTTTAGATACTGGCCAGATAGTTTGTGGTGCGAATTTGCAGAAACGCGCTGGCAACACTAGGAAAAGTATACCGCAATATAGAGTGACAGAGTTTTCCTATTTTACGAAAATTCCTAAAAATGAAAATGCGAGAATTTTAGTAGATGATTTGAGTAAAAATTTTCTAAGTTTGGATAGAAGAAAATTCTGTGAGGACTGTGTTGTATTGAAAAATAATTATGCAGTTATCAAACTTAATAATGAGAATATATCTCCTTATAGGTTTAATAATAGTGACTTTAATATGTCGAAAAATAAAATGTTCATAGATTCGCCTCTAGTGAGACCGAATAAGATAGATGACAATTTCAACCTTACTGGCCTTGATTTTGAGTCTACTTTCAAACAAACGGACACGCAGAATTTATCTGAAGAAGTATTACAGAGGAAGAAAAAACTCAACGAAAAAATTGCCAGATTAAAAATGTATGGAGAACCACCTCCTTTATCAACTATACATATTATAAATAGATCTAAAAACGCTTCCAATTCATATAAAAGTCCTCTAAATTTAAATAACAACAACTCTAAAATTATACCCGAAAAATCGAAAAGCGAAAGTGCAATGCCTAAATCTGACAGTTCTTTTAATGTTGCCAACGTAAAAGATACTCCCGAAAAGTGTGGAGATTCAAATGATTCTGATGTGGTATGTAGTCCGGTATTTTTGAATCGGACTTTTGTGAAAAGTGTTAATCCTGTGAAAATTAACTTTGATGTCAAAGACAATAACGATAGTAATGTTGATGATTTTGCTGAGGAATTTGATGGTAGTCCGCCTTTGAGCTTAGATTAGAAATCGTTATACGTTATCTGTCTCACCGCCGACGATTAGCAAGAAGCTAGTAGAGTTCGTAACTAGAAACGAGTTGGCGATACGAAATGAACGATAGTTTTCTCGCTGGACTATAAGCGAGTGCGCGAGTGCGACCAGTAGAATGACTGCGTATGTAACAATCTGAGTCTCAGCGAGTGTGAGTGAGTACTCTCTTTGTTAGCTCTTATCGCTGCTACTAACGAGTACTCACCGGCGGTGTGAGCAGTTAGCGATCAACTATTTATATAGAGTCTGGCCACGCTAAGTCTGCATTAGTAAAAAACGGTGGGATTTGAAAATCTATGGACGGCAACACCATCCTGTCCTACGAAAAAAGAATTTGATACTTTTTTTGTCTTTTTGTTTTTGATAGGTTATTTTGTTTATAGTCTAATTTATTCCTGGTTAATAATAATCACTTTAGCACAATGCAGTGTGGATTTGATACAGTTTTGTCATCGTATGGAGGTAGAGCATAGGTACGGCATAGTCTATTACACATAATCTATTAGGCAAAATATCAAAATCATTAGATCTACTTACACGTCAACTTTTCAATATCTTGTAAACACTTTCGTTTTTGGTTAAGGACGACATCGTGCTGTTCCTTCACGTTTTGGAATTTACATAACATAAATTATATAATAACAGCCGCACTCTACTTTTAATAGGTTTAACCATTTTTCTAGTTTATTTTGTGAAAACAACATAAAGCATAAGCAATCTGACATTTCAAGTATCCCGAAACTGACATAACTGACTGATGTAAAAGTTTACCGTTGGTGTCGATTTTCTTGTCACAAATGCCTTTAAACTAGAATAAAAATCACCAAAATTTTGTTTAAAATCTGTTAACCGACGATTTCCCATTCTGAAATAGCCTAAAGTGACACAACTTAACTGTATTTTAGTTTGGCAGCACTAAGATGGCACTGAGATGTTAATTTAGTGAAAATGGCAATTTTGTTAGTCTGAATTTGACTTTTTTCACCAAAAATGTTGATTGTCTAACTAAATCTGAGGTAAGGTCCTGCTCACCTCCGGCTCTAAAAAAAGGAGGAGTCACGATTATCAAATTCGATTTTAGTTGTGTAAAAATGTTTAAATTTAGAGAATTTTTGTTGCAGAATACCTATAAGATTCTCATAGCTAAAAGAAAGGAATTTTAGTGATAGTGTAGTTAGTTTAGTTTGGTGTACAAGAGAATAGGCACCATCATAAAACTTTTTGGGGTTGCCCATTTATTCCATTGCAGACTTAAGGTGGCCAGACTCTATTATGTATTTCTTTAAAGGGCTTGTTACATGGCTGCCAACCGCGTCCCCGAAAGAGGTGACCTTGGTTGGCGACAGGCAGAGCCGTTTGGAATTTGATCGTAAACCACCAAGGTCACCTCTGTCGGGGCGCGGTTGGCAGCCGCGTACCAAACCCTTTGCTTACACAGGACCTACAATATTTTGAACGTTTCTTTAGCGAGAAAATCGATGATAATTAGTCGCTTCTTTGCCGCCGCGGCGGTGGGACAGGTGCTTGATACCACTAAATATATGCTAGACGCGGCAGCCAAAAGCACTTAAGTCAATTTTTGCTCAAAATTATAAAAACTCACAGCACCCATGTTTTTGTATTACCCGTCGACTGGAATAAGCACGTAAGTCGCGCGTCACTTTGAAGAGTCTCAACACTTGACTGTACCATAAAGCTTAAGTCGTATCATTAAATCGAGCGGCGACAAAAATACCTTAAGTCGACTTAAGCTTTTTTTCCCGGCTTGGCAACTCTTAAGCCGACTGACTTAAGTAACATGGTAACAGTAGTGAGGGTTAGCACTTGAAATTTTTTCAAGTACCTGCCCTCACTTTACTCTCTTTTTTAAGTGATTGATAAAAAGTTGACGAACGATGTGGGTAAAGTAAAATTAAATACGTATTTCTTAATTAGTGTTTCGGTGTGACGGTCGTAGTGGTGTTGTGCATTAACTGTATTAATAATGAATTCAAGAGCCAGGAAGTTAGTAAATCTCGTCATAAATAATGAGAATAAAGGTAAGTTTTTAATGTTTTCCTGGCATTTTTATGCAATATGCAAAATAAATGTATGGTTTTTGTTGACATGATTACAACACAATAAGCAAAAAAATGTCATTTCACTTTTTTTTACAGGCGAAGAAGACCCATTCTCTAATCCGCAACCAAGTACATCTGGAACTCAAAAACAAATTACTCATGATGAAATCACTATTGACTATTCTAGTGACGATTCTGTTGCTGATCCTACCTACTCTCCAGACAGTCTTAGTTTGCTTACACAACATGAAGATGAGATGGAAACCACTGTTTACGATGCATCAGTAGATGTACAGATAGCAGCACAAAATGCAATACCTGAAAGTATTGAAGATACGTCATTACTACAACAAAACAATTCCGTGCCCTGTAGAAGAAGGAAGCAAGATAATAAAATAAAAAGAAATTTAGGCCAATCCTATTTGACAGCTACTGGGAAAACTATCGCCAAACGTCAAATGAAGGAATTACCTAATTGTCGAAATAAGTGCCGTCAAAAAATAAGTGATGAGCAACGAGCTGTAATTCATAAAGACGTTTGGAATCTTGGGTCTTATGATTTAAGGGCAGCGTTCGTTTCATCTTTGATTACCATTCAAGAGAAAAAAACAGAGCGTCGTCGGGTCGAAGAACCTAGTTTACAAAAAAATAGACAATGGACTTATAAGTATCATTTTAACGTCAATAGTGAAAAAATATCCGTGTGTCAAGGTTGCTTTCTAAAAACCCTAACGATAAGTGATAATTTTGTAAAACTAATCGGTTTGATGAAACGTGGCAGCTCGAGTGGAATTATACCATCAGACAAACGTGGCAAGAATACACCAGCAAACAAACATTCCGAACAAAAAATTCAAGAGGTGATTAATCACATCAATTCGTTTCCGCTATATGAAAGTCATTACACTAGACGTAGAAGCACCCGCAAATATTTACCATCGCATTTGACAATTTCAAAAATGTATTCTCTTTACTCAGAATCACATGAAAATCCTGTAAGTGATAAGATATACCGCAAAGAATTTCATAAATTAAATTTAAGTTTCAAAAAACCAAAAGTGGACACTTGTCACACATGCGACCTCTTTAAAATGAAATCAAACATTGCTACGGATGAGATCACAAAATTAGCCCTTGAAGAAGAACGCGACTCTCATCTGCTAGCAGCTGATATGGCGTACAACGAGAAACAGTGGGATAAAAATACCGCAGTTACAAATAACCAAATCAAATGTCTGACTTTTGACTTACAGCAATGCTTGCCAACCCCAGCTTTACAATCATCTGTAGCCTTTTATAAAAGACAACTTTGGACCTTCAATCTTACAATACATGACAACGCAACAGGAATGTCAACGCACCACATGTGGCACGAGGGTATTTCGGGTCGAGGTGCTAATCAAATAGCCTCTTGTTTGTTTGCATATTTACGAGAACTACCAGAAAATATCTCAGAAGTGATTTTGTACTCTGATACTTGCGGAGGACAAAACAAGAACACTCGTGGCTGCAATGTTTACGTACTTGTTGACTGTAAAACCCTCAATGAAGATGATACATCATAAGTTTATGATACCTGGTCATTCACATATGGAGGTTGACTTAGACCATGCAATTATTGAAAAAAAAAGAAAAAAACCGAAATACAAATTTATCACCCACACGATTGGATGCAGTTAGTAAGATCGAGTAGCAAAAAATTTACCGTTAGAGAAATGCGACAAAATGATTTCTTTGATTTCGCTAGTCTATTGAAAGGTCCCTTAGTGGCCCGAAAAAAAGACGACGACGGAAATATTTTCAAGTGGCATGAAGTGAAGTGGCTGAGTTATGACTCTGAGTACAGCGTCATAAAATACAAAACATCTCTTTCTAAAGATGAATCATTTAAAACTATTAATTTCAAACGGAACACGCGACGACCCAAAGAATTTAATTTGATGCTGATTACTGACAAGCCAGTACCAATAAGTGTCGAAAAAAAACGTGATATAATATATCTTTAATACCAGAATGTTTCCATAATTTTTACCAGAATTTAGTAACCACTGACGATACCAAGGATGTTGATCCAGATATATCAGATTCAGAAGACAGTGACTTTTAGTTTTTGACTTTACTGCATGCATTGCATCATATTATAATATTTTAAATTGATAAGCATAATTATAATTCAAAATTATTCATAGTTTGTGTTTTAATATTATATAATAAAATAAATAAGCCAAGTAATTATAGTACGGTAATAAATACTTAAGTCGCAATTTTTTGACGTTCAATGAAACTTAAGTCGGATATCTTAGTAAATAATAATAATAGCCTAAATATCCATACTCTGATATGTAACTAGTTCATAATTGTGTAATAATAAATAATAAAAACAAAAACCGTAGTAATTTTTTTTCATACCAATCGAATAAAACCTCCTCCTGTAAAATTTTTGCATGCAAAAAGATTTGACTTAAGTGTTTAACGCTTCCGCGTCTAGTGTGACCTTAAAATACTTGTACCTTGAGTAAGTTTATGTTAAAGAACAATCGCTATGAGCGAAATACTAGAGGTTACATAAAACTATTTTGTAAGCTATAAAAATGTTGCTGATTTTTTTACTTATTATTGTTTAACAATAACTCTTTAAAATTGTGAAATATGTACCATTATTGTTAAATACATGTATATCATTGTAAATATGTAAATTGTTGATTAAAAGACATTTTCATTTTAATATAAAATTGTGTTTGTTTTATTTACCATTCTGTATTGTTGGAGATGCTCGTGGCTAAGTAATAATAGCCACACGAGTCGATCGATCAGGTTAAGCGATATTTGCCGCAGTTAGTCTGTGGATGGGTGATCATCACAACATACCGAGACGCCTCCGTGCCTCGAAAAGCACGTTACGCTGTTGGTCCCGCCGGCTGTCATTTTTGGATCTTTGACAGTCGTTACGGGTCGTCAAAAGCCCGAAAGTTTGACAACCAGTCTTACCAAGGGGTATCGTGTTACCCAGTAACAGGGTCCTGGGTTGTGGAAGATAGGCAGTTGCTTCATGTAAAATACTGATATTCAGCTGCATCCGGTTAGACTGGAAGCCGACCCCAAAATAGTCGGGAAAAGGCTAGGCAGATTGATTATGTAGCAATCATTATAAAATTATTAAGAAATGTTTATTTTAATTTATTATTCATAAAAGTAAGTAATAATAAAGGCTGCAGAGGTAAAAACAGAAGCTGCGTCAAAAAAATGAAGTTTAAATTATTTTGACACATCCTAATTTATTGTAGATCGCCAGATTAAATCTGCCACTTAACTTATGTATGAGATAGGTAATAAAAAAGGCATTTACGTTTCATATTAAACCAATAAGCCCACTGTTGCACTTCAAACGCCTTGAAGTTCAATCCAAAACATTGCAAAATATGTACTCTCCTTTTATTATGCGATGCTGTCGAGTAAAATAAACTGGCAACTCAATTAACTTTTCCAGTCCCATTGTAATTGATAAACTGACCACCCCAGCTGTCACTTCAAGGTGACCTTCTAAGCGAGCAAGTTTGACGTTTTGTAACCTACAAAAAATATTTTCATTTGAATTCCCTACCCGCGCAGACATGCACTATGCGGTAATATCGTCGTAAATAACTTCGTCAATTAAGGAATTGTGAAAAAGAATCATTAAAACAAGTTTTAAGTGTGATTTTATGTGATAAAAGTGCTCGCACCAGTTTCCGGCGTATAGCACCAACTTTTTTTAATCTGTAAGTATTTATTACTGTTTTATTTTCTTAGACACGTCGTTTCATACAGCCGATTGGCGTGGTTAAAAATAGTTTCTTTTTAACTATTGCGTTTGTCGTAAACACGCAGATATGAATTAATTAAACATTTAATTTAAAATTCCGTCTCAATTATTTATTCACACGGCAATTGGGTAGGTACGTTGACGGTAATTTGGAATTGAAATTCTATACGAAGGATCATTCAGGCCGAAGTTAAGGCTCCACAGAATGGCAACAGTATTCAACACGTAAATTCAAGTATTAAAAAAAATAATGACTTAGTTTTGTTTACCTTTATCACAAACTTATCTTAAAACTTAATCAACCTTTAATTAATTATGCAATGACATTTGATATCAAATAACTTAATTTCTTTATAAAAAATATTAACTTTAAGAGTAGGGTAAGACCAAAGAAATGGTGGTTGGGCTGTCTGAAAGATTACATGGCTAGAAAGGGGATGAATACTGAGATGATTGATAGAAATCAAACTGTGCTGGCTCAAAGTCAGTTGGAATTTGATAATATTGATAATGATATGGTGTGTTCTTACCACTGAATAGGCCCATAAAGCAGAACCTCACTAAAGACTCAAGCTTTACTTAAAACAAACAAATGAAATGCAGAAAACTGTCATTCATATCATTGAATTATATTGATCAGTAGCTTGTGCCAACGGCTTCGTCCGCGTGATTTATTTAAAAATTATAGCCTATGTTACTCAGTGATAATAGGTAAGTATATACTGATGAAAGAATTTTTAAATTGGTGTAGTAGTTTTTGAGTTTATTAATTACTATCTTCCGCTTGCGTGGCATGTCAATAAAAAGTAGCCTATGTCGTTCCCCAGGGTTCAAAGTGTCCCCATACCATATTTCATCAAAATCGGTTCAGCCGTTTAGCCATGAAAGCGTAACAAACAAACAAAAATCAATTCTTTATAATATTAAGTTTAGACAAACAAAAATACAAATCTTTTTTGTCAATTAGAACCAGTGAATAACTGGATAATCTTGAAGACTCATTTCTGTTTTGTTACGTACCACGTACTTGTTGACAGGCCTTCACTGTAATTTGAAAACATTGTTTATGCAAATTATTTATAAAAGAGTAATCGTGGAGTTTCTTGCCGGCTCTTCTCCATAGGAAACAACAAATTGGAAACGTGCACCTAGCTTCTGATGTTTCGTTTAGTGTCCATGTAGGTTTATGTGATACAAAATATTATTATTTTGAATTCCTTTATTTACCTATTTATATACACAGCTGAAAAATTGATTGATCTGTCCAAAATATAAGGAAAAAACAAAAGATTTTTTGCTAATATTCATAACATATTTCCCTACACATAAACGGAATAATCCAGATAATTTCCTTGTGTAAAAATGTTAAATGGAATTTTCAATGGGGTTTTATTTGATGTAAGAGGAAGTTTTAATATTGACAATATAAATAAAACATCTATGTAATTTGTGTGTGATTTATAGAAGGAATGATTTGATTGGATAAGTATTTATTTAATGCAACAATTTTATTTATATTTGCAACAATTTTATTTATATTTGTGAGCCGCACGTAAAAATATCGCGGAGGGATTTTATTGCGCACTGGATTTTCAACTCGGTGTTGAGTCGAGCTTTGAGAATCCAACGGAGAGCGTCCCAGCGCTTCAAAAAAACACTGTTGGATTTTCAACTCTTGACGCTAAGCAGAGCGTTGAAAAACCCAGCGCGCGTAAAAATATCGCCGGGAAAAAAATCTCCCTTACGTACCTGGGCTGAGTGTAGAAATTATTCCTTAAATGAGTAACAATTCACAAGAAAAGGTAAAGCTGATATGATTCTGGCTATAGTTTGCGAAATATTATTTGCTCTGATTAAATGTATTCATTTACTTAGAATGGAGTATCTAATCTATCTGTTACACAGGATTATAAAAACAACAATATCAGGTCTTAACATAAGAAATGTAACTGCAGGGAGATGCTGTTTCTCACACGGACACAATAGTGGATTTGCAAACTGTTTAGGATAAAAAAAAAATTACGCGGATTGAACCTATCGCTCAAGTAGACACATAATTTTTAATTTTTTTTTTTTTTAAATTAACTGTGTTCATGTTTATCTTTTTAGATTTTACAGTAAGTAATACATTTCGATAAAATGACAAAATCTTTAATTATGTAAATAAATAATTTATAACATAAGAACACCACGCCTGTAATGCCGGAAAGGTTAGGCAGAGGTGTATCTATAGTACACCACATTTCGCCAGTTATATTTAAGTCCCATATAACAGGGGGCGAGCCTATGTTTAAATAAATAACAAACACTGACTGACACGCTCTTGCTTCACAGATTGCTAATCCATTGCTTCATAAGTTAGAAAAAAAATCTGCTCAACAACGTAAATAACGCAATGAATGTTGTTGAACTGTTAAAACAAATTTGGCATAATTGTTTACGAAAATAAGTTACGCAATTAGGGTTATCTCTGGCTGTAACGACCAAGTTTATGTTGGAAAAGTCACATTGTTTTAACTCACCGGTGCTTACAAAGTGGTTCCTTGGAACCTCTGGGCTCAGGTTCACACAATATTTTTGAAGATTTTTTTTACTAGCCTTTCTCTCCCTCTGCTGAGCCTTCTTAGATTTTACCAAATAAGTCGTACGCGATCCCGCGCTTCCATTGCTGCAACCCCGTCTTAGCCCATGATAAGACATATTTTAACGTGACGATTTACTATCGCGCACTGGATTTTCAAATCTCCGTGTTAAGGTGCTATGATCTGGCGCTAAAGTAAGCTAGGCTATGTTTAGTTTAATTTGTGTTCTCCCGTGAAAGAAACACTGTGTTCTTTCTTTCTCGCGTCTCTCAGTTTTTTTTTTTTCCTCCGACGGGTCATCATTGCGCCTTAAGCCGAACATTGAGAATGAATCCAATAGAGAGCATCCCAGTGCTTCAAAAAAGCGCACTGTTAGATTTTCAGTGCGTTGAAAATCCAGTGCTCGATAAAAATCATTGCTTAAAGCCGCGTCCCCAGTAGGGCCGCGCGGCTGCCCTAGTGGGGACGTGGCTTTACACAATCGCTCGTGCACTTACCCATTAAATATGAATTATTTTGGCATGTAGATATAGGTACCTAAACATACCTTATAATCGTGATCACAGATTTCATTGAACTCAACGTTCAAGTACGCGATAACTGTTGCATAATGAGTTCTTATCAGTCTAATAATGGATGGATACTAACGTATTATTGAGGTAATTCATTATTAATACTCTCGATAGACTATGAATGCCTGGTACTTTCAGTTTTGTTACGATATTCAATAGACAGACTCATCATAAGTCAGAACTTTAGAAGTTTTAGTCTGACTACTGCACCCTGCGTAAAACACTTTCAATCACAATCAATGACAGCCATTATTACTGTAATTGTGTTACGCAATTACCGCGCTCGCTGGTCTTACCTTTACTTATTATTATGCAATCAACGTCCATCCTCCTCCAGTCTCCCTCCTTATACCAATTTATTTGTTCCCCTTCGCGACATACAGGTATGAAAATAAAAATCTGAATTTATATTAACCAATCACATAATTTTCCTCATTTAAAAATAAAACGAATCAAACTATTGACCTACTGTTGCCATCTGTCGTCTAATCTGTCATATCTCTAACTCTGCTAACCACGTGAAGGAAAGACCTTGTAGGTACCGCTACAATAACAAACTCATGTCAACACGAATAATGATGTGTTTGCCTTCGCACCTACGGGCGATTTTTTATAGCGCACTGGATTTTCAACTCTAGGTATTCAGCCGAGCGTTGACAATCCAACAGAACGCATTGCAACACGTAAAAAAGCGTACTGTTGGATTCTAAACTCACGGGGCTGAGCAGTGCGTTGAAAATCCAGTGTGCGTACGACGGCTTTGACGTTTGTCAAGTAAGCTTGTTGAGTGTAACAGAGATGACGAACATTTTGACGTAAGCGTGGCTATTTTAATTTAAAATGAAAAACTGTTTTACGTAATGTAATGACTTACTTACGTGCTAACGCAAATCTTCGGAAGGCATAAATAATTGCTATTGTAGGTATTTTTGAAGTGAACATTTCTTTAGGCGCGTTGGGCATTTTTGAGATGGGACTAAATCATTGATTTCGCGAAACTGTAACGCAATTTTCCGACACCGTGCAGTAAAAGATATTACCGCAGTGTGTGGAGTAAAAGACATCAACGCGTTGATTATCGTGGTGATTTTTTTTTAAAGTTTTCGCTTCTGTCGGCAAACCCGGAGTGCTACTGTTTTTTGAAGTGAAAACTTCTTTAGCGGCATTGTGCACTTTTTTTGTAATGGGTAAAAAATGTTAAACTCGCGTCAGGACACGTGACCTGATCGAAAATTCGTAACACGGTTAAAAAGATATCAACGCGTTGATTACCGCGGTGCTGATTTTTTTTTCAAGTTTTCACTTCTGTCGGCAAACCCAGAGTACTACTGTTTTTTTTTCTAATGTAACTCTCACAACACATGAACTCTGACTCTCTCTGAGTTTGACTAAGCAAATGCATAGAATAAAATTATTGCTTTCTAGCGCTTTGCCCGTGGCTTTGCCCGCGTGTAAATTTCTCAGATACTTTTTTTTTAAATATAGCCTATGCCTCTCAGGGATACTGTAGCTTCCCATTCAAGAATTTTCGTAATTGGATCAGTGGCTTCGAAGATTACCACATACAAACTCGTGCGCAGTGGTGGCCCATTGGTAACGGCCCCGACTTACGAGTTCTAGGTCGAACCCAGGCAGTTGCTTTACTTTGTGTAAATAATTTCATCACCACTGCTCTCAAAAAGGTAAGGGAAAACATCGTGAGAAAATCGGCATGTCCTAAACCCAAAAATTCGAAGACATGTGACTGTGTGACATCTACCAATCCGCTCTGGACCCGACTCGTAGATTACAGCCCACTCCCTCTCGAAGAGAGGATGCCTGTGTCCCAGCAGTGGGAACATTATAGGCTAATTATGCTATACAAACTCGGTGCTATACCCCTCATCATTCTTGCTATATTTCACTTCTAAACATAGATTTACTCCCAATAAAGCATTTTCTTTCCATAACTGCATGAAATTTATCGCTTGCCACCTGTTAGCATACCAAGTTTATCACCCCTTTTTTTTGTTTTTTTTTGTTTTTTTTTTTTGTGGGTGGGAAATCATCAAATAACTTCTCCCGCTCTGGGCGGAGCGGGAGAGCGTGTCAGACTCTTACTGACTAAAACCCACCCGTGTTCCTTCCGTTGCCCTGTTGCCGGGGGCCACGATCTCCCTCTCGGTTTTCTTCGCAACCCCGGCAGGCATTGGCCCTAGCGGACCCCGTCGATTCTGCTGACATCTCTTTGATTCGCGCGTGGAACACAACGCGCCGTCGACCCGGGCCTGGTCCTTATCGGACGGTGAGCTACCCATTGCTCACCGCCCGCAAACCTGCGCCTACGGTGGCCGGAAATCGCCTCGCGATTCCCGAAGCCCTGGGCGTCTCCTCCTGCGGCGGTTAGGGGCGTGAGGGCGCGAAATTTGCCTCTCCCTCACGCGCTCCGCCTCCTCCTTCGCGAGCATTACCGCTTCGCAGAAGGAGGTGACGGCCTCCCATTTCCTCTCGCTCCGTACCATGGCCTGAACCAGGGCCGGACGCGAGAGATCACCGCCGCCGATCGCCTCCACTAGGACACGGCGATGCTCCGCCCAAGCTGGGCAGACCTCCACCGTATAAGTTTATCACCCCTGACAAATAGATGACATGAACGCGTGAGTCGATAAATAACTAATAAACATGCGACTTAATAGTTATGTGTTTGTGAGCGTAGTTGTCAAACACATCACATACCACGATAATTTACCAATTTATATCATCATCATTTCAGCCGAAAGACGTCCACTGCTGGCCATAGGCCTCCCCCAAGCGCGGCCACATTGATCGGTCTTGTACTTCTCGCGTCCAGCGGATGACCTTGGCCTTCGCCAGGTTATCGGTCCACCTTGTGGGAGGCCTTCCATGTTGTGTTATGGTACCATTGGCATCCATAAAATATAGGAAGGTGAGGCGATGCTGCAATCCCTGGTTTCCGTTTTCATACAATTTGTGCTCGACCACGTTTAAGGGCGTTCAAGTGCTGTCAATATCAGTTATTGTAGAATATAGACACACAGCTCTCGAACGCGGTTTAGATCTGCTGATCGCGTTTAGTTTCATGGTCAAATTCGCCCAAAGTCATTGTGGTTCGTTGACAAGACCCTATCACCACAGTTTACCCATGTTTGTCGCATTTACCTACACACGCTTATAACCTACTCGTCTAGCATGACCATAATAGAAACGGGTTTTGTCGACGGAAGAATAGACAAAATTACAGATAAATAATCACAATCTGTCATTTTGTCTATTCTTCCGTAGACAGAACCCGTTTCTATGGTTGTCATACTACAAGTGTTGATCGTACTATTTTGTATACATACATAAACATGTGTGCTATGTATGTATGCATGCGCAAACGCGTGTAAGATCGCTGTCTCGTTCACTCCCGACGTGATCGTGTAATGACTTATGGTTAGATTAGGTAAATTATTTTTGTAACTTGATATCGGCAAATGATTTGGGAGTGAAAGATGTACTGATAGTGGCATGGGTGATGATGGTTTTGTAAGTTGTTATGCAAATAAGAAACTTATAATAGAATAGAATAGAATAGTAATCTTAACTAAGACATTCAAACAGTTAAAGCTATAATGATAAAGACTCCCTCAATATAATATTATTAACATATTTAATTAAATCAATACAAGTTTACCATGTCAAGAAATTCAGTAAATAATTTGAAACAAGCAATACATAATGTCAAGTTTAATCAAATGGGATTATTATATCGGTAATTGATTGTCCCACTGCACGGTACAGGCGAGATTTCGAGATTAAGACAGGAACGAGATTTACCAGTACCCTAATCGTAACTTATTTTCGTCAACAATTATGCCTAATTTGTTTCATTTTGACAGTTCAACAACATTGCGTTATTTACGTTGTTGAGCAGATTTTTTTTCTAACTTATGAAGCAATGGATTAGCAATCTGTTTCAAATTGAAACAGATTGTGATTGTGTTGTATTACGCAATTAGGGTACTGGTTTATTCAGTGCTTGCTTAGTTTCTGACAATAAGTTACGCAATTAGGGTACTGTTCGTGCTCGGGGGCGCGCGAAATGCACGGGACATGTACCGACTATTCAATGCCCAAAAGCATCTAGTGGCTATCTATTTTGTGGTAACTTAACACTAACTTTGCACCTGGGAGTCAAAAATTGCCTACAAAGCTAATAAATACATGCAAACTAATCTCTTATTACTCATTTTGAACTGAATTTAGAGATATGCATGTCAAATAAGTTTCATTTGTTCTACTATTCTGTTGTAGAAAAACAAGATTTGGTTGATGGTCGCGAGAAAAAAAAAAAACCGGTCAAGCGTGGGTCGGACTCGCGCACCGAGGGTTCTGTACCATTTTAAATTTTCATGGGCAGGCCTATATTCGTCAGAGAATTTTAACACTGCTCACTGCCGTGTAGAATATTGCAGTTTTAGGTCATTGCCATATCTTGACCGATAGTGGAACTAATGTAATTTCAGTTAATGATTTCTGAAAAAGTGTGCTATTTAGAGACATCGTTTTATTTTTCTTGTTTTTTTAAACATTTTTCGTCAAGTCTAAAACTATGCGGACGAAAAAAAAAATGTTTGAGATTGTCCCGTTTAGTCCGTTGCAAAAAAAAAATGAAGTAAAAACTTCTTTAGGCGCGTTGGGCATTTTTTGGGATGGGAAAAAACAATAGAACTTGCGACACTGTTACCGACACCTCATTAAAAGTATTTCCTGCACAGCAAAATTGTACTAGTTTTCACTTCTGTCAGCACTCCCGGAGTACCACCGTTTTTCTTCTTCTTTCGTAATTGCAAAATAGTTGGGCAAACGTCATCTAAAACTATTCCAAATTTCAAGTTGATAGCATTAGTAGTTATTGAAATATCCAGCTGTGACAGACAGACGAACAGACAAACTGAGTCGCACCAAAAGGGTTCCTTTTTATCATTTTGGTACGGAAGCCTAAAAAAGACGCCACCTTCCATACTATAATCAGCATTGTCTTTTCAACTTAATCGGTCCATTAGATTCCGCGTAAATTGGCTGTGACAGACGGACAGACATACACACGAGTGATTCTATAAGGATTCTATTTTTCTTTTTGGGGCACGGATCCCTAAAAAAGTGTGGTAGCATAATATGATGTTTTGATCGGCAGATCACCGCGAAATAGCTTATCTAATACATTGGCCGCGTAATCTTGAACTTGTTCATATTTGTTAGTACGGTGATAAGATTAGTTACACATGGCTACCTATCAAGCTATACATTTCTGGTATATGCTGATCTGTCATTGTACGGAAATCGTATACAATGCGAGATCAGCTTATACTGGAGATGTATAGGTTGATGTGTAGCCGTGTGTACTTGTTTTCTATTATTTAAAACGCGAATAGCTGTTGTTTTTACGTAATATTTGAATGAAATGTCTTGAAAAAATGTGAACATAAAACATACATAACATCACGCCTGTATTCCCCGAAGGGTTAGGCAGAGGTGTACCTATAGTACACCCACATTTCGCCAGTTATGTTTAAGTCCCATGTAATAGGGGGCGAGCCTATTGCCATCAACCGGGCACAAATCCAGACTCCGGGCTGCTACTGAGAAATTCCAGATGGAAAAACCCAATAACACCTTGCCCGACCCCGGAATCGAACCCAGAACCTCATACTCAGTAGTAGCGCTTTGCGACCACTAGACCAACGAGGCAGTCAAAATGTGAACAGTTCCTATATAAGGAAGTCTCTGAAGAACCGGATCCAGCCAGTGTTTATCAATGAATACAATATTTATTTCAATGCTTCTAAAATTTTCCTTTGTATTTTGCACCGGGCAGGCCAAAAGGAGTCTATACATTCAAAAAATTTGGCATGGTTAAAATGGTTCTTTGCTCCATCCTTGACGTCAGTTGAGGACATAACAACAGATGCTGTAATGCAGATGAGATTAATCTTCTAAAGGCTTCCGGCATAGATAAAATACAGATGGTTCACTCCGCAAAATCATTTAAATAAAAAGTGACTTGCTACGACACAATAAAGTGCAATTCAGGTCGCACAGCGAATCACCTACAGTTATATTCAGCTAGAAGTGACCAGCTGAAATGGCCCAGCAAGTCGAGCCGGCCGCCTACTTGTAGATTCATACCTAAAATGCGGAGTGAACCATCTGTATTCATCTATGATTCCGGTACCCTAATTGCGTAACTTATTTTGGTAACACCACACCAATTAATTGCGTTATTTACGTTGTTGAGCAGATTTTTTTTCCAACTTATGAAGCAATGGATTAGCAATCTGTTTCAAATCTGAACAGATTGTGTTGTATTACGCAATTAGGGTACTGGTCTATTTACAACAAAAAACATGTACCAACTGCTTTCTAGTTTCCAGTCCCTTGAGCCCTTAGTGATTTCAAGAGTGTATTTATGTCCCTCATCAAGCAATGCTATTGTTTATGATTACATTTCTACACAAGATAAGATCTATAACATTATCATGGCAATGCAATACGATGTTATCATACGATTTATTACTAGAATATCATTTAAATTGTACTGATAGGATCAAATGCGCTTGCGCAAAAAAGTCGTGAATCGATCGTTAGCACTTTCCGACTCCACCCATTTTTCGTCCAGCTCATACGCCATGCCGCCATACATACAAGTTGGCTCCAGGAGGGTCACCGGCATTACGTTCGCGCTAAAGTTAACCCTCGAGAAGTGTCACCGGCATTAGGTTCTTAGGAAATCTGGTTAAAATATACAACTGATTTTATTTTCAGTTTATAAAGCCGAATTAAAAAAAAAAACCTATATTTAAAATGAGCCCTCCGCGAGGGCTCCCGGCATCCCATATCCGACTTGAGTGAACCCTTCAGAAGGGCTCCCGGCACTGAACGTGTTAAAGAGATTATTGGTAACCGCACTAGCACATAGATTAATTAAACAAATGAATGGATGACATACATACAAAATTTTTATTTTCTTAACGTCCCTCAGGAATCATCGCATTTCCGAATACAAACGAATGCTAATTTCCATGTACATCAATTATTAGATTTATCGTGGATAATAATTTGAATTCAGAACTAAGTACTTTATTGTTGTTTTTTGATTTCCGTGTGAACTATATAGAGCTGTAAAACTATTTTCCTATCTGTCATGCCTGCGACTTTAGCAGCTTTTTTAAAATAAATTATTTTAAGTTAGAAGAGTATTAACAACTCTATATACTTCCAAGTCGATTGAGAGCGTCCGGTCTGCACCAAGTGCAAAGGGCAACTGATAGAAATCCGACGACTGACGAAACACGAGGTTTGCCGAGGGACATTAAGAACATAGTTGTACTTTACTTACATGTGCAAATACAAACTCACGCCTTTTTCCCATTGAGGTAGGCAGAAACTACCTGCTACAAAATAATGTAATACCATCTTTTCTACGAATGGAGAAGTCTGTCCCTAAAGGCTCTTTCAAACAGGCGCGACACGCGACGCGACACAAAGAAACCGCTCGTCGCGCGACGAGCGGTGTCTTTGTGTCGCGTCGCGTGTCGCGCCTGTTTGAAAGCCTTTATCCTTAAGGCGACGATAACCGACTTTTTATGATTTTATACTGAAGATCACGTCTAAACGAGTAGTGTTAATGATTTGGAAAAAATATATGTTAAATTAAAGCATTTTCTTAATAAATTAATATAGGAATATTTTAGATTATGTTTATTTCACATAGTCAAATTAATTTGTAAAGTTATGTCTAACGCGGATAAAAAACTGATAATCGCGCAAAATCTACCAAGCGCATTTTTCTAAAACCTTCACGATTTTAAACATAATTTAATTATTATCTTTTAGAATACGTGTTTTTATTAAAATATCTTTTGTTTTATGTATAATACAATTAATAATGCATCTAATTTGGGACAGCCCTCCTTGATGGGCGAGTCCTATTACTGGCTGGACGTACGACGGATTGCGTGAGCTTAGTACAGAATACGCAAGCTAACCACTCAAGGTCACTGGCATATATCTGCGTCTTAAGCCCAATTCTGACTTAGAGTATATTATCATTCTCCTGCAATATGTCTGTTTCCATACCTCTGATTAGTCGTCATCTCAGCAGTAACCTCCTTTCTAGCCATATCATCTTTCACAGAGTCCATCCATCTTTTCTTTAATCTTTACTTACATAACATATATAAACTCACGCCTTCATCCTATGGGGGTAGGCAGAAACTGCAGAACGCCACCTGCTACGATCCTTACATACTCCTTTTGCTTCGTTTCCGTTCATACATCTGCGGAGTAATTGCGTAAAACACTGACAGTAGAAATAGGTTTAATTTTGACAGTTCAACAACATTCATTGCGTTATTTACGTTGCTGAGCAGATATATTTTTCGAACATATGAAGCGATGGATTAGCAATATCCTTCCAAATGATTCAGATTGTGATTGATAGTGTGTTAGGCAATTAGGGTGCTGGTCATACACGGCCATCCTTGGTCTTTCTGACTTGGAATAAAGTTTAGTTTCGCGAATTATTTCCACATATTATCAATACCTATATTAAATGTTTCTCTTATCAGTAGTTGCTTATTCATTGAGTCTCATTTTACTACAGCATACTTCACATAAATATGTTATCTTTATATTTTATCTTGTTACTATTATCAACTTGTGAATATCTGGCATATTTTAAAATGATTTTGTTTTTGCGAAATCGTTTCTTTTCTCCTTCACACTCATTCATTGAGTGTGATTTCTGATCTCCCACCTGGACATGAGTTGCCTTGGGCAACCTACACTCTTAGCATGACCACAATAGAAATAGTTTTTGTCGACGGAAGAATAGACAAAATGACATAAGCAATGACAATCTGTCATTTTATCAATTCTTCCGTCGACAAAACCCGTTTCTATAGTTGTCATGCTACACGTGCTGGAAGTCTTTAAACTCTGACTCCGGACCCAGGTTGGCCGAAGCACGGAAAACCTGTTCAGGTGGAGATTCATAGAAAACTACGCCTTGGAATGTAAATGTGGTGCTGCTCCACAAACCATGGGACACTTACTATCATGTACTGCGCGTCCTGTCAGCTGTACGATACAGGAACTGATGGACGCTAGTGATGGCGCCAAGCACGTAGCTGGATTCTGGGCCGAATCCATTTAGATTGCCATGAACTCGCTAAGAAGAGTGTCATTCAGTCAGTAGCACAAATTTGGATCAATGCAACCTTGTTGTAACTCGTAACGGAATTTACGATAATCAGCTTTCAAAGTCGGAAAAAACTGGATTGTCACGAACGTGTCACAAACGATTGCGGTTTAGATTTCGGTTACCGGTTTAACAGTTTTTTGTAAATTCCTATTCTGTTGAGTGAAATTAACCGGTTAATTTGAGTCTCGGCGGTATAAATAAGTTCTACCTATTACACCATCTCTCTTTCCTTTTCCCTTTTCTCATTTTTGTATTTTAATCTTTTTTTTTGCGTCATGTTTACCGCAAATAAACGTCTTTTTTTTTTCTTTCTCTCTTACAACTACAATAACAAAGCTCTCGCTCAACGCCAACGAATACGCAAATTAATGTGACAAACGGCGACTGCGGGCGTTCGTCTGAGTAAAACCGGTTATTCAGGTTAGATCGAGTTTTAAAATTCTATTCTCTGTACCGTTTTTATAATTAACCGGTTAATCGAAGAACTGTATTATAACGGTTTTATTAACAATTTTAACCGGTATTTAAAAAAAACGGTTTAAACCAATATTGTCGCCTAAATAGTTCCTGCATGTATCACAAAATATTACATGATACTTATGCAAGTGCATAACAACACGTGTTTGGAGATAAGCCAAAGACGCTTTGAACGGACTTCATTGTGACCGTCACAGATCTACGTAAGTGTGGTCAAATGTAGATTAGTTAGAAGGCCCAGTTGTTTTCGCCATTTCGCCATTTAGGTTAGAACACAGGTGAATGCTGATGGGACACTCCGCAGTTTGAAAGAAAGTAAGAAAATATTTTATTTGGGACACGCACAGGAAACAAAATAGTAATGACAAAACAAACATTAAAACAAATTAAAAAGGAGCATTATAAAATAACAAACAAAAATAATTACGACCTGTGCGAGGACAAAAAGGCTCCTATCTCAGCATGATGTAGCAGTTTAGGTATGAAACTACAAGTACGCGGCGGGCTCGACTTGTCGGGCCAATTCAGTGAGTGTAACGTAGTTAGAAGATCTAAGAGTTACGCGATAGAAAGAGAGGCAACTTCTAGGTGAATATAACTGAAGGTAAATTAGCGCTGTGCGACCTGAATTGTACTTTTGTCGTGGCAAAAGTCGCTTTTTTTAAAATGATTTTGCGGAGTGTCCCATGTGTATTAATCTATGGACAGAGTTTAATGCGTTTTGGATGGCTATCTAACTATCTTACAGGTCCACTCAATCTGTGTGGTTCTTTCCTCAAAAGACCATTTCAAACACCAATCTACATGGTCTTCACATGATCTGACCAAGATTATGTCTGGACTTTAAAAGAGACTGTGAACTCTGAGTTTGTTTCGGCCGTTCTTCTCAGAGTAGTCAGATAGGAAACGCCGACCTCATGTAGTTTTTAAAATATGATTGACGTGTACAAGTGTTTGTACTCACAATACAAATAAACTTACAGAAATAAAATCATAAATTGTCATTTATCATAACAAAATACTTCATAATAAATATGCAGCATGTGGTTAACTTGGAAACCGAATCCAAAATATCATGAGAAATCCAAAGACGACTATGATTTATTCGCCGTTTTTAGTTAGACTACAGGTTGAGCTAAAAATCTTTTGGGGAAATCCAAGTATCATTTTGTTCTATGAGAAATGGTACACACGGCTACACATCAAGCTATACAGTTCCAGTTTATGCTGATCTCGCATTGTATAGGAAATGTATAGCTTGTATAGTTTTTATTTTGATTTAATAAAAAACAGTGCGCACTTTTATTTCCGTTTGTTGAGATCATTTTAATGCGCCCCGGATTATGCCAACGAAAATTGACATGTGCGTGAAGTGTATGAAAGCACACAAACTGCCTATACCTTATATCTCGGTATTATTTATACCGGGGATTATTGACTCAACTGACGACCAATGCGGTGCTCCTGACTAAAACATGTTCCTTAAGTTGGAAGACCAAAGTGCCCATACACCACACACCTTACTTCTGCACGCGTAGCATGACCACCGTAGAAATGGATTTTGTCGACGGAAGAATAGACAAAGTGACAGATTGTGATTGTTTATCTGTCATTTTGTCTATTTTTCCGTCGACAAAACCCGTTTCTACCGTGGTCGTGCTACGCGGGCAGAAAACGTAAAAACATTACTGATGCCGCGTTTGGCGTGGCCACCTACTGGGCCCAACTCAACTAACATAATATAATATTTTTACCTTTGCCATCGACTCAAGAAGAAGTTGCGTCTACACGGTTCGACACTGCTGCGTAACTACTCAATCACTAAGACTGCAGTAGAATATTCATATTCATATATTTATTTGCATTCCATAATGTAGGTATAAAGATGTTACAATGGCTTAAAGCTAAGGTTCAATTACGGACCCTGTAGGGCACAGCAACAACAATAAAATTAATTCTTAAAATAAAAAAAAAATAAAAAAATTAAGTACCTAACAATCAAACAATTTTTTAATAATTATGAGATCAGTTATAATAATAATTAGATAAGTTCAATTTAACATTACATTATATTTTAATATTTATCTATATAAGTATGAAGGTATCTATACGATTAACTGTGTGTGGTGTCTGTTTGTGTTTAATCAATTTTATTGTGTAGTATGCTTTTTTAATAAATATTTGCTTGATGTTATTTATAAATGTCGTATCGCTGGTTTCATCTTTTATTGCATCTGTTTATCAAGTTTATTAAAGAACTTCTGAATATGCGTTTAACATGGTGTCGGGGGCACGTCCGTCTACGTCACAATTTCAGTTCTGTGCCAATACCAATGTTTGTTGTAGAATTATATCTTCCGAACACAAATAAACAGTTTTTTCGTCGAGGACTGAGCTAATATTGACTGAGTTCCAGTGTTTTTGAAGGTTGGTCTCCAGTCTAAGCAGATGTAAACTGATAGGTCAACACCTATCTTAGGCCTTGATAAATGAGACGCAATTAATTATGTATTGTTCATGGCTTTTTTTGGAGTCATCAGGTTACGAAAAGTTAAGATCTAAGCCAGATCTTTCCGCCCGGATTCGCATTTAAAAATTCAAAATGAAACGTCAGAAGCTTGGTACAGGATTCTAATTGGTCGTTTCCTATGGAGAAGAGTCTGCAAGAATCATGGTTACTCTTTTAAAAATAATTGGCTTTCAATGTTTTTAAATATTAATGTAAAGAGCGTTCATACAAAAAGTTGCCAACGTCGCAAATAGCTGTAAAATATATTTTCCTGTTTTAATTAATTTGGCAATATTACTGTATGGAAATAAGAAATATGGCTAACTAAGTAGTGAACTAGAATATTAATAATGAATTGCAATTATAACACTGAATTTGATGTTTTAACCGTTTTAGGTGTAAATAAGGCATTTGGAAACTTTCCAAATACTTTTTTTACATCTAAAACTAAATACTAAGTGTTACAATATTATTTATTGCATTTAATAATCATTATTTTAGTTCACTAGTTAGCCATACTTCTTATTTTCATACAGTAATATTGCCAAATTAATCAAACAGTGTAATTTTTGACAGCTGTTTGCGACATTGCCCACTTTCTGTATAAACCCTCTTAATGGGCAGGCACTAAACCAAAAAGAAAACAAATTGAATCTATGAGTAATTTTTCCGTAAAAGTACCCCCTGTCTAGAAAAATGTAGGTATCTGGTGCGGGCGCGAGCAGGCCCCGTGGCCGCTTCTATCTCGCTCTAATGAAGGATGTTTTAGACCCTCAGAAAGGGATAGAATCACTGGAAAATGCGAATCTGTACCCTAATTGCGTAATGCACGATCAATCACAATTTGTTTCGATTTGAAACAGATTGCTAATCCATTACTTCATAACAATGTAAATAACGCAATGAATGTTGTTGAACTGTCAAAATGCAACAAATTTGTCATAATTGTTTACGAACCTAAGTCGGCCTAAGCAGTCATTCGTTTTAAACCGAATATTATCTCATCAAAACAATTAACAGAACATGTACCCAATCCCCACTTATTATTCAAAAAAATGCCGTCTGGTTATGTCAACTACGAGTTTTTCGCGCATACATTTGCAATTTATATAACGTGAGTCGAGCATACGACACTTTATATAGGTAGGTAGGTACTAGGTACGTATATTAGCATTTTAATGAGAAGAACGTGTTCTGTCCGTACATTGTCGTTTAATTGAGTTTTGTGACGGATAGAGGATTTTTCTTAGTGCATTGTTATAGTATTGACGCATGCAAAAATATGTAGGTACTTAACTAGTATTTCTCATTATTTCATAATGATGGAGGAGGTAGCAAGGCCCTCGTATCAGAAGTCGGAAGCGACCTATCGCTGCCGGCTGTCGTTCGTTCGATGGTCGGGAGCGCCGAGTCATGTGATGCAGTGATCTCCTGTGAAACCGTAGTTTCGCAGAAGGAGGCTGCGGAAAGGGAGAGGGAGATTGAGACCACTCTCCTGATCCGTAGTAGGCGGACCGGGCTTCGGCGGAGGGCGGACAACGCCCTCTTCCAGTCCCCCGTAAACTGGTCCGGAGGGACGGCGGACTCGGGGACGTCCGCCGCCCCCCATACAGCAGGACCCGAGGTGGCGGCGCGTAGTGTTCCATGCGCGTCCCTATTTGACGTCGCGGGAGGAGTCTCACATGTCACTCCGCCCGCGGGCATGAAGTGGCCCGCAAAAGCGGCCGGCGCCAGTCGGGGATCATGGAAGGCGCACTAGATCTCATGATCCCTGGTCCAAGTGTGGGAAGGGAACACCGGCACCCGGGGTGCTTTTTAGTCAGTAGGAGTCAGACAGACCCCTTTGCCCGCTCCAGGGCAGAGGACATCTATGGGGATTTTTCACCCCCGAACAAAAAAATAAATAAAAAAGGTAGCAAGGCTGTCCAGAGTGCAGCCCACGTACATTTCAGTAAACTAAACTAAACCCTATTCTCTTTTCCACAGGCCACAATGTCTGTGCACCCCATTGCACCATGCACCTGCCAATCCGATCTTAACCTTATTCTTTTTCTCGCAGGCCACAATGTCACGCGACAGATCATCGAAGCGGTTCTACAGGGCTGAGTCCACACATGACCTGCTCTCTTATATGGATAAGGGGCAGGCGGCCAGCAATGAGAACCGATGGACCTTTGAAACAGCTTGGGAGGTCGCTAATAAAGGTAAGATATAAAAAAATTATTACCTAGTCGGTCAACTAAAAAGGTATAAACAAGACATCACAGACAGAAAATTTAAAATCCAGAGTCACACGTGTTACGGCATAAACAATAACAGTTGTATGTGTTTTTTTTTAGTTCATGACTTTATTTTTTTCCTCTAGACGGCGCCATATTCAATTTAATGTGACGTCACATACTAACCAGCAGACGATCAAAACGCTTCCAATTATACCTCATTTGTCAAATTATGATGAGTAGTTTATGAAGTGATGAGGGAACGGATGAACATACATACCGGTCAAAATCATAACCCTCCTTTTTGCTTCGCCGTAATCGGGTTAAAAATACGTCTGCAACGCGTTGTAGTCTTTATATGAGTTTCTGAGAGCCAGTTACATATTAAATCGTAGTCGAAGGCTGTTGTTATTTCAGTCAACCAGTCTTTTTTACAGTGCGAGTCTTTATAATGTGAACATATCGAAATGAGAAAATCTATGCTTAATTTCAACGACGGAAAAAAAATTAAAAAAAAAAAAAAAAAAAAAATTAAGGAATTAAAAAAAAAATGTAACAAAACGGTGTAACTTTTAAACTAAATGATCTATCGCGATGAAATAAACTCCATAATGATTGGAAGTAATTAGGCGTCCTCATAAAATTGTGGAAAAAAACTAGCCTCAATTGAAAACAAACATGTTTTTTTTTTAGCAAAAATCGACAATAATCGTAAAATTTCTCAATAAGACGCTAAACAGAACAAAAAAAAAAAAAAGATTTTATTTTTTCCGTCGATAAAATTAAGCATAGATTCCTCTCATTTCGATCTTGTTGGAAGGCCTACACTGTGCACACTGTTATTTGGAAATATTCTAAAAGCCATTTATTTTTAAAAGAGTAACCGTGGAGTTTCTTGCCGGCTCTTCTCCAAAGGAAGCGACCTATTGGAACCGTGCACTTAACTTCTGACGTTTCATAAGTTCCCCGAAGGGTTGGGCAGAGGTGTCCCTGTAGCAGGTTCACTCACATTTCGCCAGTTATGTTTTAAGTCCTATGTAATAGGGGGCGAGCCTATTGCCATCAACCGGGCACAAATCTAGACTCCAGTCTGCTACTGAGAAATTTCAGATAGAAAAACCCAATAACACTTTGCCCGACCTGGGAATCGAACCCAGGACCTCATGCTCAGCAGTAGCGCTTGCGACCACTAGACCAACGAGGCAGTCGTAGAGCAACGAGGTATTTTTATTCAAGTATTTTAACATTATTTGCATAAGCATAATCTCGTTCAAAATCCTCCTACTATATTTTATGCAACGGCGCCTGTACCTACCTGTAACCCAATCGTCTATTGTCTATGTTCACCCAGTGAATAGTCCTTAGTCCTTGCAAAATACTTGTAATACAAGTTTAGCTGTCTTAGAAATACTAAGATGGGCATGAGTTGAACTAGGACATGGTTAGCAAGTGGAAAGAACACCCCAGTGTTATATTTTATGAGGTTAGGTATCTCTATTTTATGAATTCTTATGATTAGGAAAGGTTTTGGCAAAGGTTTCGTCAGAATAAACAATTTAAAGGGCCTGTGTCACAGGATAAGCATTATCTGTTTCTCTAACTATACATATTATGAAACAGAATCGCTTTTGGCGTTTTTCTGTGCGTCCGCGTTGTGCTTCTAAAATACGCAACGGATTTTGATGAGGTTTTCAGCATAATTTAGAGAATGTGTTCCGGAAGGTTTATATGTATAATACACAACAACAAACAAACAACATCGTAGCAACAACATAGATGAACATAACAAACTAAACAGATCAATCGTATATCAAAAATAATAAAAACAACACACACCCATAATCACACACATACACAATTAACACACACACACACACACACATAATTAAGAAATTTCGATGTTTGTCAAGTCGTAAAAACCTTGCGAAGCAGGGGCGGGTCGCTAGTACTAGTAGTAAATTAGTTACAGAAGAACAGAATTTGTTATTATCTGCGAGATATGTTAAGGCGAATCCGCAGTTGTAGCCCGCGAAATTAAAATTTTCTTACGATGTTTGTAATTTGCAGGTCAGTGTCAGGATGTTCCATAATTAAATTTTGAAGTTCGCGGCTTACAACTGCGGATTATGCTAATCACTATTCATGCCTTCCTGTTACATGCATTCGGAGTTAATTTCATCTATTTCTATTACCATTATTTATTATGCATGATCCACAAAGATGCGCGAAGTAATAACAGCAGCACGGTTCGTTCGATCAGGTTAAGCTACGCTTGACGAGGTTGGTCCGTGGATGGGTGACCATCTTTTAGACCGGGACCCCTCCGTGCCTCAGAAAGCACGTTAAACCATTGGTCCCGGCTGTCATTCGTGGATTTTTGACAGTCGTTTCGGGTCGTCAGAAGCCCGAAAATGTGACAACCAGTCTTACCAAGGGGTATCGTATTACCCAGTAATTGAGTTGTGAAGGTCTAGCACGTCCCATCCTTGAGTTCCTCCCTCCGGTTGACGCCCTAAGCCGAGGTTCTTACCCCACAGGGGGTGCCCTTAGCGAGCGTTCACCTAGTTTTAATTAGCATAGTTGAATAACCCCTGGCTGGAAATTTTAAGTGTGGTAGCTTAAGGCACCCACAGGAAAGCTCGGTTAAGTAGTCATGATCTCAGAGGTCAACTACGAGATGCCCTACCTAAAAAAAAAAGTTGTGGGTAGATAGCTCCATGTAAATTACTGGTATTCAGCTGCATCCGGAAGCCGACCTCAACATAGTTGAGAAATGGCTAGGCAGATGATATTAACATATTTCATATATGCATATTTGATTTTAATACAAATTTTTATTTTTTTCAGTTGGTGGTATTTATACTGTGATCAGATCGAAAGCCTATGTCTCCACCGAGGAAATGGGGGATAACTACTGCCTGTTGGGTAAGATTTAAGAAACAAGAAACTAGTGACGAAACCAACTTGCGCTTGCGCAATAAGTCAGTTTTATTGATTATTTTGGCCCTATTTCAAAAATAAAAGTAGCCTACCTCCTTATAACACTAGCTATCTGCCAGTGAAAGTTCCCTCAAAATCGGTCCAGCCGTTTCGGAGATTAACCGGAACAAACAGACAGACAAAAAAATTAAAAATGTTTTTTTTTTTGTCGTTGCTGTTTCTTTTTGACAATTACATTACATTACAAACAGACACTTTAATTTAATATATTTGTATGTATGTATAGATGAAATTACATTGAAAGAAGGAGTAAAGTATTTACAAGGCAGATGTGAGTGGAAACGCCGGGAGGGGACGCCCTGGGGGAACATATAGTGACCTTATTGGTGATGTTCTTCAAAAAGGCCAGGTGCGTAGTACTCACAACCGGCGGGCGTGTATGACCAGATATATGAATGTAAACGAGGCAAAAGGAGTATGTAAGAATCGTAGTATGTGGCGTTCTGTAGTTCCTGCCTTCTCCCACAGGACGTGTGGCGTGAGTTTATGCATGTACACAACAATCCCCGAAGGGTTAGACAGAGGTGTACCTATAGTACACCCACATTTCGCCAGTTATGTTTAAGTCCCATGTAATAGGGGCGAGCCTATTGCCATTAACCGGGCACTATCCAGACTCCGGGCTGCTAATGAGAAATTCCAGATGGAAAACCTTATAACATTTTGCTCGACCTGGGCAACAAACCCAGGACCTCGTACTCAGCAGTGGCACTTGCGACCAACGAGGTTGTCAACTTATCGAGATTCGATTCGATTTGTTGAGTCAGTTTATGTATGTATTAATATTGCTTTTTCCCCACAGGTCCTTACAAAGAACAATGCGCCCGTACTGAGGTTGAGGAGGCTGACTTCCCTCCGAACTCACCGCTCACTACCGCTGTCAATGCTATGA
Source organism: Omphaloscelis lunosa (assembly GCA_916610215.1). Lineage (NCBI taxonomy): Eukaryota > Metazoa > Arthropoda > Insecta > Lepidoptera > Noctuidae > Omphaloscelis > Omphaloscelis lunosa. The sequence continues at coordinate 10,273,138 of OU744273.1, read as the reverse complement.
GGAGCCAAGGTTACAAGGTACGTTCAAAGTTAATTTATAACCAATTGTTATCAATGAAAACACAAGAGCTATCTGATATTATTTAATAACGTGAATGTAGCAAATATCTTCGTCTTGTTTTTCGTCAAGAAATGTCTATTATCTTTGAGGGGCTCGTGGCTAAGTAATAACAGCCGCACGGGTCGATCGATCAGGTTAAGCTACGCTTGCGGTGGTCCGTGGATAGGTGACTATCTTTACATACGGAAAGCACGTTAAGCCGTTGGTCCCGGCTATCATTTGTAGATCTTTGACAGTCGTTACGGGTAGATACAAGCCCAAAATTCTGACAACCAGTCTTAGCGGACGATGGACAATTGGTCCCCAAACGTATGGAAATCCCGGCAATCTCATCATGATCATCATTTCAGCCGAAAGACGTCCACTGCTGGATATAAAAACATAAATAATAAAACTAAAACAAAGTAAAATAAAAGCAGAAAGTCCTGTACGAGGCCAAAAGGCTCCTATCTCAGCATGATGCTGCAGCGCTGGTATTCTGATAGGGTCCGCAGTGATGTCACTGATAGATAGATACAGAAATAAATACTAAATAAAAATATAGATGCGATGTCATCGTTAGAGGTTATTCACTAATCACACGCAAAATCACTTCTAACTGAGAGGAGTGGTGGCCCAGTGGTAACGACCGCGACTTACGAGTTGTAGGTTCGAAGCGCGACAGGCGCTTTACTTTTTGTAAATTATTTCATCACCACTCTCAAAAACAGTGAAGAAATGAAATGAAATGAAATTGTTAATTCTGTAAATAGGAGCTAGTTGAGTTCGGCGTTTCCTATCTGACTACTCTGAGAAGAAAGGCCGAAACATACTCAGAGGTCGCAGTCTCTTTAAAAATCCAGACATAATCTTGGTCAGGCCACATGAGGACCACGTAGATTAGTGTCTGAAATGGTCTTTTGAGGAAAGAACCACACAGATTTGAGTACACCTGTCCAGTAAGTGAAGGAAAACTTCGCGGGCATGTTCTAGAACCAAAAAAGAAAGAAAAAGAGGACTTTCATAAAGTCCTTATGTTGAGCGTTAACTCTGCCTGTTACACCTGCAATACTTTATCAGTTCTCTATAAGACCGATCATTGCATTAAACGAATAGAAATAATTTCAGTCGTGGCAGTACATCCCTGAATGAGCTCTTGCAGAAGAAACTCTACGACTAATCTATTTTTTCCCAGGTCCACACTGGCACCTGGCTAGTAGACGGAAACCCTCAGATCATTCTCTTCGACATTGGCTCTGGCGCGTGGCAGTTGGACGCTTACAAACAGGAGCTGTGGAGCACTTGCGGTATTGGCATACCACATCTCGACGTGGAGGCCAACGATGCTGTGATCCTAGGGTTTATGGTGGCGCAGTTTATTGGCGAGGTTAGTATAAACATTATGCATTTTCAATCCAGAATTTCCACCGTTCATAATTTTCCGCAGCCGCAAATTTTTCGCCATCCAGAATTTTACCCGATCCAAACTTTCCCCATTCAGATTTCTTGTCACATATAACGTTCGCCATCCAGATATGTCGCTTTCCAAAATTTTGGCTGTCCAGATTTTGTCCACCCAGGAACATTCTTCTATCTAGTTCTATAAAAAAAAACAATAAGAATAAATAAATCAATCAAGGCACTGACCAGCTGGTTAGTAGACGGCAACCCTCAGATCATTCTGTTCGACATTGACTCCGGCGCGTAGCAGCTGGACATGCACAAACAAGAGCTGTGGAACACGTGCGGCGTTTGCATTCCAAATCTAAGAGTGAACACAGTTCTCACTCAACCCGCTCTCTTTAGTACCAATGGATTCGAAATGGGATGGCGACGATAGGTCGTGGTGAAGATAGAGGAAAGATGATGAGTGGACTGTATAACATGCAGGTTTATGAAAATAAGGAAATTATAGTGGTGTCGGTAAAGAGTAAACAAGAAATAATTGTACGTTAATAACAACACAACAGTGTTTGATGTTCGTTAGTTGGTACATGCGGACGGTGTGTTCGATGCTTGTGTTCACCATGTTTTGTTCGTGCGTACACGCTTTTACGATTTAAATCTTTGTTTACACACACATCTCTAAAATATTTATTTCATCCAACCATATCCTTATCTAATCCATTCTGTATTGTTACAGTTTCGCAAAGCAGCTGAAGGCTATAGCGATACTCCGCCGCGTGTTGTCGCGCATTTCCACGAGTGGCAAGCTGGCATCGGTCTTATCATGCTCAGGTAAGTCATCCTAACTTAATATTATAAATGCAAAAGTAGGTTTGTTTGTTTGTTACGCTTTCACTCTAAAACGAGTGAACGGATTTGGATTAAATTTGGCACATGGGGAGACCATGAACTTGGTTACGACAAAGGAAACTTTTTATCCCGGTAGTAAAGAAAGAAAGAAAGAAAAACATTTATTATTATTCAGCATTAATGCTAGACAGATGTTGTTTGACGCTGGTTTGGAGTACGTTCCCGTGGGATAATTTCCGAACTCTTCGCGGGTAAAGCCGCGGGCAAAAGCTATTTATTATGTCACCGTAAGATTGTGAGAACTGTTAGTGTATAATATATCGGCATTATTTCCGTTAGATTATTAGCTGTCGAAAAATTGTGAACTGGTTAGGTGAGAACTGTGACCAACCGCGCGCGAGCCGAGTGAGCGCTACTTCCTAGTTGCTTGCAGCTAGGCAGGCTATTTAGTATAAGCGCAAGGTACGTTACATCGAAAGCAAGTTTGATACCAGTTCACAATTTGTCGATTCCTCATGGATAGATTTTACGCTATCGAAAAATAATGCGTTTAATTGTAAATGGTTCACAATTTTTCGACAGCTTATAATCTAACGGAAATAATACAGTGTCTTATTATATACGGTTATATTCACCTAGAAGTTGCCTCTCTTTCTATCGCGTAACTCTTATATGTTCTGACTACGTTACGCTCACTGAATTGGCCCGACAAGACGGGCCCGCCGCGTACTCGTAGCTTCAACCCTAAAATTTGAAGTGCGCCTCCTGTGTTATTCTGTGGAATAAGTAGGTACTTAAAGGTTTAATTAACAATATTTATAAGCCGACATTCGCACGGACGTAATAAAATCGCAGCGGGATTTTAGCGCCCACAGAATTTTCCACTCTCGGGGTTAAGCCGAGCGTTGAGAATCCAACGCGCTGGAACGTACTCTTGTCCCAGTGCGTTGAAAAAGCACACTGTTGGATTTTCAACCTTCGGCGCTAAGCAGACCGTTAAAAATCAAGTGTATGAAAAATCGCCGCGGTTTTATTACGTCCGTGCGAACGTGGGCTAAGAGATCACAAGCGATGTCTGGCAAACAAAATACAGGTCAAATGGTTAATTTCTGCATTTATTCCCAGGACTCGCCACGTAGACGTAGCTACAGTATTCACGACGCACGCTACCCTTCTCGGAAGATATCTGTGTGCTGGCAACACAGATTTCTACAATAATCTGGATAAGGTACTTCTGATTTGCTTAATTCACCCACAAAAAAGGGATGCGCTGAGCTAGCCCGTGAAGTTCAAATTTTCTTACGATTTTTGCAATTTGCAGTTCAGTGTCAGGTCTAATACCTTTAAACGAGCAATTCTTGTATATATAATTTGAATCTCGGAAACGGCTCCAAACGATTTTCATGAAATTTAGTATGCATGGGGTTTCGGGGCGCGATAAATCGATCTAGCTAGGTTTCATTTTTAAAAAATGTCGTCCAAAAAGAAAAAGCCAGTCATCCAGATATTATTGATTAAAATATGATTCACAACCGTAACAAATATGGCTTTACTTACGTAACTAATACAACTCCTTTAGTTAGAATAAATAGTAGAGGAATAGTCTTTCAATAGGATTACATGAACTCAGAGAGTTGTATTGATGATTTTTATGATTATAATTCTATAAATAAATATTTGATACGGCGCGAATCATATTTAGATCGACATACAACCTGACACTGACCTGCAAATTGCAAAAAACGTAAGAAAATTTGAATTGCGCGGGCTACCTTGATGCTTTCGCCTTAACTTTTAAGTGCACGAGAGCAATAATGTGGACAGAAATGGGATAGAGAAGCGTTTTTTTCGACTTTATGTTAACGTACACAAAGTTGATATTATCTTTACCTTCAAAGTCAAAGTCAAATTATTTATTTCAAATAGGCCCCTATAAGGGGCTTTTGAACGTCAAAATTTAGAAAAAAGTTGAATTGATTGATTGAGTTGTCTGCGCTCGGTGCTTGGTGTGGCAACACGCCGTGTTCGAGTTCACGACAAGTTAATCGTCATCCTGAGGATGCCTCGTTGAGAGGTGAAACACGTGTCGATTTCTTCCAGGGTCTTTTCAAGACTCTTTAGAAATAGCTAAGCGGAAAAGGTTACTAAATATATCCACATCATCATTTTTTTCTAATCGCCCCTTCCAAAAGGTAGTTTTCGTATGGAGAAGAATGGGCAAGAAACTCCACCGTTACTCTTTATTAGTTATATATGAAGACGATGCACAAATAATACAATTACTATACCACAATAGGTATAAAGAATTAAAAATGAAGCAACGACAGATAAATTAATTATGGGATAGATACATGGTGCTCACATATTTACAAATATTGTAAAAGTATACGATTTAATAAGTGAGAGGAAGTAATCATATAATGTAAAATCAATGTCATAAAATAAAAAAGTGGCACTCCCGGGAGTGCCGAGAGAAGTTGAACAATTAAAAAAAAAATACTTCCAATACCTTTAAAGTAAAAATACTTGCATAGAACATTGATCCGTAACGTAATATAAATAAAGAGCACAATCGTGTTTACAAAAATGAGGTGTCGTCATGGTGTCGCGAAATCAATGATATAGTCCCTTCTCAAAAATGCCCAACGCGCTTAAAGAAGTTTTCACTCCAAAAAATTATAAAATTAAATTAGCAACCAGTTTGATTTTGTCTAGATTCTAGATTATCCTATGGAGCAGGACCAGCATGTTCTTCAGATCACGGATATCCCTAAACAAATGTCTTCTTTTTGTTACAGTTCTCTGTCGATGAAGAAGCAGGAAAGAGACAGATCTACCACCGTTACTGTATGGAGCGGGCGGCTTGCCACATGACGCATATTTTCACAACCGTTTCGGATATTACTGGTAAGTGTTTACTTTTCTTTTCATTTGGTTAGTGACCAGGTTACTGACCCCAACATAGTTAAGAAAAGGGCAGATGATGATCTCTGTTGTTTCTTTCTCCCAGGATATGAAGCTGAGCACCTCCTCAAACGCAAGGCAGACATCATCACTCCTAACGGGCTAAACGTTAAGAAGTTCTCCGCGCTGCACGAGTTTCAGAACCTCCACGCGCTCGCTAAGGACAAGATCAATGAGTTCGCAAGAGGACACTTTTATGGGTAAGCCTGATTGTAACGTGTATTTGGAGTTGTGTCGAAAACAATGTCCCACCTATATTTGTAAATAAACCGTTTTAAATCAAAATCCGTGGTTTAAAAGCCGTTTTAAATTTGTTTACGACCACTTGATCATTGATTACGAAGGCTAATTGAAATCATTGACCATTGTTTATATGTGAAGTCTACATACTTGTACAACTTTTTTAGGATGAGAAAGACTGAAAACAATCTTGATACGCGTGTTTATTAAAATATATATATTTATTCGTTATTAGCAGTGATCCGAGTAGGTAGATTTGGGGCCAGTGAACTGGCACGTACATATTAGTATGGATATGTTTACGGGATTCCGGGATTTTGACATTATTAAGATTTTTTTTAAGGAATTTCAAATGTTGTAATGTTTAGAATAAATAATACAACAATATGAATAAGAAATGTTTAACCCTTTTATGTTATTGCACTGAATGCGAAAAAATATTAAGATGTATAAAAATATATTTTTATTTATTTATTCAAGAATAGTAACAATTATAAGCAGCAGATAATATACTTATCCTGCCGGGGTTGCGAAGAAAACCGAAAGGGAGATCGTGGCCCCCGGCAACAGGGCAACCGAAGGAACACGGGTGGGTTTTAGTCAGTAAGAGTCTGACACGCCCTCCCGCTCCGCCCAGAGCGGGAGAAGTTATTTGATGATTTCCCACCCTCAAAAAAAAAAAAAAAAAATTACTTCTTAAAAAGAAATAACTTCTAAATTAGTCATATTATGTAAGTTTCAAATGGACGCACAACGGTAAGATTCACTTTATTACTTGATAAATAAGAAAAAAAATATTTAAATGTTTACTTATTGCATTCTATAAATTTCTAATGTAAGTAGTCGTTTAAAAACCCCCTTTTTTAATAAAAAAAAAAAAAAACGTTGCCCCACACTAGGAATTGTTCCTGAATTGTGGGTGCGTTTACAAATATTTAAACTCACATACACAAACAGCCAGACCCGGAACAACTACTTGTAGGTCATACAAATATTTGTTCCGTGCGGCAATCGAACCCGCGACACGCAGCGTAGCATTCAGTCGCTTAACCACTACGCCAACCGCGCCGTCCTTACTTTTACAATATTTGATTCAATCCCGTAAGTACCAAAATGAAATCCCGGAAAAAAGGCTTTTCCATGTTATGATTTCTATGATTATTCATGATGCGAGTACGTAAAATAAATCTACCTTCTCCGATCACTGGTTCTTAGTATAAATATAAAATATGTATAAAACCTAAACCCTGTCTGATCCGAAAGCGGCACATAGGAACTGCAATAAAATTACCAAAAAGATTTAAAAAAATATGTATTAAAAATAAAAAAGTTATTGCTATTAAAAAGTACAAAAATTATCCCAAATCCATTAAATATTTGAAAATTTTCAACAGGGGTCATAAGTTATGACTTGTAGATTCCCGCTTAACGATTGCTGCTCCCGCCCCATGTAATGAAAAGGTAAAATTACCCATTGCAAAAAAAAATGTCGAATTTTATTATTCTTTTTTCCCGAAAATTACCACATAAATACACTTTCAATACGATAACATCATCCTCACGGATTTCGCAGCGTTTTTTTACATGTTGTAAAATATGCACAATATGACTGAGGAAATAGATTTTAATATATTTTGAGATGGTCTAGGAAGGCATAACCTTCTTTGGTATCGACACTGACTAACCCCGCGTCCTAATAGAAGACACTGAAAAAACCGCATTGTGCCCCTCAGACGACGCGACCACGCGTTCCCGTTCAACGGACAAAAAGTGACATATGAAAGCGAAGATCGCATATTCGCGCGACGATCGCTTTCCATTGTCCTCGTCCTAATGGAAAGCGATCGTCGCGCGAATATGCGCGAATATATTGGAAGACAGCTCACATGGGAAAATGATCGCAATCTTGCAGCGTGGTCAATTCCTGAATACGCTCACACAAAAAAAGATGATATCTCTTAACTTGTCAAAGTCAAATAATTTATTTCAATTAAAAGGCACTTTTGAACGTCAAAATTTACAAAAAATAGAATTGCATTGAAATTCCTGCGTAAAAACAGTAAATAACATTATACATATTTTGCGGTATACCATTTCTGTGTACGACTATGTTCTTAATGTCCATCGGCAAACCTCGTGTTTCGTCAGTCGTCGGATTTCTATCAGTTGCCCCTTGCACTTGATGTAGACCGGACGCTCTCAATCGAATTGGAAGTATATAGATTTGTTAATACTCTTCTAACTTAATGTAATTTATTTTAAAAATGGTAGGAAAGCTGCTAAAGTGGCAAGCACGACAGATAGGAGAATAGTTTTACAGCTCTATATAGTTCACACGGAAATCAAAACAAAACAACAATAAAGTACTTAGTTCTGAATTCAAATCATTAAACACGATAAATTTAATAATTGATGGACATGGAAATTAGCATTTGTTTGTATTCGGAAATGCGATGATTCCCGAGTAAAAAAACAGAAATACAGTACACGATGAAGTTTAGCATAAGCATATGCATAATCAGCTTATAATGTTCCCACTACTGAGACAGATGCTTTCTCATTGTGAGAGGGGGTGGGCTGTAATCCACCAAGCGGGCCCAGTGCGGGATGGTAGATATTACATGTCTTCGAATTTTTAGGACATGCCGGTTTCCTCACGAAATTTTGCTTCACCGTTTTAAGAGCAATGGTGATGAAATAAATTACACAAACTATGGTACCTGCTTGGGTTCTAAACCAGACCTACGACATGAAAGTCAGGGCCATTACTACTGGCTCACCACTGCTCTGATACAGTTTATTATTAACAAAATACTTGATTGGGTTCCTGCATGCATAATCTTACAGATGATTTATTGCGGCTTCTTAAAAATATGAATACCAATTTCTGTATTGTATTTTTTTCCACATCTATATAAAAATGAAATGCTGTTCGTTAGTAAGCTCATAATTTCAGAACGACTAGAACACTTTGTCAAATTTTTATTTTAAAATGGACGTAACAGTCCAAATTAGATTCTTAAGGAAAGACAGAATTTAAAAGTTGCCTAGAAAATTAGTAAACTCGGGAAAACTGAAAGTGCAAGAAGTCAATCGGGTCAGCTAGTTTAAAATACTCTTTTATGTTCAACTTCGGGCCTAATTTAATTGTTTTTCTTTGTTCACAGTCACTTCAATTTTGACTTAGACAAGACGCTGTACTTCTTCATCGCTGGGCGTTACGAGTTCGGTAACAAAGGAGCGGATATATTCATTGAAGCGCTAGCGAGATTAAACCATTATTTAAAGGTAAATATTATATTAGTATTTACCTCGATTTTGTAAAAACCACATACGGAGACCCCTCCGTGCCTCGGAATGCACGTTAAGCCGTTGGTCCCAGCTGTAATATTAGATCTTTGACAGTCGTTACGGGTAGTCAATAGTTCGAATGTCTGGCAACCAGTCTTACTAAGGGGTATCACGCGCGAGCCGAGCGAGCGAAGCGAGCGAGTCCGTAGTAACGGTCGGCGAGCGCTACTTCTAAGTTAAATTTCTTACCGTAACTGCCCGTTAAGCTATTTTACTGCTTATTATTTATTTAATTACGCATTGAATTTTTTTATGACTTTGTCTCATTATTATTTAGTTAACTGCTCAGTTTTTACTACCAAATTTGTTAATAAACATGCAATTTTCCAATTTGGCAAATATTAATTCTTGTGTAACTTTTCTACTACAGAAACCCCTACTTTCTCTAGCACTAAACATTTTTTTTCTTTCCAGGCTTCAGGCTCCGACATAACAGTAGTCGCCTTCATGATATTCCCCGCCAAAACGAACAACTTCAACGTGGAGAGTCTCCGGGGCCATGCTGTAACCAAAGCGTTAAGAGATACCATCAATGATATACAGCAAAAAATTGGCAGGAGAATGTACGACATCTGTCTGAGGTGAGTCAAAATCAAAGTATTTGCTCTAAATGCGGTTACGAAGGTATTGATAGTTAATTGATTCAGGCGTGGCCTTGCGGAAATCCATTATAAAATGCAATTGAAGTGGATATATTTAGTAACTTGTTCCGCTTAGCTATTTCTAAAGAGTCTTAAAAAGACCCTGAAAGAAATCGACATGTGTTTCACCTCTCAACGAGGCATCCTCAGGATGACGATTGACTTGTCGTGAACTCGAAGATGGCGTGTTGCCACACCAAGCACCGTGCGCAGAATGCACTCGGTTCTTGGTGTGGCAACACACGTTGAGAGGTGAAACACGTGTCGATTTCTTTCAGGGTCTTTTTAAGACTCTTTAGAAATAGCTAAGCGGAACAAGTTACTAAATATATCCACTTCAATTGCATTTTACGCAGGTGTTATTAATAAGTATTCTTGTGAGAAGACACATTTCGGTATATTTTGGCATGCAATTATTAATAGTAAGGCTTATTTAAATAAGCAATTATCTATAACAAAAGTTGGCACGCCCTACAGAGATCATTGCATATTAAGGAGTAGACCGGGTAGCGCGGTAATGGTAGGGAAGACGTGCCGTACCGGATATGCATCTTAGAAAAGGCATTGGAATAGTGGAGAGATGGGTGATATTTGTTAATGGGTGGGCATTAAAGGAATATAACTTAAATAGAATGCCAATAAAATTTAAATTTAAATGATAATCATCATAGGCACAATAACAAAGCTGCTTTGGCATGCCGTAATGCCGTGTCATTGAAATTTCAGCTTTACGGCGATACAATTACCTTTGTGTAAGCGGGCACGTCCTTTATGCCTAGAGGCTTTATTTAGATATTTAGTTCTGTGTACGTTTAGTTTTTATTTTTTTATTTCTGCTTGAGTATAGTTCTCGATGTTTTTGGTTGGTATATTGGCGTGTGCTAGCTGACATATGGCCAGTAATTTATCATTTAAATTATTTTTTGTGCTGCATAATGTAATGTATTTTGCATGCTATTGTATAGAATCATTTTTTTTTCTAACTTGAACAGGGTGGGCATTTTGGGAGACTGTCTTATGTAATTTTGACGTTCGAAAGTGCTGGTTCTCAGCCTCATTGGTTTGGAAGTTATGAGCGTCGAAACTTCCATATTTCAACACTTATTTTAACCCATCTTTGGGCGTAAATAAATAACTTATGTAGTATGAAAATGACAAAATAGAAACCGTACAGGATTAGACAATTTATTTAAAAGTTGAAATAATTTTGTTTTTCCATAATATCTAGACGCCTCGTTTTCGTTAAAAATCATCGTCTATTTCACTAAATAAATAATTAAATAAAAACTAGATTAATAAATACAAAATAAATAAAACGAAATAAATAAATAACTGTATTAAATAGCATGCATATTAGCCACGCCACCGAGTTCGAGCCGTCGACTAGTGGAACCTTAATACAAATGAAATCGTAGACTTGTATTTGCTGCAAAAAGGTTTTATCTAACAAAATGTTTTTATTTACAGTGGTCATCTACCGGACTCGTCCGACCTCATGCTAAAAGAGGACACAGTGCGTCTAAAGAGGTGTATTTACAGTCTACAGAGGGATGGGTTACCGCCCATCACCACGCATAATGTTGTGAGTAAATTTATTTATTTAATACTTCAAGCACAAAAATGTACAGGCGGACTTAATGCCAAAGGCATTTTCTACCAGTCAATCTTTGGGTGATGCAGAGACAAACAGTGGTAGGTGCAGTTGCGAGAATTGAGGAATAAAAATTTATTTAAATATAAAGATATACATAAATATATACTCCCAATTATATATAAATACTAGCTTTTGCTCGCGGCGAAAATATCCCACGGGAACGTACTACCCAGACCGGGATTACATACCTAATAGCCGAGAAAAAGGTCATTGACTGTACCGCTGCGCCCGCGTTGCCGTCAACCAAAATTATTTTTAATCTGTGATATCTTTTAAATTTTTTATCTAAATTAAATGCTCAATTTAAGTAACATAGTTTATTGGGTAAGTATTAATATAATACCGGTCAAAATAGCTTCGAAAATAACAATGAAATTTTTATCAAATTCTGAAAGATAAAAATGGTTATTGTGGGTCATCCTTAGAAGATAGACATATGCTATCGCGGACTATTTTTGTTGAACTTTTTAAGATGAACAATATTGTAGAACGTACATTTTATGTAACTTTTACGATTTCCGCGGCGCACGCCATTAAAGCACCCAGTTGGCATGATTTTTCCGACATCTTCAACAATAATCGTCAAATTTCAGCCAATTTACACAAAACCTTAATGCATTATACACTAATACTTTCCGCATAAATCATTCCGTCCATTGGTGAAAATCGTTTGAAAATCCGTTGGAAGTTTTTGAGTTTATCGCGTTCAGAGAGACAGACAGACGCGGCGGGGACTTTGTTTTATAATATGTAAGGATAAGCCAAAATAAATACATATAAAAATACTAAAACAAATAAGACAAACAATGGGAAAACATTACCGTTGTGATGATACTGCCAGGTTCTTACGAATGTGCTCGGGAATTTTAACTTTAAAAGATAATCGGTTGGTCGCCATCCTGATTTCCTGGGGGAGCGCATTCCACAGAGAGATGACTGAATGAAGAAGGAAGAGTGAATGAAGTCTGTGCGGTGAGTGGGACATTGAAGAAGACGATTGTGAGATGAACGTAGATTTCTATTGTGGTTGGTTGCGCCAACAAATGTAATATAACTAGGGGAAGAGGGAGAGTCAAGAAATGAAAACTCTCTGCTCTGGTGTATGGGCAACCATTTTAGAAGCGAGCAATGCGCATAGACATGATCATATTTACGCAGATTGAAAACGAATCGAATGCAGTTATTGAAAAGACGGTCAAGTTTGTCAAGGAGATCTGCATTCAGGTCATAGTAGCACATATCACCATAATCGATGATAGGGAAAATAGAGGACTGCACAAGCATTGTCTTTGTAATCGATGGTAATCAATTTTTCAAACGGTACAGAGCTCGCAGCGTAACCTTCCGGCTTACCTAAGCGAGTTGAGCACGTACAGGGTACTATAAATGTGCAAGCCTATAAATAATAAATGATTTTATTTCTGTAAACAGGTTTGTACAAACACTTTTACACGTCAATCATATTTTAAAAACTAGATGAGGTCGGCGTTTCCTATCTGACTTCTCTGAGAAGAAAGGCCGAAACAAACTCAGAGGTCACAGTCTCTTTTAAAGTCCAGACATAATCTTGGTCAGATCATGTGAAGACCATGTAGATTGGTGTCTGAAGTGGTCTTTTGAGGAAAGAACCATACAGATTTGTGTGGACCTGTCCATTTCATGCACGCATTTGTCAGTAATCGTGTAGCTCAACTCAGAACTTAAAAGGAGCTCAATGATTCGAAGAACAATACGAGTCCTAAGTCCTTCACGTTAGTGCTAAAAGGAACAATATCTCTTTTCATTACTTGTAAACGTTTGTCCATAACAGTAGTTTCATGTACAGTTTTAGTAGAGCCACAGATGAATACAGATGGTTCACTCCGCATTTAAAAAGCAGTGATAACCTAGTGGTGTGACCGTCGGACTGCTAAGTCATAGGTCTCGAGTTCGAACCCAAGGCACGCACCTCTGACTTTTCGGATCCATGTGCGTATTGTATGATTATCACTTGCTTCAAAAACGGTCAAGGAAAACATCGTCGGGAAAAACCAGTATGCCTGAGAGATATTTTTCGACGGCATGTGAAGCCAAGTCAGAGGCCCATGGGCGGTTTTAAAACTCTGACACCAGGTTACTCACTAACCACACGAATAGAAAGATACACTCCGCCTTTTAGGTGTAGCATCGGCAAAATTCGTAAAACCGATCACATCCGAACTAATTGCGCCTTTAAAGTCAGGCAATTTCTAGGTGAATATAACTGTAGGTAATTAGCGCTGTACGACCTGAATTGCACTTTATTGTGTCGTAGCAAGAGTCGCTTTTTATTTAAGTGAATTTGCGGAGTAAACCATCTGTATTCATTTGTGGTAGGGCTCTATTCGAATGAGCAAAACAAGTAAAAAAAAAAACAATTGCACCTACCACTGTTTGTCTCTGCATGTGTTTGCTCTGAGGTAGGGTTGCCACCCCCAAATTTTGAAAACCAGGATTAGCAGGTGAAAATACCAGGGCATTTCGGATTAAAAACTGGGCGCAGTATAAAAGTAGTACCTAGTTAACCTTTTGACCGCCACAGTCATGTATAGATGACAAGACAAAAAGTGCCCAGCACGCCGCTGTCACGACTACATGACAGACTTTTAAACGAAAATAAATCTTAATAAACAACATTTATTTTTTTATTTCTTTTGCTAATTATGTTCCTTGACTCATTCTTATTTATATTAATAAACCTCCTTTCTATATATATTATTATTCTATATTTTATTATATTTTTATTATATTCATCTTTATTTACATAAGATGATAAAAACTTAAACCAATTCTAAAGTTCGAAAAACATAGTTCCCTCCACGCCACTGTCACCATAGGATGACAAGTAGTGATGTAGCTAACAGGCAACATATCAAGGATATCGACCTGAACGGAAACCTACGTTATAGTTAATTTCTTTAAGTTATTCTACAAATTTGAAATGCAAACGTTGATATTGAAGTTTTATAATTGAGAAATCATGAAAGTTTTTAAAACCGAGCTATTTATCTGCTCATCAAATGTCGGTGTCAATTATAAGTGTTGATTATAGGGATGCAACGATACGGCTATTACGATACCAATACGAATGACGAATACATCGTAATGGCCAAATACGATAACGAATTACGATACGAATGCATTACGATATTTGTTTAATACCATTTTGATGAATTTATTGGAAGCTTTGTTGTATGTTATTATTGTAAGACTAAGTAAAGTAAAAGTATAAAAAAAAAGTTATGCATTTTTAATCAATATATTTATGAATTTTATCAATTTTCATCATTTACTTATATTTTATTTTTTGAAATCGTTACTATTTGTTACATTTACTGATTATTATTTAATTTTAATTGTAGTCGTAATTTATTACTGGCAAATTCTTATTCAGAAAACACAACATTTGTAAGTTTTTTCCCTTAAGTCGGTTTCTCTCATCACTGTGTATATCGTAAAAATAGCGTATCGTAATATTTACGATAACGAATGATCGTAAAGGTTTACGATAATCGCCGATATACAATTATCGTATCGGTATCGTTGCATCCCTAGTTGATTATCGATAAATCATAATGACCATAATGCCCATCCATCATCATTAATTTTACACTGTTTAAATTAATTGAGTAATCACCATATTATTATCTACCCAAAACCCATTGCAAACTGCAAATATTTTACAGAAAACCGCATAAATTTAAATTGGACAAACCGTTGTGAAGATAATGGCCCACACAAACTAAAAACAAACAACCTCTCACCTCAAACTTAAACTAGGTACTACTCCGTTGCGTCGTGGGTATAAAATAATATGAAACCATAAAAATAAAAACTATTATTATTTCGATATTATTAATAAATAACGCTTGCACACCTCTAGTGCAGAGGCGAGCAAATTAAAAAAATCCGTGCCGGCCACGCCACAGTCATCATAGGATGACAAAAAAGTACTTCATGATTGAACATAGTGCTGTGATGGTATTGACTTGATTTTATCGATTGATGTTTTTAATTTTGGATTGAAAGGTAAAGGGTGCCGAAATTTTGACACATATCATTATAGAGGGACAAAATAAAACTCCTGTATATTATATTTGAGGTATTTTAAAGTTTATTAAAAAAAAAACATCGTTAAAAAATGAACAGTCAGTTTTTATCGATATCATTCGGAACTCACTACTGTTTTGTAGGTATCTAAGGTTGAATTTTTAGCTTGGCGCTGAGGGCACGTCGTGGTTTTTTTGACGTGGCGTTCAAAAGGTTAAAGCAACACGCAATAAATACAGGTTCAATTAAACTCAATTTTCGCGCACTAGTCAGAGCTCTCTCCATCTAGCCGTTAGATAGAGAGAGCTCTAGTGCGCGAAAATAGTAGTGAGAAAGAGACAACAAGCTCAGTGTAGGTTACATCTTTATTTTTAAATTACCCCGCGGCCCGCCTTACCGACTAATAAACGTAAGGTAGAAGGAGCGAAATTTAAAATACAGAACTTTATCAAGATGCTTTCATAAAAACCCCAGGACGTTACTTAACGGCGGCGGTGATCTCTCGCGTTCGGCCCAGGTTCAAGCCATGGTACGGAGCGAGAGGAAATGGGAGGCCGTCACCTCCTTCTGCGAAGCGGTAATGCTCGCGAAGGAGGAGGCGGAGCGCGTGAGGGAGAGGCAAATTTCGTGCCCTCACGCCCCTAACCACCGCAGGAGGAGACGCCCAGGGCGTCGGGAAACGCAAGCCGATTTCCGGCCACCGTAAGCGCGGGCTTGCGGACGGTGAGCAATGGGTAGCTCACCGTCCGATAAGGACCAGGCCCGGGTCGACGGCGCGTTGTGTTCTACGCGCGCCTCAAAGAGATGTCAGCAGAATTGAAGGGGTCCGCTAGGGCCGATGCCTGCCGGGGTTGCGAAGAAAACCGAAAGGGAGATCGTGGCCCCCGGTAACAGGGCACCTGAAGGAACACGGGTGGGCTTTAGTCAGTAAGAGTCTGACGCGCCCTCCCGCTCCGCCCAGAGCGGGAGAAGTTATTTGATGATTTCCCACCCAAAAAAAGGACGTTACTTAAAAACTAGCCAGGATACCGCAGGATATCCCAAAAAGCAGGACATGTCCTGGAAAAACAGCGACGGTTGGCAACCCTACTCTGAGGAGCTCGTGGCTAAGGAATAACAGCCGCACGATCCATCAGGTTAAGCTACGCTTGCCGGGGTTGTTCTGTGGATGAGTGACCATCTTTACATACCGTTCCTCCTACGTGTTTTAGAAAGCACGTTGAGCCGTGAACCTATATCTATATTTATCTAGAATTACGTTAATAAGACCGCTTATTCAACTAATTATTTAACAGAAGCTGAACGAACGAATGAATGAACAATTTATGATTTGTTTAACACTTTCGACTCCACCCACTTTTCATAGAACTCATACGCCATGCCGCCATACATATCGGAAGTGAACCCTCCGAGAGAGTTACCGGCATTACGTTTGCGTTAAACTTAACCGTCGCGGACGTTCAACGGTATTAGGTTTAAAATGGTGTTATAAAACACTGTAAAACGAAGTAAAATAGTGTTTTCAGGGGGTCTTGTTCCTATACGTAGTTTCCAACCTTTTAAATTTTTTGTGAATATTTGTAACAGTGAGCAAAAAAATAAAAATGCTTGGATTTTAAAACCAACGCAGATACTAATAAATCTTGTTAAAACATAATGCTATATTCGCTAAGAAAAATCTACATTTATAATGAGCCCTCCGCGAGGGTTCCCGGCATCCCATATGCGACTAGGTGAACCCTCAAGGAGGGTTCCCAGCATACAACGTGTTAAGATTAATGTTATCGTTTTTTTTCTATTGTTCAGGTGGATGACTGGAGCGATCCTGTATTGAATTCCATTAGAAGATGTGAACTGTTTAACACAGTCAATGATAAAGTTAAGGTAAGTCATTAGTTTTGATACATTACTCTTACTATTTAATAGGGAATATGGACATCCATGCGTCATGTTCGTGAACGGGCGCCGTCAGTAGGGACTCGTCATCTCTTAGCTGCCACGGTTTATTTTAATTTTTGAATTGTATTGATTTTTATATTTTTATTACGGACGCTTCTAACGTGCACGTCTTTCTACATTGTTCTCACGTGTTTAATTTCAACATGAATGATGTAACCAATATTTTGTAACAATATTTTGATTTAAAAGTGTGTCCGTGGAGTTTCTTACCCGTTCTTCTCCATAGGTACCTACTATGCTTTGGAATGGGCAACTAGCTTCATCTTTATGACTGACCGACTCCTTGAAAGTTCATAAGTGCCTGTAAATGGTTTATTTTAAAAATATTCTTTGAGTTTGAGTTTGTTATATGTCTGGATTTTGTCCCGGTTCATGGCAATAGGTTCGGTCCGTGTGAGCCATGTGCTCAAAAATTTGGGTGCCCTATACTCTACAATCCCCTTCTTCAGAATCAGGAGTGTTATTTATCATTAATTATATTTCCAGGTAATATTCCACCCAGAATTCCTAACCTCAACCAACCCGTTATTCGGGCTGGACTACGAGGAGTTCGTGCGAGGCTGCCATCTCGGCGTGTTTCCGTCGTACTACGAGCCGTGGGGCTACACGCCGGCCGAGTGCACCGTCATGGGCATCCCTAGCGTCACCACCAACCTGTCAGGTGAATGGACAACATTTTATTACTTTTCTATCCGACTTCAAAAAAAAGGAGGAGGTTCTCAGTTTATCGTTTTTTTTTAATGTATATTCGCCGATTACTCGAAGACGGCTGAACCTACTTCATTTTTTTTTTTTGTTTGAAAGTGTATACTTCCAAGTTGGTTTCATTGTCATTTGGTCACGATCTGATGATGGGATCTTGGAGAAATCGAGGGAACTCTTCAAATATTATAGGCACACCTATAGCGATTTGGGTATTTTTATAGTAACTCGTGCATTTGCTCTCGAAAAGCACCAATTTGTAAAGTGGAACTGATGAATTACACCCACGAAAAAGTGAAAAAAAAAAAACAATTACCAAAAATACAATCGACTTCCAAACTACAAAGTCAAAAATAACTTTAATTTCGGAATTCGGTGGCAAAAAACTTAAATACTGATACAAAGACACCGACTGTTTCCCTGAAGGGTTGGGCCGAGTTGTCCCTGTAGCAGGTTCACCCACATTTCGCCAGTTATGTTTAAGTCCCATGTAATAGGGGGCGAGGCTATTGCCATCAACCAAAAAAAAAAAACTTTTTAAATATATCTTAAAAAAATAAATGATATCTTGAAGAAAGATGTCTATAGGTTGCGTAACCAATTTTCATAAGAATTTACAATATGGAAAAAAAAAAACCTGTCGAATCCTAAAGCGGCACATAAGTACTGTAATAAAATTACCAAAAAATTATAAAAAATCTTATTATTATTGAAAATAATTGAAAAATTGAAAATAAAACTTATTGCTATTTTCATTTTTCCTTAAATTTCCACATACACAGACTCTTAGTACGACACCCTCATTGTTTCAGGTTTTGGTTGCTTCATGCAGGAGCACATAGCGGATCCCATGTCGTACGGTATCTACGTGGTGGACCGTCGGTACATCTCGCTCGAAGGATCCGTACAGCAACTAGCACAGTACATGTACGATTTCACCAAGTAAGTAAATTTTTAAAAGTATCCGCACTCCGAATTTAAGATATGCGGCGGGTTCACTCCGCAAAATCATTTAAATTAAAAAAAAAAACATTGGCACTCCGAGAGTACCGACAGAAGTGAAAACTTGAACAATTTCATTGTGCAGGAAATAATGTATCGCGCGTTGATGTCTTTAGTATCGTCAAAAGCTGGTGTCGTCACAGTCGAAATCAATGGTTTAGTCCTATCTCAAAAATGCCCAGCGCGCCTAAATAAGCATTCACTTCAAAAAGCGATTCTTGCTACGACACAATAAAGTGCAATTCAGGTTGCACAACCCTAATTTCCTTTTTTTTTTTTTTTTGAGGGTGGGAAATCATGAAATATCTTCTCCCGCTCTGGGCGGAGCGGGAGGGCGTGTCAGACTCTTACTGACTAAAACCCACCCGTGTTCCTTCGGCTGCCCTGTTGCCGGGGGCCACGATCTCCCTTTCGGTTTTCTTCGCAACCTTCGCATCGGCCCTAGTGGACCCCTTCGAACCCTAATTACCTACAGTTATATTCACCCAGAAGTTGCCTTTCTTTTTATCGCGTAACTCTTATATCTTCGGACGAGTGTTGTGTCTAGCGTGCTACTGCCTGACGAAGTATATCGGGACGTTGTATATATACTAGTCGCGCAGTAAACTTCGCTTGCGCGATGCCAGATTTTGCGTGACATCTGTGTGGTGCATAGTTCGCATGTGGCAAGGTAGATGTCGCTACAAATTCATAATATGATGGGATGACGGCAGGATAATGGTGATCTACCAGATTAATAAGCCGGGAGATATAAGGAGGTGCTGAGAAAAGAAGTTTACTTAACTAAACGATTGTTTTCTTACTTTTCAGACTCTCACGGCGGCAGCGTATCATTCAGAGGAACAGAACTGAAAGATTGTCAGATCTTCTCGACTGGCGGAATTTGGGCATTGTGAGTATTTAATCAGTCTACCTAGCCTTTGCCTAACTACGTTGGGGTCGGCTTCCAGTCTAACCGGATGCAGCTGAACACCAGTATTTTACATGGAGCGACAGCCTATCTGACCACCACAACCCGGTAATATGATACCCTTTGGTAAGACTGGTTGTCAGACTTACAGGCTCCTGGCGACACGTAACGACTGTCAAAGTTCCACGAATGACAGCCGGAACCAGACACGAAACGTCAATTGTTTCTGCAAAACAGTACAGTATTTATATCTCAAGAACCGACGCGCGCTTTACTTGTGTACAAACACAATACCAAGTGTACAAACATGTTGTGAATGTGTGCGTGAAGACGAGTACTGTGAGCATTTAACACACATATAAAAGTCTTACTTCGTCATTGTCTCTGACGGTACCGAGAGCTCCTGTGCTTACACACACATTCACAGTGTGGTTATACACTTGGTAACCACAAGTAAAGCGCGCGTCGCTTCGTGAGATAAAATACTATAATTACGGCGCTGAGTCGAGCGTTAAAACTCCAACACAACGCTTTTTTTAGGTGTTGCCTACTTTTAATAAATACGGGCATTACTGAATCTGTACTCGTTCTAAGAACGTATTTGCACCGTTTGAGGTTTTCTTCACCTGCAGCAGCAGCCCCAGCACAACCCGCCGTGCTAGGAAGATGGGATGGCACCAGGGTGTCGACACACGTTGCATCCCACACCAAAGGCCTAGCAACCTTCCAAGGCAGTATTTTCATTCCGTCTGGTCTCTTCCCGTCGTGGTGTACCAAGCCATTGGGTTTAAAACAGCTGGCACCCCGGCGGTGACAAGAGCACGACGGATGATTTCATTGATGCTTGCGTGCCGTGCTATACAACTTATATGTTCGAGCCGTTTGGGGTTAACAAACTAGGGCCATTGGGCCCGAGTGCCTACTTACTTTTTCGAGACATCGCCAAGCGCTTGGTCGACTCTTCACGTGACTAGAGGGCTGGCCTATTTTTTGGCCAAAGAATCAGCCTTTTGGTCACTTTTCCTGTTGATGAATTTTATGATGCTCTATCATTATTTTCCCTCCTTTTTTTTATATACTTGAACATATTATTATTTTAAATCTCTAATCTTTTAATAAAAAAAATATTATAATAAAACTTAATATTGACCTATTTTCCTCACAGTACTACCGCCAAGCGCGCGCAGAAGCACTGAAGATCGTGTACCCAGACTATGTGGACCATATGGATCAGGAGCTGGGCAAGAGGTTCAACTACCCGCGACCGATCTCTGAACCGCCCAGTCCTACGCATTCTAGTAAGTATACCTTCATTTGAACAACATGTTCCTCTTGAAGTCCCATAACTCTAAGGTTATAATTATTCTTTATGTCAAAATAATACAAAAAGTCTTAAAACAAGTGTTCCAAAAATACATAGTTTCGAAGAGAACATAACACTAGACTCTCGATGTGTGTATCTAATTTTAATTGATAAGTACGAGTAAATCATTTTAATACAAACTAATCCATTATAAAATGATGATGTGGATATATTTAGTAACCTGTTCGGCTTAGCTGTTTCTAAAGAGTCTTAAAAAGACCCTGAAAGATTTCGACACGTGTTTCACCTCTCAACGAAGCATCCTCAGGATGACGATTGACTTGTCGCGAACTCGAACACGGCGTGTTGCCACACCAAGCACTGAGCGCAGACTGAGCCTTATCGCCCGTCCAACCCACTTATATACTGCTCGGTGTTAGTGGGTCATCATTTTATAATGGATTTCCGCAAGGTCACGCCTGAATCAATTAACTATCTTAAACCAATCCATATTTAAAGCTAAAAAAATGCGACTTTGTCTTTTTTTGTAGACAGAAATAGTCCGAATTAATTATTTTTTTCTTTTAAAATATATTTCATGTAAGGGTAAGTAACAGAAATAGTCCGTATTAATTTTTTTTTCTTTTAAAATATATTTCGTGTACATAATCGTGACTTTGTCGAATTATTTTGTAAAATAAAAATAAATTATTGAAAAATAATTCATATGTCAGTTGATTCTTTGACATGGTTTCACTAATATCCTAGAGTTATGGGATATCAAAAGGAACACGTTGTAGAAGTTTTAAAATAGGTACAATCACCTGCATATCAGAAGACCAATTCTCGTACTTCACAATCGAGTCTTATTCTGTCAAACTTGTCAAAAATGTTGGTAAATTGATTGTATTTTTGACAGATTGCAAATAAGATTAGAATACGAACGTAGGAATTGCTCTTCAGATGTAACCTGATAATAAACTTTACTGCAACGACATAAGAATGCTGTCAATGTCAACGGATGTACGGTTAACTGTTCAACGACTATTGACGATGCTATTTCATTTTGAGACCAAGGCTTATTACATCGTATAGTTGTGGGCGTTATTGTTTCATTTTTTACATCAACGGTGATGCGTTTGGGCTGCATCTCATCTGATAGAAAGTGATACAACTCTCTAAGTTCATATTACCCTATCGAATTACTATTTCATGAAATCATGACATTTGGGGCCAATTCTAACTAATGAAAATACAACATGACGCTGACCTGTAAATTGCAAAACACGTAAGAAAATTTGAGTTTCGTGGAATACATTAGCGCATCTCCTTTAAACGTGGGAGGAAGACGACATGAGTTTTAGTATATCACCGTCTTACTCGCACGGTTTCATAAGAGGGATGATGCCTGGGTCAAAAACCAAGAAATTCTATTTATTCCGTCAGTTAGATATTAAAAAAAAAAATTGTTACATATTTTTTTATTTATCATAATAATAAAAAAAATTACTTGGATAAACCACATTAAAGTTGGGGAGTGGGGGTTGCTACGTCACAAGTAATTATAAAATCTACATACTCGTGACGTCATGGCACATTTTAACTCAATGTATATCGCCATAATCTTAAAAAATACGTGTCCAATTTTTTCAATAATCTATCTGACGTACAAAAAAAAACAATTTTAGTCATCATCCCTATTGTTCCAGTAAAAAAGAGGGAGCTATACGACACGAATACTGCCATCTCTTTTTACATAAAAAAATACGTCAAAGTTGGTACAACAAGTGTGAAATTGCATCGTCAATACATACGTCAAAGAATTATAAATAAAATTTCCTTTAAAATCGAAAATAGGCGTATCATACGCCCTGAAATTATTCTAAAGGTGTGTCCGAACATTGACTGGCAATCGCTTGTGGCAGCCGCGCTGTGTCTGGATGACTGCCGCGTACAAACATTTTTAAGAAATGTTCGTCACCAATTGTGTCTGGACGTATTTCTGCAGACGTATTAAAGGCTAGGCAGATATTGCTAACAGAAGCGCGCGGCGTGTCTCGGATGTGCCGCGCACTACTGCCGCGCCAACATTCATCGCTTTAGTCCTAACTGGAGCGCGGCAGTGTCCTGCAAATGCCGCGTGTTGCTGCCGCGCTCTTGCCGCTTAATTTTTGGACACACCTTAACAGCTCAAGCAGCAACAAGGTCCCTTTTTTTAAATGTCGCAGCATCTGCTGAGATGGGAGCCTTTTGGCCTCGTACAGGACTTTCTGTTATTTTTTGTTTTTTAAATTATTTTTTTAAATTTTTTATTCATGTTTTAATGAGTGTGTTTTAGTTTAATTTGTGATGTCCTGTGCGAGTCCCAATAAATACTTTTTCTTTCTTTATTTTCTTTCTTTCTTTCTCAATGTTAAACATGTTCGTTGCAAGAGTCTCGCAGAACTAGTATATTTTCTGTAGAATATACAAAAATAACTATCTTCAACGCCACCAGTACGCCGCGAACGCCAAATCTCAACCGAAAAAGAAACAAAGAACGAGCAAAGTCAAACCACTGACGAA
Organism: Omphaloscelis lunosa; assembly: GCA_916610215.1. Classification (NCBI taxonomy): domain Eukaryota; kingdom Metazoa; phylum Arthropoda; class Insecta; order Lepidoptera; family Noctuidae; genus Omphaloscelis; species Omphaloscelis lunosa. Next base: position 10,249,484 of record OU744273.1, on the reverse strand, counting down.
AAAATAGACGTACAAACGAAAAATCTAATCAAATTACAAAAATCTTTGGAAATTCTCGACATCACTGACGACGGCGACGACCCGAGCCTTGAAATCAGCTTCGAAAAGCCGAACTTTACCGAATCAGAGCACGAACATTACCGAACGCCGAATGAGAACTTTCTGGAGCCTTTGAACGAAGCTGTGACGGAGCAGATTGATCAGCTGATCGCGAAGTTGCAAGATTGTGCTGATGGAGTTGAGAATTAGGTTAGGTTTGAATTTGGGGCTGCCTTCGAAAGTTTTGGGATTTGGTGTGAGCAGAAGCTTTTGTTGATATGATTCTTCTAGTTAATAATATATGATGGTCTGGCAAACTCTTGGCGAAGTGCGGTTTGAATTGGCAAGGAAATGTCCACCTTGCGGACGTTAAAATAAAGCCGAAAATATCTAAATTTAACCCAGTCCCTATGTGGGATGTTTGACATTAATGAATTAATTTTAATTTCGGCTTTATTTCAACTCCTTCTTTTCAAGGTTGATATTTTATTGGTTGTGAAAACCGTTGTATGCTGCGCATTACTTTACTTTAAAAAAAAATTCTACCAAATATCTTTAAATTATATAAAGCCGGATTTTAGGAGAAAAGCATTTCTTTTTAAGGAAAATGAATTGGCCTGAACTGATTGCGAGTAAATAAATGCACTATATCTTAGCCAATGTTAGCGGCCATAAAATTAAATATATGTTTGCACCTAAACGTCATCTGTCAATAACTATTACGCGCTATACCTTTGAAATAATGACACACAACAACAATCCTTATTTCAAAGCGATAGCGACTAAAATAGTATAAACGATGTTGACAGATGGCGTTGTGGTGGTTGCCAGCCTAAAAATAACAACAATGAATCCGGGGAAAATGGAAACTCTGGCAGCCCTGAATCTTGGTTTATCACGATCGTGTTTTTGGTCACAATTCGGCGGGACTTTAGAAAGGTTTTTCACAAAAGAAAAAAGTTTTTGTGGTAGTTTTAGTTTTTTTTTTGTACTCGCAATACTAGAGAATTCGGCACGTGTTTTTTAAACTAAGATTTTTGTGATTGTATGCACGAAATAAGCACTTGAGTTTTATCACCGTGTTTAGTATGATGCCGGAAACGTTTGTTACTTCTGTCTCTGTTGGTTTAGTAACCTGTGAATTAATAAAATAAAAATAAAATTTTTTTTTTTTATATTATATGAAAGTAACACAAGAAGAGCCAGCTAATTCCCGTAGGCAAGCTAAGCAATACATGTAATAACGTTGACAAAAACAGACGTCCAAAATATGTTTTATATTTTATTATTTATACATTAATATCTTTCAATATTGAATACTCTCGCATTTGCCCACTCTGGTCTACTCTTTAATATGCAATGGTGTCTGTAGCCCCATGAAACATGAGGCTCCAGGGACTAGTGCAAATCTTCGGGTTCATTCGATCGATGGAGTCTGGTTTAACCAAGCTGGGGTTGGAGCATTCATTCATATTATTTAGATATATTCCTATAATTGGCATAAAAATCCCTTGAAGTGCCTTGCTGCTAGTAGGCGCAGGTTCTAAATCGAACCCCGTTTTTGAAAGTCTTTACATCTCAAACTGAACTGAAGAAGAAGACTGCCTCGTTGTTCTAGTGGTGGCAAGCGCTACTGTTGAGCATGAGGTCTTGGGTTCGATTCTCAGGTCGTGCAAAGTGTTATTGGGTTTTTCTATCAGGAATTTCTCAGTAGCAGCTCGGAGTCTGGATTTGTGCCCGGTTGATGGCAATAGGCTCGCCCCCGTATTACATGGGACTTAAACATAGCTGGCGAAATGTGGGTGTACTAGAAGTACACCTCTGCCTTACCCTTTGGGAAAACAAGGCGTAATGTTTTGTTTTATGTTTACATCTAAAAGCACTTCAAAACTAACTCAACTGCCTTTCCAGGAGGTACAACCCCGGCCGCGTCAGTCCACGGTTCTGATGATGAAGATGAGGTGGATGAGGAGCAGGAACTGGCTGAACTTAGGATCAGCGATAAATAAGTATATTACACTCTTTAGGGTAGTTTGTGTTGGTGAGGCTAGGATTTGAAGACGCATTTCTATTATTATGGAAAATATTGGCCATTTTAGTTGTTAATTTAAATGGGATTGTGTGGTCTCCGTGAAAACAAGAAATGAAGAGAGGTGATTAATGGCTGATTCGTAAATTCTTCTTCTTTTCGTGTGGTTAGTGACTAACCTGGTGTCAGAGTTTTAAAGCCGCCCAAATAAGCCTCTGACTTGGATTCACATGCCGTTGAGAAATATCTCTTAGGCGTGAATATTTCTCACGATGTTTTAGCTTGTAGCTTTACATAGTAGACCCTTTTTTGGGTAATTATCAAATAACTTGGAGGGCGTGTCAGACTCTTACTGACTAAAACCCACCCGTGTTCCTTCAGTTGCCATGTTGCCGGGGCCCCGGTACCCTTTCGGACTTTCCCGCAACCCCGGCCTACTGTAGTTTAGTAGACCCTCCCATATGGAAGTATTTATCACAGGTAAAATTAGCTTATGAATCTATTTATATGCCAAAGCCTATACAAATTTTACCATTGGTAAGCGAAACGGTTCGTTTTTTTTTAATAGGAACCGAGCATAAAAGATTTCATTTGGCATCTGGCTAAGCATCTGATTTTATAACTTCAAGAAATCTGAACAAGAATCAATTCATTCAATTATAAATTTAAAAAAAAATACGCGGTTATATTGTACTCCTCTACAAAAAAATAATCATATAATAAAATAATCTACATTAATTTTATAAAGAATAAAGATTTGTATTTTTGTTTGTATTGAATAAACTCAAAAACTACTGGACAGATTTTAAAAAATTATGTCACCAGTAGAATGCTATATTATCACTGAGTAACATAGACTATACTTTATAAAGATATCACGCGGGCGAAACCGGTATCGGAAGCTAGTGAAAAAAAAAGATGTGTAATAAAAGAAGGAAAATTGGTATTTTCATTATTTTTTTAATAATTTGGTCATGCGGCTTGAAATCAACGGTTACGCCGTCACCGTTGATTAAAATAATGCCCTAATGTTGAGGTTTGCACTCCCAGTAAAATTTAAAAAAATGAGCTAATTAAAAAAACTCAAAACAATATGAAATGAAATTGTTTATTCTGTAAATAGGATATCAGAATCACTTTTACACGATTTATTAATAATAAGCTCGATGAGGTCGGCTTTTCCTATGACTACTCTGTGAAGAAAGGCCGAAACAAACTCAGAGGTCGCAGTCTCTTATAAAGTCCAGACATAATCTTGGTCAGGCCATATGAAGACCATGTAGATTAGTGTCTGAAATGATCTTTTGAGGAAAGAACCACACAGATTTGAGTGGACCTGTCCAGTCAGTGCAAGCATTCGTCAGTAATCGTGGAGCTCAACTCAGAACTTAAGGAGGTCAACGACTTAAAATCGTTCATCTTCTAGTGTCGCCAACACTGTATAATTAAGCTAATAAATCTACATTATTATAGTTTTATATGATCAGTGTTTCTACGGGTCAGGATACATTATACATAAGAATGGAATTTATACTTATTATAAATATATTTCTACAATGTTAAATATTTTGAAATCAAATTCAACTTTTTTTAAAATCTATTTTTGTTTATTGTGTGCTTTTATGTTTTCTAATGTCACGTTATTATCGTGGACGTGAAAAAAGTCTTCGTATATTTCCATACATTTTACTTCCCTGTGTTATTATAAATTATCGTGAACGTCCACGATAATTTATAGTCACGTTAGAAATTATAAATGGCCTCATTGGGATGGGTAAATGTATAAAATATCGTTTTTATTTGTGTTTTATATTTGTTGGTTGAAAAATGTGTTGCGAAAGCGTCATAAATTATTATGAATTGGATTAAAAAATTATACGAAGTTTTTTATAAAAAAAAATATATATATATATATATATATAATATCTGTCCTTCCATTTCATAAGTTCCTGTTACATTTATAAGATAGGTAGTTTATTTTACCCTTAGTGCCACACAATATAATAAAGTATTTATAAAAAAAAAATATATATATAATAATATTTTTATTTTAAATAAATATTTATTTGCCAATATCTACTTTTTAATATTTTTGGCTAGTACACGTTAATTTCTCTAAGCTATTTTCTTGTCCTTTTTTTCTAGATCTTAGTAATTTTTTTATGCTTTATATGTTTTTATTTATATTTTTTTCTCGACAAAAGATAGTTTGTAATATGATTTTGGGTAGGTAATCAGTTTTTACTTCAAAACTTTTTTATAGTCTCGAAAAGAGTTTTCCTAATCACTCTAATTTTAAAATAGTATTTTTTTAATGAAATATTTATAGTTATTGAAGTATTTAAATATAAATCTTCTAATTATATGGATTTTATATTATGTAGTAAAATTTACGTTTAAGCAATAAAAAGGATTTTCTATTTTAATTTAGTTGTTATTATTTTGTTTGTTAATGAAAAATGTATTCTGGAAAAATAATTAAAGAAAATAAATATTCTTATATTAACAATGCATGTACTCAATTTATTTTACTCATGTCAAAATTGTGTATCAAAACAACGGTTTATAAAAATTATATATATTTTTTTTTTAAGTTGAAATTTTATCTTATCCCTGTTGCACGTGAGGGTGATGTCTCGAAATTATTGCACGTTTTTTATTGTACCCTATTTAATAATTTTATTCTCACACGTATTTCGTTGCATGTCATATGCAGAAAGCGGCTGGTACGCTAAAGAAAAGTAAATAAGTCATTAATAGAAAATTTTACCATAAAAATCAATAATTTTTTTCATTGTATTTAAATCAAATACTTAAATATGTGTTTTTGTACAAATTAATTGGCATTGTATTAAAATCAAATACTTACATAAGTTTTTAAAATTACTATATATATTTTTATATTAAACTTTTAAAAGCGTGGTTACTTATAAGAGTTATAAGCAATATTAAAATAATGAATCACCCAGTTTTCTGAAAGCCTAATTATGTCTCTGTTCAGTAAATCTATTGAGAAATCTCATGTTAACTGTTGATTTGACTGATTTGACTGATTTTGACTGACTGAAAAACAAACTCGTGCACTAGACGGCCTCGGCCTCGGCCTTGCCTTTGACCAGTCGTGATACGTGGTTCGTGGCCCGGTCTGCGGATAGTAGGCCGTTGCGACCAAGTGCGCGATTCGTATAAGTGTCTATACTTTATTTGGTCGCTGCGACCACTGGTCGTGGTCGTGACCGTCTAGTGCCTGAGATACCTTAAGCTCTGGCTAAACTGAGGTGAACTGCGCGCGGGATGCGGGAAGAAATTCGCTCGCGCCGATTGTGTCACCTAACTTGTATGGAGGTGTTAGAACTGGGGCGAATAGTCGCGTGGTTTCCTAATCATTATAACAAACGACGCATGCAGTCCCGCGCGGAGTTCTTTTCAGTGTGGCCCGAGCTAACCAATAGTCAACCAAATCAAAAGTCATTTGTTCAAACTAGGCTGGGAATGAGCACTTTTTGAACGTCAAAATTACATAAGATAGTCCCCCAAAACGCCCACTCTTTACCACTTCCTAGTGCTTTAGCTGGGAAGAAGAAGTGGCGCAAGACACTCCCCAGCAGCACAGCTGTCTGTTCAGTTAGGACTTGTATATGATTAGTATAAGTTGATATTTTCCAGCAGATTAAATTGATTGGCTTACAGAAATCAGTTGTGTTAATATCACGCTTTTTAGTATAAAACGAAATAGTCTATCTCTAAATATAGAAGCTTACTTTATGTATTTTTTTCAATAAGTATGGATATCATAATATTTACTTGTAATATGATTTCTTGCATACCATATTTTTAAACGGGGTAATAAAACTATTGAGCTAGGTTATCCCGCTTCCTGTTCAAAAGTGATCGTCGTGTCCATATGTCACTTGTTGTTCGGAAAACCGCAAAGCGCCCTTTGTCGGCGAGACCGCGCGTTTTGATTCACTGAACAAAAGTTGACATATTATGCGACGATCGTTTTTAAATAGGACGCGGTCTTAGGCTGAAAGCCGATCCCAATATAGTTGGGAAAAGGTTTGCCAGATGATGATGATACGAGATGGGAAAAAAAAATTAACAAAAAAGTTCTTGTGTTTAATTCTATTTTTATAACTGTGCACCTGTCAACGTCAAAATATTACACAGTGTATGTGGTTTAAATAATAACAATAACAACTTAACGAAATAATAAAACAGAACTGTGGACACGACACGAGTTGTGTAAACCGTATTAAGAGGCGTCGGGTCACTGAAGAGGTAACCGGGCGGGTGAATTAAATACTAACAACCTACGATTTTGACAGCTCCAAGCGCACAGTTATAAAAATCGAATTATATGGTTACGAACCTAACTATTCGAGAATACACTGCTACAACTTTGATTATTCATATTTCTACATAGATTGTCGCGCTGCAAAAGAACTAAAAGCCAACTTTTTTTGTTGATGTGCGTGACAGCTACGTCTTACACTCGCGCCACGTCATTGTGATGTCATTATGCTTTTCTAGTGTGCGTGCATTTTGCGGATTACAGTTGGACGCTATTTTTTTCAATGAGTTCACAGCTTTGTCTGTCTATCTAGACATATTAATTTCTTTGTGCTACAAGTATATCTTGGGGGCGCTGTTGCTTAATATTTGTGCAATAGTTTTGTGAAATGTCACTTGAAATGTATTAAGAAAAAACATGGCAGCTTTAGTGCCAATTTTGACCACGCCTTAAAAGAACCTTGTAGCGCTGTAACTCGTGTCTTGGTAAAAAGGTGGTCGTGGGGCTGCCTGTCCAAGGTGCGCCCCCAGATACACTTGAGTATCGCTACGGATGGAGGCAATTTTAATACACTTCATAAAAACAATAAAATAAAAATATGGTATGGAAAAATCTTTTAGCCAGTTTCTCCAACGAAGATGGTGGCAAAATTAATGTGACGAATTGTCAAGCGATCGTAAATGGCTGTGATTTGTTGAATGATTTATCAACAGCCAATCGCAGCAATTTACGCGCGCTTGACAATTTGTCACATAAATTTTGCGATAATGACTGTGTTCTGTCAGCACTAAGACGTCGGGTCCGGACTCCTGTCAAAAGTGTCAAAGCGCCTATATTTTTTTTAGTCGTGACTGAATGATGAACGAATGTATGAAACGAATGATGAACGTCATCATATTATTTTATATTCATTGTCGAAATGGAAGGCCTCTTGTCAAAGTGGCGCCAACTGGTGGCGTGAATTTTCATTAAAACCCTCATTCTCGTTCGAGAAACTGGCCCATAATAGCGTAGTTTTTTTTAAACGATTATTTAAGTTAAAATTTAATATTTCCTTTACTGCCATCTATCGATTTAAATATAAATGCTGTGTCAGTCATATAATAAATATGGAATAATACTCAGTAAAAATACAGTCCATTATAATAAAATAAAAGGAATAAAACATTGTGTGGCAAACCTATTCTCCTGTCAGACTTAATTAATACAACGCATCATTAAATTAGTTAGCAAAACTACTAGCATAATAAGTATCGAAAAAAAAATACAACATTTTAATATTTTTCGAATCTTAATCTCATGTTGTCCTTGTGATTAGCTGTTTGACTTGAAATTATGAGCTAATTTTTTTTTGTATGTGACCCAATTTTTTTTTCTCAATTTTGCAAATCGTCGTTGTAATTAAATGTTTATAAAATGTCTGACATGGCATTTAAGCGATTTTAGTCTTATAATAAGTCTGAAGCGATATATTTCCATGTCTTTTGTGCCATAAGATCATAACTTTGTTATTTAGTAATAATAAAAAATGTTTTAAAATATATATATTTTTTAATTTTACTTATATCCTCCTCAAAAGGAAAAAATCGGAACCCGTAAATCAAGAAACTTTCTCAGGAACGCGTGGAGGCATTAAGTTGAAATTTGGGGATAAAAGAAACTTGTTATTTTCTGGTTTTTCGGCTTTTTCGAGTCGGTTAAGAAAAAAAGATTTAGGATATAATAACATTTTTATTTCATTTTTTCTTAACTTAAATAAAACTAACAACTTAAAGGTATCTAACTATTTACAAAATTATGAAGCCTTGTCATTAAAAGACTTCGGAAATCATACAATTTGATTGTTTGAGAAGTAGTTCATCCATTGCAATACAAGGGCTGATTTAGGGGGTTATTCCCAGTTGTCCCCACTGTCAACGCCACCACTGGTGACAAATGGGATTTCTTTCCGTAAAATGTCCCATTTGTACCTAAATGAGAAATTATTCGGAATAGAACCGGAGTACATAGCTTGAGGAGTAAACAAGCCTTCGGCAGAGGGCTGACCATGTTTATCGAAGGACAGATGGCCAGTGGAGCAGACTAGTTCTGGAGAGGAGACCGCGTATCGGTAAGCGTAGTGTGGGACGCACCCCAGCTAGATGGACCGACGAACTAAAGAAGGTGGCTGGGACAAACTGGATGCGGAAGGCGGACGACATGGTGTTGTGACGCTTTGTCCAACAGTGGAATGCGATAGGCTGAGCCGATTGATTGGGTGATCTTAGCGTAAGGCAATATTTTGAAGTATTTAATTTGATTTATTATAGTCAATAACCTTTTGCAAGAAATGCCTAAAAGCTATTCTGTAATATCACTATATGTCATAGTTCAAATTCAGTTTAGGATTAGGTTCATTTACATTACGTTCTCTTTCAATAGGTACTGCATTCTATGTATTTTTGTCAGTCAATTTAATTTTCAGTGCTTTCGGTTAAATAGGGATTTCTACTAATTAGTTGTCAGCAGATTTTTCTCCCGAGGCGTCTTTCATCTCAGTAGATTTTTCTCTAGAGGAAACATCTTTATCGCTAGAGGCATCGTTCTTACCAGAACCGTCTTTATTTTCATTTGAGGTGTCTTTCTCGCTTGAGCCATTATTGTTCTCACCAGAGGCGTTATTCTCGCCAGAGGCGTCTTTCTTTTCCTCAGAGCTTTCCTTCTCACCAGAGGCATGTTTATTTTTACTAGAGGTGTCTTTCTCAGCAGAGGCGTCCTTCTCGCCAGAGGCGTCTTTTTCACGAGAGGCGTCCTTCTTACTGGAGGCGTCCTTCTCACTGGAAGCGTCCTCACCAGAGGCCTCTTTATTTTCACTAGACACTTTATCTCCGGAGGTGTTTATCTCTGCAGAGTTATCTTTCTCGCCAGAGGCAACTTTATTTTCACCAGAGGCGCCTTTCTCACCAAAGCCATCTTTCTTTTCACTAGAGGCGTCTTTCTCAGCAGATTCGTCTCTCTTTTCACCAGAGTTTTTCATCTCTCCAGAAGTTGTTATCTCCCCAGAGGCGTCTTTCTCGTCAGATTTGTTTTTGGGCTTTCCAGACGTGTCTTTGGGCTGTTTTGAGTTGTCTTTAAGCTCACCAGAGTTTTCGTTTTCACCAGAGTTTTCGTTTTCACCAGAGTTATTTCTGGGCTCTCCAGAGTTGTCTTTGGGCTCTCCAGAGTTGTCTTTTTGTTCAACAGAGTTTGTCACACCAGCATTCTCTTTGGTCTCACCAGAGATATCTTTGGGTTCTCCAAAGTGGTTTTTCTCGCCACTAGCGTCTTTTTCAGCAGATAATTCTAAAGAGTTGCCTTTATTCTCATTTGAGGTACCTTTGTTCTCTCCAAAAGACCCTGCGTTTTCTCCAGAGGCGCCACTGTTACTACCAAAGGCGCCTGTGTTCTCGCCAGAGACACCAGTGTTCTCGTCAGAGGCACCAATGTTCTCGCCGGAGGCGCTTTTTTTCTCGCCAGAGGCGCCTGTGTTCTCGCCAGAGACACCCTTGTTTTCACCAGAGGCACCTGTGTTCTCACCAGGGGCACCAATGTTCTCACCGGAGGCAACTGTGTTCTCTCCAGAGGTACCAGTGTTTTCATCGGAGGCACCTGTGTTCTCGCCAGTGGCATCAGTGTTCTCGTCAGAAGGATCCTTGTTCTCACCAGAGGCACCAGTCTTCTCACCAGAGGCACCAGTATTCTCGCCAGATGCACCCTTGTTTTCATCAAACGCACTAGTGTTCTCGCCAGAGGTACCAGTGTTCCCACTAGAGGCTTCTGTGTTCTCACCAGAGGCAACTGTGTTCTCGCCAGAGGCACTCTTACTTTCACCAGAGGCACCAGTCTTCTCATCAGAGGCACCAGTCTTCTCAAAAGAGGCAGTAGTCTTCTCACCAGAGGCACCTGTGTTCTCGCCAGACGTACCCTTGTTTTCATCAGAGGCACCTGTGTTCTCGCCAGACGTACCCTTGTTTTCATCAGACGCACCAGTGTTCTCGCCAGAGGTACCACTGTTCACACCGGAGGCGCCTATGTTCTCACCGGAGGTACCAGTGTTCTCGCCAGAGGCACCCTTGTTCTCGTCAGATACATCACTGTTTTCATTAGACGCACCGGTGTTCACGCCAGACGCAACAGTGTTCTCACTGGAGACGCTTGTGTTTTCACCGGAGACACCAGTGTTCTCGCCAGAGGCACCTTTGTTCTCGTCAGAGGCACCATTTTTTTCATCAGAGGCACTAGTATTCTCACCGGAGGCACCAGTTTTCTCGCCAGACGCACCTTTGTTTTTATCAGACGCACCAGTGTTCTCGTCAGAGGTACCAGTGTTCTCACCGGATGTACCAGTGTTCTCACCGGAGGCACCAGTCTTCTCACCAGAGGCACCAGTGGTCTCGCCAGATGCACTCTTGTTTTCATCAAACGCACCAGTGTTCTCGTCAGAGATACCAGGGTTTTTACTGGAGGCGCCTGTGTTCTCAGCAGAGGCACTATTGTTCTCGCCAGATGCACCTATGTTATCGCTAGATGCACCTGTGTTCTCGTCAGAGGCACCCTTATTTTCACCAGAGGGACCAGTCTTCTCACCAGAGACACCTGTGTTCTCACCGGAGGCATCAGTGTTCTCGCCAGAGGTACCCTTGTTCTCGCCAGAGGTGCCTGTGTTCTCGCCAGAGGCACCCTTTTTTTCATCGGAGGCGCCTGCGTTTTCACCAGAAGCACCAGTCTTCTCGCCAGACGCACCCTTGTTTTCATCAAACGCACCAGTGTTCTCGCCAGAGGTACCAGTGTTCTCACCGGAGATGCCTATGTTTTCACCGGAGGTACCAGTGTTCTCGTTAGAGGCACCCTTTTTCCCATCGGAGGCACCTGTGTTCTCACCGGAGGCACCAGCGTACTCACCAGAAGCACCTGTGTATCCTCCAGAGGCACTCCTATTTTCATTAGAGACACCTGTCTTCTCGCCAGATGCACTTGTGTTCTCGCTAGATGCACCTGTGTTCTCGCTCGATGCACCTATACTCTCGCCAGAGGCACCCTTATTTTCACCAGAGGCACCAGATTTCTCACCAGAAGCACCAGTTTTTTCGTCCGAGGCATCTTTGTTCTCGCCAGAGGCATTCTTATTTTCGCCAGAGGCAACTGTGTTCTCACCGGAAGCACCAGCATTCTCGCCAGATGCTACTGTGTTCTCACCTGAGGCACCAGTGTTTTCGCCAGAGGAACCCTTTTTCTCACCAGAGGCACTAGTGTTCTCGCCAGATGCACCTATATTATCGCTAGATGCACCTGTGTTCTCGTCAGAAGCACCAGTTTTCTCACCAGAGGCACCTGCGTTCTCACCGGAGGCACCAGTGATCTCGCCAGAGGTACCTGTGTTCTCTCCAGAGGCACTCTTATTTTCACCAGAGGCACCAGTCTTCTCACCAGAAGCACCAGTTTTTTCGCCCGAAGCATCCTTGTTGTCACCAGAGGCACCTGTGTTTTCGCCAGAGGCGCCTGTGTTTTCGCCAGAGGCGCCTGAGTTCTCACCGGAGGAGCCTGTGTTTTCACCAGAAACACCTTTGTTCTCACCAAAGACACCCTTGTTTTCATCAGAGGCGACTGTGTTCTCCCCAGAGGCACCAGTCTTCTCACTAGAGGCATTAGTTTTCTCAACAGAAGCAACAGGTTTCTCACCAGAGGCACCCGTGTTCTCGCCAGACGTATCCTTGTTTTCATTAAACGCACCGGTGTTCTCGCCAGAGGCACCAGTGTTCGCACCGGAAGCGCCTGTGTTCTCACCGGAAGCGCCTGTGTTCTCACCGGAGGCGCTTGTGTTCTCACCGGAAGCGCCTGTGTTCTCACTGGAGGCACCTGTATTCTCACCGGAGGCACCAGTATTCTCGCTAGAGGCTACCTTTTTCTCACCAGAGGCATCAGTGTTCTCGTCAGAGCCACCCTTGTTCTCACCAGAGGGACCTGTGTTTTCATCAGGGGCATCTGTGTTCGCCCCAGATGTATCCTTATTTTCGTCAGACGCACCTTTGTTTTCATCAGAGGCACCGTTGTTTTCATCAGAGGCACCTTTGTTCTCGCCAGAGACATCTTTCTCAAGTTCTGTGACCCCATTTCCAGCTTTGTCTTTTTCAGCTGTTATATCTTCGTTTGTGCCTGAAGTCACTATATTGTTGTCTTCAGCATCAGTACCTACTTCACTAGATTTGGTTTGATCAGGTTTAAGGCTGTGAGCTCCGAATGTAAAGATGTTAGTACTATTATTTCCATTGACAAGGTTTTTGATATTTTTCATGATTTCATCCATGTTTTTGCTGGCATAGAAAATGTAGACATTTGTTACTTTGTCGTTGCCTACAGTATTACCGTAAACTGTGTTAGCTTTAACTTGTATTGATGGTGTGTCTTTCTTCGGTTTTTCGGTGGTAGCTATTTGATTGTGTCTTCTATCGATGGTGTGGTCAGTAGTAGGTTTGCTTTCATTGTTTTCCTCCTTTGTATGTTTATCGACTCCCTTTTCATGACTACTAGGCTCATTTTCACCCGCTTCGTGACTGTTAGGTTCATTTAGAATATTTTTCCCAGTAGTAGGTTCATCGACGGTGTTTTCAAAAATAGTCGGTTTATTTTCACTCTTTTCGTCACTGATAAGGTCATTTTCAGTTTTTTCCCCACTTGTGGGTTCATTTACATTCTTTTCACCACTACCAGGTTGCTTTGCTTCCTTTTCGCTAATGTTGGGTTCATTTACCTTTTTTTCTTCCATGTCGGTTTTATCATTGTGGTTTTCTGGTTTTTTATCTTCTGCCGGATCCTTTTCAGCATTTATAGCTGGTTCCTTGTTGATTATCGGATGTTCTTCAAAATATTTGCTTACTTGCGCTGCAACCTCCTCTTTGATGAATTTTGTGGTGCGCTGTAATTCAGGTTTAGATGATAAAATAACCATAACATTTTCACTTGTATTTAATATTTTAAAAGCGTTCTCTATCAAGATTTATGTTTTATAAAATGGTAACATAAGTCGTTCAATAACTTTTCTGCCATATTAAGCGGTAAGGGTATATTTTAAAAGTTCTTACCTCCGACAACGATGCTATGTATTTGGCACCCAAGTCACCCATGAAGGACCAGAATTTCTCCTGAAAAAAAAGACATGTTTTATGAAAATAGCATTATTTCAAAATTAAATGGATTTTTGACTAAATTCTAAGTTGTAAAGTTTTTAAAAAGTATGAGAGAGCATGATGTGTTTATTATAGCTTAATGACACTACTTACATTATTTATCAAATCCAGCATGTAATCCACTTTAGTATTCTTCTCAGCTTCATTGTCCTGAAAAAGAAAAACAGCTTAAAAATAGTTTCTTAAACAAAATACCTACAACACTGTTGTTCTCTAAATGGCATGTCACATACGGTCCATCCTTACTTTACATAATAATAATATTATAAATGTGAAAGTGAGTTTGTTTGTTTATTTGTTACGCTTTCATGCTGAAACGGCTGAACGTATTTAGATAAAATTTGGCATATGGGTAGACTATGACCTGGATTAGGACATAGGATACTATCTATCCCGATATTCTCACGGGATCGAGACTTATGCAGGTGAAATCGCGGGGCGAAGCTAGTAACTAATAATGATTCGGTTTAGACTATTATAACCAGTCTAGACCGTTCGGTCATGGCGGCCAATCTCAGCGGACACTAGTCTTTGGTGCAGGAGAAATTATAGTACATGTGTGTGCGCAGACACAGGTGCACTCTCTTCCCTCACTCTCATAGTTCGATGGGACGGTAATTCGACACGACCGGAGAAAGCTCAAGCGCAGGACCAACGGCTTAACGTGCTTTCCGAGGCACGGGGTATCAAACCGCCAATTTTCAAAATCGTGGCTGTTACTAAGAAATTCCTAATGGAAATCCCATTATCACTGTGCTCGACCTGGGAATCTAACCAAGAACCCCACGCTCAACAGTTGCGCTTACGACCACGACACCAATGGGGCAGTTAACCACTATCACTCTTCTTCTTTTCGTGTGACTAACCTGGTGTCAGAGTTTTCAAGCCGCCCATAGGCCTCTGTTGGCTTCACATGCCGCCGAGAAATATCTCTCAGGCATGGCGATTCCTCACGATGTTTTCCTTTACCGTTTTTGAAGCAAATGATAATTTATACAATACGTACATGAATCCGAAAAGTCAGAGGTGTGTGCCTTGGGTTCGAACTAACCAATATCATAAAAAGTCTATAAATGCAAATAAGTCTGATATAGTTTAAATAGATCTATTAGATTGCCGCGCGATATTATTGGTTTTACTTTTCTCTTATAGAGATTCTTGTAAAAGCCATAAATGTATATTACATTAAATAATATGTATGTGTATTATAAGTTATAACCTATTTATGTACTTTTGTTCCTACCTATATTTTTCAAATGATATATTTTAAATATTTTTTTCTTTGTTCCTCTTAAACAGAGCACCTGCCATCAAAATCCAAAAATCAAAATCAAAATCTATTTATTTGCCAGAATGTAGATTTACAAAGTATGATCTTAAACTATAATGGCCCCTTTACATTCTACCATTACATATGGTGTGCAAATATTTAATTTTAATCTGCAAAAGGTTATTGTTTCAATTTGCATTCAGAACAAAAATAAAATAAGAAAATTAAATAGTCAGTAACAACAAATAAGATCTCATGCATCGATTTCTAGGAATAAATAAATAATTTAATTGATGTCAAAGTTATACCTATGTCAGTTCAAGTGATAAAGTTTTATAAAAATGTCAGATTATGAATGTAAGTATGTCATAAATAATAGTATATTGTAATTGATAATGTCATAAATATTAATTCGAACATCAATAAATTATTATTAGGTATATACCAATATTATTGATTTCTGTTTCACTCTCCGCAATCTGACATGTATTCATTAAGATTATAAAAGCATTTGTTTTTTAACCATTGCGTTAATTTTTTTTTTAATGTTCAAGGGAAGATCTTTAAAAGCATCCGGTAATTTGTTATAAACCTTTACAGCATTTATGTACGAGTTCCTCCTATACAATTCAAGCCTACATTGCGGTACACAGAGCTCATGTTTAAATTTATTTTTATTTCTAGGAACTACATTTCGTTTGGTTACATCTTTGAGTTTAATGAAATATTGCGGATGCTGTTTTACAAATAGGCATAATTCTCTAATATACATACACGGCAATGGCAAAATATTGCACTTTTTAAACAAGGGCTTACAACTATCCGTATACCAGGCCCCACAGATTGCACGTATACATTTTTTTGTACTATAAACGCTTTTGTAATATCCACCGAATTACCCCACAACAAGAGACCATAAGCGAGTACGGACGAAACGTATCCGTGATAAGCACAAAGAGCCGCTTCTGTTGATACCGTGACTCTTAATGTTTTTATTGCGTAGAAAAATCTGTCGAGTTTATCACAGACGTAATCGACGTGTGTTTTCCAGTCGCAATTCTGATCTAACATTATCCCCAGAAATTTAGTACTTGCCACTTGTTCAATCATCGTGTCATTATATTAATTTAACCTTTAACGTTAATTGCTTTCTTTTATGGGTTTGGAATTGGATCATTTTAGTTTTTTCCATATTAATTTGTAAGTTTTTAGAGTGTAACCAGTGTATTATTTTGTCTCTTGCTTCGTTTATGTCTTGCTCATATGTGTCTGCATTTTCACATTTCACAATGAGAGTTGTGTCATCGGCAAACAAAATTGTGTTATGGCAAATGATATTTGGGAGATCATTAATATATACCTATGAGGAATAAAAAAGGTCCCAATACACTGCCCTGTGGCACTCCAAAATTATTTAGTCGATATTCACTTCTATGTAAAACCTTCTTATTATTACGTATTTTAGAAATTTCCACACATTGTTTTCTGTCATTAAGGTAGTCTCTCAACCAGTCATTTGCTTTGCCTCTTATTCCGTATTTTTCTAGTTTATGTAAGAGCAACTTGTGTCCTACAAAATCGAACGCCTTACTCGTGTCTAGGAAAATCGCAGCAAGTGGTAAACCCTCATTTATAGCCTGGGTGACAATTTTGATCAAATTGAAACATGCCAATGAAGTGGTACTATTCTGTCTAAACCCAAATTGCTCATCTTTAAGTATCCGAAAACTTGTTGTAAATTCTTGCAGCCTTTTTAGCATAATTTTCTCAAAGATTTTTGACATTATTGGTATAAGTGTCACAGGCCTATAATTATTCATGTCAGTATGTTCTCCTTTTTTGAAAAGCGGCTTAATAACAAATTTTTTCAATATGTGTGGAAAACTACCTTCCTCAAATGATAAATTTATTAAATAACACAGTGGTTGACATATGTATGGTGCGCATAATTTAATAACATTGGTTGTTATGTCATCCACTCCTGCTGCATTTGTGTTATTAAGATTTTTAATTGTTTGTAATATTTTCATCGCATCAGTAGGTTTAAGGAATATTGTATGTTCGTTATTAGTCTCGATAGTTTTGTTTATCTCGTCTATATTATATTTAAAATTCTTGCTATTTGTCAATTGTATATAAAATTCATTAAATTTGTCACTTATCTCCTTAGGGTCATTATATGTCTGATTATTGTTGATTATTCTATCAATTTGTGTGTTATCGTACTAACGTCACCAATGTTTTCATTAATCACTGCCCATGTGGCCTTACATATGTATTTATTAGTGTTAAGATATTTCTTATTTTGTAGTTGTCTAGATTTATAAATGCACTTTTTGAGTATGTAGCTGTATGATTTATAGTGTTTGTTTGATTTTTTTCTGTTTGTTTTATTGTGTTGTTGGATAAGATAGAGAGACCGTTTCCTTATACAGGATCTTCTTATGCCCTTCGTCAACCATTTATGGTTCCCTTTTTTATTAGACTTCTTTATAGTGTATATTGGGAAACACAGATTGAAAAATAATTTAAATAAATCATGAAATTCGCAAACGCTCCTTGTAAGTTTTTTTTTTCGTATACATTTGAAAAGGTCATCCAATCTCTTCACCACCCTTGGTTGACTGGTAGAGAATGTCTAAGGCATTAAGTCCGCCTTTGTACCGTATTGAGTGTGAAAAGTTTAAAATAAATAAAGCCAAGACAGGTACATAAATATTTGTAGTCCTTACCTTATTATTTTGACCAGGAAATTTCTGCTCTTTGAGCTCTTCAACAGGTGCCGTTGTGACTTCTTTTGGTGCCTCAGTTTGATCTTCCATCGGTATTTGACCGACTTCTCCGCTGGCATGGTTTGCATCAGGCTCCTTTCTTTGATCAATAGGTTCATGGTCACCAGTTTGATTAAATCTGTCAGGTTTTTCTGTTTCAGTGGTAGGCTCGTGGTCATCAGTTTCATTAGACCGGTCAGGCTCCTCTGTTCCAATAGTAGGCTCGTGGTCACCAGTCTCATTGGATCTGTCAGGTTTTTCTGTTTCATCAATAGGTTTGTGGTCACCAGATTCATCAGATAGATCAGGCTTTTCTATATCAATAGTAGGTTCGTGGTCATCAGGGTTCTCATTTTCGTGGCTTAAGCTTTCATTATCATTTGTACTTCCTAATCCATCATCGTTGTTAGATGCATCTGGTGACGATGTTGAATATTTATTTGGATTCTCTGCTTCGTTTTTATTTGGGGATATCTCTTCGGATGTATTGACATCAGGGATTTCGATGCCATCAAGAGAATTTCTGTCTTCTTCGGGACTTTCTGTTGCCTGAGTTTCATCATCTATGTTCGGATTTCCTGTTTCTTGACCCGAATTTGTCATAGAAGGTATGTTTTCATCAATATTAGATTTTTCAGTAGTTGCCTTTTCATCATTTTCAGATTTTTCTGTTTTGTCTCTTTCGGCATTTATTTCAACAGATTGGTTGGAAACAGCTGGCACATTGTTGTTGATAACGATTTTGTTTTTAATTATATTTGTAAACAGACCTTCTAAAACATTCACCATATTCGGATTGTTTGGATCTCCATTCTTAATTTCAACACCAGGGCGAAGAATTTCAGAATCACTCGTAACGTCACTTAATATGTGGTTTAGCATACCTGTTACATCGAAATTATTAGATGTATCTTTTTCTGGTTTTGGTAAAACGATAGTAGCGTTACCTTTCACGAATATGTCGTGTAGATCAGTTAATATTTGATTGAATTTCTTAATTATATTACCAGCTGCGACGTTATCCTCGTTATTTTTGTCTTCATTACTATTATTACCATCGTTCTCTTGAGACTCGCTTTCACTTGAACCACTGTTACTCTCTCCAGACCCACTGTTACTTTGGTCAGACCCATTTCCATTTTCTACCGAGCCTTGGTTATTATCTCCTGATTCACCACTGTTTTGTCCAGAAACACTACTGTTTTCTCCAGAAACACTATTATCTTCTTCAGACCCACTATTACTCTCTCCCGACCCAATATTACTCTGTCCCGACCCACTATTGCTCTCTCCAGAACCACTGTTACTCTCTCCGGATCCACTATTTACATCGGCTACTGAACCACTGCCACCACCGCTTTCTCCAGAATTGGAAGTGCTACCATTTTCATCAAAACCATTGTTCTCATCGGAACCAATGGCTCCTTCCCCAGATTCGCTCTGACTTTCTTCATCACTAACAGAAGTTTCAGGTAATTCTTCGCTACTAGAGCCAGAAACTGAATCTTTTGTCCCAGAATTTGATTCGCTGGAGCTAGTATCTGATTGATCGGAATCAGACGTTGATTCATTACTGGGTAATGAAGAGTCTTCGTCGCTGTCACTGTTATTGTCGCTGTCAGACTGTAAAAGATATATTCGTATAATTAATGCATCTTATAAATAATACTGCTACTGAGAAATTCCTAATAGGAGAACCGAATAACATTTCGCCCGACGTAGGCATCGTACCCAGGACTTGATGTTTAGTAGTTGCGCTTGTTACCACTTTACCACAGTCTGGATTTATGGCTGGTTAGTGGTAATAGGAACATAAATTGTCGAAATGTTTTTGTACTATACGCCTCTGCGCCTAACCCTTTGAGGAATAAAGGCGTAATGTTATGGATAAACAAATATCTGATCATGCTAAGACATTAAGACTAGGCATTCTAAAGACAATTTCCACGCAAACTCCGCCCCCACCACTCCACTATGTGCTAAACACTAACACATCAGTAATAAAGTTGAATATCGCGTGCGCTCTCTGGTCGTGTTCGAGCACGGAACTAAATGTCGTAAGTCTCAATTCTTATTTCGTTTTTAACTAAAGTAATAATTGATCTAGAGAAATAATATCTTATATCTGGATAATAAACTATTTTCTTACTATCAATAATTATTTTAGACATAAAAGCCGAGTAATCTTGTTTTTGATTCAAATAAATTAAAAAAAAAAAAACATGATTTACGAATAAAAAATGAATCAAGCGAAAATATTCCAATTACGTCTATATGGAAAGAAAAAAATCCAATAAATCACAATTCCATTAGGATTGTATTTTTAGAGAGCCTCCTCTTAAGCGTTTAGAGTAAGTTGATTTTAAATCAAAATTAAGTGGTCATAAAGTTATATTTTAATTATAAATCAATATTTACCTCATTACTATTTTCATTGCTGTAACCATATCCAACATGGTAGGAAACGTGGGGAATATTAAGGTTCTGAAAAAAAAAAGATTAAAATTCTCAATATTTTTTTTCAATCTGTTTTCCTTAGAAAACATCGTAAGGAAACCGGCATGTTCTAGAACAAAAAAATCGAAGACTTATGTGATATCTACTGCCCCGCACTGGGCCCGCGTGGTAGATTACAGCTCAACACCTCTTGAAGTGAAGAAGTACAGACCTCCTGAGTCCCAGCAGTGGGAACATTATGGGCTGATAATGGATATAGTATTGAAAAGGCTGTATATTGACTAAGCGATAGTAAACTAGATATTTAATTTCAGAGATTACTGACCGATTTATAAAGTACTCGAACAACTGCTCAAGACACTGACCTATCGCTATACGACAGAAATTTGTGCAGCCGTTCGAGTATCGGTTGAGAGACCGAAACAAAATCAAACTGCCGCCAGCCTTACTCTTCAATCTGGGATCATACTTACATTCCATACAGTGCCACCATTCCCGCTTAATTCCATGCCATAAGCTTTGAGTCCACTGCCTGCTGTCAATTCATTATCTCGTACTTTGTCCTTGAAAGAAGTTATTTTAGTATTGGCTGGAGTCTGAAAGAAAGAACATCAATTAACATAGCCCTCGATAGAAAGTCCCTAGTCTACACTAATCCTACTTACCTATTATACCTACCTTCCTACTCATTTATTAATATTAATACTAAATATTATAAATGCCAAACTTTGTGAGGATAGATGGATGTTTGTTACTCTTTCACGCAAAAATACTGAACGGATTTGGACGTTCATACATCACGCACGTGTAGCATGAGCACAATAAAAACGGGTTTTGTCGACGGAAGAATAGACAAAATAACAGATTCACAATCACAATCTGTAATTTTTTCTATTCTTCCGTCGACAAACCGCGTTTCTATTGTAGTCGTTCTACGCGTGCCGATCTATGAATGTAAACGAAGCAAAAGGAGTATCTAAGGATCGTAGCAGGTGGCGTTCTGTCGTTTCTGCCTATCCTCATCGGAAGAAGGCGTAAGTTTATGTGTGTGTACTTACACTAACGGTAGTGTTACTATCAAGCTTCGATGTTGTAGATGATAACAGTTTCTTTATGTACTTCGGCAGTTTATGCTTCCGACGCGATAGTCGAGGAGGGCGTGGGATGTGTCTCTGTAAACAAAATACATGATCAAAAATTATTGCCATAAGCTCGATGGGATTTCTGGCGATGGGAAAAAATTTTAGAGCTTCCGTACAAAATGTCATACACTATTTAACCACTTCCAATCAAATCAGCCTATCGCAGTCCACTGCTGGACATAGGCCTCTCCCAAGCTGCGTCACAACACCCTGTTCTCCGCCTTTTGGCATCCAGTTTGCCCCAGCCACCTTTTTAAGGTCGTAAGTCACTCTTTAAATCCTCCAGTGATGAATTTCGTTATGCAATGTGTAAAAAACCCTGTCTGATCCTAATAGGGCACATAGGTACCTAGGTACTGCAATAACATTATCAAAAAGTAATAAAAATCTTATTATTATTGAAAATAAAAAGTTATTGTTATTTAAAATTCATATTTTTAGTACCAAAATTACCCCAAATTCATTAAACATTTGCACATTTTCAACAGTTATGACTTGTAGACACCCGGTAAATGACGGCTGCCCGCGCCCCATGTAATAAATAACCCGGTTAAAGTCCCCATTGAAAAATAAATGTGGCGAATTATGTTTTTCCTTTTATTCCTGGTAATTTCCACATAAATAGACTCTCAGTACGGATACCTAACAACACCCTCACGGATCGGGACAGGGTTATTTTACATGTTGTATAAGGAGTTTCAAAATTAACCTTACACACTTTAAGTGGTGCTTTATAGACCATCAAACTGAATAACTTTTACTATGGGATCAACTTTGAAATCACGAAAATAAATAACAGTTATACCATACAGTTTAGAACAGTAAGTAGGTTTTAATTATTTTTTATTAAACGTTAGTTTTTTTGCGATTTCAAAGATGGTCCTTTATTAAAAATTATTCAATTCGATGGTCCTTCTAAAGCACCTCCCTTTCTTTCCCCGTCCTTTTAGAGCTATGTAACTAAAGGAAACTACACTTAAAATACAATTAAAAACCTAAAAAATAATTACCCCATGATGAGACCGCCTTTTGACCCGTTTTAATTCTTCTTGAGGTATCTGCGGACAAAAATAAAATGGATTCTGTATGTATAAATATCAACATTTCTATGTAAATAAGTAGTTATTTTTTTATCGGTAGGTATCATGTCAAGGATTACAGAAAAAAAAAAAAAGTTTTCATAAAATGAAAATAAGTATCACTTACCTCATCTTTTTCCAAAATTTCCCTTTTAATCCTTTTTTCAGGTGCATTTTCTGAATCTTCCTGAAATAATAAAGATTTTTGTTATTGATAAAAAACAAAATCAGTAAATAAATATATACAGGGTGGCAGGGACATCGACGCCAAAAATATTACCATGGATTCAGTACATGATTCTGAACCCCTTGCGATGAAATTTTTCTTCGATTTTTTTTTTAATCTGCTGTACCTTTTGACCGCGTAAGTATTGTACTTTTATGTGTAACAGCTATTTTTTAAAATTATTACCCGACGATTAATTTCAACGCAGGGGTTTCAGAATTATGTACTGAAGCCATGGTAACAGTTTTCGCGTCGATGTCCCTGCCACCCTGTATATTAAATATTCTTTGGGCACCTAGTAAAAAGCCAGCCAATGTTGAAAGACGAATAATATAACCAAAAATACTCTGTTCGCAGTTTTGTTCATACATAGTAAATTAAAACTAAAAGAGCGTGTATACTACAAGTTGGCAAATTCGTAAATAGCTTTCAAATATTTACCTGTTTTGATTAATTTGGCAATATTACTGTATGGAAATATGAAATATGGCTAACTAGTGAACTAAAACATTAATTAATATCGTAACACCGAATATTTAGTAAAGTACCTATTTAGAAACTTTCCAAATGCCTTTTCTACACCTAAAACGGTTACAACATCAAATTCAGTATTATAATTGCAATTCATTATTAATATTCTAGTTCATTAGTTAGCCATATTTCATATTTCCATACAGTAATATTGCCAAATTAATCAAAACAGCGATATATTTGACGTGTATTTGCGACGTTGCCCACTTTCAGAATGCACGCTCTTAAACGAATAATTCCTACCGAACGAATAATTACCTTGTCTGCTGATTCCTCTGTCAGATCAGTGTTGATATCTGCTGGATCCTGTAACGGAGGATAGGTAGTTGGTGTAGTTATTACAATTTGTCGATTAACACTGATTTTATGTCACAACGAATTGGTATTCGTTGTGACATAAAACGGTGTGTTCTTGCCCTGCCGTGTGACAATAATATGCTGGTGCCTATTATTGTCAAACGGCAGGGCAAGAGCCTCTTCTCATACAGAGAAGGCACGAACATTGATCGCCACGCTTGCTCAAGACGCGTTGGAAGGCGGTTAAGTCACCTATTAAGTTTTAAAATTAAATCAGAAATCGTCCTCCTATGGTCAAACATTGCATAAGACTACACTGATGCGCACCATCCAAGAGTCAAAAACTCTTCCAAAAGTCAAGTGTACCTACAGATGATACTATAGAGGTATGAGGAACAGGGTGTAGAGTTCACTCATCCTCTTTAGAAAGGCGAGGATCCTCCGACCAGACGGGTGTCGTGTCTGGCAGGCGACTGCCCAACGGTTTTTTTTTCTTTGAACATGGCAACTCGCAGTTTTGACCATGAAGGTCTTGGCTACTTAACCGGACTTTCCTGTGGGTGCCTTAAGCTACTACACTTAGAACCTCCAGCCAGGAGCAAGTAAACTATTCTAAATTAAAACTAGGCGAACGCTCGCTAAGGGCACTCCCTGTGGGGTACGAAACTCGGCTTAGGGCGTCGCTGGGGGCAGGACAGTAAGAGGGGACAGGCTGGATCAAAATTGGGTTATCATCATGCAGCCCCGGATCTAGGGGGCGGGGGGGGGCAAACCAGGGCACGTGCCCCGGGCGCCAATATCAGGGGGCGACAAATTCAAATGTAGCAGACAAGTGCACCACCCAGCACATCGCAACTTTGCAATAAATGAGACGCGCGGCACATTTAACCTTTCTATTTTTTTTTTCACAACCGTTATGGCTCCCCTGTTGGACTGTTGGGCCATTATCGATCAATAAAATTTTATTAATATGTTGCTGGCAAAATTTTCATTTTGAGAAAATTTGAATTTCACGGGCTAACTTAGCGCATCCCCATAAAAGATTGGCGGGGGGCGACAGACGGCAGTTTTTGCCCCGCCTCAAAAAAAATCTAGATCCGGGGCTGTCATCATGATTATTAGGCGGGGTATTTATTTAAAGCTACGTGAACAACTGCTAGCACCTCGTTATTTTTGAACGTCAAAATAATAGAATTGTATCTAGTCGCCCCTTCCAAAAGACAGTTTTCGTATGGAGAAGAATGGGCAAGAAACTCCACCGTTACTCTTTTAAAATGTTTTACAATATTTTGTATAGGAACCTACATTAGTTAAATAATTATATGTGAAGACGATGCACCCAGAATAAATTTACTATACCACAATAGGTAAAAAGAATTTTTAAAAAATGAAGCAATGGCAGATAATTTAATTATGTGATAGATACATGGTGCTCATATATTTACAAACATTCTAAAAGTAGACGATTTTCCCAAAATTTTATAATTAATAAGTCAGTGTGTGAGGAAGTAATCACAGAATGTAAAATTAAGGTCGTATAACAAAAAATAATAAATTATACAATTAAATTAGCAACTAGTTTGATTTTGTCTTGATTCTAAATTCATCCAAAGTGCGCGCGGCCTCACAAACACAATCTGTCATTTTGTCTATTCTTCCGTCGACAAAACCCGTTTCTATGGTGGTCATGCTGCAGTGTTTGTCAATGTTAGCGCTTTAGTTTGTCGAGCGAAAATGGTGTCGCGCTATCGTTCTTCGATCAAAATTTTCTTCGACTCATCGTTTGTCGTAAAAACAATCTCTCGCACAATGTTCGTCGAGTTGATGTGCTGTCGCACCACTGATGGTCGCCCTAACATTTGTCGTACATTTGTTTGTCACAACAATGATACGGAGTCGGTCATGCTACGCGTGCTGAGAAAAGTTTAAATTAACAGTGTTCGGTTCCATTTGTATGTTGATGATGACTTAAAATCAAATCAAATCAAAACGTTTAATTGCAAACCATAATCTACAATTACATTATTATTTTATTATTGTATTATTATTTACCTCATCAGAAATGCTGTCTATCCTATCCTCGCCGCTTTTCCGGACGTCAAGTTTGGGGTTATCATCTACCGGTTCGTCAGGCTGTGAAAAATAAAAAAAAAACAACATTTATAGTGGGTATATACACACGCCTGAGAGATGCTTTTTTTTCCCTTGTGTCTATATTGATGTTGACTTACCTCATCAGAGATGCTGTTTTCACTATCCACGCTGCTTTTCCGGACGTCAAGTTTGGGGTTATCATCTACCGCCTCGTCAGGCTGGGAAAAATAAAAGAACATAATTTATAGTGGGTATATACACAGGCCTGAGGGATGCTTTTTTTTCTTTGTGTTTTGAGAGAGATCTTGAAAGTCATCATTCACTCACCGAACACGGCGTGCTGCCACACCGAGCCCACGACTCAGCGTCCTGCGCTCGGTGTGGCAGCACGCTGTGTTACATATATATATATATACGGTTTTCCTAAAATTTTATAATTAATAAGTCAGTGTGTGAGGAAGTAAGCACAGAATGTAAAATCAATGTTATATAATAAAAAAAAAAATATATAAAATAAAATAAGCAACTAGTTTGATTTTGTCTTGATTCTAAATTCATCCAAAGCGCGCGCGGCCTCACAATCACAATCTGTCATTTTGTCTGTTCTTCCGTCGTTAAAACCCGTTTCTATGTTGGTCATGCTGCAGTGTTTGTCAATGCGCGCTATAGTTTGTCGAGCGAAAATGGTGTCGCGCTATTTTTCTTCGATCAAAATCAAAATTTAATTTTAAAAGCTCGGTGTGGCAGCACGCTGTGTTCGGGTTCGCGACAAGTCAGTCGTCATATCCTGAGGATGCCTCGTTGAGAGGACGTGTCGATTTCTTACAGGGTTTTTTATGACTCTTTAGGAATAGTTAAGTGAAATAGGTTACTAAAGATATCTACGTCAATTGTATTTCAAAAATAAATGTCGACTTGAATCATGATGAGGCAGCAGAATTTCACTTTGGGCTGATTTGTTTCACGTTAGGCAAAATTGAGAGAGAAAGATTAACCAGCGAGGTTGTGCGTAACAAACTTAAAAAAACATTCTCTCTCATTTTCATTTTGACATACATTACTTAGGTTTGAAAAATTTGCCTGCTCAACAACGTAAATAACTCAATGAACGTGGTTGAACTTTCAAAATGGAACCCATCGCGATCGATTGCAATTTTATGTGTGTAAAGCCTCGTGAAGACCTGTGCGACTCCGGTAATTGTACTACCATGAAGTTTTTATTAGAAATTGTTTCGTTAAGAGTCGCATTGCACTAGTTTGCACGAGATTTAACGCAATTACTCCACAGCTCAGACCAAATTAAAAAAAAAAAACCAAGTCATAGTGCTGTCAACAGTGACGTGAGGCCAGTTTCGTAAACATGTGTGCAACTTAGTGAGGTGTTTCATTGTAGTTCATTGTAAATGGTTGTAAATGTGTGCGTGTGATCGTGTATGTACAGAGCGGAGGTGTAGTTTTAGCATGCTTCACTGTATTGCTTGCAGTGATATTTCTTAGTTTTTTATTTGGTCATGAATTTTAGACACGAGAGTTATGACATGCCGTCAAGAAAAGAACATTGAATGAAAATGAAGATGAAGAATGATGTAAATTCTTACATTTTCATCGCCTGCTGGTAGAAATTGGAAGCCCTGTCCATTGGTGAAGGTACGGCGAGAATCATCAGAATCTGCAGGAGCCTCATCAGCCGGAGGTTCCTTCAAAAATTTACGTTTTTTGAGAACACTTTTTTTATTAAACCGTTGATTTTAAGTTTAATTGAGGTTAAGCTTAATTTGCCATTTAAAGTGCAATAATAACAGCCTGAGTGACTGCAACACAAAGTCATATTCTCTTGTAGAAAATTAACGATCATTGACCGCATTTTTCGGCAAAAGTGTGCTAGGTATGGCCCCAAAAATATATAATAGTATGTCAGAAGCTATTAGAAATACAGAGTGTCTGGGATCCTTTAAGAGGTATTTGTTAAAATTCCTTTTAGATAGTTGTTACTACTCCATCACTGAGTTTACTACTGATAAACAGAGGTATGACGATTCCGACTTGCTAATTAGACACTTATGATTTTATTTATTGACTAATTAAGAATGTATTTATTTGTCTAAACAGGTCATACTAACCTGTTTACATAACAGACATATTATTTTAAATTGATATTATTTTTCTTAGTTAATTGATTCAGGCGTGACCTTGCGGAAATTCATTATAAAACACATTAGAAGTGGATATATTTAGTAACCTGCACGCTAAGCTATTAAAAAAAAAACCCTGAAAGAAATCGACACGTGTTTCACATCTCAACGAGGCATCCTCAGGATGACGATTGACCTGTCACGAATCAGGGTTTTTTTAATACTCTTTAGAAATAGCTAAGCGGAACAGGTTACTAAATATATCCACTTCTATTATATATTATTATTTTTCTTTTTTAATGTAATCTATTGGTATGCCACCTTAATTGTAATTGCTTATTTGTGTTCATTTTGTACGCCATAAATATTGGCAAAACATAGTGCACATATTTTAGACAATATACTATCTTTAACCATACCTATGTTTAACTAAATAAATGATTGATTGACTACGTTTGTTCTCACGTCGTTTTCCTTTACCTCACACTAAAGTGTACCTGTCTCACGTAAACTTAGAAAATGGTCCCTTTTAAATGACAGAAATTGTAACCTAGAATAACATGTAAAAAAATCCTGTCTGATCCGTGAGAGTGTTCTTAAGTATCGTACTGAGAGTCTATATATATGTGGTAATTTTCTGGAAAAAAGGAAAAAAAATATCGGCACATTTTTTTTTTCAATGGGTAATTTTACCGGGTGATTGGACATGGGGCGCGGGCGGCCGTCGTTTAGCACGTGTCTACAAGTCATAATTTATGATTATGACCCCTGTTGAAAATTTGCTAATTTATAATGGATTTGGGGTAGTTTTGGTACCAATGTATGATTTTTAAATAGCAATATTTTTTATTTTCAATAATAATAAGATGTTTTATTACTTTTAGTTAAGGTTCCATATGCCCCTTTTGGATCAGACAGGGTTTTTTTACATAATGTAGAGTTTACCTTTTAGATTAACACATTCAGTAATAAGAACCCTGGAGTCTGTTTTCTATTGGTCCCCAATAGCATGGTTATTTTAAAAATAAACTCTCCTTTTTACACTACATGTGGACTCCGTGTAGTGAAAAGCTAGTGATAGCAATAAACGTTATTTTAGAGGGGAAGATAAAAACTTGTTAAACAATTTTTTTTTTTTTAAAGAAATAAAGAAAAATATTTTATTTGTGACACGCACAGGAAATACAAATAGATAAAACTAAAAAGGAGCATCTAATACTAACAAAAATTTTCGAATTAAGGAAAGGTAAAAAAAAAAAAAGAATTATCGATGAACAGACATAAAAAATAAATACAGACCAATATTAACCTCCACCTTTTTTAAGACGATTAAAAATGCCCGTCATTGACGTTCTCTGAGGTTCTCATTATAATGCATAGAAGGACATTTTAGAAGCCATAGAGCTGAGCACGTTTGTGCTAAAGATGCATTGCGAGGTCTTCTACACAACGATGTTATCTATATCGTGGTCAGGGTCCGGTCAGGGTTCGTCAGGGCAAAAGATTTCTTGCAAACATTTTGTATGGACTAATTCACCTGTGTGCAGACTCCACACCGCCCAAATCCTCACAGTTCCTGGAGAATACTCTGACGTTCACGGACAGTGACGCCCAGACTCGGACCAATGTGAATAGGCCTGAGAGAGATTACACTATGAAGAAATAAAACAACCATACCTCATCATTCGAATCCTCAGTCTTCCGGAAAGGTTTTTCAATAATATGATAGTAGATGATCTCTCTTAAAGACGGCTTCTTCAGATTTGGGCTTGAAATCGTCAAAGACTTTCCATTTTTATTCTCTTGCACTTTGTAGACCAGTTCTGTTGGGGATTTTAGCTGGAAACAGAAAAATATGATTGCAGTTATTACATTTTAATAAAAGTATAGGCATGTTACCACCTTGACGTACTTTGCTGTAACTGGCAAAATGCGGGTGTATACAACGAGTTCCTATTGATGTTTCATAACTCCAAGGTTAAGGTTTATATAAAAATAATACAAAAAGTCCTTAAAAAATTGTTCCAAAAATGCATAGTTCCGAAGAGAACATAACACTAGACTCTCGATGTGTGTATCTAAGTTTCATTGATAAGTACGAGTAAATCATTTTTATTCAAACCATTCATTCATATTTAAAGCTAAGAAAATGCGACGTTATCATGTTTTTTTTATGGTTAAAAATAGTCAGAATTAGATGTTTTTTTTTATATATTTTTTATTTCACCCAAGGGTAATCGTGATTTTGTCGAATTATTTTGTATGAAAATGAAAAAAAAAAAAAACAAAGAAACGAAAAACAAAATGAATTTAAATAAGAATCATATTATTATGCCAGTTGATTCTTTGACATGGTCTCAACTTAATGAGACCATGTTACTGTAGGGTATTAACCCTAGACTTATGGGATATCAAAAAGAATAGCGGGTTGGACAAAGGTACACCTTTGTCCAACCCTCTGTTCTTTTTGATAAAAAAAAAATAACCAACGAAAACTTTCAACGCAGGGGCGTTCAGAATCATGTACTGTATCCATGGTAACAGTTTTCGCGTCGATGTCCCTGCCGCCCTGTATATTTAACTATTAGGTGTACCTAATAGTTAAATATACATGGTGGCAGGGACTCAGTACATGATTCTGAACGCCCCTGCGTTGAAACTTTTCGTTGGTTTTTTTTTTTAATCAGCTGTTCCATACATTTTTATAAGAAACAGCAGATTAAAAAAAAAATAGCCTACGAAATATTTCAACGCATGGGGGTTCAGAATCATGTACTGAATCCATGGTAACAGTTTTCGCGTCGATGTCCCTGCCACCCTGTATATTCAACTATTAGGTACACCTTTGCCCAACCCTCCGGGGAAAACAAGGCGTGATGTTATGTTACAATAGGAATTATTTGACTTCACATATGAAGGACTTTACTTACTTCTATTTTTGATAGAGAATGTCCAGAACACCAGTGCAGCCCCAGC
Source organism: Omphaloscelis lunosa (assembly GCA_916610215.1). Taxonomy (NCBI): domain Eukaryota; kingdom Metazoa; phylum Arthropoda; class Insecta; order Lepidoptera; family Noctuidae; genus Omphaloscelis; species Omphaloscelis lunosa. The sequence goes on along the minus strand of OU744273.1, from coordinate 10,218,945 downwards.
CAAAGTACAGATATACTCAACTGGAAAAGAAATATATTTTTGTGAGAAAGAAAGCACGAAGAAGAAAAAGATACGAAAAAATGAAAGTGAAATGTGGAATGTAGTAGTAGTACTCGCAACTTTTTTCTTTTTAGGTAGTGGATCTCTTAGTTGACCTCTGAGATCAAGCCAGGGGTTATTCAACTATGCTAATTAAAACTAGGTGAACGCTCGCTAAAGGCACCCCCTGTGGGGTACGGACCTTGGCTTAAGGCGTCAACCGGCTGCCGGGGTTGCGAAGAAGTCGGAAAGGGAGATCGTGGGCCCCGGCAACATGGCAACTGAGGGAACACGGGTGGGTTTTAATCAGTAAGAGTCTGACACGCAATCCCGCTTCGCCCAGAGCGGGAGAAGTAATTTCATAATTTCCCACGGCAGAAGCAAAAGGAACATGTAAGACTCCGTTCTAATCCTATTGTCTTTGCTCGCGCGGTCATGCGTTCATACGTTCAAACATACTGATATCTACTGAATGTCCTAATTTAAGGTCGCATGATCATGCGATTTTTCCTTAAAAATTTCATCGCACGATGAAATCGCATCGCATCATCGCGCGATCGTTGATAATAGGACGGCGCTAGGATCATAGCAGGCGGCGTTCTGTAGTTTCTGCCTACCCCAATGAGAGAAGTCGTGAGTTTAGTTGAAGAAATTACTGTCTTGTGATTTAATATACAGGGTCAAATAAAATTCGCTAGCGAAACTCCTCACAAGTGATGAATATCGATATTTAAACACGACAAAATAAAAAAAAAATTACGATTATTTTGATGATTTTTTTTTGGGTCTACCAGCGCTTGTACTGTTGTTACTTGAAGTAAGAGTTATGAAAATCTGTTTTTGTTTTTTGTTTTATCGTGTTTAGATCACTTCTGTGATGTTTACAAAAAAAAAAAACGTTTTTTTTTTTAACTTTTATTTTAAGTGACTACCTGCGGTTGATGACTCTAAACAAAAACTCATAAAATTTAATTATTTTTCATTTTATTTTGTTTAAGCCTCATATCCACTAGGCAACGTTAGGAGCGCGATATGTTGCTCAACATGTTGAACGTAAGCATGGAACTTTTGTTTAGCAACGTTGTCTGTCTATACATGATCAGTGGTCGACAACATGTCGCCAGGGGAACTAGTGTTGATTTCAGCGGCGGTGGTTATAAATTTATCGAAATCGATATTATAAAAATGCATCAAAAAGAAAAAACCATGTTGGTGGATTAGAGATTATTTACAAAATAAAGAATATATATATAGTGATCTCTGTGAGGACGATGAATTTGATGCTCAACTGCATGTTGCACGAAACAAACAACATAAAGCCGCGAGTCCTATTGCGCGCCAGCTGGCAACGTCGCGCGCTGTAGTGCAACGTTGCCGAACATGTTGAATGTCAATCGTTGCCTAGTGGATACGAGGCTTTAGATATTGATACGGAGTTTCACTAGATAATGTAATTTGACCCTGTATAGACAGGTATGTACGTTGCATGTCACTAATTACATTTCTCGTTACTGTCACCTTAAAATCTTTGTCCTAATCACCTTTATTGACATAACCGATACTGCATAACATTAGAGCATCTACTATTTTCGTCACCTTCTTAAATATAGTAAAAATAAATTGGTAAGGTTGGTTAAGGTATTTGGCCTGTGCTATCTGACATAAATATGTCAAATAATTTAATTTAATGTTTTGTTTTTCATAATGTTAATTACTTTGCATTTAAAAGTATAGAATCAAGTTTTTCTAACTAAACAGACAGCTGCTGGGGAGTTTGTTGCGCCACCTCTTCCCAGCTAAAGCACTAGGAAGTGGTGAAGGGCAGGCATTTTGGGAGACTGTCTTACGTAATATTCAAATCTTGACATTCAAAAAGTGCTGATTCTCAGCCTAGTTTAAAGAAATGACGTTTGTTTTTTTATATTTTGATTTCTCCAGACGGTTGCCTGGCCCTCCTGAGTATTCTCAGCTCAAGAAGGTTAGAGTTGTTACCAGAAAAGGGTTGACTTTTACCCAGTGTGGTTCTGACTAAGCAAGGGGTATGCGCGCTACTCAGTAACTAAGTTGTAGAGGTCAGATAGCTGCAGCCGGTTAGACTGGAAGCCGACTCCAACAAAGATGGGAAAAAGCCATGCAAATGATATTGAGGGGAGGATTTAACTTATTCAGGAGCCTATAAATACAAGGTCAGTTTAAATTACCTAGCGAAACTAAACATGACAACATAAAAAAATCAAAGATTTGATGATTTTTTTTGGGTCATTGTCCGATGGTCGATGCTTGCTTTTACTTTATGAGTTGAGAAATCTGTTTTTTTTTTTTGTTTAATCTTATCCCAGACCCATTACGTCTATGAAGTTTACACACAAAAAAAAAAAAGATTTTTTTAAACTGATATTTCAACTACAGTACAAATTCAAATTATTTTATTTCACATAAACCTACATGGGTACTTATGAAACGTCAGATGCTAGGTGCACGGTGCCAATAGGCTTGTTTCATAAAAAAAATTTTTTAGTCCGGAAGGTAGATTAATAAAAAATATAGGACACGTATTTTTTATATTTTTACGTAATCAAAAGATTACGGCGATACATTGAGTTAAAATGTGGCATGACGTCACTGCTTGCTAGATTTTATGCTGATTTGTGACGTAGCCAGCCCCCACTCCCCAACTTTAATGCGTGTTTTCTAAGTTATGTTTTATTAATATGACTAAGCAAAAAATACGTGTCTAATATTTTTTTATTATCTGAAAGACGGACTAAATAGATTTTTTTTTTTACCTAGGCAACTACCGTATTGGTCTTTTCTTAAGGAGAAGAGCTGGCAAGAAACTCCACGGTTACTCTTTTAAACATAATTAGCTTTTACAATATTTTCAAATAACAGTGTTACTAGGTATGGGAGGACAGTGTAGGTCTATCAACAAGTACCAGCTACTTATCAAAATAGAAAATGGTCAGCAAATCTACAGTCCACTAAGTCTTCAGCGTTCTCACATTCACAAAATAGAAAATAATCTATTTAAAAGACAAATTAATGTTAATAAATTTAAAAAAAAGTAAGGTTATGACCACAATTTTTTTTTTAATAAAATGTAATTATTTTTTGCTTTATCATGTTTAGATATCGATACCATCACATCTATGGAGTTTTGCTAGCTAATTTAATTTGACCCTGTATTCTACTTAAATAAACATCAACTTTATAATCGTGTAAATAAAGTTGATTTTAGACTGACAACTACTGTTTAAAAAGTCAAAAAAATTGAAGTTGTATCGCAAACTGAACCTTAAATGTAGGCAATACAGTTGTTTTTCCTAAAACTCGTGTTTGTTTACATGTTTGGCAAATAAATCGTGAACGCAGATTATATGAAATAAAAATAATCTTACCAACAAAAACTTCATGTTGACAACTCACAGAACTTAATGACATAATTTCTTTCTCATCAATCTTTTATATAGTTGTTAATTAATAGTTATTTTATCTTATCTCATATTCTTATTACTTTCCCGCATTTGAGGTTTAGGTTACTGTTATAGTAACTGTCTTGTGTTATAACTAACTGTGTGGTAAATGGTAACTATTTCATTTTGAAGCGCGTCATGGCGCCCTGTTTATTTCAATGAAACTCGATCCAGTTGTATGTAATAGATCTTTATTAGCATCACATAACACAGTGTCCAAGCGACAGCGGAACAAAAGTGAACACAAACACAGGATAATAATCTTGTTCTACACGAAAGACAGAGTCTAGTAATAATATTGAGATAGCAGGTGTTTTTAACCCACTTCCAAAAAGGAGGAGGTTATATTAGGTCTTAACCTATGCAATTGCCGTTTTTCATGAAATAAGTTAACGCCCTTGTTTCTCTATATTTTTTATTTTTATTAATCAAGAAATGACCCATGCAATCAATGCATTTTTGCCAACGTAGTTGTAGCTTATTGATGCCCTTTTTGAAAAAGTCTGCTGGACGGGAGGCAACAAATTATTCAAAGGCATTTTGAACTGCCTCTCGGTTATTTAATTTTTTCCCCGCCAAGAACTTATCCAAATTCTGGAAAAAAGTAGACGTCTGTAGGGGCAAGGTCTGGTGATTACGGTGGATGACGGAGAACTTCCAACCCCAGCTCTTGTAACTTGGAGACCGTCTGCTGTGCAGTATGAGGTCGCGCGTTGTCGTGCAGGAGCAGCGGAGCCGAATGACCAAAGCTGGAGATGTGCGAGCTTCTCCATCATTATGTTCAGTTCTTCACAGTACATATCTGCAGTAATGCTCATCCTGTTTGGTAAGAAGCTGTGATGAATGACACCGGCGCTAGACCACCAAACAGTGACCATCACTTTTTTAGTGGTCAGTTTTCGTTTGGGGCATTGTTTAGGTGCTGAACCAGGATCTAACCAACTTGCTGAGCGCTGGCGATTATCGAACAGAATCCATTTTTCGTCGCAAGTAACAATGCGATTCAAAATGCCTGCGTTTGCTCAATTCGACGCGTGCTTCGCGCTGGCGATCATTCAATTCGTGGGGCACCTATTTGTCAAGCTTTTTTACCTTGCCAATTCGACGCAAATGGACCAATATTGTTTTGGTGCTAACATCGAAAGCTGCTACTAATTCAGCTGTAGATTGAGAATCATCAGCTTCCACAATCTTTTTTAATTCGTCATTGTCGACTAAAGTTTTCGGTCGACTACGGGGTTCATTTGTTAGGTCGAAATTTCCAGGACGGAAGCGGCAAACCAATAACGGGTGGTGCGATCGTTTGTAGTGTTCGCTCCGTATACGTCGTTGATGTTGCGTGCCGCTTCTGCCGCTTTGCTGCCACGACGGTACTCATACTCCATAATCACTCGAATTTTTAACGTATCCATGATGACGAAAAACGTACAAATGCGATGAAAACAGAACGCATTAAACAAATGACTAATTTTCAAAAAAGAATTCCATATTTTAAAAATTAAAATAATTTGAACTTAGAATTCTTAGCGAAAAAAGAAAAAAATTGGACGGCATCTGGATACGGCAGAACGGCAATTTCATAGGTAAAGACTTATTCTGTTCGTAGCGTATGGTTGTTTTTTTTTATGTATGTCCACAGATTTCTCCGTCAATTGTGCACCGATTTAAGAAAAATATTTTTTCGTTTGAAAGAATATGCTCTCGAAGTCCGTCCTAACAAAGTTAACAAAATTTATATGGGGCCACTTTTATTAACTTTGTTTGGATAGTTTTTAAGTTTTCTTCATTAATACGTATTTTTTCCCACTTCGTATGTGGATGATATGATAATTTCCTGTCAGTGATAATTATATAACAAGCAAAAAACACTACAAACTGAATAAGAATTTTAATTTCGGAAGTCAGTGGCAAAAAACGAAAATTCAAAATCAAAGACACCGACTTCCGAAATTAAAGTTATTTTCCACCTGTAATCTCTTCACGACCCCTGGGCATTCTCAGTCCGCCTTTGGACTTTATTGTGTGCGACAAGTTTAATTAAATAAATAGTATATATCGTAGTTTTTCCAATTTAACTGCTTCGCGGGTATTCAACTCGACATACTTTGTGATGTCAGCTGTGGCGGAATTGTTGTGCATATTCATGATAAACATCGGTACTTTCCTTCAGCTGCTTAAAAGCAGTAACTGCATCTTCAGAAACCCACGCTTTACTCCAGTAAAGTTTCTCCGCGGCTCCTCTCAGTAGGACCAACTTTTACAATTAAGTACAAGTTTTTCCGTCCTTAGTCATCCTACCTTTGTGTATTAATTATTTTTAATTGGCCTTGTAATATTTATGCAACTGTTGTATAATAAGGGGTATTAAAATAAGAATATGGAATAGTATCACATGAGTGTTTTCAGTTGCATACAAGACTATCTACACTTATGATATGAATCCTCTATAGAAGGTTCTGAAACCATAGAGTGTTGAATTTTCTGGTAAAAATTGGTTAGAAATTTCCTTTGCTGCATTAGAAATATCTGGTGATGTGTTATCAAGGCTTGTATCACTCATTTTTGTAAACAACAAAGTTATACATTTTTGCAATATTAATATCGAAAAAAAAATGGCGGGATACGAATCTAAATGAATTCGAATCTAGTGATTCGAATAACCTATAAGTTTTTTTTTTATATTACGGCGCTGTGGTAGTGAAACGCGCGGGCATAACAATGTTCTTTTTTTTAAATTTGAGTTGCCTAATGAAATTTAGTACAACATTTTACCACTCGTTTGGATGATATTATGGTTACTATGACACTGGTTGTTTTAATGTTGGCAATAAGCTAACTGTTTCGGAAACTTTTATAGAAGATTTATAGCATGGCTGTAGATAAAATAATAAATGAAATGTATTTTTAAATATAGGGCGTTCGTTAGCTTCGTTCAAAAGAGGTTCAAGGTAAAGATCAAAAAAAGGAAACTTTCGAACCACATTTGAACACATAGCGTCTCTAAATATCACTTCGAAATTCGAAATTCGAAATTCGAACGGTATCTATGATTTACTTTAATACAATGAGGTCGCTTTTGAATTGTGTGTGGTCACATAAGTGAGGTTCCGAGTGAATTTTAGGGCCCGATCACCACAACTGCACCACATAGTAGCGACAAAATGTGGACAAGCAGTGGTTACGAGTTAATAGTGTCGCAGGCTCGCTACAGCTTTTTGCAGTTGTGGTAACTACAAAATTAAATCAAATGGTCGACGCAACGTTGTGTTTGCGATGTGGCCTGCCGTTAGTTCGCGGTCTCGTTGGTGGTTGCGATGGCTGTGACGTGCGTGGCTGCAATGTGGTCGTTATCGCCCACACGGTTGATTACGACGCGCGACGGCCGAATGTGGTGTCGGTGTGTGAATAAACTATTAATTTTCATACAAATAAGCGTTTTGTTATTGTGGTGTACTGGACGGAAAAAAAAAACAGTTTTTCATCTTATTGATCTTATTGATTTCAAATTTTACGATTATTGTAAAGAATTAAGAAAAAAAAAAACAGAGTCTTGCTAAAAAAAAACATGTTTGGTTTCAATTGAGGGTAGTTTTTTTTTTCACAATTTTCATTTTATGAGGACGCCTAATTACTTCCAATCATTATGGAGTTTGTTTCATTGCGATAGGTCATTTAGTTCAAACATTACACCATTTAGCTACAAATTAAAAAAAAAAAATCCGTAAAAATATACATTAAAAAAAAAATTTAGATTTTTTAAAATATTTTCTCCGTCGATAAAATTAAGAATAGATTCCCTCATTTCGATATGTGCACATTATAAATACTCAAACTGTATTAAATATTTTGATATTTTTAGCTTCCTGAACCTACTATTAATAGTACTTACATACTTCAACTGAATGAAACGAAATTTAAATCTTATATAAAACGCACACTATGCAGCCAAGCATATTATAATTTGGGGGATTACATCGCTGATATAAATGCTTGGCTAAACGCTGGTCCTGCTCCACAAGGGCGCATAAACTAATTGATTAGCATTGGGAAATACTGTTGGAGTTGCTGAAGATTTAGAAACTACTCATCTTTGCATTGTATAAATTCAATCCCTTTCAAATTGTATAATTTCATAACATGTGTGAGTACTATGTACCTACTTTAAAGCTACCATTTACTAGGTACGTCTTTCATTGACTTGAATGTGCCCTTGCGGCTGACAATATGTCATGCTCACTCTAATGTCTCGCTGACGGTGGCGTGTGTGTTGGATCATTTAGCTCCCTTCAAAATGGTTGAGCTGAATGGTGCTAATCCATACGTCATGTTCGTGAACGGGCGCTGTCAGTAGGGACTGGTCATCTTGTAGCTGCCATGGCTTTTTTAATTTGATTTTTGAATTGTTTTATTTTTTATTACGGACGCTTTTATCGTTGTGCATCGTTCTCACATTTATAACTTTAACATGAATGATGTAACCAATATTTTGTAAACATATTGTGATTTAAAAGAGTGTCCATGGAGTTTCTTGCCCGTTCTTCTCCATAGGTACCAACTACGCTTTGGAATGGGCAACAGCTTCATCTTTCTGACTGACCGACCCCTTGACAATTCAAAAGTGCCTGTAATTGGTTTATTTGAAATAAATGCTTTGAGTTTGAGTTTGAAAAACTTTTACTTAATGAACAAAGTAATTAATAAAATAATTAGAAACTGTTAAAAATGTTAACTGGTTTTCTAAAACTCGTTTTACTATGACATATTCAATTGTTTAATGACTCTTGTTGCGAATTTGACAATCGTTATAATGCGATGGAATTAGAAGCATTATAGGAGGAGCATCGTCGCTCGCCTAGCCGGCCACATGCCGTCCTGCGGGAGGGACGAAAAGTGAGAGAGGGGTTTTCAAGACATTTTTCGGGTATTTAAAACGTTTATTGCCGGGGCCCATCTGGAGGGTTCACCTAGTCGCATTTGGAATACCGAGAGCTCTCGCGGAGGGCTTATTTTAAACGTAGGTTTTTCTTAGCGAATATTTATTTATTTATATATACTTTATTGTACACAACAAAAATACATAACAAAAAATAAATCAAACACTACAAAATATACAATGGGCGGCCTTATCGCTTTCCGCGGTCTCTCCCAGGCAAACTTGGAATGGACAGTGATTTGCCTGGACATAAAATGGGGCTATCGTCGGTGCAAATAAGTATACAATATACTAGAATAGATACACAGATATATACATATCCTAAATAATAGATACATAAATATATACATACTTACTAAATATATATAGATAATTACAGTTACGAGAACAAGATCACAACGACAAGTAATGTTCCATTACGAGTCTCTTAAATACAGGTAACGATTGCGCGCGTTTTATTTGAACTGGCAATGCATTCCACAAACGAGCGGCCTTGTCAGTAAAGGACTTGTCGAGGAAAGTTGTGGAATGCATAGGCATTTTAAGCTTTAAGTTATCTGATGACCATTATGAACCGTGAAAATAAAATCTGATGTATATTTTAACAAGATTTATTAGTATATGTGTTGGTTTTAAAAACAAACATTTGTATTTTCGTTCACGTTTACAAATATTCACAAAAAAAATTAAAGGTTGGAAACTACGTATAGCGACAAGATCCCCTTAAAACATAATTTTACTTCCTTTTATAGTGTTTTATAACACGGTTTTAAACCAGTAGGTTTAAAAGGCATTTTCGGGAACCCTCCCGGAGGGTTCACTACCAATATGTATGGCGGCATGGCGTATGAGTTCTATGAAAAGTGGGTGGAGTCGATGAAGTTTAAGCTGGATGCGTCTCAAAACACCATTAGGAGTTACGTGCTGATGTAGTAAGGATTTTTTTTACCTGCAACTGGGAAGCTCTTGTCCTACATCTCATTTGATGGTAAATGATGATCAGACCGAAGGTGAAAGTGCTACATTGTTAAAATTGTTGTTATGACGACAGACTTAGATAAGATGGTGGTAACTAGCCAAGCGGACTAAGAACAAGCCCTACCACCAACCAAACCGAGCAGAAAATTTTGCTCCCACTCGGAATCGAACCCGGGACATCTGGGTCTGAGGCAGGTGGTTTAACCACTAGACTACAGAGGCAGTTACGTAACACCGTAGCGGTATGTACGTCACCTGAGTTGGCATCAAATGTAAACACACGTCGAGTTGCAAACAACGCATCGCTGTCAGCTGCCGGACACGTCACCGGTCGCTGTCACTGCAAGCGATGCAATACCGCGCCCTGCTGTTGCCGCCTCTACCGCAGTTATCAGTAGCGGTGACGTCACAAGTCGGCACCTCACCACCTTGCCAGGCGTACTTAACAGCCGCAGCACAGTCTCCCATCCAAAGGGAGCAGTAACAAAAGATTTTTTTTGCCAAAAGTGTAAAATCAACCGACGGGGCATTTATATAAGAGTCGCAATGCACCGGCTCCCAGCATCGTGTCTTTGGCCTTTAAGAAAGGGCACGCCAGCTAGGAGGGCTTCGTGACGGTGGAGTCGAAGCGACGGAAGCCCACTTGCCGTAATCGATGTGGTACTGCTCTGGCGGGACCAAATATGTTGCTGCGTCCTGCTACACCATCGACGCTGCTGTTCGTTTCCCGTCTGCATTACTCCATGATGACAGAAGACATCGTGGAATACATAATAATCAAAATCAAATGGACTTTGAGAGTGGAGAAGTGGTGCGGGTTCCAACTCAGTAAGTATCTATAAACCCTCATGAAAAAAATGTTTTGGCAGTTTTCGTGGAAGGTTACGCGACAACACGCGGCGTAACACGACGCCGACACAATCATCATTGTATATGTTTTTGTATAAAAAATACGTATGATGGGCCTGCGTCGCCTGAAAGAAATGGTTTATTATTATATTTACGTCTCTTGGCAATTCTCGGGACCCTGGCATCCCAGACTTTTGGTAGGCACGAGGGGCCGAAGCCAACTCGCAGAGGCCCGTTAGACCTTTTTATAATGAATGAAATGAGGCACCAACCGACGACTATTCCTGTTCGCACTATGCAAATACACCCAAGGACAACCTTCGGTTGGTGTAGGATTATATCAGGATATGGAAACAAAGATATTGGATTATGGGTTTAGGTGGCTAAAGTTAACTAGTTATCTACAACTATGAAATGACTATGGCCCCCGAAAACGGTGGCTAGAACATAGTGTCGTAGCGACAAGGAGGCAACATGTCCTGAGGTGCTTATGAGGAGTGGAGAGGTATCCCATGGCTATCACGACAATCCCGAAAGTACGGTCAAGGCCACCTTTGGTTTTGCGAATCCCCACTCAAGCCGGCCAAGGCAATGGTGCAGTGGAGCTGATGGCGAAGTACCTGGAGAACTCAACAATTAAAGTCCCTGCATCGGGAAAAGCAATATTTTGTAAAAGGTGACGAGCAGTTGACATTAGGCTATTGTACCTTAGGTGAATTACAAACCAACCCACAAAAAGTGAAAAAAATAAAATACACAACCCACTTCTTATTTCAGAAGTCGGTGGCAAAAAACTAAAGTATTTTTTCTAAAAAAGTGTTTTATTGTCTACTAATTCTCTATGATCTGTCTACAACTAAGTGTCAAATCGCAATAGTAATAAGACGCCATTAGCAAAATGTATGGTGCATTCACAATATGACATTTACTTTTGCCCCACCTTGTATGCAGCGCCTTTGGCTATTTGTGCTGTGACCCCACCGAAGTCAACGTGCAAGTTTTTAAAAAAGCAAATAAAAACCAAACCCTAAAAAATGAAAAATCCTTTATTTACTTACAAATAAATAGATAAATTACATTAAAAACTACTACAAAGTATTATTCCTGTTCACCATATTGTAGTCATGATTTTTTTTTAAACCACCCATTTGTATTACCTTGTACTCGTTCTCCAGTTCATCTATAAAAAACCTAGACTGGTTGCTAGCTTCAGGGATTTTTTGAACCTGGTTCTCTCCAGCATGTGGGACATCTCTATGACGTACTGCATTTCTTATATGTCCTTGGTAAATTATGTTTGCAACCTGTGTTTTGCTTTTGAGGGAAGGAGAAGTTGGCGGTTGATATGCATATGTAAACGGTATGGAAATATGTGAATCATTCTTTCTTATTACCATGTTTTGGGTAAAAGGCATCCCTTGATTCCTCCAATCCGGTGGAGAGGTGTTTTCGTCTTTTGTTACCCTCTCTGGTTTCAGACTAGGAGTAGGAGCTACTTCTATCCTCTCTGACAATTTCATTAAAAACATTTGCAGTATCTCCGTGTTTCTGTCAATCTTTTGCAGAATCTGATCCGTTAAATTCCCGTTTCTTTCTATTGTGCTTATGATGTTGTTATTTTTTACTTTTTCTGAGAAGCTTTGTAATTGTGTAGGGGGCGCTGGTGGTGTGGTACTTTGAGGTAACTCTTGAAGTGGTTTAATATCTACTGTTGTTGTCTGCACTTCTATTGGAGTCATTCCTAGCGTTGTGCCAACTATCTCTTTACTGTCCAATTTTAAACGTCTCATAGATACACTCAAAGCGTTGCTATCGATATCAGCATTATTATCGAGATTATCGCCGTTTAACATGGATTCTAGATTCATCTTCTCTTCATTCAAACGGTTTAGCTGTTCGTTGATATGTTGCGCATGTTTTTTTAGTAAAAATTGCATTTTCTCTTGTTGATCCTGGATCTTCTTTGTCAGGGTTGTTTCTTCTTTCTTTGTATATACTTTATCATCACTTATTCCTTCATATATGGACCTGTTCAGTTTAATAACTTTTGATATTTCTGAAACATTTACTAAAGAAGAATATAAAAGTCCGTTCTTATTAAAGCTTTTGTTAATACTAGTGTGTATTTCTTTAAATCCAGAATTTAAGCCTGTTTGATTTTTTGGCATAAATTTCACAGTCACTTTGTAATTAGCTTTGTTGCCAGGAGATCCTGTTAAAGCGTTAACTATTTCCTGATCTTTTAATTGTTTTTGTTGTTCAGTGTCATTGGATGATGAAGTCAAAAATTGTTCTATATCAATATTGTCGTCGTTATTATCTACATCAGTGTTGGTTTTACGAAGTCCAGGTAATTTACCAAACATTAAAGCATTATTCGGTATATACTCTTCCCGTGATCTTGATACTTCCTCCATAAATATATGTGGGTACTTTGACATCAAAGGGTTATGTCTGGATCTTCCATTGAATATCTTAGTTATGTAAGTCCCGGGTTCATTGTTCTGATAAGGATATTCTTCTAGCTTCTCATGATCATCTGATGCTTCTACTTCTTTAACTAATGCTCTATCAGCAAAAACATTTTCATCGGATACCACAAACACATTTTCATCAGACTGTTTTGACATACGCGGTAGATCGCTTGCGATGATTCTTATTTTATTTACCTGTCTCTTATTTCTCTTTGTATTTAAAAATATTGTCTTTGACATAGCATTAGTGTTCAGAAATCTACTGAATTTGAGTCTGGTACTTAAGTCGTTTATCTTCTTAACGTTTATCCCTCTTTTATTGCGTTGAAAAAGGTTAGCTAAGCTAAATATTTCTGAAGGATTCAAGTTTTTCTCAAATATATTCTCGTCCACAATTAAAGGCGACTCTCTGTCATTCCTTGAAGTAACTTTTGGCTTCTTTTTTTTTGTTTTATAAATGTCGCGATAATTTTTATAATTTAAGAAGTCCTTATCGAATATAATTTTGTATTCATTTGAGTGGGAATCATGTTTTTCATTTATAGAACGGCGTTCTATTCTATGTTTATTGTTAGGATATTCCATTTCTTCTTTAGAATCTAAATTAGCTTCTGGAGTGGATACAGGCTCAGGAGCTGGATCATAAGTCTGATGGTAAGATTTAATAACATTTTCTAGACCTGAGAACAATCGCATAGACTCTTTATCTGGGGGTTGATCAATATATTGGTTGAAGCCAACCGAGAATCCAGACCCATCAATGTCTTTAATCACAAACTTCCTTTTTCCCATATCGTAATACGAATTTGTTTTAATAGTTTCTTCACTCAATTCAGTATTTAGAGGCTGTTGCAGTCTTTGCGGAATTCCATTGACTTCTAATATTTTGCTGTAGTCCACATTAACTTCACTCATTTCAGCGGAGTTTATCGCTTTGGTGTCTGCTAAGAATCCTGGACCAAGGTTTTGTTTCTTCCAGTTTTCTCCTGATTTTGCACCAATGCCTGGTGAGTTTTGTCCTTGCAGAGCAATAGTCTTAGTAATTGGATGAAGCTCTCTGTGAGCGAAACTAGTAATAGGAACACTATATTTATTGAGAAAAACATGATTGATGCTATGTTCCAATGGATTCTGTATACGTTTCCTAAAATGTAAAATCCTCTTACGTTGCTGTGTACTATTTTTGCCTGAGGTTACTAGTTTGGTTGTCATATCGGAGTGTATAGCATTCTGTATCTTGTCAATTAAGTTCTTAATCAGTTTCTTTTTCTTTTCACCTTTCATGCCTTTACTGTCAAAATGTGTTTCGATTTCGACATAAAGTTCATCTTCTTCTGTGTTTTTCTTTGTAGATTTATTTGCTTGTCCAGGTTTGTCGTTTTCATACTTGATTCTGACGTGGCGTTTTAAACGTTTTGTTTGAAAATGTCGGTTTACTTCGTTATTTGTATCTTTAGTATCATGAGGAAAATGTTTGAAATATTCTTCGACGAATTTGTTCATGTACGATTTCGGTATCATGTTGATGTAGTCATTTTTTTCTTTTGTGGTCGTTTCACTGACTTCTTTTGGTTTAAAAGCGACGGGTAGTTCTTTCTGTGGTATCGGTTGTTCCATTTTAGCGTCTGAATGAGTGAATTTTATTGTTTTACCATTGTACACAATTTCTATGTCGCCTTGAATGTTTTCGTTTGAGGTTCTGAAATAAAGAAAGTAAATCGTGAAGGCAAGGCTTACTGCTGCGGGACCAAAGATTATCTATTTACTAGCAAAATATGATTAGACTGGTCTATAATCAATAATTTTGTTCACAAGTTAGCGATATTTCATATTTCCATACAGTAATATTGCCAAATTTATCAAAAGAGCGAAATATTTGACAGCTATTTGCGATGTTGCCCACTTTCAGAATGCACGTTTTTAACAGTTGTTTAAACAAACCGGGTTGTTTACGAGTTCCCCCTTATTTCAACGGTTAAAAAACCAAACATTTTTGAATGAGTGAATGGAAAATGACCGAATGATCGAATGGTTATAATATTATTTTGTGAATGTTGAATATCAACGTCAATAAATTTTTACTAAGTAACTATCAAACAAACTCTGTGATCAAACTTAATTTATAATTTTTTCGTCGTGTTGTGTTAGTTTCCTTTTGAATAAATAATCAGTGATTATTATGGCAGAAACATAATTAGTGGGCCTAAATCTTAAAATTAGACACTTATTTTATTTTCATTCATATATATTATACTAGCTTCTGCTCGCGACTTCGTTCGCATGGAAGTCGATGAAATAGCCCATGTTAATCGCCGATAATGTAGCTTTCTATAGGTGAAATAATTTTTAAAATTGTTTAAGTAGTTTTTGAGTTTGTCCATTCAAACAAACAAACATACAAATAATCAAATCTTTTCTCTTTATAATATTAGTTTAGACATAGTTATTAAGGCTCCCGCAGACAGGTACGACGCGACAGTGCGACGCGATTGTAGTAGAAAAACTTCTTAGAAATTCTAAGAAGTTTTCATAGACATTCGTATTGGTAGGTAAGAAAGGGTAATTTATCAGAAATTACTTACTTGGTATCATTTTCTTTGAGTTTGTCATTGCCTATAGATGTAATATCTATTACAGTTTTGATCACAACGTTCGGATGAGCTGAAATAAGCAGAATTTCATCAGTTTTTATTAATATTTTCAGTTCTCAGAATTTGGCAGTGAGTGTGGCAGCCGATCTACATCGCCACATGCAAACTACGTATTACGGTTTGGGTCGGAAATAACTTTATTACGTACAACGATTGAAAATAAAAGGATCACAGAAATTTGTAGACTTTCATTTTTTTTTTCTGTATTGACAATTTTGTCATTCAAAAAACGATTTCCTTTTAAAAAGGAATCAAAGACTATTCCACAACACTACGCATCAGTCTGACGGCATGTAAAATCCTGCATCGCACAAGCAAAGTTCGACGCGCGACTAGCATATATACAACGTCCCGACATCAATCGTCGGATGATCTGATCCTGTCTGTCCGTTGCTGTCCTCCCCCAGCGATGCCCTAAGCTTAGGTCCGTACCCCACAGGGGGTGACCCTAGCGTGTATTCATTTAGTTTATAAGTTTAACGCCTTGGCTGAGGCCTTAATTTATTACGGCCTTCACAGGAAAGTCTAGTTAAGCAGCCGGCAACCTCCTAGGATGACTTGCGAGATGCGATTACAAAATATTAAAAAAAAACAATCGTCGGGCAGTAGCCTACTAGAAACAACACCCGTCTGGTCGGAGGATCCTCCCTTTTCTATAGAGGGATGAGGAACTTACGCCTTGTTCCTCATACCTCTATACGTGAGTTTATTAGAACATTTTTTTAGTTACTTGGTCCTAATAAAAATATTGTAAATAGTCGCAATGGAATTGGAACGTTCTCGTGGACGACATTGAGTCTTTATCTGGATAATGCTAGAATATTCTGAATTCAAATTTAGATAAAGTTAAAAATTGTTTTACAAAATACCTTTTGCAGGTTTAACAGTAGTACTCTGCACTGTCTGATCCTGCAGTTCATTGTAGTTTAGCATTTCTTCAAAAAACTTGTCTTCCATTGGTTTCTGTAACTTTGCATCATCTCGTTCCTTCCTAGTATCATTTGGTTTTCGATTTGGTCCGTCTGTAATCGTAATATTGGTTTAATTAAATTAGTTTACTTGTCACGAACCCGAACACGGCGTGTTGCCACACCGAGCGCTGTACGCAGAAAACTCTACCCCTGCAAGTCAATCGTCATCCTGTGCATGCCTCGTATGAGAGGTGAAACACGTGTCGATTTCTTTCTGGGTTTTTTTATGGCCCTTTAAAAATAGCTAAGCGGAATAGGTTACTAATCCCTATCCTCGCGGATATATCCACGTCTATTGTATTTTATAATGGATTTCCGCAAGGACACGCCTGAATCAATTAACTATCAAATATAGTATTTTCGAAGCCGTTGCCATTAAAAATATAGTAGATGGCGAAAAAAAAAAATAGGTATGTGTCCAAAACCTTTTTATTTTGCTGTCCTCCCCCAGCGATGCCCTAACGATGCGATGCGATGCGATGCTTGTGATGCGATCTGTACCCTACAGGGGGTGCCCCTAGCGTGTAGTCGTTTAGTTTATAAGTTTTATGCTGTAGCTGAGACCTTCATTTATTACGGCCTTCACAGGAAAGTCCAGTTAAGCAGCCAACAACCTCCTAGGATGACTTGCGAAATGCGATTACAAAATATTAAAAAAAAAACAATCGTCGGGCAGTAGCCTACTAGAAACAACACCCACTGGTCGGAGGATCCTCCCTTTTCTATAGGAACTTACACTTTGTTCCTCATACCTCTATATCAGTTTATTAGAACTTTTTGAATCAATTAACTATCAAATATAGTATTTTCGAAGCCATTGCCATTAAAAACATAGTAGATGGCGAAAAAAAATATAATAGAGGTATGTGTCAAAAACCTTTTATTTTTTAAATTCATATTTTTTGCTAAATTTTTTTTTTTTTTTTACAAAATACCATTAATTCATCTTTTATGAGATTAATACTGGCCCTATTGCGATCATCTCGCCATTTTGTATAGAAATAAAAATATGGTAGTATGGTATATATATATTTTTAAATATATCCTCAAATATAGCAGAATACTATTTTAAATAGTAGGGTTTGCAACCCTACCTGTATTCCCTGAAATGGTGGTCAGACGTTTTATCTACATCGCCTGAATTCGCCAGTTATGTTGAAGTCCAATGTAATGAATGCCAATAACTATCAACCGGGCACAGTGCCCTAATTGCATAATGCACGATCAATCACAACTGGTTTCGATTTGAAACAGATTGCTAATCCATTGCTTCATAAGGTGGAAAAAGAATCTGCTCAAGAACGTAAATAACGCAATGAATGTTGTTGAACTGTCAAAATGAAACAAATTAGTCATAATCGTTTACGAAAATAAGTTACGCAATTAGTGTACAGGTCTAGACTCGAGGGAGTATATTAGACTATTTTTATCTCACGAAGCGACGCGTGTTTTATACATCATCTGCCTAGCCTTTTCCAAATTATGTTGGGGTCGGCTTCCAGTCTAATCGAATGCAGCTGAATACCAGTATTTTACATGGAGCGACTGCCTATCTGACCTCCACAACCTATTTACTAAGTAAATACGATACCCTTGGTGTAAGACTGGTTGTCAGACCCCAGGCTCAGCCCAAAGAAGCATTCAAATAGATTCATTTGGACGGAAAAGTGCAGATAATTATGAATGATATCCTTGTGACATTGAATAAATATTTTACACATTACGTTTACACAATTCAATTTAGTCGCATTATAAACTTACCAGCTACGCCCCCGTCTCAATTCCATGGGAATATCGGGATAAAAATATTCTATGTCCTAACCCAGGCCATAGTCTACCCACGTGCCAAATTTCATCCTAATCCATTCCACCGTTTTAGCGTGAAAGCGTAATAAACAAACAAACACTCTCACTTTTGCATTTATAATACTAAGATTGGATAAAATTGAAAGTCTAAAGTATAAGACAAAGTTAAAAGTGAATTATTTGTCTCACTGCGGCGAGATAATGCTACTACTAATTGTAATCATCATCATTTTAATTACCTTTTTTATCATGAAAACCGTTGAAATTAGACATCAAAGAAAACATCCTCTTAAAGACATCGTTCACATCCATGTGTCTCTCAATTCCTTGTAGCAGTACATTATGCATACTTAAATGAAGCATTTTATTTTTTTTCTCGTCTTCTGCCAATTTAGGTTTTTCAACTACTTTAGGAATATCTTCAATAATCTTCTTTTCTGTCGGCTTCATGTCTGCATTTTCTTCGGCCTCTAATTCTTCTAATAATGTTGATAGACGGTTGGCTAGTATATTTTTGACTTTCGGGTTCTTTATGTGGAATAAGAAGCTCTGGGTTTCTGGGAATAAGTTTCAAAATTGAGATTATGTTGAAATAAATGTGGACTAGGTATATAAAAATGGGATGATTTGAGATCAATAGACTGCGAGACCGTTTGAATGATCACCATGAAAGTTGGCATATTTATTTATTTTGTCATGATCTTTGACCCTTTAAGAAAATAATAATAATCTTACCTATGGATCGCTTCGTTCTGTAAGAATCGTCACTCTCACGGTAGTTCATTTCATCATTGTCTGCAGCTTCGGTCGTGACTTCATTGCGAATTATGTTATCATTGAGTTTTTCTGAAAAATAATTGGTAACACAATATTATACCTGTATCTATTCCTCGAAGGGCATAGGTGCCTAAATCACAGGTAATGGGGGGCGAGAGGTGCCCAAATCACAGGTAATAAGGGGCGAATCAATTTTTTTCTTGCCAGTAACTGGTTTTTTTCCAGTCTACTGCTATTTCAGTAATCTTTCTTTCGGAGTTTAAGCTACTTGCATGCAGTTTCAGTGGCCTTAAAATCAGCTTAAAATTAACGCGCGACGTAAACGTAATGGTAAAATACGCGCCACGAAAGATGAGACTTGACCGCGCCTCCCGCCGCTCCTTCCGCCGCCCCGATGACGCCCCGGCGCAGACTTCATACCGCTAAAGAGACCCATAAATCGTCTACTGCGCAAGTCAAACCACGTGGTGTGTCAAGTCTCATCTTTAGTGGCACGCACTTTAGATACATACACGTTATGATATACTTGCTCAAGTTTAGACTTGCTCAAATCTGCGTGATACCAAATGGCTCAGATGCTTGTGATAATTCATCCCACACAAGTTAATGTATACTTGTGCAAGTTCTAATTTGCGTAAGTATATCGTAACGTGTGTGGCCTGCATAACGTAAATTCAAACGATTTTTGAATCGAAAATACAACACTCCCATTCCATTTTGGTTAAAATTTTGCGACGATCACATTTATATGAATTAAGTAAATATTATGTACTAGATAAGTATGTTCAATTTTAAAGTCGTTAGAATTTATGTTACATTTATTTTGCGCGTTCTTGCTAGTACCAGTACAGTAATTCAACTGAGCGAAATATTTAGCTTTGGATCTCAAAAATTAATGTCAATGATCCACCCTAGTTTTAGCCATTTAGCCAACTACGAAATGATTACCCACCTTTCTTACCAGCGAGCAATCCATCGATGTCCACGAAGACATTGGTCAGTATGACAGTAAACGTGAAGGCTATACCCAGAAGTGTGACGCAGAACACCCTGTAGAACACCGCGTCGTAGTCGCATCGTGTCATAAGGGGTGTTGTTTTTTTTTACTTTCTGAAAAATTAAGAATTTAAAATCCTAATTAAGATAACAAAGTCAAATAATCTGCCCAGCCTTTTCCCAACTATGTTGGGGTCGGCTTCCAGTCTAACCGGATGCATCTGAATACCAGTATTTTACATGGAGCGACTATCTATCTAACATCCCCAACCCAGTAACTGGGTAATATGATACCCCTTGGTAAGACTGGTTGTCAGACTTTAGAGCTTCTGACGACCCGGAACGACTGCCAAAGATCCACGAATGACAACCGGGATCAACGGCTTATTGTGCTTTCCGAGGCACAGGGGTCTCGATGTGAAAAGATGGTCACCCATCCACGGACCAACCCTGGGAAGCGTAGCTTAACCTGATAGATTGATTCGTGTGGCTGTTATTACTGAGAAACCGCGGGGCGCAGCTAGTGATTTATAAACATAACTCATAACATAACTTCACGCCAATTATCGGGGAAGGGTTAGGGAGTAGTGTACATATTATCTTACACCCACATTTCACCAGTTCAAGTCCCATGTAATAGGTGGCGAACCTACTGCCATCAACCGGGCACGAATCCAGACTCCGGGCTGCTACTGTGAAATTCCTGATGGAAAAACTCAACGACACTTGTCTTTCCCTCATCTGGGAACAACAACCCAGGACTCATCAATTACGATTTATAAAGTGGAGTTAATTTAAAATTAATAATTATCTATCTAGATTGGGAAAAGAAACATGAAATAAAGAAAACCATGAACAATTTTATTTTTCCGCGTGTCTAATAACCAAAGATGGCATTGTTTCCTAAACAAAAACGGAAACAAAAAAAAAAAAAGTTGCATTGAAAACGACTGAAAATAAAGTTTCTTTGTGTACTAGATAAGTATGTTTAAAAAAAAAAGGCTTGAGACGCCACGCGAGAGATGTTGAAGTCAGCTTATCCTTTTTGGAACAAAGTTCCTTTACACTCTGCACACTTATACTCCATTTTAGGTAATTAAATAAACGAAAAAAAATCGTTAAAAGATAAACATGACACTTCCTTCTTTAAAAAAAACTTTATAACTAAATTACATTTATTATCAATATTTACGATAGTTTCCTCTTTTATTCATGCATGTTAAACTTTATCCTCTATTGTTAAACTATTCTTCGTGCTTCACGGAGGCTATGGATGCCTGGAGATTTGCTTTCCCGAATGCAGATCCGCCCGACAATCCATTTTTCCAGAGACGGTGGGATGAGCTGTTCTGCAGAGTAGTACAAAACATTTACTTGACACGTCTGCTAATACTGCGGAGCGTGCGCGCTTGCCGGCTGTGGGTAAGTGGGAGGCGGGCCTGTGGCTTCATGCACTACCGTCATTCAACTTAGGCACTTTGTTCGACGACACTACCTTCCGCATCGCTGCTTCCCAGCGACTAGGGGCTCCTTGTTGTTCTCCTCATCACTGTCACTGTGGCGAAGTTGTCAACAGCCTCGGGCTGGGGCGGGGCATTAGTAAGTAATAAAATTGTGCAAAGGCAAAAGGAACTTCGTTCCAACCTATACCCTAATTGTGTAACTTATTTTCGTAAACGATTATGACTGATTTGTATCATTTTGACAGTTCAACAACATTCATTGCGTTATTTACGTTGTTGAACAGATTTTTTTTTTCCAATTTATGAAGCAATGGTTTCGCAATCTGTTTTAAATCGAAACAAATTGTGATTGATCGTGTATTATGCAATTAAGGTACGGGTGTCCCACGCCACCTCTCGTTTTTTTTTAAAAATAAGTTGTACTTCAATAATAGGGGCTTCTGGCTAAGCAATAACTGTTGCGCGGGTCGCTCAGGTTAAGCTAAGCTTGTCGAGGTTGGTTTAAGCCGTTGGCCCCGGCTGTCATTTGTAGATCTTTAACTGTTGTTGCGGGTCGTGGAAGCTTGAAAGTCTGACAACCAGTCTTACCAAGAAGTATCGTGTTACCCAGTAACTGGGTTGTGGAGGTCAACTAGGTAGTCGCTCCATGTAAAATACTGGTATTCAGCTGCATTCGGTTAGACTGGAAGCAATACAAAGATACTGTGTTTCCATTTTTCGATGTGTACCTGATAATGGTTTATGACAGGGTGCCGAAATTGGATATTTTTGTGGGCATGATAAATAAATTCATTGGTGCAGAGATGGGACTAAACCATCTTAAGTTGCTGTATGGACTACAGGTAGCAGTAATGCTAGCGGTGCAGAATGCAATGTCCCCCGCGCATAGGTATAACGGCGAGTCGCTTTCCCAGCGCCGTGTCAATAACTTGTGTACCGTGCAACTAATATAAGATACGTCATTGTGCTAAAGATTCATGGATATGAATAGACTTTATATTGTACACCTGAATTTCATTTAATATCCCTCTCAAACCACGATACTAATAAGGTCTCAACAGTTGCCTATTTTCTTTTTTTTTTGCAGGAAATCGTACAACGCCATTGTTCGTTTTTTCTCTGTAATGTACCTTGTTCGTTGAAATCGGGAACAATGGTTTGAGTAACGATATTTTAGGTTGTGAAACGCACCCTGAGCTGTGTCTCACGCTGTATACCTAACTAACACCTATTGTGGATCAAAACAGTTGTCCCATAAATAAATATATTATTATTATGTACTAGAATCTTTTCGCATAATTACTATAATTATCAGCCAATAATGTTCACTGGCCTCCTCTCTGCGAGAGCGAGTGCGCCGTAATCCACCACGCGGACCCAGTGCGGGTCAGTGATGTCACATAATGTCTTCGAATTTTTGGTTCTAGGACATGCTGGTTTCGTCATGATGTTTTCCTTCACCGTTTTGAAAGTAGTTGTGATGCAATAATATACACAAACTAAAGTGGCTGCTTGAGTTCTAACCCACGAATTGTTACTTGTAAGTCGCGGCCGTAACCACTAGCTACCACTACCCGCCGTTACCACTGGGCCACCACTACCCGCCGTAGCCACTGGGCCACCACTACTCGCCGTTACCACTGGGCCACCACTACCCGCCGTAGCCACTGGGCCATCACTACCCGCCGTTACCACTGGGCCACCACTACCCGCCGTAGCCACTGGGCCATCACTACCCGCCGTTACTACTGGGCCACCACTACCCGCCGTTACCACTGGGCCACCACTACCCGCCGTAGCCACTGGGCCATCACTACCCGCCGTTACTACTGGGCCACCATTACCCGCCGTTATCTCTGGGCCATCACTACCCGCCGTTATCCCTGGGCCACTACTACCCGCAGTTGCCACTGTGCCACCACTACCCGCCGTTACCACTGGGCCACCACTACCCGCCGTTACCACTGGGCCACCACTACCCGCCGTTACCACTGGGCCACCACTACCCGCCGTTACCACTGGGCCACCACTACCCGCCGTTACCACTGGGCCACCACTACCCGCCGTTACCACTGGGCCACCACTACCCGCCGTTATCACTGGGCCACCACTACCCGCCGTTACCACTGGGCCACCACTATCCGCTGTTACCACTGAGCCACCACTACCCGCCGTTACCACTGGGGCACCACTACCTACCCTTATCACTGGGCCACCACTATCCGCTGTTACCACTGAGCCACCACTACCCGCCGTTATCACTGGGCCACCACTACCCGCCGTTATCACTGGGCCACCACTACCCGCCGTTACCACTGGGGCACCACTACCCACCCTTATCACTGGGCCACCACTATCCGCTGTTACCACTGTGCCACCACTACCCGCCGTTACCACTGGGCCACCACTACCCACCCGTATCACTGGGCCACCACTACCCGCCGTTATCACTGGGCCACCACTACCCGCCGTTATCACTGGGCCACCACTACCCGCCCTTAACACTTGGCCACCACTACCCACCATTGCCACTGGGCCACCACTAGATTTTGCGTCTAAACTAGTGATGGTAATACAAGGCAGTGCCATGCAACGGAGATCAGTACCCTAATTGCGTAACTAATTTTTATAAATGCCTAATTTGTTTCATTTTGACAGTTCAACAAAATTCATTGCATTATTTCCGTTGTTGAGCGGATTTTTTTTATGAAGCAATGGATTCGAAATCTATTTCAAATCGAAACACATTGTGATTAATCGTGTAGTACGCAATTAGGGTACTGGTATACCAAAATGTCATATTAATTCCTAAGATATATGCCAGTGACTTTGAGTGGTTAATTTGCGTGTTCTGTTCTGAGCTCACGCAACGCATCGTACGTCCAGCCAGTAATAAAACTCGCCCATCAAGGAGCGCTGTCCTAAATTAGACGCATTATTAATTTATTATATATAAAACAAAAGGTATTTCAAAAAAACACGTATACTAAAAGATCAATAATTAAATCATCTTTAAAATGGTGAAGGTATCAGAGAAATACGCGTTATAGATTTTGCGCGATTCTGTTTTTTATCCGCGTTAGACCTAACTTTACAAATTAATTTCACTATAAACATAATCTCAAATATTCATATAAAAAATATATATTAATTATATTATTGCTAATTAAACATATTTTTTTTTCAAATCATTAAAACTACTAATTTAGACATGATCTTCAATATAAAATCATTAAAATTCGGTTATCGTCGCCTGAACCTATTCAACGAAAATCCATACAATGAAATATAGGAGTAAAAAAAACCTCCTCGGGTCATCAGGTATATCCTAAATGACAATTTTTTTGCAATATTATACTTTTTTAATATTTATTTAGAATTATAATTTAAAATTAAACAACGAACAGATACACAGGCATAACTATAAACCACCAGGTTCACACGGGGGATATTTTCCCGTGGCGATTGTTTTTCGCACATTGGATTTTCAACGCTCTGCTTAGCGCCAAGAGTTGAAAATTCAACAGTGTGTTTATTCGACGCGCTGGATTGCACTCTGTTGGATTCTCAACGCTCGGCTCAATATCGAGAGTCGAAAATCCAGTGCACGGTAAAATCTTACCGCGATAATATTTTTACGCCCATGCGAACGTGGACTAAGAGTTCCTTGTTTTACTACGGAATCCAAAAGAATAAAAAGCTACGTATAAAAATATCGTACACCTTTGCCTAACCTTTCGGGGATTACAGGCATGATATGAGTGTGTGTGTGTATGTGTGTGTGTGTAAAAAAACCGTTTAGGTACTTACATATTAGCGAGCGTGCACGACGGCCAGCGGTTTGGCATGCAGTGGAAAACATTTGGTAAACAATCGTCTTATCGCTCTGTATTTTTTTTATTTGCGTGGGTTGTGTGGTAAAAAGGATGAATTTTCCGAGCGATAACATTAGTGCCTTGATTTTGACGCAGTCACTAATTTTCAATTTTATTTTGAATTAATGTTGGCGTATTGAGTAAGACACAGATTTTGAAAATGATCGCTCTGGGTCAAAGTTTTACGAACTGTTGTTTAAGTCCCGAGTTCTGGGATTTAAAATTTGGTATGAGACTGATTAGACCTGTGTCTGCACACACACTTGTGCACTATAATAATCTTTGTACCTATCGTTGGCTATAGTCTCCGCTGAGATTGGTCGCCGCAGCAAGGCTAGGATACCGGTTAAATTTTCAAACCGTAATTATGTACTTAACGCAAAAACTTTCACATTCGGTTTCGCTCGTAGAAACCGGTTTTTTTAATCGGTTTTGGAGGAGTCTTTACATAAAGTTTTTTTTTCGGATTAAACGGTTTAGAGCAATAGTAACCGGTTTTTGTTTAGCTTTTATTCAGCGCGGCATCCTTACAAGTAGTCACAAGTTGCAACGCGTTTACCGACATGCCGCTCGTCGTATAAACCGGTCAATTTAGGTTAAAATAAAGTTTTTAAAACGTTCACGTTCTTAAGAAAAGTTCGGAGTAAAACCCAAATAAACCGTTTTCACCGGTATTTTTTAAACCGGTTCCGAGCCTTATGTCGGCGGACTATACAAATATTAAACTATACTTTTGGCATTTTGTCACCCTGTTTGTGTCCTTTTAGAGTGCGCAATAAAGAGTACATAATATTATATATCAATCTATTCTGGACTCAAATGTTTTTCGGGGAATTAAAATATTGTTCCGACTTAACGATCTGACGTGGACTAAATAATCTGACACTATAATAAAACAATTAAAAAAACGTAATATGTTACAACTACGTAATTAAGTACATATATGTACAAGAGTATGACAAAACTAAAAAAATATAATATCCTAACCTAACTAAAACTATTAGACTAAAACTAAACTAAAATTAAACTAAAATATGGCGTCGAAAAATTCCTCCGCGTCGCTGTCGACTGGTAATTATTAACCAAGAGACTGGCCGCATTGCCACGTTGTATGGCAATGCTTAGCCGCTGGCCAAGGTAAAAACCAGCCCTTGGGTCACGAGAAGTGTCAACCAGTCGTTTGGAGATTTCATTGAACAGACCGTGAGCACTCGGACCCCACGGCCCTAGGGTTTCAACCCCAAACGGCTTGAAAATATAGTGACCTATAAGGTTATTATACTTTCGCCGCTTGAGGTTTTCCGCAGCCGCAGCGGCAGCGCCAGCACAGCACGCCGAGCCAGGAAGATGGGATGGCGCTAGAGTATCGACACACGTTGCGTCCCACACTAAAGGCCTACCCACCTTCCATGGAAATAAAGACATGCCGTCCGGTCTCTTGCCATCGTCGCGTGCCAAACCGTTGGGTTCTAATACAGCTGGAACGCCGACGGTGACAAGAGCTCGTCGGATGATGTCATTAATGTTTGCATGCCGTGCTAAGCGACCCGCACTTCGGCTGCAGGACAGGCCGTGGTGTCCGAGGCTGTTGACAACTTCACCACAGTGACAGCGATGAGGAGAACAACAAGGAGCTCCTAGACGCAGGGAAGCAGCAATGCGGAAGGTAGTGTCGTCGAACAAAGTGCCTAAGTTCGACGACGGTAGTGCATGAAGCCACAGGCCCGACTCCCACTTACCCACAGCCAACAGGCGCGCACGCTCCGCAGTAGTAACAGACGTCTCAAGTAAATTGTTCTGTACTACTCTGCAGAGCGGCTCATCCCACCGTCTTTGGGAAAATGGGTTGTCGGGCGGATCTGAATTCGGGCAAGCGAGTCTCCAGGCATCCATAGCCTCGGTGAGGCACGGCACATCAAAATTAATCAGTGTGGAAGCTAGGATTTTCCTGATTAATTTCTCAGTACCGTGAACCGAGGATATGAAAGCCGGTAAACTAATACTAGAAATTTTGCGGACGCCGAGGCCTCCCATACGGATAGGAAGAGTAGCTTGTGCCCAAGCTCGGTCGTCCAAGGCCACATTTAAGATCGAGGTTAATGTATGCCGGATAATTTGGTCCATTTTGTCTAAAAGATGAGTGTGTTTCCATAAATGGGAGGCGCGGAGGAAATATGTCAATTTAGGACCGAAACAGCAGTAACGGATTAAGGTTATGGCCGAATGCATGTTAATTTGGAACAATCTTTCCGAAACGTCATTGAAATTTTGAATTTTTTCCTCAATAAAACCGGGGAAGGAGTCCTCAAAGATAGGTGACCCGAGGAGACGAAGAGAGCTTTTTTCAATAATTTTGATTTCTGGGGCTATTGTGTTGAATTTGGAAAGTGTATCATGTCTGTCAGTACTGTCCGCTAAGTATAGTTCACACTTCGAAAGGTTGAGTTCAAGGCCAATGGAATGTAGTTCATTTTTTAGGAAATGAAGGTCATTTAGAACAGTTTCTACATCGCCTCCCAGGGTTCCATCGTCGAGGTACCAAACGTTAAATTTGGAATTTAGCTGTCGAATAATTGGATCAATGGCTAAACTAAAAATCACTGGCCCGAGGGGGTCACCTTGTTGACAACCAACAGCAGATTCCAGAAGGTTGTCCAGAAACAGTAATTTAGATGGGTGTCTGTAACATTGCCAAAGGAAACTATAGATTTGGGGTATTTCTTTTTTAGTTTCTGCCAGCAAGGTGTCCCTATTCACTGAATTGAAGGCATTCTTTATGTCAACCTTCAGGATGACCTCTCCTTTGCCAGAATTTAGGTAGGTCGACAAGGCGTGTACGGCAGCCTCACAGCCCCCTTTGGCAGGGGCTGAAATTTTTTCG
The DNA here is from genome assembly GCA_916610215.1 of Omphaloscelis lunosa. Lineage (NCBI taxonomy): Eukaryota > Metazoa > Arthropoda > Insecta > Lepidoptera > Noctuidae > Omphaloscelis > Omphaloscelis lunosa. The sequence continues at coordinate 10,190,779 of OU744273.1, read as the reverse complement.
AAACCGCCTCACCATAAAATTTACAACAAATCTTTGCTGCCATACGACGGTATGTGGTTCCCACGGCAATAGGACGAATGCCGCCATCCCTCTTGCGCAGGGCGCATAAATTGGCCCCGTATAGAACGTCGATGACGGCCTCGTTCACCTTGCCGGAGAGCATAAGGTTAATCAGAGCCGTAAGCTCCTTCAAGAGCAACTCACCAGCTTCCCCGGCGCCTGAACAGATAAGATCCTTTAGGTGCTGAGGACTCAGGCCGTCGAGGCCAGCAGCGGAGCCGCTTCGGAAGGAACAAATGGCTGTGATCAACTCTCGACCTGTAATGGTGAGGGAGTGATTATCCGGATCAGGGGGGTCGGGAAAAGAAATGCCATCCACTGGGGCAGGGTGTTTGCTCTCCAGAGCTGCGAGAGTTTCTGGAGAATACGGTGCCACCACATCACTACTAAAGAGAATCCTGGCTGCTCCACTAATGTCACCTTCCCCTAACTTCGATTCTACGAAATGGGATATACTTCTTGAAGAGGTATATCTCTGTGTCGGTAATTTGGAATCCAAATTATGAGCCGAAATATTACAGTTTTCTTTAATTTGTGCGGTTAGTGTTTTTTTGGTTGCCAAATTCTTTTGTACATGTAGAATTCTGTAAGGAAAGGTGAGCAGCTGTTCCCAAGCACTTCGCGAGTTCTCCCGGATGGCAAGACGGACGCAACCTGCGAGGTGTTGTGCCACAAGAGGTCTAGCACCGCGGGGAACTCGCTTCAAAACAGGTACAGAGTTTTTGAATTTAGAAAGGGTTTTCCAAAACGGGTCAAAATTGGATGTAGCAGGTGTGGTTGGTGTGACTGTTGAGACAGGGTCTGAAGAGAGTGCATTTGGAGGTCTGTGCACCTTTCCGATATGCACATTCAGACCCCGCTTACCTTTAAAAAACCGTGCCTGGGTACACAGCGGACATCTCTCCAGGGTGCTCTGCAGTGTTGTCGAAGGTTGACGTGCACTATCACTATCATTCACCACATCGCTGCTGCCACTGAGCATTTATTTGTTTTACTTATATGCTAGGTTGATAAAAATAATAACAAATAAATCTGAAAAAAAACCACTCAAAATAAAACGTCTATCTGACACCGTCTACGGTTGACAGCAACAGGAGCTGTAGTGCGAGCGACGCAGTCGCGCTGGCGGCCTAGTGCGTTGCGCCGCTGATGCATTTCGGCGCAGCCCTGGCAACCGATTCCAATTGAGCGACGGACTGGCGTCGTGTCCTCACCGTGGTATATCACTTCAGAAACAGCACTTTCTTCTTAATATAATCATTGAAAATACACTGTATCACGATAAAACAAAGCAACCAGTCAGTTTATTGGTTCATTTATGTTTGGAAAATTCGTCCGCTCGACAACGTAAATAAAGCAATGAATTTTATTGAACTCAAATTTCAATCTATTTTCGTTTCATTTCGTATTCCTCTCAATTAGTATTCCTTATATTATTCGTAACGAATTCAATTAATTATACATAATTTGAGTTAATATTTACATTACATTTTTAAGAATACGTGCATTTAAGTTGAGAGTCCTGTCCTGTCAAATTATTTAAGTCAAATTCAATACAACTACTACTTTGAACAAGAGAACCCCTTTGTCTCGCAGAATCGCAAAGTCAAAGTCAAATCATTTATTTCAAATAGGCCCATGTATGGCACTTTTGAACGTCAAAATTTACAGACTAATATAATTGATTCTAGTCGCCCCTTCCAAAAAATAGTTTTCGTATGGAGAAGAATGGGCAAGAAACTCCACCGTTACTCTTTTAAAATGTTTTACAATAGTTTGTATTAGTACGTACATTAGTTAAATAATTATATGTGAAGACGATGCACCTAGAATAAAATTACTATACCACAATAGGTAAAAAGAATTAAAAATGAAGCAACGACGGATAATTTAATTATGTGATAGATACATGGTGCTCATATATTTAAAAACATTGTAAAAGTAGACGATTTTCCTAATGTTTTAATTAATAAGTCAGTGTGTGAGGAAGTAATCACAGAATTTAAAATCAAAGTCATATAACACAAAATTATAAATTTTACAATTCGCAAGAATAGGCTCGAACTCGAAACTCAAACTCAAAGCATTTATTTCAAATAAACCAATTACAGGCACTTTTGAATTGTCAAGGGGTCGGTCAGTCAGAAAGATGAAGCTAGTTGCCCATTCCAAAGCGTAGTAGGTACCTATGGAGAAGAACGGGCAAGAAACTCCATGGACACTCTTTTAAATCACAATATGTTTACAAAATATTGGTTACATCATTCATGTTAAAGTTATAAATGTGAGAACGATAAAAGCGTCCGTAATAAAAAACAAAACAAATAAAACAATTCAAAAATCAAATTAAAATAAGCCATGGCAGCTAGAAGATGACAGTCCCTACTGACAGCGCCCGTTCACGAACATGACGCAGGGATTAGCACCAAGCTAAATGATCCAACACACACGCCACCGTCAGCGAGACATTAGAGTGAGCATGACATATTCTCAGCCGCAAGGGCATATTCAAGTCAATGAAAGACGTACCTAGTAAATGGTAGCTTTAAAGTAGGTACATAGTACTCACACATGTTATGAAATAATACAATGCTAAGGGATTGAATTAATACAATGCAAAGATGAGTAGTTTTTAAATCTTCAGCAACTCCAACAGTATTTTCAAATGCTAATCAATTAGTTTATGCGCCCTTGTAGAGCAGGACCAGCGTTTAGCCAAAAATTTATATCAGCGATGTAATCCCCCAACTTATAATATGCTTGGCTGCATAGTGTGCGTTTTATATAAGATTTAAATTTCGTTTCATTCAGTTGAAGTATGTGGGGAGGTATTTTATTGTAACATTTTAAACAGTACCCCATGAAAGATGAGTCCACTTTAGCCAATCTGAAACCTGGTTGAACTAATTGGTCCCTATTTCTAGTGATATAATTGTGTCTTGCACCTCTTTTACTAAAAAGATGTAGATTTTTCCTTACGTACATAATGTTTTCATAGATACATTGACAAGGTACCGTCATGATGTTAATATCTTTAAACAGTTCCCTTAGAGAGTCGCGCCTGCGGAGGCCATATGTGGCTCTGATGGCTCTTTTCTGCAGAATAAAAATAGACTCGATGTCTGCAGCCCGACCCCATAGTAAAATACCATACGTCATAATATGTACTATGAAAGTGACTGAAATAGACTAGCCTCGCGGTATCTACATCAGTAAATTGACGTATTTTTCTCACAGCATATGCTGCTGAACTTAGCCGTCCTGAAAGGGATGTTAAATGAGGACCCCATTGAAGCCTTGAGTCGAGCGTGATCCCCAGGAAAACAGTTTTATCGACAAATTCTAGTTTCTCTTGATTCAATACTATCTCACAATTACTACTTTTGACATTTGGTAAAGAAAATCTTATGCATTTAGTTTTTTTACCATTTAATACTAATTATTAGCAGTGAACCAATTTTGGACTTGCAGCAGGGCGTTATTTACTTCGTCAAGATTTGATGCACATCTATCAATTTTAAAAATTAAGGAAGTATCATCAGCAAATAACACCATTTGTGGTTGGGTTTTTAACAAATGGGGTTGATTACTTAAGGCAACGATAACCGACTTTTAATGATTCTATACTGAAGATCACGTCTAAACGAGTAGTGTTAATGATTTGGAAAAAATATATGTTTAATATGAGCATTATTTAAATAATTTAATGTAGGAATATTTTAGATTATGTTTATATTAAATACCGAAATTAATTTGTAGAGGTGTGTCTAACGCGGATAAAAAACTGAGAATCGCGCAAAATCTATCAAGCGTATTTTTCTGAAACCTTCACCATTTTAAAGATAATTTCAAAATAATCTTTTAGTATACGTGTTTTATTAAAATACTTTTTGTTTTATGTATAATAAATTAATAATGCGTCTAATTCGGGACAGCGCTCCTTGATGGGCGAGTCCTGTTACTGGCTGGACGTACGACGCGTTGCGTGAGCTCAGTACAGAACACGCAAGCTAACCACTCAAGGCTTCGATCAATAATATTGATCGAAGACTTAAGGTCACTGTCATATATCAGCGTCGTGATTTTTTTCGAAATGGCTCAAGGAACCTGAAGCGTTGTCATTGGTTATCAGGACGTTAATGCGAGTTAATTCTATTGTAGGCCAACATGGGCATCCAATGTTTCAGCTTTGCTTCGAGCTGTAAATAAAAAAAATAAAAAATAAACTCCATAACACTGGTGCGGTTCCTGGGCCTTTAGGCTAAAGACAGCTACCATATTTGGAATTCTGGTTTCTGAAATAATTAACCTAAATAGTGGAGTTCACCATTTGTAAAAAAATTACACTCATTATCCGCGTGGCCACGTCGAGCTGTCTACGGGTCTGGCACCGCCGACGGTCACCATCCTTGGCGTCTGCAGCTTGGAACAGCCGCTACAGTTCTCGTCAGACAAGGAGAGTAGGTACTGTGCTACTCCCAAGGGTATTTAAGGAATCCTTGCGATCATAAACCTACATACTCCCTATTTTTATAAAATATACTCTTCATATGTTGACATTTTACGAGGTCTTATTTTTTGGGTTCTATACCCGAATGGTGCCAAACAGAACCCTTACTAAGTCTCCGCTGTCCGCCCGTCTGTCTGTCTATCAGCGGGCTGTATCTCATGAACCGTAATAGGTAGACAGTTAAAATTTTCACAGACTGTGTATTCTCTCTGACTCGCACTTGGCCGGTTTTATTCTCTCCTACCATCAGGAAACCGGTATGTCCTATCCTAGGACCAAAAATTCGAAGACATAGTGAGATCTATCAACTCACACTGGACCCGCGTGGTAGATTACAGCCCATTCCCACTCGAAGAGAAGAGGTCTGTGTCCCAGCAATGGGAAAATTATAGGCTGACTATGCTATTTTATGCTACTGTGTGCTGGAACCCTGGTGATCTGCTTCAAGAAGATACCTAACTAACAAATTAATGTCTTATAATAAATAGTCAATTTGTCTGATAGTTTTTAAGGTTGTTTTAAATAATATGATGACATTATTTGTGAAGAGAAGATAAATTCTTTGAATTTGAGAATAAGTTTAAACTGCCTCTGTAGTTTAGAGGTTTGACCAATTGTCTCAGACCCAGAGATCCCGGTTTTGATTCCCAGCGCGGACAAAATTTTCTGCTCGGTTTGGTTGGTGGTAGGGCTTGTTCTAAGTCCGCTAGCTACAATCGTATCTTGTCTAAGTCTGTCGCCATAACAACAATGTTAACCACATTGTTGTGCGGATAAATTGTGAGGATAAATAAAAAATAAGTTGAATTGAAAAGGTAGTATTTAAACTCAAATCAAAAAAATACTTTTTTTTTCTAAAAATAATCCGAAAACTAATCAATTGCACAGCAAAATACTCAACTCAAAATATAACTAAATAAGCAACAATATATATTCTAGTCATTTTTGGTATTCGCCGACCACTGCCGCGGCACCGCACGCTTCGCTCGCTCGGCTCGTGCGTCAGGGGGTCACAGTTCTAACCTAACCTTTCTTTGAAATTTAACTTAATTACTAGCTCGGTTCCGGGTACTTTTGAGATGCCTATTAGGATATATGTTACATTACACGGATAGTTATTTTGCTATGAGTGTGAGTACTACGTATGTACGCTCTGATTAATTTGCTGTGCAGTCAGTATTAATGATATGATTGTCATATTTTTGTACCTGATGTAGCCTTGATGTATATTTTCAAATTATCTGCCTGTACTAGTTTAGTTAGATAATTAGTTTATTTGTTGTGAAATGATGGAAATAAATTGATAGGTGATTATTTATTTGATGTGCAATTAATAATATAATATGTCAATCGAAAATTGCCCCTTAAAGCAGACTGCAGTTTAGTAAGTATTGTAAAAGATGTTTCGCTCCATAACAAGCTACTGTGATCACAGATTCGTTGACCAAACGAGGTGTTATTTTTTTCCAGGACCTTTCATCGTTTCCTTTGCTGCTGAGCATGAGGTCCTGGATTCGATTCCCAGATCGGTCAGTGTTATTGGGTTTATCCATATGGAATTTCTCAGTAGCAGCCTGGAGTCTGGATTTGTGCCCGGTTAACGGCAATAGGCTCGCCCCCCATTACGTGGGACTTAAACATAACTGGCGAACCTACTATGAGTATACCTCTGTCTGACCCTTCGGGGAATGCAGGCGTGTTGATGTTAGGTTATTTTAACCATGTGTTTTTAGAGGTATGAGGAACAGAGTGTAAAGTTTACTCATCCTCTTTAGAAAAGAGAGGATCCTTCGACCAGATGGGTACCGTGTCTGGCGGGCAACTGCCCAACGATTGATGACGGAGAAGTTATATATTTAAGGTGTTCACGCGGTAAATTCTAATTGCGCGATGCAGGATTTGTGTGACGTCAGGTCTTTCATGCGTAGTTCGGATGTCGCGATGTAGATGCCGCGACGTGTCTTCGAAAAATAACTTAGTAGATAAGGAAAAACAATTGAAACACAATAAACATTATGCACGACATTTATTAAAAGACAATCATTTTTTATGTTAATATTTTATTATACATTGTCACAGCGAATCAAATTTTCACGCCTCCCTTTATGACCTTGGCCAAATATTTTGTGATATTCGGATAGCTGTGGTCATGACTAAAGAGGTGCCACGAAGAATATGAATAAAAAATCTCGACTCCGCGAAATTTCGCAGGAGAAGCTAGTTACAGAATAATAAAATACATTATTTTTTATGTATTATTATTCCAAGTTTTTTTTACGAATCTGTGTCCATTGAATCGTAAAAAAGGGCCAATTCTTTTTCTCAACTTTAGTAATGTTGTATAACGTATACATATGTATTGAGTACTGTTCCCTATTTTATTCTAGTCCCTTCAGAAAATAGCGTCCTGTAGGATTAGCCGTCAAGATTTATTTTAAAAGTTGCATTGTTTTACATAATTATAACAAATTGCAATTGCTTTTCTGTAAACAGGGTTATTGGTTATATGTCGGCAATCCGTTAAGGAGATATAGGAGAGGTCATTTGCAACCAAATGACCTCTCATGTCTTCGATGCCAATGTCAACCATTTTCGAGGAATTTGACATTTTATGTTTTAAAATAAATGAAATAAAAATATAAAATGTCAAATGATTCGAAAATTGTTGAAATTTTTTGCATAGGAGTCAAAAGGGGTCATTTGGTTGTAAATGACCTTTCCTACACCCCCTTAATGGATTGCCGACATATAACCAATAACACTGTATAAAAAAATTATTAATAAAATAATAATTTTAATTTCTGTTTTCTGTATCACATTTTTATCTTATTGGTTGTTTCACACGAATTTACACGCCTGAACCGGCCGAATCGACACTTTTAAATAATTTTTTTTTTCTTGAGGCGATTCGCACGCAGTTAATTTATTTGTCGGCAAATTGACAACTCCAGAAATACGTATTATGCAATTGGCACATTTTGAATTTTATGCAGTTAAGGTAAGAAAAAAGTACATTAACTTTACTGCATAAAATTCGGGCGAAGCAACCAGTAAGCTACATTTTTATCCTGCATCTTCGTCGGCTGAAAGATTAGTGTCATTAATAATATGTCAATAATGTCATATTAAATAAATTAAAACATCAAAGAGTTATTTACAATAAAATTAATTACACTATTGCTGTACACACGGCTACACATCAAGCAATACATTTCCAGTATAAGCTGACCTCGCATTGTTCGGAAATCCTGTAGAATACGAGATCAGCATAAATTGGAAATGTATAGCTTGATGTGTAGCTGTGTGTACAAGGTTCTTTTGGCGCGTGGCCAAAATCGGAGCTAATGCCGCCATCTTCTTTTTTTAAAACATTGCACAAAGCAATTGCACAAATGTTTAACCAACAGCGCTACCTTGACAATGTCATTCACGCGCCAAAAGATATTAGAATACCCAGGTCTGGATATCATGTCCCGAGCTGTGGAGGCCAGCTCGGGACATAAGACCATCTTCTATTTACCACGTATTTGTTAAAACTCGAAGTCACTCTCCTCTTGCCATTGCTGGGATGCTTCTGTATTCAATCTTACTCGCCATTTTTTCTGGTTTTCCGCAAACCTAATAGTAAAAGTGTGTCCGTGGCATCACAGCGGGCCCAAACAGAGTAAGAGCGCTGCGGTATTTTTTTTAGATTTCACATCGTTTTGCTGAGATAGGAGTCTTTTTAGCCACTCACAGGTCGCTATTATTTTTGTTGTTAGTTTAAAATGCTCCTTTTTAAATTTACCTTTTATTACTTTTTGTATTTCCTGTGCGTGTCCCAAATACAATGTTTTTCTTTCTTTCTTTCTTTCTTTCATAGCCTCCCCTATGTTCTTTCTATTTGCTCTTGTACTTTCTTCAAGCTACCTTTGCTAGTGTAATCTTCTCAGGACCATTGCTATCTGGCAGCATCGTCTTTCCACCAAGGTTGCAATGCTTCTGTCTTTGTTCCCCTTTTCTCTCGTAGGTAGACATTGGCACAGTATAATAAACTAACAGTATTATGTCTCGGCAGTGACCTTGAAATAATGACCTACGGCAGCTCGGTACATAAAATTTCCGTGTCCGTGCGTAACTGCCGCCCACTCGAGCTCATGTTAGGCAGGTGAAAACTAAATTGTTGATAAAGGACGAAGAATTGAATCCTGAAGATAGCACAGTATTCTTGGGCTTAACTTTGGATGCTAAGCTTCAGTGGGGCCCACATATAGATAAATTGTCAAAAAAGCTAAGCTCCGCAGCATATGCTGTTAGAAAAATTCGTAATTTAACTAACATAGAGACAGCCCGTTTAGTGTACTTTAGTTATTTTCATAGTGTAATGTCGTACGGTATTCTGTTGTGGGGAAATGCCGCCGACATTCAAACTATCTTTGTTTTGCAGAAAAGAGCTGTTCGATCTATTTATAAATTAAGTCCGAGACACTCTCTCAGAGATAAATTTAAGGAGATAAATATAATGACTGTGCCTTCTCAGTATATTTTTGATAATCTTTTATATGCCCATAAAAACAAAAAATTGTTTAAAAAATACAGTGATATCCATAACATAAATACTAGGAACAAACACAAATTTGTTGTACCTACAACAAGGCTCAAGAAAATAGGTAGCTCCTTTAGATGCCAATGTATACGCTTTTATAATAAACTTCCAAGCCACGTACAAGATCTAAGCCTTAATAAATTCAAATCATTTACTAAACGCAAGTTGTGCCAGAAGGCTTTTTATGCCGTTAAAGATTTCATTGAGGACAAAAAGGCATGGGATTGAGCTGCTCCAATTTTATAATTTTTTATGTTTTACTTTCGGAACTTTTTTTTTTTTTTTTTGCTAACTTTAAAATTATATACACAATGACATGAATATTTACTTTGTGAAGTATAATATTTTTTTATTATTTTTTATTATTGTGAATGTGAGGACTATGTGGGTCATATATACAATATATATTTATTTTTCTCAGTTACTTTTAATGATCATCTGGCAGTTGTGAGTACTTTATGCGGCCTACCCAAATGTCCTTTCTTTGGTATTGTTCGTCGAATCATTGAGCTCCTTTTAAGTTCTGAGTTGAGCTACACGATTACTGACAAATGCGTGCATGGAATGGACAGGTCCACTCACATCTGTATGGTTCTTTCCTCAAAAGACCATTTCAGACACAAATCTACATGGTCCTCAAATGAAATGCTCTGACCAAGATTATTTCCTGGTTTTTATATACTCATTGACATTAATGAATTTTATATACTTTTAAAGTATTATATTATTTAAATTATTGTGAATGTGAAGACTATGTGGGTCATTCCTTTTTCTTTTTGTTTTTAATTTTTTCTCACTTAGTTCTAATTATAGTCTGACAGTTTTGAGTAATTTATGCGGCCTACCTAAATGTCCTTTCTTTGGTATTGTTCGTCGAATCGTTGAGCTCCTTAATTCTGAGTTGAGCTGCACGATAACTGACAAATGCGTGCACTGACTGGACAGGCCCTCTCAATCTGTGTGATGCTTTCCTCAAAAGACCACTCCAGACACCAATCTACATGGTCTTCACATGATCTGACCAAGATTATGTCTGGACTTTAAAAGAGACTGTGACCTCTGAGTTTGTTTCGGCCTTTCTTCTCAGAGTAGTCAGTTAGGAAACGCCGACCTCATCTAGTTTTTAAAATATGATTGACGTGTAAAAGTGTTTGTACAAACCTATTTACAGAAATAAAATCATTTATCATTATCATTTATTTATTTATCGAGACTGTTGCGGTATGCACTGAGATTTCGAAGCGCGTCATTGCGCCCGTTTTTTATGAAGACATAATACTGTTACTTATTTATACTGTCCTACATCAAATAAAATTGTGTGTAATTTTTAGTTTTCTCTTTCTTGCAAAGGATGTCTCGGTCTATTTCTTCTCCATTTCTTTTATTCTCTAACATGGTTTAATTTGTGGCCTTTTTTATCTTCTTTTACGACTTTTCTGAGTTCTATCAATTACACCTATTTAATTATTACCTTACACATTAGGTACAAAAATTAGAATTAATTTAAGACTTCATTTCTTTAAGTTAAATAAACTATACTTAGTTTAGTATTAGCATTTTCAGATTAGTTTTTGCATTTTACACAGCTTGCTACTTAACCCAGTGAGATTTTAATTTTCTCGTTCAATCTGAAACAAAAAAAAAATACATGTTTATTTCTTAGATTTTGATAATTGACGAACGCGCAGAGTAAACGTAATGTAGCAAAAGATTTTTTGAACGAAGTTCTTTAACGCGGCTTGTAAACTTTCAGAAATCGTCACGCTAAAAAGTGTTAATACTTGCGATTGTCTTCTTCTAATTCAAATAGAAAGAAAGAGAGCAAAGTGATTACAGTGTCGTGGGATAAAATTATACACATCGGCCTGAGTAGATGAGCCCGGCCCGGAGAGAGAGAAAAGTGTAAATTTGGTCAAAATGAAAATCCACGATGGCGGCTGCGAAAATTTTCAAGTTTTTCGTCATGGGTGTCGGTTTGATGGTTTTCAAGGGTGACAAAGCCGATAGTGGGGTCGAAATGTAAATCCAAGATGGCGGCTGTGAAAATTTTAAAATATTTTGTCATGGGTGTGGTTTTCATGGTTTTCGAGGGTGTTAAAGCCGATATGAGATCAAAATGAAAATTCAAGATGAAAATGAAGAAATTTTGTTTGTGTTTTAAATCATACATGAGAAAAAACTTCGTTCCTAACGGGGGTCCCCCGACCGCACATGTTTTATTTTTATTTTACATACTCATTACGTACATAATTTTTACTTTAATAACTTGTTTTAATTTAATGGTTTATAGGTGATACTTATTGTGCGATTCGCAAAAATTTGAACCAAATCGGTATAGGAAAGTCGCATTTTTGATAGCAAAAAGTTGCGCTATTATTGTGCTTGATAATTCTCGTTCGTCCCTGAGGGCCCCGATCTCGCAGGGACACGTCCCGGAGGGCCACAATTTCGATAAATTCGATGACATTTTTCTTTGTAAAATTTTCTATTGTTTTCAACTTGTAACGTCGACAAAAAAAAAGTGCTTCAAGATATAGTGGTTCCAAATATGCAAAATACGCGAATTTAGGGACGAAAGTAATTTGATTTTAAAAAATTGTGAAATATAGAATCATAATTTCAATAACTATAATTTAAATAAAATGTACGTAGGTATAAAATTAAATTTAACAATATTTTATAAGCTGTATTTGTATAATTTAATAACAAAAATAATTATTTCAAATCCTGGAAAAACTAAAGCACAGCCGGGAAAGGGTTGCAAAATTTCTACCTGGGTATAAACTAGTTATACTAAAACAGTCAGTGAGTCCGTCTGATAGGAATATGTTTGTCACTTTTGCTCTTGCCATAAAATTACGATTTTATCTCTTTTACGCATACAGAAAAATTGCTAATACAATTTGCAATTGATAAGAAAGTTTAGTGTGTCATTCGAAAATGTCGGGAGAAGGTCCTTCTAGAAGGTGCGAGCGCAATTTTACAAATTCACAAAAAAAAAAGATTATGGGGAAAGTGGCTACTAAATATAGGTACGGCATGCCAGTCTTACATAGACAGAATAAAACTTCAAGTATTTGGTCCTATAGTAAAAAAAAACTTTTAGTCGTGGTGGTGCAGTGAAATTGGATAGGTACTGACAGTGTCCTTGTAAATATTCAGGAAAGTCATATACCGCAATTTACACCAGATTCGATTATTTTAACCATGATCTAGAATTCTAGAACTTATTATTTATTAAGTCAAGTTTTACAATAAGTATTAAAAAAGTGGTCTTAAGACTTTTTCCTGCAGATGGTCCTTTTAGATGACTAGAAATCGTGGCCCTCCGGGACGTGTACAGTCACAAGCAATAATATGTATAGACTTAGAAAATTTAAAAAGCGATTTTCTCGTGGAATAACGACGGCAACTTTGGGATAACACCTAATTCATATTAGCATGGGTTCGTAAATACTATGTTGATTACAACATAACATTACAATCAACACAGTAGGAGAAAATCACTGTTTAAAGTTGCTAAGTGAATACATAATTATTGCTACTGAGGGACCGTTCAAGTATTACGTAAGCACTATAGGGGGGCGGGGGGGTCTATGCTTTGCTTATTTTTGATGACATACGGGGTGGGGAGGTCTAGATGGTGATTACGTCAGCTGTAATAATTTACTTTTTTACACATATGGCAACCCATACATTGTCTATGCTTGAAAACGAAACGCATATTCGGGGATTCCCACAAATAATAAATACAGTATTAAAGAAGAACAGAATATTTACATTAAAAGAAAATGCATATACCAATGTTTACGTAAGCATGGGGGGGTAAGAGCTTTGCTTACTTTTGCTGACAAGGGAGAGGGGGGGGGGGGTAAATAATTGTAATAAATCTGCTTACGTAATACTTGAACGGCCCCTGACTGTAACTTGCGGGATCGAGGCCCTCTGCCACGAACCCGAAAATTCAATTCGGATCTTACAAAAAATAAAAAAAGGAATAATTAAAATGTAAAGATATTTTTTTTTTGGCATAATTCAAATAATTTAATTAATTTTCTCTTCACAAACAATGCTATCTTATAATTTAGACAGATTTGAAAAACTGTGACAATAGTTTGTGAGAAACTGGTGTCTGCACTAGGAATACCTTTATCGCAGATCACTAGGGTATTTTAACCAACTGATTGTGTGGCCCACCACACGGTATGTAAACACAATCACTTAGTTACAACATAATCTCGACACAGAATTAGTACGAAACCAACAAAAAAGCAATAAAACAAAACAAAAAGAACGTAAAAGCATACTTACTTCCTCACAATAGCCCTTCTTTGGGCCTGAAGGTCATACGCAAGGGGATCAAATTCAACGCGGGAGTTACTCTCAAGGCCCGGCATTATATCGTCCATACCCTGGCTATCGAAATCGCTGTCAACTGTGGAAAACAATTAATCTCCTTTTTTAACAGGGTGGCCCTTTTACACAATTTCTACATCGATTACGAATCGTTGTACACGCCCTTTAGTAACAGTATGTGCCCATATCCGGTTGTTATAAATGAATTAGCATGTATAGCAGCATTATCTCTATCGATTACGAATCGTTATTCCTTTTCCTGTATATGACGAATAGGTATTTTCCAGTTCCTATATTACACGAATCGATCCCTTACAGGATTCTATTACCAACGAATCGAACGAATCGTTCATTTGTTGGTTTCTACGTCCAACGAATCGGTGGTTTAGTGACAAGTGTTAGAAACAACGGTCCGTAAGAAATAGGAATCGAGAATTAACGGGTCGTTAGATTACGTACAAAAATTAATGACAGTGGAACAAAAAATTAGGTACATAAATATATAAAATTCTTACGTATATCGCTGGCATGAATACTCCCGTCGAAGTACACGTTTCCTTCAAGATCGGGCTTTATATCTGTAAAAGAAAATATTTTTCAACATCTTCTTCCATTCCTCCCATTCCTCCCTTCATCGTCATATATTTTGAAATCTTAAGTCCTGTAATTGCGAAGAATTTAAATGACATACATTTTTTACGCTGCTCGCTTACAATGGGCCTTATTAGAAGGCTAAAAGTCACCCAAAGGGCAATGGAAAGGGCTATGCTTGAAGTTTCCCAACGCGATCGAATCAGAAATGAAGAGATTCGCAAGAGAACCAAGGTAACCGACTTAGCCCGAAGAATTGACAAACTTAAGTGGCAATGGGCAGGGCACACTGCTCGCAGAACAGATGGCCGATGGGGCCGAAAGGTTCTGGAGTGGCGACCGCGTACTGGAAGACGTAGCGTTGGAAGGCCTCCCACAAGATGGACCGATGACCTCGTGAACGCCGCAAAAATCCGCTGGATGCGGGAAGCACAGAACCGGTCGAAGTGGCGGTGCTTGGGGGAGGCCTATGTCCAGCAGTGGACGTCTTTCGGCTGAAATGATGATGATAATGATGACACTTACCATATTGTTTTAAATTTGATTCGAGCTCTTCGTTGTCTGAAAAAGTAAATAACTATTAGAAAAACAAAAATCTTGGCTCAATTGACTGTTGAAGGAAAATATCCCATGACAATATGGCCGTTTGTCTACTGCACCGTGAACGGAACGAGAACGAGATGAAGACGGCGAAGCGACAGTACATTATAATGGTCGCTTAATCTCGTTTCTCATTGACGACCCATTCGCGGAGCGGTGGACAAATAGTGTAAGAGTTCACCCAGGTTATAAACTATCTATTTGGCAAGTTCCATCAATACCTATTTAGCCATTTTAGCGCCAATCCGGAACATACATGCATCTGCATCATCATTAAATCAGCTGTGTCGTAGAAAAGTGTAATACCTACGCGATCAAAATGTATGGAACAGCTGATTAAAAAAAATAACCGACGCAAAATTTCAACGCGGGGGCTTCAAAATCGTGTATTGAATCCATAGTAACAGTTTTCGCGTCAATGTCTCTGCCACCCTGTCCGCCCTGAGTCCGCTTGACAGTCGAGGGGATCTAACAAAAAACTCACGATGCTCGAGATTTTGTGAGACTTTTGAGTCAACGTTTAGAACGCTAGCTTATTATCTCTCATTCCGAGGAGAAACGCTAATTTGACTGGACTATTACGTAACGTACCTGGAAAAAATGCATTGGCATCCAATGTGGTCGTTGCATTTTCAGTTTGTGTCACTGGAGCTAACAACGTGGTTGCTAGAGTTGATGATGACGGCGCTTCCGTACTTGGAGAAGCTAAAAACAATGGTTTTCTTTTAGTTACAAAATATTAGTACATAAAATAACATGACGCCTTGTTTCCCAGAAGGGTTGGGAGGTGTACCTTTTGTTCACCTACATGGGTGTGATTTAAGTTCCATGTAACAGGGGCGACGCTATGGTTATAGACTTTATGCCTTTTTTTTTGGTGGGAAATTATCAAATAACTTCTGCTCTGAGCGGAGCGGGAGGGCGTGTCAAAAACCCACCCGTGTCCCTTCAATTGCCCTGTTGCCGGGGACCACGATCTCCCTTTCGGTTTTCTTCGCACCCGGCAAGCATCGGCCCTGGCGGACCCCGTCAATTCTACTAACATCTCTTTGAGGCGCGCGTGGAACACAACGCGCCGTCGACCCGGGCTTGGTCCTTATCGGACGGCGAGCTACCCATTGCTCACCGTCCGCAAGCCCGCGCCTACGGTGGCCGGAAATCGGCGTGCGATTCCCGACGAGGCTGATTTTGCCTATGCTTATACATGGAGCGACTGCCTTTCTGATCTCCACAACCAAGTTATTGGGTGCTGTAAAATCTTCTTAAGAGAAGGCTCCCTAAATTGTACGTTAATTTGCATTAATATTCTGAAAAAATCACGCATACCATCAAAATGGAACTTTAGTAGATTTATTGGATCTTTTTCTTTCCATATACATATAAGACAGTTACGTAATTTGAATATTTCGCTCGATTCATTTTTTATTCGATAATTATGTCTTTTTTAAAGATTATTTGAAGCAAAAACAAGATTACTCGGCTTTTATGTCTAAAATAATTATTGACAGTAAGAAAATATAGTTTACTATCCAAATATAAGATATTTTTTCTCTAGATCAATTATAACTTTAGTTATATATGAAATAAGAATTGAGGCTTACGACATTTAGTTCCGCGCTCGAACTCGACCAAAGAGCGCACGCGATATTCAACTTTATTACTGAAGTGTTAGCGTTTAGCACATAGTGGAGTGGTAGGGTGCATGTGGGCGGAGTTTGCGTGGAAATTGTCTTTAGATGCCTGGTCTTAACTAGAAGTAAAATTAATTAGAGGAACAAAAGGTTTCTCACCAGTAACATTAACTATAGTTTCAGTGACAAGCACAGTTGCAGTACTAGCAGTAGATGGTTCCGTTTTAACAGTGTTCAGTTCAATATTCGCTTTAGTATATAATTTTGTAACCAAAGGTTCTAATTTAGTATTTTCTTTTGCTTTTAGTTTCATATGCCCTTTGTGTTTATGTACTTTCCGAGCCTTAAGTGTAGTCGTTGGAAATGGGGTTGTTGGTACTTCTATTGCTTGTGTTGGTATACTGTTCATATCTGAAATAATGAATGAGGGTTTAGTTACGTTGCAAACATACGAGAGTTGGTTTGAAGAATCAAAGGGTAAACAGAATAATGATCATCATCAAAATGATATCGTCGGTTGCCATCAAACTATCAAGTATACTATAAGATAACTCGTTTTGAATTGTTATCACAAGTAAAACAGGTGAAATATTATGGTATAACATTATATCAAAAACTATTCTTTGAGATTCAATGTATATCATTAAGAATTATATCCAGTTATTTGGTAACATCATAGATAATTGGTACACAAATAATACCACGAATAATATATATATATATATATGGCATTAAAGGTATGATTTCGAACAACGCTGCACGCAGCAGTGCTGCCACTACTGTTGTGTGACGCATCACTACTGGTCCCCATACATTTTTTATAGCTTTATATGAGCTTACATTCCGAGCACGGCAATAATGTGACGCATCAATGTCACCCACCATTGCGTTGTTCGGAATCATACCTTTAGTCTGCTTCAGTATATATGTTATGTGCTTAAAGTATATAAGAAATGAATATAACAAAACACTTACCCAGAAACTGTAGCCTCCTCAAGGCTTTTTCAACACACCATCTCAACATTTGCGAGTTAACATTTTGACGAATTTCATTGCAAAAATTCGTCGCCATACTTAAAAAAGGATCGTTCTGTATTTTTATATCTCCTTCATCCTTTGCTATAGGAGTTTCTTCAACTACTGGGATATTATTAACTACTGCATTTCTATTAGGTTTAGCATCTGTAGCGTTTATTATAGTTGCTACACCTCCTTTGCCACGTTCTCGTCTCTTACCCTTGTGTCTGGAATGATGGTTGATCCACCTTCTCTCTCTATTCTTACTTTCTATCGCTTCTGAATAATTGTTCTCATTAACCGGGAGTAAAATTGTGGTTTCTAATTCATTTCTTTTGTTTTTTACATTTCGAGGGATGCCAGGACTGCTAGAGATGCCCATCAAACTTGTCAAAACGTTGTTCTTCATTATATTATCAATGAATGTGTTATTGAAGTAGTATTTATAAACTAAATCGTCTATCGTTTGATCGTCTTTTTCTTTTATTATCATGTCGTCTTGGTTTTCAATTTTGTTGGAGATTGGAATTGAAAAAAGGTTTATTTTTACTGATTCAGTCGATGGGGTTGTGGTTGTTATCTGTTCTTTAGGCACTGCTGGTTTGAGATTGTGGAATGGTTTAATTAAATTCGAACTGAGTTTGGTTGTCGGGTTTCTGGTCTCTAAGTAAAGTTGCTTAGCTTTCTTCAATATTCTTGCGAAATTGTTCTGTCTGTGTGATATTTCGCTCTGCGTCTTTGCTATCACATTTTGCTTGGCGTTAATCTTTTCGTTCTGTGCAAGCATTAACTTTTGTATATTATAGAACTGTCGCTGCTGTAGTAAGAATTTCTTCTGCTGATTTTCGAATTCTTTGAAATTATTTGTCATTTCCCTTTCTTTGTTTTTAAAATATTCCTGTTTGTTTGCAAGTCTTGCGTCAAAAACTTTCAGTTTCTCATAGAATTTCAACAAATATAAATATTTTACATCGAAATCTTGGAATTTGATCGAGATCGCATCTGCGTTTTTGAGAAATTGATCGTTCACGTCGGTTATTCGTTCACGAATATCTTTAATTTCATTATGTTGTTTCATTATCTTCTTGAAAGTCTTTGTTAGCATTGATATAACCTTAATAAGACCTCTTTCAGTAACTGCTTTACTCTTTTGAGGTTCTTTAGGAACAACTTTGTAGACATTTACATCAGGAATCGGTGCGTTTTGATGCCAAACTGTATTTTCTTTATCAAAAATATTTCTATCGATAGCTTTACTTTCACTGTGTTCATTATTTACCTTAGTCCTATTCATATCTTCCTCGAATTCAATTTTTTTAATTATTTCACTTTCAAAATCGTATTTCTTACTTCTTTTTGGTGAGGTTATATTTTTAGCAATTGTATCGTTATTTTCTTTGAAATCTGTTTCTATAGAAAGTTCAGGCTTTTGAGTTATGTCATTGATTTTGCTTAAATTACTACTGTTCTTAATAATATCATTTTCGAGGGTTACTGTATCATTTTTAGGTATTTTTATCTCTCTTTTGTTATTGTTCAGTAAAATAGCGACCTCGTAAGGGTAATCGTTGAACACTGAGGTACCTTCTTTGTCATCTTTTTTCACGGGGTTCTTTCTTACTTCTTCTTGTTTTTCAATGATAAATGTTTTGCATCCTTTACCGATGCAGTTCTTTAAACTCTTTCTAAGTCGCTGTTCTCGTATGCCTGTAATAATAACATTTGATAAGTACTAGCTTTGCGCGAAGGTCGAAAATTTTCTCACGGAAACGTACTACCGAGATAAAAATTATAACATAATATAACATCACGCCTGTAATCTCCGAAGGGTTAAGCAGAGGTGTACCTATAGTACACCCACATTTAACCAGTTATGTTTAAGTCCCATATAATGGGGGGGAGCCTATTGCCATCAACCGGGCACAAATCCAGACTTCGGGCTGCTACTGAGAAATTTCTAATTGAAAAACTTAATATCACTATGTCCGACCCGGGAATCGAACCCAGGACCTCATGCTCAGCAGTAGCGCTTGCGACCATTTGACCAACGAGGCAGACAAAAAAAGAAAAAAAAAATCCTATGTCTAAAAAGTAAACATCCGTGTGCCCATCGAATTTGTGTAGCCGTTAAGGCCCAGTTAACAGCCTCAAGCGATACAACTTGCGGCGCGAATTGTATCAAGCTTCACTTATTTCCGCCCGTGGCTTCACAAATTGCTTCGCGGTGACTCGTGGCATGCCCTAAACAACGTCTTTCATTTGTTTTCATTATCGTTGTTGCAAGATTGTGTTGCGTGTAGCTCGTGGCCACGGGGTTAAGGCATGTTTGATTAACATCCAAATTAAATATACCCAAACTCACAGACTATCATATTTATAATATAACGAGCGACTCGCCACGGTTTCGCACGGGTGTAATTTACATGTGAAGATGATATTCTGTTTACGAAACGTTGTGCACAAGTTCTGAGCAGTAACTTAAAAGTACTAGGCTTGCATGAATTCAAGATAGTATTTTGTTAGTACTTTTAAATATGTAGTTCTTTTTTATAGATTTCAAAGGGTGAACGATTTTTTTAATAAGAGCTGTGCTTCTGGAAATTACACAAACTCACACAATTCGCTTTCTCTCTTTATCATATTAGTATAGATTAGTAGGAAGTAGAAAAAAAATTAAGGAATTTTAAATGTTGTAAAGTGTAGAATAAAGAATACATCAATATGAATAAGAAATGTTTAACCCTTTTGCTGTTATTGCATTGAGTGCGAAAAAATATTAAGATATTTTTATTTATTTGATAATAAAAGGCTATTTTATTTTATTTATAAAAATAAAATAAAATAGCCTTTTATTTCTTTCTGTTTGAATCACATAAATAATAAAAAAGCTGCATGCAAATTATAATTCATAATATTAGATATATATTGATATTCTATATATAGATATTCCTAATTCATTTTTATTATTACGTTTATTTTTTAAACAATATAATTAAATTTAAATAAACAATAGATACAAATAATAATATTTTGTTACTTTCTTAAATTATAATATTATAATTATTTATTTTCTTTGTTCAGTTTTATTATTGTTGTTTTAACGGTTTTAGTTTTTGAACCAAGAAGGAAGATAAATATAAGAGCAGAATAAATTAAAAAAAAAAACTTACGCCGTATCGCCCTCTTGGCCCTTTTAATGTAATTAGAGACAGACGGAGCATCTTCCATATAATTAGCGCCAAACGTGTCAAAATTATTCTGCAGTAAGTTCTCCACATCCAGAGAATTCTCCCGAAAAATGAAGTTCCCAGTTCTTGCGCTGTCAAAAAAGTTCTCCTGCAATTTATTTCGAACCCAAACTCCCTTGTTGATTATGTTATTTCGCTCCAACTTCGGCTTCTGATAGTTCAATTGGCTTTCCAAAATATTACCCCGAACAGCTCTGGTCAGCACGATCAATGTTATTATTTTGGTCAACATAGTCAAGACATTGCTTGCCTGGAACTGGCTAGTCAATGAAAAGAATTCCACTTATGTGTTTTCAGTAAAATTCGATTGGTTTTGTTTGTAAATTTCCGTCGGTTTAGTGATGTAATTTGTGCAGTTTTAAGTCGATAAAGGGTGTTTGAAACCGGTATGATCATAACGGTATTATTTTCGGTTCAAACTCAAACCTCAAAGCATTTATTTCAAATAAACCAATTGCAGGCACTTTTGAATTGTCATGGGGTCGGTCAGTCAGAAAGATGAAGCTAGTTGCCCATTCCAAATCGTAGTAGGTACCTATGGAGAAGAACGGACAAAAAACTCCATGGACCCTTTTTTAAATCACAATATGGTTACAAAATATTGGTTACATCATTCATGTTAAAGTTATAAATGTGAGAACGATGCAGAACGATAAAAGCGTCTGTAATAAAAAATAAAACAATTCAAAAATCAAATTAAAATAAGCCATGGCAGCTAGAAGATGACCAGACCCTACTGACACAACATTTATACATTTGTACTGGTTACAACATTTATATTTTTACAAGTATTTTTAAAGGTTACCTTAAACTGAATACTAGTAGTATTAATACCGGTTACCGAAAAATTACTTCTTATTTACACGTGCCGTCGACATTAGCCAACGGGCGCGCATCGCCTGTGTATGTGTAACCGGTATTAAAACGGTAACCTAAATAGAGGTAATATGTTTATTCGTCTTGGTTACCCAGATAGCGGTAATCTAAGTCGTAGAATTAACCAAAATTCTTCGATACCTGTATCGTAATTTATAAAGGTTTTCGGTCCCTGGTTTTTGGTAATAATATTGATAAACGATTTTATTTCTGTTGTACTCACTTCCTTTGTCACTTTTATACGTCAAACAAAATTATGTTTGAAAACTGTATGAGTCTGGTGTTTTGTATCCGACTACTCTGAGAAGAAAGATCGAAACAAACTCAGAGGTCACAGTCTCTTTTAAAGTCCAAACATAAACTTGGTTAAATTGTCTTTTGAGGAAATAACCACACGGATTTGAGTGGAACTGTCCAGTGGAATTTAGAGTTAGTGATTGGTTTAATTAAAAATTCTTTGTCATCATATTATCATACTATTTTTATAAAATAAGTTACATCTTTCTTCTCGCTTTCCTACAATCTATGGGAGAGATTTCGTTACAAGGGAAGGAAGTGTGTAACAGGCCGGGGAACCGCGCGCTATTTGATTTGACCAATGAGCGCGCGCGGTGCTTGAGTTGGCCGTCAGAAACGACCTTGACGAGGCTCCGCCCTTTTAATGTTGCTTGTTGCCAAGGTGAGATGTCAGATGTTACACATCATTATACGACTACTATAAGGCTCGCTCTTTTTTTTATTTGAGGAAGTGTTCTAGTCGAACACTTCAATTCAGCATCTTCCGATGACTGATTTTAATTGGCCTTTACATAGACTTAGTATAGTAAAGGGGCTCGTGGCTAAATGATAGCAGCCGCACGACGCTTTGGGTCGATCGAAGGGTTAAGCTACGCCTGCCGTGTTCGGTTCGCGGATGGGTGACCATTCATACGAGTCAAGACCCGTCCGTGCCTTTAAAAATAACTTAAGCCGTTGGTCCTAGTTGTCATTCATAGATCTTATTTGTTATTTATTTATTTATATAATATGTGCCTTATATATATTATAATATTTATATTAGATATAATGCACACCATAAAAATACAATAAATTAAAAAAAAAAGTTCCCTACAAAATATGCAATGTGTAGTCAGAAGCCCAAAAGTCTGAAAAACAATCTTACCAAGGGGTACCGTGTTACCTAGTAACTGGGTTGTGGAGGTCAGATAGGTAGCTGCTCCATGTAAAATACTGGTATTCAGCTGTTGCTTAGACTTGAAGCCGACCTTAAAATAGCTGGGACAAGGCTAGACAGATTTTAATGGGCTTCAATGGATTGATTATCCTCACATTATAATAATGTTACTGTGATAACTAATTCGTTGCCGAGTTCTGTGATTTAGTAGCAATGTTTTTCAACACCAGTTTTCAAAATAGGCTGTGATTAAAATGTCAGTTTACGAAATAAGCTTTTAATAATTATTAAAAGAGTAACCGTGGAGTTTCTTGTCGGCTCTTCTCCATAGGAAACGACCAATTGGAACCGTGCACCTAGCTTCTGACGTTTCATAAGTGCCTATGTATGTAGGTTTATGTGAGATAAAATATTTTGAATGTTATTGTTTTCTTCCCATTACCCTTGAAAGTTTACAAAAGTATCGATACTTTATTTCAGAATTATCGACAACCCTACTTCTCGAAACCACAATATTTACGTTTACCTTCGTATCCAGTTCGGATAGTCATTCATTATAGTTCACATTTTTTATTAATTTCTTTTTAAACAATTTTAATGTTTACGACTACTCACGGTTTTGTCCTTATTTGTTGAGATAAAAGACGATAAGCATAGTTGACAGTCCCGGTTTCGGGTAGTAGTTGCAATAATAATGATAATACCCCCACCGCCATATCTCTACGTTAACGTCGTGGTGGGGCTTGCGCGCTCCATATTTTCTAGGCCTGTGTCGATAGAGTTTACTTTGCCGAAACAGGTCTAGGGTAAGATTCTATATGTCACATGGTCTGTCCATGTGACATATAGAAACCCGCAGGGCAGCATGTTGGGCAGTAGCGACCCTGCGGACCCTATCTCCCGGGAGAAGTCTTGTTTCTCATCTCTGCCTTGCCTTTATTGACCGGCTGGAATGAACACTAACGAGGAACAGAGCTCCCACCTCTTTCTTGCCTTTATTGACCGACTTGAGTGGAGATTCGCAAGAGCAAACATGCTCGGAGGAAGGAAGTATTCCAGTAAGTGCTGGTATGGATCTTGACCATCTTCCGGGCTCTGGGATTGTTCTGATAGCCGTGGAATACCTTTTCACTTCTCAAGCACCTCAGGATATGTTGCCCTCTTGTCACTACGTCACTATGTGCAAAAAACTATTTTCGGGGGCCCATTATTGAGTATGCAAGTAATTCCCTGCCATTTTATCCGTGTACAATAAAATATTGATCAGGCAAGGAAGCATAGTTCAAGGTAACGAATCCACTAAAGCTACCCAAATCCATTGCCCATTACGTTTTGTTTCCATATCCTGCAAAAATCCTGCACCAACCGGGGTGTGTCCTTGGGTACACTTGCATAATGCTAACAGGTATAAACGCCGGTTGGTGCCTCATTTATTAAAATCGTCGAAGGGGCCGCTGCGAGTTGGCTTCGGTTCCTCGTATGCTTTCAAAGTTCCGGGACCTCAGGATCTCGAGAAATGTCAAGAGACTTTTTTTACCAATACGGAGAAGCTCTTGGCCTGCATCTCACCTGATGGTAAGCGATGATCATCGGAATCCTCAACCACAGAGGAACAGGCTATCTTACGTCTAACTGCCGAAACACAACAATGCTGTTAACATTGTTGTTATGGCGACAGACTTAGATAAGATGGTGTTAGCTAGCCAGGCGGACTTAGAACAAGCCCTACCACCAACCAAACCGAGCAGAAAATTTTGCCCCTGCTGGGAATCGAACCCGAAGACCTCTGAGTTTGAGATAGGTGGTTTTACCACTAGACCACAGAGGCGGTTTTTCTATCGGCAATTTCTCGGTAGCAGCTCAGTTTAGGTATGTTAATATGCTCGCACGCTATTGTTTTTTTTTTAATGATACTTCAAGTACCTAACTATACAACAGTTGACGTGTTTTTTTTGGTTTCTCTCTGCTGTATTCTGGACGTTGGTCGTACCTACATCGTTCTCACATATAATTATAAATTCAACGTCAAGGCTTCCAGTACACGACATTGGAGCCGCAGCGCCGGACCGCATCTTTGTGTATACGAAAGAAAATTGCGCCAGTATGCGCCGCACCGCCATCACCGCGCCAGAACCGTGCCGGCGCCGCGCTAGAACCGTGTGGATACCGCATTGTACATTAACTCGGTATCAACGCGGCATCCACACGGTTCTGGCGGCGATTCAGCGCAGTTCCGGCACAGCGCAGCGTCGAAGCCTAATAATGTAACAAATATTTTTTGTAACAATATAAATTAAAAGAGTGTCCATGGAGTTTCTTGCCCGTCCTCCTTCATACTACGTTTTGGAATGGGCTGGCTTCATATTTCTGGCTGACCGACTCTTTGACAATTCAAAAGTGCCTGTAAATGGTTTAATTGAAATAAATAGTTTGAGTTTGGTTTCAGACTGTCTCAAGATGTTTTCCTTTACCATTTGTGGTTGTTTAGAGGTAATTTGATATTTATTCAGTCAACTCAGCCTATTGCAGTCCACTGCTGGAAGTAGGCCTCTCCCAGGCTACGCCACAACACCCTGCCCTCCGCCTTCCGTATCCAGTCTGTCCCAGCTACCTTTGTAAGACGCTCCACACTACGCTTGCCGATACGTGGTCTCCACTCCAGGACTCATCAGCGATGACGCAGGTCCTCACCGGACACGGCTGTTTCGGGAGGTTCCTGCACTGAATAAGGCGGGAGGAAACGCCCGGGTGTCACCATTGTGTGGATCGCCCGGAGGACACGGTGGAGCATACGGTGGAGGTCTGCCCAGCTTGGGCGGAGCATCGCCGTGTCCTCGTGGAGGCGATCGGCGGCGGTGATCTCTCGCCGTTCTCTCGTTCAGGCCATGGTACGGAGCGAGAGGAAATGGGAGGCCGTCACCTCCTTCTGCGAAGCGGTAATGCTTGCGAAGGAGGAGGCGGAACGCGTGAGGGAAAGGCAAATTTCGCGCCCTCACGCCCCTAACCGCCGCAGTAGGAGACGCCCAGGGCGTCGGGAATCGCGAGGCGATTTCCGGCCACCGTAGGGGCGGGCTTGCGGACTGTGAGCAATGAGTACCGTCCGATAAGGACAAGGCCCGGGTCGACGGCGCGTTGTGTTCCACGCGCGCCTCAAAGAGATGTCAGCAGATTTGAAGGGGTCCACTAGGGCCGATGCCTGCCGGGGCTGCGAAGAAAACCGAAAGGGAGATCGTGGCCTCCGGCAACAGGGCAACCGAAGGAACATGGGGGGTTTTAGTCAGTAAGAGTCTGACACACCCTCCCGCTCCGCGCAGAGCGGGAGAAGGTATTGGTGATTTCCCACCCAAAAAAAAAAGGACTCGTCAGCGATGATAATAATTGTATGGTCAAAATAAAAGCGAAGTAAATAAGGAAATTCATAATTTTTATTTAATACGTCAAAAATACATAATTATCACATTTCATTTGATAAACGTACATGATTAAATAAAATACTTTTTTCTTCAGAAACGGGTTTCTTATTTCTTCATTTTGTCCTTCTTCCTGAGAACAAAAATAAAATATAGTTAATAATTTATAGCTTCGCATAACATCCGTATTCCCTAAAGGGTTAGGCAGGGGTGCACCTATAGTATCTACCAGTTATGTTACGGAGCTTCGGTTCCGATTCCGAAAGATCGGAAGTTCCGATTAATTTTACACCTACGATTTCGACTTCGGTTCCGATAATTTTGAATCGGAGTTGCCGAAGTTCGAAACGCAGCGATGCACGTGACTAGAGCGCGTACATACAAGTTTAACTCGTCGCCAGGGTAATTTTTATTTATTTTATACACGCTCGCACTCGAAGTCACAGCTTATTAAGTATTTTGTTTGTTGATGTTTTCGCTAATATTTGACTGATTAAAGAGACTAAATTATATTTCTATTGTTAGATTAAGCCTTCCCTTAATACATCTTTCTTCTACTTCCGCCTCCGAATCCGGTTCCAGTTCCGGTTCCGGTAAAAAGACTTCCGTAATAACCCTGGGTACCTACACCCACATTTCGTGCCTATTACCAGCCTATTGCCATCAACCGGGCACAAATCCAGACTTCGAGCTGCTACTGAGAAATTCCAGATTGAAAAACCCAATAACACTTTGCTCGACCCGGGAATCGAACCCAGGTCCTCATATTTCGCAGAAGCGCTTGCGTTCACGAGCCAGTCCTCGCACGCGTAGTATGACAACCATAGAAACGAGTCTTCTACGGGTTTTGTCGACGGAAGAATAGACAAAATGACAGATTGTGACTGTTTATCTATTCTATTCTATTCTTCCGTCGACAAAACCCGTTTCTATTGTGGTCATGCTAAGCGTGCTGCAATTATAACAGAAAATAAAACGGCAAGTAATAAAGTAAACGTCAGACACGAGTCTATCTAATCATCACCTGCCTAGCTTGTTCCTATGTTGGGGTCAGCTTTCAGTCTAACCGGATGCAGCGGAATAACAGCAATTTACATAGAGCAAATATCCTACAAACTAGACCACGCTATGTGGGAAAGTAAATAATCTGCTATTGTTTATAAACGGCAGTCAAATGCGAGTCGAAAGCATTTATTCGATACGTAGTTTTTATGGACTCATAGTTTCAATATTTTTTGCAGATTATCTACAGCAAGCAACATGTATAAAAAATACCTTCTAAACTCGATCTTTTTAAGCATAGTTTATTATAAAATACAATAGACGTAGATACATTTAGTAACCTGTTCCGCTTAGCTATTTCTAAAGAGTCTTTAAAAAACCCTGAAAGAAATCGACACGTGTTTCACCTCTCAACGAGGCATCCTCAGGATGACGATTGACTTGTCGCGAACTCGAACACGGCGTGTTGCCACACCCTGCGCACAGCGCTTGGAACAGGTTACTAAATATCCACGTCTATTGTATTACTTTAGTTTCTTTTACCAACATAATTATATTTTAGTGAATAACAATATTGTACCTACTTCTAACTTCAAAATTTTTAAACCTAACGTTTCTATACTCGTTCCAAAGAACGTTTAAATGTATGTAATCAGTGTTTCTCATTCTATGTGAATAATTGTATTCTGTTTTTGAGAATTAATGTCTTAAACCATAATAACTGACAGTTTTGCAGAGCAGTAATTGTTATTCAACATCTGTACAAATAAACAAAATTGAAGTGTCTGTTTCAAAATAACAGCTTTTTACTAAATGCAAACAAACATACAAAAAAAACACAAATGTAAGTTCGAAAAAAAAAATTTAAAAATAAAAATGTCAAGATAGACCCCTCCTTTTAAAGTTATTTGTCGATAATTTTTCATGAATATTAAAAAAATACTGGCCCATGGGCGACATTGTATAATATATCTTAAATACTTCACAATAGCCTTGGACTTACACAGTCGCTAATGAAGTACAAGATAACCAGCGGACCTAGAAATATCTCTTGCACCGAAGGCTAGTCTCCGCTGAGATCGATCGCCATGGCCAAAATTCGGTCTGGAGGACTATTATTTTATGAAAGGCGAACTTATCCAAAGCTAAAATGGAGCAATCAATATTTTAAAACGATTCTTAGAAAACTTACCTATTACAACACGGGAAATCCCAAAACTTCTGGTTAAGTCCATATTCTTCGCCATCTTGGATAGTTTGCGGCATTTCTTTACCCATAGACTCGGGTAGGAATAAGCATAGACAACCTCCAAATATCCCCAGAGTGCCCAGTATTAGTAGAGGGATCTCTCTTGCTATGGTGGCCTGAAATGGATAAAAAATATTACTATATTATTTTACTACCAGTAACAATTTTTTTACTGTTAAAATCAACTATCGTAAAATACTACCACTGATAAATATCTCCATCTACTATCACCATCTACTATCACTATCTACTATCACCATCAACTATCACCATCTACTATCACTTATTATATAAACGATGTAAGGTGTCAGTAATAGCCACATAGCTTCTTGTATGAATCAGTGCGATGCCTTGAGCCCTAACTACTGTCAGCATTAATTCAGCAGCGTCTTGCATTCCAATAATGTAGATTCAAACCTACAAACTATCTACTATCAAATAGTTAATTCATTCAGGCATGACCTTGCGGAAATCCATTATAAAATACAATAGAAGTGGATATATTTAGTAACCTGTTCCAAGCGCTAAGCGCAGGGTGTGGCAACACGCCGTGTTCGAGTTCGCGACAAGTCAATCGTCATCCTGAGGATGCCTCGTCGACAGATGAAACACGTGTCATTTCTTTCAGGGCTTTTTTTTAAGACTCATTAGAAGTAGTTAAGCAGAACAGGTTTCTAAATATATCCACTTCTATTGTATTTTATCTACTATCAATATCTTCTATTACAATTTACTATCACTATTTACTATCATCATTTTCTATCACCGTCTACTATAACTTACCATATAAACAATGTAGGGTGGCAGTATAATCGCCACGAAGCCACTGATGTGTATAAACGCAATGCCTTGAGCCCTGACCACAGTTAATAGTTATTCAGCTGCATATGGCATTTCAATATTTTACTTTAAGATGCAAACCGGCCGACTATGAACTTTCAATTTCTTCTATCACGATCTACTATCACCATCTACTATCCCTATCTACGATCACCATTTACTATCATTATCTACGATCACCATCTACTATCACTATCTACGATCACCATCTACTATCACCATTTACTATCACTATCTACGATCACCATCTACTATCACTATCTACGATCACCATCTACTATCACAATCTACTACCTATTTGGTACTTACCAAATAAACAATGTAGGGTGTCAGAATAGTAGCCACATAGCCACTAATGTGTATCAACGCAATGCCTTGAGCCCTGACCACAGTTGGCAGTAATTCGGCTGCATACTGCATTCCGATGTTATATGAAATGTTGACTGCGAAGCGCCCTACAATAGCTAAAGAGGCTGAGGGGATTCCTGGGGGAGAAAAATAGGGGTTAGAAAAATGTAAGGACAGGCCGCAGCGGCAAAGCCCTCCAATCTCAAGGACAGTCCGCAGCACCCCGACTGGTTCCAAGTATTGAGGTTACGTCAGGCGGCGCGGATTAAATTATTGAAGTGAAAACTTTAGGCGCGTTGAGCATTTTTGAGATGGGAAAAAACAATTGCACTCGCGACACCATGACGACACCTCATTTTTGTAAACGCGATTGTCCTCTCTATTTATATTTCGTTACGGATCAATGTTCTATGCAACTATTTTTACTTTAAAGGTTTTGGAAGTATTTTTTTTTAGTTTTCTTATTTTATTGATATCATGTATTTTTGAGCAGTGGTGGCCCGGTGGTAATGGCTTACAAGTTGTAGGTCGTGGGTTCGAACCCAAGCAGGCACTATAATTTGTGTATTTAATTTCGACACTACTGCTCTCAAAACTTAAGAGCGTTTATTTTAAAAGTTGGCAACGTCGCAAATAGCTGTCAAATATTTACCTGTTTTGATTAAATTGGCAATATTACTGTATAGAAATATAAAATGTGGCTAACTATTGAACTAAAATATTGATTATGAAATGCAATAATTTTTCATTTAGTTTTAGATGTAAAAATGCATTTGGGAACTTTTCAAATGATTTTTTTTTTACACCTAAAACGATTACAAAATCAAATTCAGTGTTATAATTGCAATTCATTATTAATATTCTGCCACATTTCTTAATACGATATCCCTTGGTAAGACTGATTGTCTGACTTTCGCGCTTCTGACGTAACGATTGTCAAAGATTTCTGAAGGCCGAGGCACGGAGGAATCTCGGTATGTAAAGATGGTCACCAATCAACGGACCAACCCCGGCAACCGTTAACCTGATGGATCGACCTGTGCGGCTGTTATTACTTAGCCACAAGCTCCTCAGCAGTAGGAACATTATAGCGTGATTGAGAGCAGATTATAACTGAAGTTATCGGAACTTACCAATGGGTGCAGCAGTAGCTAGTAGACTGAATACTCCACTGAGGACCATTGTTCCGAATGCAAGCCAACGACGGCCAAGACTGAGAACAAAACCAAAACAAGAATATGAAAAAAAAAAAAGAAAAATAACTTCAATTTCGGAAGTCGGTGTCTTTGGTTTTGAATTTTCGTTTTTTGCCACCGACTTCCGAAATGAAAGAAAAAAAAAAACAACACAATCGAATTGAGTACGTCCTCCTTTTGGAAGTTGGTAAAAAATATAACCCAATGAGACAAAAAAGTGTTGGTTTAATAGTTGTAAGAGCTTAGCTGAGTACGAGATCCTGGGTTCGATTTCCAAGTTGATAATGTGTTATTGGATTATTGCATCAGAAACTTCTCAGTTGCAGCCCGGAGTCTGGATTTGTGGCCAATTGATGGCAATAAGCTCGCAGTACTACATGGGACTTAAGGGCGTTTATACAGAAATTGGGTAACGTCGCAAATAGCTGTTAAATATTTCGCTGTTTTGATTAATTTAGCTGAGGAACTCCTTGAGAAAACAACATGTCCATGCTTAAGAGTGCATTTCCACTGAAGTGAAGACGAGCGGAGCTGGGCGAAGACGTGCAGGAATCGTCCAATTAAAGACGAGACGAGACGCGATGATGATTTCAACCATTGTGATAGATCGATTCCTGCAGGTCTTCGCTCGTCTCCACTCCGGTGAAAACGTACCCTTCGGACCCCACATTATTTATTTATTTATTTATATATACTTTATTGTACACCACAAAAATACATAACAAAAAATAAATCAAACAATCACACATTCCTGATGTACCTGTAGCGGTTACATCGCCACATACGAACTACGCATCAAAAAGACATGACGTCACACAAATCCTACATCGCGCAATTAGAGTTTACTGCGCGATCGACATATATACAAGATTCCGACTTCAACCGTCGGGCAGTTGCCCTCCAGACACAAAACCCGTCTGGTCGGAAGATCCTCCCTTTTCTATAGTGGACGAGTTAACTTTACACCCTGTTCATCTCAAAATGCCAATCGAAAACCATGGCATTGGACTGAATAGGAACGGAGCCGTGCCTTGGAAAGCACGTTAAGCCGTTGGTTCTAGCTGCCATTCATAGAAGTTTTACGGTGTTAACAGGTAGTCAGAAGACCGAAAGTCTGACAACCAGTCCTACCAAGGGGTATCGTGTTGCCTAGTAGCTGGGTTGTGGAGGTCAGATAGGCAGTCGATCAATGAAAAATTCTGTTGGATTCAGTTAGACTGGAAGCAGCCCTCAACATAGTTGAGAAAACGCTAGGCTGATCATAATTATGGTATAGACTTTAGAGGTATGAGGAACAGGGTGGAAAGTTCTTTATCCTCCATAGACAAGGGAGGATAAAGAAGACCAGACGGGTGTTGTGTGTGGTGGGCTACTGCTCAACGCTTGATATCGGGACATTGTATATATGATACATTGAGGGCATAAAAGAAAAGAACTTGTAAGATTTGAAGTGATATAATTTTAAGCAAAATGAAGATACGATAACAATAGGTTTTTTTATAGGCAGTGGAGCAATGACAGATGACAGCAGATGTCATAGTTGTATGTTTACAAAGAACGCTTAGCAGTTAACAGAGAGTAATAAATATTTATAACAATATATACTAGTCGCGCGACGAACTTTGCTTGCGCGATGCAGGAGTTTGTGTTACGTCAGAGTGATCTGAAGTTCGCAAGTGTTGTTGTAGATGGCGCCACAATGGTTGGAATAAAAAAGTTAATACTCACACATCCAGAATGAAAATCAGTAGGACATCTGCAGGGAACTCTGTGAAAGTCGCGACGGTGAAGGTCTTGAACATGTCCAAGCCTAAGGACCCCACATTTCTGACGTGGCCATCGAAGACCATGGCGATCGACATCCAGATGACCACTAGCAGGATGCTGTGCCGACGAAGACGAGGGGTTCTAAGGAGATCTAGGACGCTGTAGTTCTTGAACTCTTTTTCGGCTCGAGCTATTTCTGTTGCTGTTTCCTGGGGAAGAATATGGTTCAAATTATTATCATTTTCATATAAAGATCCAGGGTGAATTTTGAAAAGGGACTTCAGACACAGATGAATACAGATGGGTCACTCTGCATTTTAGGTATGAAGCTACAAGTAGGTACGCGGCGGGCCCGACTTGTCGAACTCAGTGGGCGTAACCTAGTCAGAAGATATAAGAGTTACGCGATAGAAAGAGAGGCAACCTCTAGGTGAATATAACTGTAGGAAATTAACGCTGTGCGACCTTTTTTTTTTTCTGGAGGGTGGGAGGTCATCAAATAACTTCTCCCGCTCTGGGCGGAGCGGGAGGGCGTGTCAGACTCTTACTGACTAAAATCCACCCGTGTTCCTTCGGTTGCCCTGTTGCCGGGGGCCACGATCTCCCTTTCGGTTTTCTTCGCAACCCCGGCAGGCATCGGCCCTAGTGGACCCCTTCAAATCTGCTGACATCTCTTTGAGGCGCGCGTGGAACACATCGCGCCGTCGACCCGGGCCTGGTCCTTATCGGACGGTGAGTCACCCATTGCTCACCGTCCGTAAGCCCGCGTCTACGGTGGCCGGAAATCGCCTCGCGATTCCCGACGCCCTGGGCGTTTAGGGGCATGAGGGCGCGAAATTTGCCTCTCCCTCACGCGTTCCGCCTCCTCCTTCGCAAGCATTACCGCTTCGCACGCGGAGGTGACGGCCTCCCATGTCCTCTCGCTCCGTACCATGGCCTGAACCAGGGCCGGACGCGAGAGATCACCGCCGCCGATCGCCTCCACGAGGACACGGCGATGCTCCGCCCAAGCTGGGCAGACCTCCACCGTAACGCTGTGCGACCTGAATTGCACTTTATTGAGTCGTAGCAAGAGTTGCTCTTTATTTAAATTATTTTGCGGAGTGAACCATCTGTACTTATCTGTGCTTCAGATCGAAAAATGACACGGTTAAAAAAGAACCATGACTTAAGTTCAATTTTGGTAAAAATTAAAGCTACATTTTAGGTTTATTTACGTAAAGTTTCTACTTTAGCTAGGAATCGAACCTAATCGGCTTTTCAAATAAAATCCACCAATTCATCGATAGGTTTACTGATCTGATGCAATAGTATTTTGAGTAAAACTGAAAGAAAATCCTTTTGTTCAATAATATGTTATCCCCATCACGAAAATCTACCTGAAATAAACTATATCAAAATGAGGTATTGGAAAAGAAAGATATGTAGTAGGAGGAAACCGCCTCAGTGGTTAGACCACCTCTGTTTTAGACCCAGAGTACCTATATCGGGTCCAATTCCCAGTGGGGGTAAAAATTTCTGCTCGGTTTGAATTGGTGAGCTTATTCTAAGTCCGCCTGGCTAGCTACCACCATCTTATCTAACTCTGTCGCCATAACAACACTGTTAACAGCATTGTTGTGTTTCGGCAGTTAGAGGTAAGATAGCCAGTTCCTCTGTGGTTGAGGGTTCCGGGTTAAGCTCACTTCCATCTTCGGCCTGATCATCACTTAACATCAGGTGAGATGAAGGCCAAGAGCTTCACTGATGTGGTAAAGAAACGAGCCTTACATTAATCGCATACGATGTGTGTGTTGGCACCATCTGACGGCCAACTCAAGCATATTGGTCAAGTTATTATCAAAGTGTGCGCTTCCCCGGCTTCCTGTTACACCCTTCCGTCCTTTTTCACGAAATCACTCCCACAGATTGTAGAAAAGCGAGAGGAAAGATGTTACACATAAAAAAATACATAGATACATACAGACGAACATAGAACCTCCTCCTTTTGTGAAGTCGGTTAAGAATATATACATACATACATACATAAACTCACGCCTTCTTCCCATGGGGGTAGGCAGAAACTACAGAACGCCACCTGCTACGATCCTTACATACTCCTTTTGCCTCGTTTACGTTCATACATCTGGTCATACACTCCCGCCGATTGCGAGTACTACGCACTTGGCCTTTCTGAAGAACATCACCAATAAGGTCAGTATATGTCCTTCTAGGGCGTCCCCGGCCGGCCTTTCCTTTCACATCAGCCTTGTAAATACGTTTTGTTAGTCGCCTTTCATTCATCCTCTCAACATGCCCAAACCATCTCAGCATACCCTTTTCAATTTTTGTCACAACATCTTCTTTTAAATCACACCGCTGTCTTATCACATTATTCCTCAGCCTATCATTCATAGACAAACCACACATGCTTCGCAAGGAACGCATTTCCACAGCATTTATTCTACTTTCATGCTTGTTTTGCCACACCCAACATTCACTTCCATACATAAGCGTAGGCACCAGCACACCATTGTGAACAGCCAGTCGAGCTTTTTTAGACATCGACTGGTTGGTCACAATCGCATGTATAGCACCATTCACTTTATTTCCCGCGTTTACTCTTCTTTCTACATCCCCATCAAGAATATATCTTACCCTAAATTCATCAATAACTGCATCTGGAATCTTCTTTTTGTTGATACGTTCACATTTTTGCATTATTTTGATCGCTTCCTCTATACGACCTTGGGCGATTAGCCATCTGAAATTTCATTAGGGTTTTATTATGGGGTCAGGAAGCTTTTTTTTATTAATTTACTACTAGCATAGTGATAACAAACTAATATTGGTGCATGAGAACCAACTAATTAAAAAAAAAAAAACATTGAGAGTTTTTACAAAACGAATGGAAAGGTTTATAGACAAAAACATAATAATAATAAAGATCCAATTATTTAAAGGTTTTTATATTCCTACGACCTTTACTCAAAAAGAATTTCTAAAAGTTGGCAACGTTACAGATAGCTGTCAAATATTTCGCTGTTTTGATTAATTTTGCAATATTACTGCATGGAAATACGAAATATGGCTAACTAGTAACTAGAATATTAATAATGAATTGCAATTATAACACTGAATTTGATGTTGTACCGTAACAACATCAAATTCAAAGTGAAAATAATTGTAGGTATTAAAAAGACATTTGGAAAGATTCAAACAATATTCGGTGTTATTTTTATTGCATTTCATAAGCAATATTTTAGTTCACTATAGATATTTCGATATTTTCATATTTCCATACAGTAATATTGCCAAATTAATCAAAACAGCGAAATATTTGACAGCTATTTGCAACGTTGCCCACTTTCAGCATGCACGTTGTTAATATTAACAGAACTTGGAAATGTTCAATCAATATCTTCAACCCAAATCTCAAAGGTGCTGAGGCAGGACACTACCACTCACCTTGCACTTTCTGGAACAACACAAGGAGTTAGCACAGCTAGTGCCAGAGGAACGCTAATGATTAAGGTGTACATCTTCCAATCGGCGACCCATAATGCTATCCATGGAAGGAGGCAAGCAGCGAAAGTGAAGTAGACCGCTATGGACATGTTGGCGACGAAGGTACGCCATTTTAGGCCGACGTATTCGAGAACTGTTAAGAAAGATTAATATAAATATCGAAAACTAGTCGCACAATGAAGGGTTCCGTAGTTGGGATGAATTTATCCCAAGAACAAACTAAACTTAGTAGTTGAGAAACGTGTTCTCCCATACATCGATATACGTCAAGTCTCCAACTGCAAATGTAAGTTTGTAATCGTATTTTTTTTTTAAATTTATGTGATAAAACAACAAATTATCAATTTTTTATTTTTTTATTTACTTGTGCTGTGACATATTTCATGATTCTAGGTGAACAAGGTCATGTTCATGTTCATGTTTCAGGTCTGTAGGTTTTGATTTATTTGCGAATATCAAAATATGTTATAATAAATGGCCATTTTTTATCGTGTTAACTAATAAGCTTGATTTTTTTAGAGCTCCAAGGGGACATAGAGTTACGTATTGATATCAATTTCAAGTTGATACCTCCACGCGTTCTTCAGAAAATGGGTTTTGACAGACTTACGGATGGACAACGAAGTGATCCTATAAGGGTTCCGTTTTTTCCTTTGAGGTGTGTGTTAAAAAATGAAAAAATGTGTTATTTTCGATTCGACAACCTGTCGAACGGTTGTGACTACTTGGCTATGCTACACAGCTGACGGATGTGCTGATCGCGTTCAGTTTCATTGGTAAAATCAGCCCTCAGTCATATCTGTCACAGCGACATTTTTCGGGATAGTCAAGTATGCGTTGTCGGTCAGTCAGTAAGTGAACAATTATTATAGAGGTTATCAACATAATAGCTTGATGCCTGGGTCAAAAAAAAAGAAATTCTATTTAGTCTATCAGTCAGATAATAAAAAAATATTAAACACGTATTTTTTTGCTTTATCATATAATAAAAAATGACTTAGATGAAACGCATTAAAGTTGGGAATTGGGGGTCGCTACGTCACAAGCAAGTATAAAATCTGCATACTCGTGACGTCATGGCACATTTTAACTCAATATATCGCCGTAATCTTTTTATAGTGTAAAAAAAGAAAAAATACGTGTCCAATATTTTTTTAATAATATACCTGATGGACGAATAAAATTTTTGAAGTGAAAACTTCTTTAGGCGCGTTGGGCATTTTTGAGATGGGACTAAACCATTTATTTCGCGACACCGTGATGACACCACCTTGTGACCATTAAAAAGACATCAACGCGTTGATTGCCGCGGTGCGTGGAGTAAAAGACATCAACGCGTTGATTACCGCAGCGCCGATTTTTTTTTTCACTTCTTTCGGGACTCCCGGAGTGCCACTGTTCGAATTCAAATAAATATGAACTCACCAACAATATACATGATGAGAAAACAGTTATCATACGCTAATCCGACGATGAAGCGGCACACACAGAATGACCAGAATGCGTTGGTGAACACTGAGCCGAGACCTCCCACAAAACCAGCTAAGTTAGCACCTGAAACCAAATATTAAAAAGTTAGTGTTTAGTGTCGTAGAGTTAAATTACTTTTTGTAAATTATTTCATTACCACTGCTCTCAAAACGGTGAAGGAAAACATTGTGACGAAACCGGCATGTCCTAGAACCAAAAACACTGGGATCGCGTGGTAGATTACTGCCCACTCCATCTCGAAGAGAGGAGGCCTGTGTTCCAGCAGTGGGAACATTATTGGCTGATTTTATTATGCATGTAAAGACATACATGTTCATTTCTATAATGTCGGTCTCGAGTTAATTGATTCAAGTTCGCGACAAGTCAATCGTCATCCTGAGGATGCCTCGTTGAGAGGTGAAAAACGTGTCGATTTCTTTCAGGGTTTTTAAGACTCTTTAGAAATAGCTAAGCGGAACAGGTTACTAAATATATCCACTTCAATTGCATTTTTCGTGTGAATTTTGTTATGGAAGTTCCCTAATATTTTTTTCTGAACTTACCAATCAAAGCCGGAATCCTTCCATATTTATCAGCGACCCATCCAAAAATAAAGCCTCCAGCTATTCCACCGCAGAAGAACACAGCCTGAGCTGTCGCAGGATAGTTGTCTCGCTCGCACACCCAGCCTTGCTGTTAGAAGAGAAAGAAATGGTTATATTAAAATAAATCTAGTTATAATTAACCACATGAAAAATAAGAGATTTTTTTTTTATCTATTGTATGCTACGTTGTATGATAAAGGTTCATGCACACACGTCAGTCACGTCAACGTCAAGTCGCCGATCAGTCACGTCAAAAAATACAGGGTGGCAAGGACATCGACGCGAAAACGGTTACCATGGATTCAGTACATGATTCTGAACTCCTAACATAGAAAATTTTCGTCGGTCATTTTAAAAAAAATCTGCTATTTCATATAAATTAATTGTACCTACACCATGTAAATTAATGTATTCTTTATAATTACCTGTGAAGCAATAGTCTCATAGGGCACATCACTGTAGTTGAACTCCCATTTATGCTCACACTTCTTGACTGTCCACTGAGGGTTGGGCTCCAGCATCCCGTTCTGTAGTATTGAAGTCCAGTTCACGTCGTAAACGGAGCATTTGTCGTATTTGTTGTCTATGAACGGGATTGAGAGGTGGCGTCTGTGGGTGGAATAATGAATATGGTTAACATACATAATCAGCTTATATCGTTCCCACTGCTGGGACACAGGCCTTTTGTTTCTGTGAGAGGGAGTGGGCTGTAATCCACCACGCGGGTCCAGTGCGAGTTAGTGGATGGCACATTTCTTCGAATTGTTGGTTCTAGGAGATGCCTGTTTCCTCACGATGTTTTCCTTCACCGTTTTGAGAGCAGTGGTGATGAAATTATTTACACAGAGTATTGCGCCTGCTTGGTTTCGAACCCACGACCTACAACTCGTAACTTGCGGCTGTTAGCACTGGGCCACCACTGTCCCAACAGTGGGAACATTATGGGCTGATTATGCATAGTACCTGGTTGACCGAGCTCTGCTTGGGTGAAAATAGAGAAAATGAATGTTCCCAGAAATGACATCTACCTAAATCGATTTTTCACCCCTACAATTGCAACTTTCATTGTCATAGTTAGAGCCGTTTTTTAGAACGTGATTAAAAATTTAAATATATATACACACATAACATAACATCTCGCCTTGTTTCCCCGAAGGGTTGGGCAGAGGTGTCCCTGTAGCAGGTACATTTCGCCAGTTATGTTTTAAGTCCCATGTAATAGGGGGCGAGCCTATTGCCATCAACCGGACACAAATCCAGACTCTGGGCTGCTACTGAGAAATTTCAGATAGAAAAACCCAATAACACTTTGCCCGACCCGGGGATCGAACCCAGGACCTCATGCTCAGCAGTAGCGCTTGCGACCACTAGACCAACGAGGCAGTGACAGTTGGCAGTTGCAGAAATATATATACATATAAGTATTACTCATTTAATAGTATAGGATTCCCACCATTAGGGCTGTGTTTTGTCTGTCCTTTAATCAGTGAACTGATCAGTCACGAAACTAATCCCCAATCCGTCAATGGCTAGATCTATAAGCGGGGCGGGGGGGTGCTACATGACTCCCTGTAGGCGCGCGGAGTCGGCATCCCCGTCGCTGGTCGTCCTCTGCTGGGCCTCCCCCAGGAAACTGGGGGTCTCACTCGTCAGGGATAGAACGCCGGGGTGCCGTGAAGAAAGCGACGCCGCTATAAGCGTCGCGGCGCTCCTACGGAACTATTCAACTCAACCAAACACGAGTGGGACCTAACCCCCGCACTCACTACCATGGCCGCTAAAGGCAGACAAAATGAGGGGCCCGCTTTAGCGCGTCACAGTAAAGCCTCCGCGGGCGAGGGGCTACGCCCTGACCCCGCTCGCCACGCCGCCTTCGGGGGCGTCGCGACATCTCGAAGTCACGAAACTGAGTTACAAATAACTGAACATAGAAAATATTATCCTCACCTCTCCTCCACACTCAAATTCCCCAACTCGGGCACATAACACCAGTGCTCCTCAGGCACCACAGTCATGAAGATCTGCCCAAAGTACACGAACGCGAAGAAGAAGGAGTAGGGTATCATTAAGAGGAACAGGATCCGTTGGTACCAGCCGAAGTCCCCGACGTAGGGAAGGAGATCGTCTAAATCTTTGAGCTGGTGCTTCGGTTGAGCGGGTTCAGCGGCTTCGATGCCGTTTGCTGTGAACGTTATTCAAAATTCAACATTCAAAATATTTTATTTCACATAAACCTACATGGGCACTTATGAAACGTCAGAAGCTAGGTGCACGGTTCCAATTGGTCGTTTCCTATGGAGAAGAGCCGGCAAGAAACTTTTTTGAAAATAATTGGCTTTTACAATACTTTCAAATAACCGTGTTAATAGGTATAGGAGGACAGTGTAGGTCTTTCAACAAGTTCCAGGTACTTAACAAAATAGAAACCCGTCAAAAAATCTACAACATTCTCACACATTCACAAAATAATTAAGAATCTATACAAAATATACATAAATTAATAAAAATACCTAATTTAATTAAACGCAATTACATGATTGCTATTAAAACTATTAATAATACATACACCAAGGTATGAAACC
Organism: Omphaloscelis lunosa; assembly: GCA_916610215.1. Lineage (NCBI taxonomy): Eukaryota > Metazoa > Arthropoda > Insecta > Lepidoptera > Noctuidae > Omphaloscelis > Omphaloscelis lunosa. The sequence goes on along the minus strand of OU744273.1, from coordinate 10,150,155 downwards.
TATATTCTACATGTTGTGTGTAGGTATTAGTTTCCTCTTCATGAGGTATTGTTTAAAATTTTACAATAAAATACCTCCCTATATACTTCAACTGAATGAAACGAAATTTAAATCTTATAGAAAATGCACACTATGCAGCCTAGCATATTAAGTAGAAGTAGTAGTAATAGTAGAATTGTTTTATTTGTTATTACGGACGCTCGTTCTGCATCGTTCTCACATTCATAACTTTAACATGAATGATGTAACCAATATTTTGAAACCATATTGTGATTTAAAAGAGTGTCCGTGGAGTTTCTTGCCCGTTCTTCTATATAGGTACTACCGACTACGCTTTGGAATGGGCAACTAGCTTCATCTTTCTGACAGACCGACCCCTTGACAATTGAAAAGTGCCTGTAATTGGTTTATTTGAAATAAATGCTTTGAGTTTGAGTTTATCGTTTATTTACATCTAAGACAAGTTGTACAAAACAAAACACATTTTTTTCATATAAAACATGTTAGAAAACTTGTCAAAAATGGCGTTTCTAAAAGAGAGAGAGATTCAAAAAATTGGCAACATCGCATAAAGCTGTCTAATATTTCGGTGTTTTGATTAATTGGCATTATTACTGTATGAAATATTGCTAACTATGGTCTGTTTTTTAATCTCGTAGACTAATTTGACAGGTGCAAATGTCAAACTCCAAATTGAAAAAACAAACAACAATGACTTGAAATGTCAAATTAGTCTACGAGATTAAAAAACATACTATAGTTAGCTAAAATATTAATAATTAATTGCAAATAAAACATTGAATTTAATGTCGTAACCGTTTGAGATGTCAAAAAGACACTATATTTTTTACATCTAAAACGAAATATTCAGTATTAAGATGTTATTATTATAAATATAATATAAATAAATATTGCATTTAAAATTAATTATATAAAATTGAGAATTAATTGAGTATAAAAAAAATTGTTTCACTGAAACATTGACTGGCATTTAAAAATTGCGTGACTTACATTTTAAAATTGAGTTTTATGAAAAAATCCAATGAACATAAATATTTAAGTAAGTATTAACCTCCGGTCTTCATTTCCATAATATCAGTTCTAGTAGGGTCCAGGTCCAGGGTCCCCACCGTGAAGATGTTCTTCTCATGTGATTCCATTCTCGAACAACGCCTTGGCCTTATAAGACACTTTTCTTGACGTGGTTTCTGAGTCCTAAGACTTCAAGTGGAGAGCGTTGGGCTGGGGGCAAAGAAAGATAAATCCTTTAAATAACATTTAAAAAAATCACATAAGTGCGAGTAGGATTCGCGCCCTAACACTGTTTGTCCGTTGTTACGGCCCACCGTCGCCACTAGGTGGCGCACGGTGGGACTTACTGTCGCCATATCGTTGCGCCAGCTGGTTACTTTTCGCGCCGCCGCCGTGTCATTGTTCCGCCCTGTTTTGTCTTCTTTAATTAAAAAAAAATCCGTATGTCGGATTCTGGCGGGCAACTGCCCAACAATTGATGTCGGATAGTCATATACAGGTGGCAGGGACATCGACGCGAGAACTGTTACCATGGATTCAGTATTATTCAGAGCAGCAGATTTTTTTTAAATAACCTACGAAAAATTTCGACGCTGCGGGTTTCAGAATCATGTAGGTACTGAATCCATGGTAACAGTTTTCGCGCCATGTCCCTACCATCTTGTATATGTCGTTCGCGCGGTAAACTCTAATTGCGCTATGCAGGATTTGTGTGACGTCAGGATTTTGTGTGACGTTAAGTATTCGATGCGTAGTTTGCATGTAGATGTCGCCACATCACGGGGTCAGGTCGATAGTGGGCTGAGTCTTGTACCTTGCGATGGATTACAAGCGTTAGGTTTTGTTTACGTCATGTACATATTAAAAACTCTTTTTCGAGCATATTGCACAAGTGCACCTGCGGCCTATGGGCTAATTACACGCAGAAAAGCTACAGCACCCTCCGCATTCAATTTAACAACGCTTTTAGAGCGATATTGGGTCTGCCTCGCTATTACAGCGCTTCGGGTATGTTCGCAAGGCGCACACGGACTTTTTCCATGCGACCATGCGGAAGCGCTGCGCGTCTCTTGTGCGCAGAGTGCGGGCCAGCTCCAATATCGTTCTGAATATGATAGCAAATAGGTTGGACTGTGCGACACTGCTGTGACAGACAAGTTACATATAATGTCGCACGTAAAAGACTATTGAAATGATTAAGAGCTAATTAATTAATTATGATGGAATGATTGAATATAATTTGAATTTAACGTATCTAATTTGTGTGTTGATGTTGTATTTATATTGTATTTATATTATTGTATTGTATTTATATATAATTTAAAGGTGTTTTCTTATATGGGTCATGTGGTACCCGAAATAAATGTTTTTTTTTAAACTTACTTGATTACTAATTCAGATTGCCACAAACAATGTTTATTTATTAAAACTCAACTGAAAATTTAAACAAACTGTACTTAGTTAATTACTGATCAAATCGAACTCTCAGGTCTAACTGATTTAAAATTCCTGACTGCACAGGCTCTTATAAAAAAAAACTGTTGGATCTAAATATCTTAAATAGGATTAAGTCAGTGATATATGTGTCACATTATGTTATTTACTTTTCATATAAATGGTATTTTCGGCTTTGGTTGGGGAGCGAAACCCAAAAGAATTTTTAGGGTTCGGCACGAATAATCGGCAAGATCATAAATCATTTTTTATACATCTTCTTCCGATGGGGGTTGGCAGAACCTGCAGAACGCCACCTGCTACGATCCTTACTGATTTACTTTTGCCTCGTTTATTTAAGTTCATAAATCAGCACCCTAATTGCGTAACATACGATCAATCAATCACTCAATCTGCCTGACCTTTTTTTTCGCTGAGAAATGCATTATGCATCCCCCCATTCGTGGGGGACGAGGGTATGTGGGACTCCTGTCGGTAATGACAGTATACCCACTAAAACTCAGCGGTGTTCCCACTAACCTAACCTAACCTAACCGGATGCAGCTGAATACCAGTATTTTACATGGAGCGACTGCCTATCTGACCTCCACAACCAGTAGCTGGGTAATACGACACTCCTTGATAAGACTGGTTGTCAGACTTTCAGGCTTCTGACGACCCGTAACGACTGTCAAAGATCCACGAATGACAGCCGGGACCAACAGCTTAACGTGCTTTCCGAGACACGGAGGAGTCTCGGTATGTAAATATGTTTAACATCCACGGACCAACCCCGGTAAGCGTAGCTTAACCTGATGGGTGGACTTGTGCGGCTGTCATTACTTAGCCACGATCAATCATAATCTGAATAATTTCGACTCAGAACTCAGAAAAAAAAACCAAGACATAACGCTGTCAAGTGATGTGAAGCCGGTTTTATAAACATGTGTGCTTTTAGTGAGGTGTACTTTGATTGTTGTTCTATTGTAAATGGTTGTAAATGTGTGCGTGTGAGCGTGAATGCATAGAGCGGAGGTGTAGTTTTGGCATGCTTCATTTTATTGTTCGCAGCGCTCTGTGTTGGTTTTTTTATTTGGTCTGAGTTTTTGAAGCTTATTACTAATCCTTTGCTTCATATGTTCGAAAAATTTGTCTGCTCAACAAAGTCAAATTAAAATATACGGAACCATATAAAAACCATATAAAAAAAAAACAATTGCCACTGCATCATTTAAATTGTTCAAATAAAACTCAGGAGTTAATACTTTAAGACCAGTTAACATGCTTATCAGTAATTTCGCTGGTTATCACCGGTTGACGTACATGGTTCAGTAAATACCATAAATAAGCAGATTCTAGAGTTCTTATATATGTACATCATCCTTGTGGGTGCTCGTAGATGCTTCAATTTGTAGACCATTTTCTATTTTATTAAGTACCTGGTACACTACCTATTAAAGTGAGGCCTCATTAGTGCGTTGCGTTGCGTCGTCACAGCGTCAACGCTGCGTCGTTTTACATAATATTTTTTAGTGACATGCCACTTTATGTGCAGCGTCGTCGCATACGACATTTCAACGGATCGACAAACGAGAGACGAAGCGGGGGATGATGCGCTGCGCTATGTGTGCGAGTCGGAGCTCCGGACTTCGGTAACCCAGGTACCCTCCGTGAGATTGTCAGTGACACCAAGGCGTTGCTGGCCTTCTTTGAGGAGCTGGGGTGCACCGATTAACCGATTTTGACACCCGTACGCAAAATAGGCGCTTTGACGTGGAGTTGCGGATACCAGCCCGTATTACCTATGCTGGCGCGTACATGGCGTAATCTGGAGGCAAAATTTCCACATACTCTTTGCATAATGCGTCGAATGTTGGCATTTTAGTGCTCAATTGTTTTTTGAAAATAATGTACCGTCGTGCCATCACTATAAAACTGTATGTAGGTGCCGTTCGGGGACTGAAAATAATATTAATAAACTGTTCCACCGAACCGCATTTATCAGAGTTTTGTTTCAGTGCGGTTAGTGGAAGTGCTCAGGTGCGGTTCGGACAAGTGCTGTTGAAATCAGTGCTTTGAGTGGATGCCTCGTCAAATCGCACGAACGAACTGGCCAGATTGCGTGAAATTATTCGGTCGTCAAATGTTACCTTTAGTCAATTAAACCTTTGGCGCTGTATCGCGCCCAGGTTTGCTCAATAAAACTAGGGTCCAGTTGGTGTATGAGATGTAATACAGATTAGACATCAGAACTTCACAATGACGGGACGAACATAGTTTGTACGAGATACATGATCACTATTAGCTAGTTTTACACTTGGTAGGATTGAATATATATTTCTAGAGCAGTACAGTATTATTGGACTGAGGTCGAATTGCCGGTCGCGACCAGTCTCTCGAGAGCAGAATCGTGTGGGGCATAGACACACATAGACTCTAGTGGTGTCAAGTTATAAAATAGTGGCAAACATAGATAATTAGTAACAAAGAAATTGGTTCGCCACATGCCAATAAAAAAGTTAAGCTTTCAGTAAATTAGGCCTTAGCACTAGCAGAGGCGGCCAAATAGGTACCCGATATCATATTCAAACAATTATCTGTCAAATAAAACCAAAGCGTTTTATTCAATTTAAAGATTCGCCTCAAAAAACAAAAAAAGTGGTGGCACTCCGGGAGTGCCGACAAAAGTGAAAACGTGAACAAGATCGCCTTGGTGGAAGAAAAATACTTGTGTAGAACATTGGTCCGTAACCTTATCTAAATAAAGAGCACAAACACGTCTACAAAAAAAAAAAAAAAAACTTTCGAAACCTTTAAAGTAAAAATACTTGCATAGAACATTGATCCGTAACGTAATACAAATCCGTAACGTAGAATTTTTTTTTTTCCTGTAAAAAGAGCGTTTGGCGAACAGTTCAGAAGCAGGTGACGCTTCGGAAATTGTTTTTCACCAGTAAGTTTGTAATAAGTACAGACTAATATAGATAATAATGTTATTATTTTGATCCCAAAAAAAAACAGTGGTACTCCGGTAGTGCCGACAAAAGTGAAAACTTGACCAAGATCGCCTTGGTAGAACATTGATCCGTGACGTAATATAAATAAAGAGAACAAGCGCGTTTACAAAACCTTTAAAGTAAAAATACTTCCATAGAACATCGATCCGTACTGTAATATAAATAAAGAACACAATCGCTTTTACAAAAATGAGGTGTCGTCATGGTATCGCGAAATCAATGGTTTAGTTCCATCGCAAAAATGCCCAACGCGCCTAAAGAAGTTTTCACTTCCAAGACTACAACCTCTCCGAAAATGGGTTTGTACCATCTGACGGCCAATTCTACCATCGCGCGCGCTCATTGGTCAAATCAAATAGCGCGCTTCCCCGGCTTTCTGTTACACACTTCCGTCCCTTTTCACAAAATCACTCCCACAAATCGCAAGAGGAAAGATGTAACGCATCAAAAGCACTCGATACTTTATAATTATGACACAAAAGTACCAACCTACATGTTAAAAAGTTCATAAATAGATTTCAATTGTTTTTATTAATATCCAATTGAACTCGCAGTTCCGATTTCAATTCATTGATTGTTATTTTATGCCTATGGTATTTTCCTACTTCCTATCAGTGATATGATGGTATGTAAGTCTTTATTTTTGAAGTGAAAACTTCTTTAGGCGCGTCGGGCTTTTTTGAGATGGGACTAAACCATTGATTTCGCGACACCATGACGACACCTCATTTTTGTAAACGCGATTGTGCTCTTTATTTATATTAATTTACGGATCAATGTTCTGTGCAAGTATGTTTTCTTTAAAGTTTTCGGGAGTATATTTTTTTGAAACGCGATTGTGCTCTTTATTTAGATAAGGTTACGGACCAATGTTCTACACAAGTATTTTTCTTTCACCAAGGCGATCTTGTTCCAGTTTTCACTTCTGTCGGCACTCCCGGAGTGCCACCACTTTTTTTATGTTAAAGATTCTTGCCCGTTCTCCTCCATAGGAATCTACGACGCTTTGGAATGGGCAATAAACAGCTTCGACTTTGTGACTGACCGACCCGTTGACAATTTAAAAGTTCCTTTAATAGGGATGAGTGCCTGGGTCAAAAAAGAAATTCCATTTAGTCCGTCAGTCAGATAATAATAAAAAAATATTAGACTCGTATTTTTGCATTAAAAAATGACTTAGATAAAAAAGCATTAAAGTTGGGGAATGGGGGTCGCTACGTCACAAGTAAGTATAAAATCTACATACTCGTGACGTCATGGCACATTTTAACTCAATGTATCGCCGTAATATTTTGATAACGTAAAAAAAGAAAAAGTACGTATCCAATATTTTTAAATAATGTACAAGACGGAAAAAAAAATTTTTAGTCGTCATCCCTATTGGTTTGTGTAATCAGACGTTCTCACAGCTGGGACACAGACCTCCTCTCTGTGAGAGGGAGTGGGCTGTAATCATCAATAAGTTCTTTTCTGCCAACCCCTTCAGGGATACAGGCGTGATACGTGGTTACAAAACAAACCGAGAAACTGACAGCCATAACCCTGACTTTTTATCTACGCCACGTGTATCTGAAGACGTATTCGATTGCGTACGCATGCGTGGAATTTAAAATTAGAACACTGTATTTTTAATAGATTCGTTAGCAACAGACAGCAAATGGCCCCGACTGGCCCTGACCTTGTTTACGTCAATTTGATTGGATGGATGTGTTAAGGTGCAGTTCCGAACGCGACGGCAGACCGCAGACGGCAACGGTATTAATCTTCTTCAGTTATGCGACTCATTAAGAATATTTTGATAAATAATGCATCAGCATTGATCACCTGGACGTTTGCAAGACGGGTCGGCGGCGGTTTCTGATATACAGGGTCAAATAAAATTAGCTAGCTTAACTCCGCAGATGTGATGGGTAGGTATAGATATTATCTAAACGCGATAAAACAAAAAGAAAATAATATTAGGATTTTATTTTGGGGTCATTAACCGCGCCGGTAGTGCATTCACTTAAATATCACTTTAAAAATCTTTTATTTTTATTTTAACTTCACAGACGTGGTAGGTATCGATATCTCAACACAATAAAATTGATTTTATCAACTCACACTTCAAATGACAACAGTACCAGCGGTTATTGAACGCAAAAAAAACATCAAATCTTTTTTACTTTATTTTGTCGTGATTAGATATCGATATTCATCACGTCTGAGTAGTTTCGCTAGCAATTGTTTTGACCCTGTATATTCATGTTTTCCATTACCGGTGTCAAGAACTCATTATTGTCTAACACAAGAATGTCATATTGCTCAATTCAAATCTTTATTGCATAGCACAGTGTGTTTAATAATAATTATAAAGTTCACACGGGCACAACAATTTCATAAAATACTTATTGAGTGTAGCATGATTCAAAATAAATGAAGTAAACAGAAACTAAAAATAGTTATCATAAAAAAATCGAATAAAATAAAATAATATAATATCACATTTAAATTTGTGATATACGTCTTTGCTCTGTTATTGACAGCCACTGATAGCATTACTGGTATGCCGTCTGCAGTTGTGGGTTGTCTGCAGCAGCAGGCGGCATCACCGTCACTATCCTGCAGTGTTTTTTTATATACTAGTAGCGCCGCGCGGTTTCACCCGCGTAAGTCTCGATCCTGTGACAATATCGGGATAAAAAGTATCTTATGTGTTAATCCAGATTATAAACTATCGGTGTGCCAAATTTAATCCAAATTTGTTCAGTAGTTTTTGCGTAAAAGAGTAACAAACATCCATCCATCCATCCTCACAAACTTTCACGTTCATTATATTATTATATATACTCAGAAACCAGTAGCGTCGCTGTGGAATGACAGGTTAATGGGGTTCGACGGCACTGCCGTTGCCGTCTGGAATTGTACCTTAATGTTGGGTAGCTTTTGGATGCGTCCGATTTATCGTATACGCTATCGATTGTTTGTCTTTGGGCTATCTTTTCACGAGGTCAAAAGCGGATTCGGAAATAATTTAGCATGTTGGCAAGATGGTAGCCGGGCTGATTGTCTAGAGTGCGACCCACGATCCTACATGTAAGTGTCAAAATCAATTTGCGTCAAACCTTAAAAGGCGCAAATACTCCAATCTTATTGGGACTTTTAAAGGGTGGCAGGGACATTATCAGCTGTTCTACACATTTTGACCACGTAGGTATTACAATTTTCTATGAAACAGCAGAATTTTTTAAAATAAACGACGATAAATTTAACCGCAGGGGGGTTCAGAATCATGTACTGAATCCATGGTTTTCGCGTCGATGTCCCTGCCACCCTGTATAATAAATAATGGACTAAGCTAAAACAATTGGCTAAGTATGGACTATAATATCGATGCTTGATAATAAACGTTTTCAAAAGTGAAACATTTTTAAAGGAGTTTGAAAAAAAAAAACTTCTAGAAATTGTTCAATTGACAGGTGTCAGGAACGTATTCCCTCGATTGCCGGACCGTAGGGCAAAACCGGGGGCAAAAGTTGGTGTAAATAACTAAACTACTAGAGTGTTCTTATACGAAAAATAAACAAATTATCATGTAAAAAATATGTCTATATTTGACATGCGAAGTCTAACGTGAACAGATAGAGCAAATAAAGTTGTTTAATAAACTTATAACGAAGTATTATAGGACTGTTTGGTCACCTCTTTGCGGGTATATAATATCGGCTTGTAATTTTCCCGCTGATACGCGAAGGACTCTCCTCATACAGAGTTTAGAGGTACGAGGAACAGGGTGTAAAGTTCAATTATAAGGGAGGATCTTCCGATTCGAGTATCGTTTCTGGCATTTTTTTTTAAATTGCACCTTATTGGTCAACCTAGGAGGTTGTCAGCTGCTTAACTGGACTTTCCTGTGGCTGTCTCAATAAATTAAGGCCTCCAGCCAGGGCATAAAACTTAGAAACTAAGCGAGTACACGCTAAGGGCACCCCTTGTGGGGTACGGACCTCGGCCTAGGGCGTCGCTGGTGGAGGACAGCAAGGGACGGGCTTTTGACGTCGAGATCTTGTATAATACGTCGATCGCTCGGTAAACTCTAATTGCGCGATGCACGATTTGTGTGACGTCAGGATTTTTGTGTGACGTCAGGATTTTTGTGTGACGTCAGGATTTTTGTGTGAAGTCAGGATTTTTGTGTGACGTCAGGATTTTAATGCGTAGTTAGCATTTAGCGATGTAGATGCCGCCACAAGACACAAGACTTATATTTCTTCTTTTTAGGGTTCCGTTACTCAAAAGGAAAAAACAGAACCCATAAAGGATCACTCATGTGTCGTCTGTAACAGTCAATTTTCTCCGAATCTAATGGACCGATTAAGTTGAAATTTGGTACTCATATCAATTCCTGTGACCCAAATACAGTGGTAACTAAAATAAATATATTTTGAATTGGTCACTTTGGGGTCAAATTGAAAAATAAAAAATAAATGTTTTGCTAACTGTACCGCTTGATATATCAAATGAATGGGCTTGTTTTGAGGATCTTTTTTTTTTAAATTAATAATTTTCAAATATTTCAGAAAATAAACGAATATTGACCAATCCCCGGCCTTATCTCCGAAACTACTGAGCCTAAAATTTAGAAAAAAATACAGAAAATAGTTCTATACTTACAGTTTACAGGAAAACCTATGAGAAGTCTATGGTCTTAAAATAACATGGTAAATCTCCCAATATTGTGCGTACAAAGTTACATTTGCAATGCCCATTCTTCTCCATACGAAAACTACCAGAAGGGGCGACTAGAATCAATTTTATTATTTTGTCAATTTTGACGATCAAAAGTGGCATACATGCCTATTGCCTATTTGAAATAAATGATTTGACACTGAACATATTTTTCAACTACATAAAAAATAACCGGCTATATCTACTTTGTTCCTGTTAAAAGATTTAATAGAAACAAAGTAGATATCTGCCTACCTCTAGTTGTCGCAAGCGTGACGTTTGTTATGTTAATGTAATAGCATCATTATTATGTTGATTAAGTTATAAAGATAACTCATGAAAGACAACTCACAGATTTGCAGCCTATTTATTTTAACGTAATTATCACAGATAATATAATAATTAAACTGAATTAATAAACATGTTTTATTACAATGTTTTTGTTTAAAGTAGGTAAGTATGTTGAGTGTGTGATTTAGAAGAAAAAAAATTGAGTTACAAATTCAAATGTCATTTATTCAAACTAGGCTGAAAATCAGCACTTTTCGAACGTCAAAATTACATAAGACAGTCCCCCAAAACGCCCACCCTTCACCACTTCCTAGTGCCTTTAGCTGGGAAGAAGAAGTGGCGCAACAAACTCCCCAGCAGCACAGCTGTCTGTTCAAGTTAGAAAATTCTATACAATAGTATGCAAAAAAAATATTACATTATGCAGCACAAAAAATAATTTAAATGATTAATTATTGGCCATATGTCAACTAGCACACGCCAATATACCAACCAAAAACATCGAGAACTTTACTCAAGTAGAAATAAAAAAAATAAAAACTAAACGTAAACAGAACTAAATATCTACATAAAGCCTCCAGACATAAAGGGCGTACGCGCTTACATAAACAAATTCTATGTAGTTATAGTCACCGAGTGTCGTGATGGTTGAGACGCAGATATATGCCAGTGACCTTGAGTGATTAGTTTGCGTATTCGTACTGAGCTCACGCAACGCGTCGTACGTCCAGCAACTAATAGGACTCGCCCATCAAGGAGCGATGTCCCAAATTAAACGCATTATTAATTTATTATACAGAAAACAAAAGGTATTTTAATACAGGTATACTAAAAGATCAATAATTAAATTATCTTTAAAATGGTGAAGGTTTCAGAAAAATATGCTTGATAGATTTTGCGTGATTCTCAGTTTTTTATCCGCGTTAGATGTAACTTTACAAATTAATTTCACTAATATTAACATAATCTAAAATATTCCTATATTAAGTTATTAAAAAATGCTTTAATTTAACATATATTTTTTTCCAAATCATTAACACTACTCCTTTAGACGTGATCTTAAGTATAAAATCATTAAAAGTCGGTTATTTTCACCTTAAGGCCTCGCCTCTCATGTACGAGATTGTGGTTCAAATGCGGGCAAATACCAATGTGACTTTTTCAATTCTTAAATGTACTTTCTGAGTTTATCTTAGACATTACTAACATCGGTGAAGGAAAATATCGTGAGGAAATCAGCTATCTAATTACGTAACACATTTTTGTAAATTACTAAGACTAATTTGTTTTATTTTGACAGTTCAACAACATTCATTGCGTTATTTACGTTGTTGAGCAGATTTTTTTTCCAACTTATAAAGCAATGGATTAGCAATCTGTTTCAAAACGATTCAGATTATAATGAGGTTAAAAACTGAAAGCTCATAACAGATGGCAGCACAGTTGTATCTACGTCTTTGAACCGCCATTGTTGTGTTTCTGTTTACTTTTGTGTCGATCACAAATTATACGAAAACTAGATAAATATGTATGAGACTTGGAGTGTAGCACTATTAAAAGACGAGCTAAGGACAAGGGAAGAGAGAGCACTTCTAGCACTAATCTAATATGATATTATAAACACACACATACTTTACTATAATTTACATAATATCACATCACAAGTATGTAATGAAAACAGACTTAGTTCTCTTGGGATCATCACCTATAAACCACTTTCTCCCATAAAAGGTTTAAAGGATAGCACATCTTCTCGACGAAATATCAGATTCCAATTTTTTTCGGAGAGCTTTCTCCCACAGTTTTCTTCTTATAACATCTTTGTCAAATACACGGGTCCCCGTATTGCTGCGCAACTTGACTCAATAATTAATTATGCGTAAAACAAGTCAATTGTTTACAAAAAATGTACGACTAACTGTCAAATTATAAGACGCTGGAGATCAGCGCCATCTGAAGTGAGCAAGTGGCAGTTTTTATCCCCATTGATGTACTATTCTTTCTTCGTTTTGAGCTGACTCAAGATTTTCCAAAAGAGGTCAGCATAATTAAATCAGATGGGCTGGCATTCCAGTTGATCAAAACAATTGATCAAAGTTCAACACACCTATTTAGTCATTTAAATGGATTCAGCGACTTTCTAACGATTTATTGTTTTGTTTGGTCAGCATTCAATAAATAATGGTCACTAAGCATTTTTTAGTTTATGTCTAGACGAATATGACATGTAAAATGTTGTTGTTGAGCGCACGAAGGCTTCCGTACCATTATCTATAAAAACGAGCAAAAAAATCACATTTGTCGTATATAGAGCCCCCTTAAATATTTATTTTATTCTGTTTTTTAGTATTTGTTGTTATAGCGGCAACAGAAATACATCATCTGTGAAAATTTCAATTCTCTAACTATCACGGTTCATGAGGTACAGCCTGGTGACAGACGGACCGACAGCGGAGTCTTAATAATAGGGTCCCGTTTTACCCTTTAATGCTGCAAACATTACAAAATAAAATAAAATAATTTATTCTGTAAATAGGATTTCGGAATCACTTTTACACGTCACATTAAAAAAATATTAAAAACAAGCTAGATGAGTTCGGCGTTTCCTATCTGACTACTCTGAAAAGAAAGACCGAAATAAACTCAGAGGTTACAGTCCCTTTTAAAGTACAGACATAATCTTGGTCAGGCCATATGAGAACCATGTAGATTATTGTCTGAAATGGTCTTTTGAGGAAAGAGCCACACAGATTTGAGTGGACCTGTCCAGTCAGTGCAAGCATTTGTCAGTAATCGTGGAGCTCAACTCGACGAACAATACCAAAGAATACCGAAAGGAAAATACAGTGAAGAAAGAAAGAACAATACAAACAATACAATACAATGAAGTATAACAAAACTACACCTCCGCTCTGTGCATACACTCTCACACGCACACATTTACAATCAAATTACACCTCACTAAGTGCACACATGTTCACGAAATCGGCCTCACATCACTGTTGACAGCGCTGTATTGTTTTTTTTTTTAATTTGGTGTTTGTTGTTGAAACACCAATTTTTGAATTTGAAAGTAAGATTGTTATATACGGGGTCATTTTAAATTAGCTAGCAAAACTTCGAAGACTTGATGGGTATCGATGTCTAAATAAAACAATAAATAAACTATCTATAGTTTTTGAAAATGGAACATGTTGAGGATCACCATATATATTGATTAAGGATATTAACAGGCTTTATTTTAGTTTTTGAAATAAAGAATGCTAAAGTTCGTTCTTTAATCCCAGAGACTCATTGTTGTTTGTTTTTTCAATTAGGAGTTTGACATTTGTACCTGTCAAATTAGTCTCTGGGATTAAAAAAACGAACTGTAGTAAATGTAGGTGGGTCAAAATGGGTCCACTAATGTTTTACCAAAACAGCATTGACAAATTTTTAGTTTACAACCAACGTTTCGTATACTATTTATTTTACAAACAACTTATTCCGCAAATGTTTTTTATTTTATAAAAACTCGTTTTACAAACATTTATTTAGCAAATGCTTCTCTTTACAAATGTTTCGCATGATATTTAAACATTTATAAATGCGTAAATACTAGATAATTATCATTTTATAATTTTTTTTTTTTAAACAAGTCACAAAGTGATTATGGTTACAATTTACATTTGGGTCAAATAATTTACAGGCAATTACTGAAGTTCCTTAAACGTACTAAAGTTTTTTTTTTTTGTTTTTCTATTATTTTCTAGTAGTTTTTAGTTCGAAGAGGATCACAGTTCTAACCTAACCTTTTTTCGAGTAAATATATTTAACCTAATCTTACTAGTTTGGTTTCGGGTAGCCTATCGATTTATGTTAGCACAAGTCAAAAGTTAAATCATTTATTTCAAATAGGACCATGTATGGCACTTTTGAACGTCGAGTCGTTTCTGGCACTAAAATTTTTGAAGTGAAAACTTCTTTAGGCGCTTTGGGCATTTTTGAGATGGGATTAAACCATTGATTTCGAGACACTGTGACGACACCAGCTTTTGACCATTAAAAAGACTTCAACGCGTTGATTACCGCGATGCAGATATTTTTTCAAGTTTTCACTTCTGTCGGCACTCCCGGAGTGCCACTGTTTTTTTTTTAATATTTTTTTAAATTCATTTATAAATTAAAATTACCTTTTGCCTATTTAGCGAGTTTATTTTTTAGGAAATTGCGTAATGCAATAAGTAAAACGTTTTTATTCCAAACGTTTTATGAGATACCATGAATAAAAAATCAATTGTTTGTAAAATATTAAGTTAGTAAAAAAAAGTTCATCGGATAATTATTGTCTTAGTGAATTATTTGGCAAACGTGTTTGTTGTTCATGAATGAAATAACAAATCATATTTTTGACTGTCGATACTTGTCAAGTGAAAATTTGTAAATTTGTAATTTATTTGTTGTTTTGTATTGTTTTGTGTTTGTTTTTGTAATTCGTTTGTTTTTGTAATTTAAATTTGTTTGTTTTTTTTTGGTTGTTTTCGTTTACTCTTGTCTTTTATGTATGCACGTGTCTCTGTGACAAATAAAACTATTTTTCTTTCTTTAAATTAATTTTTGGTGTAATTACTGGACACCAGGTCAATGACCGCTATGGCCACGCTAAAGCGATTTGGGTATAGTCAATTTGGTTAACAATTAATTTGCCCAACTTTACCTACTTCTAATGGACATCGACCACAATAATATCCCATTTACTAATTAACTAATGATTTTTTTATCGACCGTCTGATTACATCGGTCCGGTTGGAGCTTATCATTAATTTTGATTGATACCTACTCAAAAATGATAAATTATTTACTACAATAAATTACAAAATGAACAATAGGTAATTTAAATATGAAGTACCTTTTCATTCATACAATATTTACTTGAGACCATAAATGCTCTTTCAAACAGACGCGACACAAAGACACCGCTCGTCGCGCGACGAGCGGTGTCTTTGTGTCGCGTCGCGTGTCGCGCCTGTTTGAAAGAGCCTTAACCCTACTAGGTTTAATTACTTATTTTTAATGTTCTTTCTTTCTTTTTCGTGTGGTTAGTGACTAACCTGGTGACAGAGTTTTAAAGCTGCCCATTGGCCTCTGACTTAGCTTCACATGCCGTCAAGAAATATCTTTTAAGAAAATGTCCGATATTCATAGTTTAAATACCAGGAATAAACACAACCTTGCTGTATATCGCACACGTCTCCACAAAGTAGGCAACTCGTTCACGGGTCAATGTATACGCTTTTACAACAAACTTCCCATTGACATTCGAAACTTACCCATTAATAGATTTAAAATCTGTATTAAAACCAAACTTTGTAAAAAAGGGTATTATAAAATTTCAGATTATTTAGAATATAAAAAGCAGCTGCTCGCTCTGCTAATCCTTGTGATAAAACTTGACATTTTAATTATTTTGTAAAATCATCCAAATATACCAGTTTTATATACACATTGACATTATTGAAAATTATATTCAAAATGACATGATTACTTTGTATTAGTATTATATTATTTTAATGAATTATTGTGAATGTGAGGACTATGTGGATACCATTATTATTTTCATTTTTCAGTTAGTTTTAATTATGGTCTGGCAGTTTGAGTAGTTTATGCGGCCTACCCAAATGTCCTTTCTTTGGTATTGTTCGTCGAGTTGAGCTCCTTAAGTTCTGAGTTGAGCTCCACGATTACTAACAAATGTTTGCACTGACTGGACAGGTCCACTCAAATCTGTGTAGTTCTTTCCTCAAAAGACCATTTCAGACACTAATCTACATGGTCCTCATATGGCCTGACCAAGATTATGTCTGGACTTTAAAAGAGACTGCGATCTCCGAGTTTGTTTCGGCCTTTCTTCTCAGAGTAGTCAGATAGGAAACACCGAACTCAACTAGCTTATTTTTTTTTTATATTACGTGTAAAGTGATTCCGATATCCTATTTACAGAATAAACAATTTCATTTCATTTCATTTCTCTCCGTAATGGCTGGTTTCCTCACGATGTTTTCCTTCACCGTTTTTGAAGCAAGTGATAATTATACAATACGCACATGAATCCGAAGAGTCAGAGGTGCGAGCCTTGGGTTTGAACTTGAGACCTATGACTTGGCAGTCTGACGGCCACACCATTAGGTTATCACTGCTCCACTACTAATCAGAGTGTTAATGCCGCCCATGGGCCTCTGACTTGGCTTCACATACCGTCGAGAAATATCTCTCAGGCGACCGTCCGCGATGGTTAACTTTAGCGCAAACGTAATGTCGGTAACCCTCTCGAACGGTTCACTTCCAATATGTATGGCGGCATGGCGTATGAGTTCTATGAAAAGTGGGTGAAGTCGAAAGTGTTTTAATGAAATAGAAAAACAAAGTCGAGCTCATCCGAGGGCACAGTTATTCTAATTTGTCAAATAAACGAATTCCAATGACTCACCAACTTTTTTCCGTCGTTCCCGCCAAAGACGCTATGTCACAGACTAAAAATATCACACAAAATAACAACCGTTTGAAAACGTGCAAAGGCGAGTGCGCTTACAGCCTGAATGAAACCGTTTCATACGTTTAGTGATATATTAATAGGTTTTAAATACTTGTCAGTCGGTTTCTTTAAGTAAATATAGGATTCTACTTGTTTTATATAAGGCTGTCGTTAATTATTGTGTTTTTAGGGTTCCGTATCTAAAAGGAAAAAACGGAATCCTTATAGGATCACTTCGTTGTCCGTCTGTCTGTCGGCCTGTCAAGACCCTTTTTCTGAGGAACGCGTGAAGGTATCAAGTTGAAATTAATATCAAATACGTAGGTCTATGGTCCCTTGGAGTACTAAAAAATCAAGCTTCTAAGTCAACGCAATAAAAAATACGGCCATATATGCGACATATTTTGATACTCGCAAATAAATCAAAATCTACAGGGTACTTCCCGTTGAACTAGAATCGTGAAATTTGGCACGAAGCAAGGTCTCACAGCACACGTATAAGAAAAAGGTCCGAAAATCGTTAATTTTGCAGTAAAAATAAAATTAAAAAAATATTTTTGCCATTACTTATAAACTTACATTTGCAGTTAGTGAATTGACTGTGACGTATATAGATGTACCGGAGAACATGTTTTTCAACAAAAAAGTTAAGTTTTTGGGATAAATTCATCCTAACTACGGAACCCTTCATTGTTCGTGGTCCGACACGCATTAGGCTGGTTTTTTAGTTGTGTCCGGGTATTCCTAGTTTAAGTGCCTGCTAAACGGTCGCCAACCGCGTCCCTGACCTTGGTGGTTTACAATCGTGTAGTTGGTGGTTTATGACTAAATTTCAAACAGCTCAGGCTGTCACCAACCAAGGTCACTTGAGTCGGGGACGCGGTGGCAGCCGTGTAGCAGGTTGGGCACGCCACAATTGCGGCGATAAGACCCCTCTTTGAGGAGTGGCTAGAGAGGCGCCACGGCGTCCTCACCTTCCGCCTGACGCAGGTCCTCACCGGACACGGCTGTTTCGGGAGGTTCCTGCACAGGATAAGGCGAGAGGACACGCCCGGGTGTCATCATTGTGTGGATCGCCCGGAGGACACGGTGGAGCATACGGTGGAGGTCTGCCCAGCTTGGGCGGAGCATCGCCGTGTCCTAGTGGAGGCGATCGGCGGCGGTGATCTCTCGCGTCCGGCCCTGGTTCAGGCCATGGTACGGAGCGAGAGGAAATGGGAGGCCGTCACCTCCTTCTGCGAAGCGGTAATGCTCGCAAAGGAGGAGGCGGAACGCGTGAGGGAGAGGCAAATTTCGCGCCCTCACGCCCCTAACCGCCGCAGGAGGAGACGCCCAGGGCGTCGGGAATCGCGAGGCGATTTCCGGCCACCGTAGGCGCGGGCTTGCGGGCGGTGAGCAATGGGTGGCTCACCGTCCGATAAGGACCAGGCCCGGGTCGACGGCGCGTTGTGTTCCACGCGCGCCTCAAAGAGATGTCAGCAGAATTGAAGGGGTCCACTAGGGCCGATGCCTGCCGGGGTTGCGAAGAAAACCGAAAGGGAGATCGTGGCCCCCGGTGACAGGGCAACCGAAGGAACACGGGTGGGTTTTAGTCAGTAAGAGTCTGACACGCCCTCCCGCTCCGCCCAGAGCGGGAGAAGTTATTTGATGATTTCCCACCCTCAAAAAAAAAAAAAAAAAAAAGCCGTGTAGCAGGCCCTATGGTTTATTAGAATGTGTGAAGCCTCAAGGAAAATATTGAGCGGAATTTTTACTAAAGGGCTGCCAACCGCGTCCCAACAGAGGTGACCTTAAGACCTCAAGAATTGGGCTATTAGTCGCAAAAATATTTTTGTAAATTCGAGTGGTAGTTCAAGAGATTAGCGCGTTCAAACAATCGAACTAAAAACAAACAAAAAAAAAACTTTTCAGAAAGCTTTGTTATAAATGTAGATTTACGTACCTACCTAACATTACGCCTATAATATCTGAAGATGTAAGCAGAGGTGTAAATATATTGTATTATGCACTCATATTTCGTGGATTTTTGATATGGGGCAGTAAGGACAGGTACACACGGCTACACATCAAGCTATACACTTCCAGTATAAACTGACCTCGCATTGTACGGAAATCCTATAAAATGCGAGATCAGCATAAACTGGAAATATAAAGTCAAACACAAATCATTTATTTCAAATAGGCCCATGTATGGCACTTTTGAACGTCAAAATGTACAAAATAATATAATTGATTCTAGTCGCCCCTTCGAAAAGGTAGTTTTCGTATGGAGAAGAATGGGCAAGAAACTCCACCGTTGCTCTTTTAAAATGTTTTACAATATTTTTATAGGTACGTACATTAGTTAAATAATTATATGTGAAGACGATGTACCTAGAATAAAATTACTATACCACAATAGGTAAAAAGAATTAAAAATGAATCAACGACAGATGATTTAATTATGTTATAGATACATGGTGCTCACATAAAGCTTGATGTGTAGCCGTGTGTACGTTGAGAGGAGGCTCCCTAAATTGTATGTTAATTTGTATTAATATTCTGAAACAGTCACGCATACAATCAAAATGGAACTTTAGTATATGATTTATTGGATCTTTTTCTTTCCATTTACAAGACAGTTACGTTTGTGAAATTTTCTTTCGATTCATTTTTTAGTCGAAAATCTTGTCTTTTATTAAAGATTATTTAAATAAAATGAAGATTACTCGGCTTTTATGTCTTAAATAAGTATTCACAGTAAGAAAATATAGTTTATTATCCAGTCACAATTTTTTTTTAAATGACTTCTTTAGGCGCGTTGGACATTTTTGAGATGGGACCAAACCATTGATTTTGCGACACTGTGACGACACCAGCTTTTGACCATTAAAAAGACATCAACGCGTTGATTACCGCGGTACCATACTCCCGGAGTGCCATTGTTTTTTCTTTAGATCATTTATTATTTTAGTTATAAATGAAATAATAATAGAGACTTACGGCATTTAGTTGCGTGCTCGAAGACGATCAAATAGCGCACGCGATATTCAACTTTATTACTGATTTAGATCCAGATAACTTTATTTGCTCAAACATGTGTGTACATACAATACAATACATGCAAGGTGTTATAAGTACATGGAGTTGTGCTAACATGCTTACCATATTGTCATGGTGTGCAAATATTAAAAAACAAGTTTAGAATAGAAAAAAGCGAAATAACAACATTAATTAACATCGACAATGCTGATATAAGTAAATAAATTAAATTGAATTGATTGATTACATAATTAATTCATATAGAAATAAATAGGAGTTACGTAAAAAAAATTAAAATATTCAATTATCAACGATAAGAACTTTAAGTACAATAATATCAACGTAGGTTCAAAATATTCAATAGAAACATCATTATCAAAATCATTTATAATAAAGGAGCATGTCAATTTAAAATGATTCTCTTAAAAAATCATTCACATCGTAATTATGCCTTACTAGCTAAAAAAGATTTTACTTTCCTTTAATGCTTCTACGCTTAGCTCTTTCCAGCCATTGGGAAGCTTATTGTAAATAATGGGAACCGTACAAAAAACACTCCTTTTTTTTGGGTGGGAAATTATCAAATAACTTCTCCCGCTCTGGGTGGAGCGAGAGGGTGTGTCAGACTCTTACTGACTAAAACCCACCCGTGTTCCTTCAGGTGCCCTGTTGCCGGGGGTCACGATCTCCCTTTCGGTTTTCTTCGCAACCCCGGCAGATTTTACTTTCCTTTATGCTTCTACGCTTAGCTCTTTCCAGTCATTGGGAAGCTTATTGTAAATAATGGGAACCATACAAAAAACACTCCTGCGCATCAGTGCAGTCCGAGACCTATGTTGACAGAGTTGACTGTTTATCACCTCTATTTCTAGGAAACCGGTCTGCCTTGCGGGGAAATAGCTTAGGATTTGATTGAACAAATTAATATCGCGATTTCCAAAATATAAATTGATGGTAAAGTCAGTTGTTTTTTATTTAAAAATGGATCTAAGGTACTTTTTTGGTCTCTATCCCCCAAAAAATGCCGTATCTGATAATAGGCTCTGCTATGACATAATAGGCGGTTAATAGGGCATCAGTCTTTAGAATCCGCGATAGTTTATAAAATGCGAATGCACTGTTACTTAGTTTTTTGCTAATGACCTCTATGTAAGCCTTCCAATTTAAATTACGATCTATGGTTGACCCTAAAATCTTAGTGGAATTTACTGCGTCAATTACATTATTATTATATTTAATTTTAAAAATTGAAAATTATAACTGCCTTTGGCTAAAATGCATTATTACTGTTTTATTTAAGTTGATAATGAGGTTATTATTTTTTAACCATAGAATCGCTTTGTTTGATGTATTATTTATGTCAGTTTCATACATATGTTTATTATCATAAGGAATGGTTATCGTGCTGTCATTTGCATAAAGTGTCATACTGTGTTCTATAAGTTTAGGAAAATTGTTGATATAAAGGGTAATTAGCGGTGGTCTTAATACGCTTCCTTGTGCGGTACGCCATAGTTGATGTTACGCTCCCCAGATGTAAAAATTACTTCACGTTTAGTGCTTGCATTAATCGTCGTTATTTCTGTTGTTTGCTTCCTTTCTTGTAAATATGATTGTGAGAGCTTTTGAACATTTCCTCTGACACCATATGCTTCGAGCTTTTTTAATAGAATATTATGCTGAACATAATCAAATGCCTGCGTGATGTCGCAATAAATGCTGATGTGTTAGCGTTTGGCAAATAGTGGAGTGGCGGGGTGCATGGGGGCGGAATTTGCGTGGGAATTGTGTTGAGAGTGTTTGGTCTTAATTTTTTGAGACATTTTGATCTGCCTTCGCAGATTTTGAAAATAATGTACAGTCAGCAAGAAAATGGGCAGTTTTCACTAAAACTTTTTTTGATACCAATTGATCCTGTTTCTTATACTTAAGGATCAAAAAACCCTAAAGGGTCTTTCAAACAGGCGCGACACGCGACGCGACACAAAGACACCGCTTGTCGCGCGATGAGCGCTGTCTTTGTGTCGCGTCGCGTGTCGCGCCTGTTTGAAAGAGCCTTAATAGTTCAACTGAGGTTTGGGTACTAAAAAAGTCAAATAGGTTTCTTTAGCGGACACTAAAAATAAATATAAAATATTGTACAAAAAAAAACAACCAAATTCCAAAAAAAAAAAACAACGTAGTGAAAAATAACTTTTATTTTGGAGGTCGGTGTCTTTGGTTTTGAATTTTTTTCGCCACCGATTTCCGATTTCTGTTTTTTAATCATCGGTTGTTTTTTTACGTTTTAGAAAATAACCTTTCATAGTTAAACTATTAACTGCAACAACTATTTGCACAATGTCACGGTTACTAAGGGACACAATCAAGTATACAAGTGTCTTAATTAATGGTGTTGCTCCATTGATTCGCGTGTCGCATAGACTAAGATAATATGATCGCATTCACAGTTAGTCAAATATTATTAGAAAAAACTTTTTTACAAAAAAAAAAAAAACAGACTTTAAAAAAATAAACACTACAATATGAAAAACTTTAATTTCGGAAGTCATTGTCCTTGGTTTTGTATTTTCATTTTAGTCGCTGTTTTTTGAAGTCGGTTCTTTTTTGTTATTTTTTTTTCCTTCTCACTTTTAGTTAAGGTACACAAATTCGCATACCGTTAGTTGTTATGTAAATAACAGTGACAGGAAGTTATTATAACATCATCAAAAAAATACACAAAGTGCAGGAAAAAATACGTTGTATTGAGCCTAACTCAAAAAAAAAAAAAAAATACCCAAGCAAAGTTAATAAAAATATAGGACCATCGCACAAGTTTTCATTACCAAATAAAAAAAATATTTTCAAAATCGGTCCAAAATTGACGAAAATATCGAAGAAAATATTTAAAAAAAAAATCTCATTTCAATGTTTGTTTCTCTCACTTCATCAGTTCATCAGTTTTTTTTTGTTTTTTTTTTTCAAATAATTTACTTTATTTGTATTGAAATGCGATGCGGCGTGGCCCGATGCGACTGTAATGTGCGCTTGCCTTATGTCAGTATTCTGCCTACACCGCCATCAATCTTCAAATGTCGATATAGACTCTTGCAACTAATAATCTTTGTCTATTTGAAGTCACAGTATTGCTCTCAATCAAGTCTTGTTAGCGACGTATAAACGCTGGACATCAAAGGACTGCATGAGCAGCGAATAATAAAAACGTAAACACTATACAGGGTCAATATAAATTAGCTAGAAAAACTCTGCAGAAGTGATCGGTATCGATAAACTTTATTAATGAAAAAATAAAAGTTATAAAAACTAACTACTGCAATTTTTTTTTAGTTCATGGCTATGTCCTCTAGAGGGCGCCATATTCAATTTAATGTGAAGTCACGTCACTGGTTATAACCAGCGGACGATCAAGACGCTTCTAACGATACCTCATTTGTCACATTATGATTAGTTTAGAAGGGGTTCAGAATCATGAAATGAATCCATGGTAACAGTTTTCGCGTCGATGTCCCTGCCACCCTGTATAATATATTTAGGTTAAGCAGAGGTGTACACACGGCTACACATCAAGCTATACATTTCCAGTGTATGTGACCTCGCATTGAACGGAAATCCTATACATATTCAAATTCATATCTTTATTTGCATTCCATAATCTAAATTATGGAATGCAAATAAAGGTGTTACAATGGTTTAAAGCTAAGGTACAATTACGGATCCTGTAGGGCACAGCAAAAAGTATAAAATTAATTCTTAAATAAAATACCAAATTTTTAAATATGTTCTTAACATTAATTGAGTACAGTTTGGTTTGTCAGTCAGGTTGTGGTTCATCGTAATTATTTGATAAGGTCAATTAAGACGCAGATATATGCCAGTGACCTTGAGTGGTCAGCTTGCGTGTTCTGTACTGAGCTCACGCAACGCGTCGTACGTCCAGCCAGTAATAGGACTCGCCCATCAAAGAGTGCTGTCTCAAATTATACGCATTATTAATTTATTAAACATAAAACAAAGGATATTTTGATAAAACACGTCTAATAAAAGACCAATAATTAAATTATCTTTAAAATGGCGAAGGTTTGAGAAAAATACCCTTCATAGATTTTTTCTGATTCTCAATTTCTTATTCGCGTTAGACATAACTTTACAAATTAATTTCACTATTCTAAAATAATCATATATTAAGTTAATAAGAAAATTCTCAGATATAACATATATTTTTTCGAAATCATTAACTCAACTCATTTAGACGTGATCTTCAGTATAAAATCATTAAAAGTCGATTATTGTCGCCTATATGCGAGATCAGCATAAACTGGAAATGTATAGCTTGATGTGTAGCCGTGTGTACCTACAGTACACCCACATTTCGCCAGTTATGTTAGTCCCATGTAATAGGGGGCTAGCCTATTGCCATCAAACGGGTACTAAACCAGACTCCAGGCTGTTACTGAGAAGTTCCTGATTGAAAAACCCAATAACACTTAGCCCGATCTCATGCTCAGCGGCTCAAGCCAGTAAATTAAATAATACACTATACATTTCTAATAATTTGCAAGTTGCACCTTTGGTCCTGGCCGTCATTCGTAGATCTTTGACAGTGGTTACAGGTAGTCAGAAGTTCGAACATCTGACAACCGGTCATCTTGGTAAGACGTATCGTTTTATTTACCCTGGTCAGATAGGCAGTCGTTGCATGAAAAATACTGGTATTCAGCTGCATCTGGTTAGACTGGAAGCTGACCCCTACCACAGCCCCTACGCAGTTAGGAAAAGGCAGGCAGAAGACGACACTTCTATATTTTATTTGATCTTTAAATTAATACGTTTGAGTCAATGTTTATTTTTAGGTGACGACCAATTGTTGAATGTTGTTTGGGAGCGGTTGCTGTGGTATTTCAGTTATTTTTGTCTTCATGCTGTTGCTATGGTGTCTTGATATAAACCTGCCGTGCAATTCATGGTATTTCCCATCGAAAAAAATACGAACTTCCATGCATGAATTGCAAACATCCTTGTTTAGAGCTAAGCTAACCTTTGCTAAGAGCGTTCATTCTAAAAGTTGGCAACGTCGCAAATCGCTGTCAAATATTTCCCTTTTTTGATTAATTTGGCAATATTACTGTATGGAAATATGAAATATCGCTAATTAATGAACTAGAATTTTATCAATGAATTGCAATTTATAACACTGAATTTTATGTTGTAATCGTTTTAGGTGTTAAAAAGGCATTTGAAAGGATTCCAATTTTTTTTTACATCTGTCACTAAATATTCGGTCGACTGGCGATACATCCAAGTGCTGAGATGTCTTTATGAAAACGCGACAATGACCGTCCAAATTCAGGACCAGCGAACTTAAGCAGGGGGATATCAAGGGGACGTAATTTACCCAAAATTGTTCTCTAACACATTGGAGTTTATGTTTAAAACGCTGAACTAGGTAGGACGCGGCATCAACAGCGAGTACATCTCACACTTGATATTTGCAGATGACATCATCATACTGGTGGAATCGCTGCATAACTTACAGCAGATGCTGTACGGTCTAGTTGATTCTTCTGTATGCATTGGTCTCCGGATGAACTTGGACAAAACCTAGGTTATGTTCAACGAACACATTACTCCGGGACCGATTGCTATCAATGGAGGTGCTCTCGAAGTTGTTCGAGAATACGTTTACTTCGGGCAAACTCTGCAGTTAGGTAAGAACAAATTTGACTTTGGCTACAGTAGAATTCAGCTTGGCTAGGCAGCATTTGGGAAGCTGCGTCAAGACATCTCGTCGCGTATTCCACAGAATCTAAAGACTAAAGTCTTCAATCAGTTCGTCTTGCCTGCTAAGACTTACGAAGCCGAAAAGTGGACACTCACGGTAGGACTGGTTCACAAATTCAAGGTCGCTCAGCGAGCTATGCAACGGGCTATGCTTGGGATCTCTCTGAAGGAATCCGGAACGAGGTGATCCAGCAGAGAATCAAAGTTTTCGATATAGCAAACAAAATAAGCAAGCTGTCGCGTGACGTGCCAAATGGGCCAGCCATGTTAGCCGTAGAACCGATGACCATTGGCGTAGACGTGTTCTTGAGTGGAGACTGCGAATCGGCAAACATGAGATAGGACGCCCCAGGCTAGGTGGAGCGGCGATCTTCGCAAGTTGGCTCGTTGCAGCTAGATGGCGTGCAATTGGAGTGGCCTATGTCCAGGTCTAGTAGTGGACTGCTGTAGGCTGATAATGATACATAAGATGAACTATCAGATAAAAGTTATCACTCTATCGATACAAATAACATTCAAGAACAAATTACCAATCTAAAATCCTAGTGACCCATAGCACACTATAAAGAATTAACCAAAGTATATCAGTACGCAGCAGTCTCGAGTGCACGGCAGTTACGCGCGGACGCGGAATGTTTATGTACCGAGCGGCTTTGTAATTAGTTCAAGGTCACTGCCGAGATATAATACTGTTACTTTATTATACTGTGCCTACGAATGACTGTAACCATAGTGACAAGCCAATGACGCAATACCCCATACAATCTTGAAACTGTGCCGACATAATTCACGACACACGCGTATAACTATGCGCTAATATCTTCAAACATACAATTTAGTTTAAGGATGTTATAAAACCATTCGCGCATCGCATACATGACGTGATATCATCCATTAAGATAGTAATTAGTTTAACTGATAAACGGCATAGCAACAGACTCTAAGATGTTGTTTTGACGGTCTGAGTAGTTCATAGTAAACAAATATTATAAATTAAATAAGGCTGCGCACACTTCGGATGCGTTTTCGTACTCATTTCAATCGTGCGTACACGTACGACTATTGTCGTACAAATTGAGTGCCCACACTGGATACGTTTTTCTCCATCAAATAAAACAAATCCCAACAAATTCGGATTGTTTTCGGACGTCGGAACCGGAACGTACGTAGGTATACGTACGACTAAGTCGCACCCAGTCTGCGCGCTCCCTTTGTATTTGGAACACACACGCATGTTCCGTGCGTGTTCGTACGTGTACGCACGAGTGAAATTCGTAAGAAAACGCATCCAGAGTGCGCTCGGCCGTTCGTGACTATCTGTGTGACCGCTTAGATCTTCTAAATTGCTTAATCAATTTTGAAGCGGCATTCACAATCATTTAGAAAATTCATTCCAGAAGGTTTATGTGTACTTATAATGCTAGTGATGTAATGGAAAATCCCAATGGCAGTGTTCGTTTACAACTTTTCTGCTAATATTAATCACCCAGCCTACAAATATGGCTAAGCGATTTTAAACACTGTTTGTGACTCAAGGAGCGAGTTTCTCACTTCTCTGGCGATCACAAATTTTCATTTGTGAAAAAATAAAATACGGTATAAGCTTGAATAATATTTATTTTATTATAAGTAAGGTATTGTCCGTTTTTATCACAGAATTTTCACTACTTTTTTGCACCAAAAAGAAATGGCAGCAATAATACAAAATGACAATGAAAATTGAATTAAAGAAAAAAAAAAGTTTTGATTTATTTGATTGTGTGAGAGATTCTAAAATAGTTTCTTGATATTTGCATATCTGTAAATGGCATATATTTAATCGAACCTCTTATAATTCCCATTGTAAGGTAAAAATATTATTGAACACTAATAAGTGTAATGATTGCGCTTTTTTGTGAACAGAAAAAAAATCCTATTTAGATTTTTTTTTAAATTCTATATAGTCAATGTTTTAATATCCATGATTTCCGATACCTTAGTGTAGAATTGAGTGCATTATTCTTTCAAAGTGACTTGAAATAAATAAAAAAAAAACATGTAATTTACATATTTTTTATACTTAAAATAATATTATTTACACTTAATTTATAGTAAAACTTAAGTTATAATAACTTACTTTTACTATACATAATAGGTAGGAACCTATATAGGCGTCTTAGCTATAAATTTAGTCTGAATAATAAAAAATAAATATAATTTAATTTAAAAAAACCTGTTAAAGTCATACTGGCCATGGAGAAATAAAGAAATGGCTGTTATCTTGCTTACAATAAGGCCAATCAATCATGGCGGGGCCGAACTTCGCGCAGAAGGTTGCGCAATGATATTTTTTAGGAACCAAATGGTGACATGAGGAGAGTGTGAGTGAGAGAACATGCGCGAAAGTTCGCAGAGCCTATGTTCAGACCGGCCATGATTCATCGGCCATATTGTATTGCTTGAAAAAACATATTTTATTTGTTTTCATCTGAATTCAATAATTATTTTTAGCTGATAACTATTTCAGACTAATTTTAAACTCTAAGACGAACCCCAAAACACGACAAATTTACCTAAAATAGATTTAACATTGGTAACTATCACATTTAAATTAATAAGGCAAGAATTAATGTACAAAATAATTATTAAATTAAATTAATTATAAATCATTCCCCTGAATATATACAATTTAGAAATATATAACGACAGGGAAATATAATTATAATATTAGATTCCAAGAAAAATAATCACAAATTATTTTCATAGTACAAAAGAGAGCATTGCTGTTATAAGCGAATATCATTTTAAATTTAATTTAATACAAAAATTAAATTTTAGTCTAATTTGTCTGACATGACAAAAATATTATAAAAATCACAAATCAAAATTAATAAACAAATATGCCCAAAATCTGTTTGCATTATAAAAAATGAAACAAATAATAAAAATATCAATTTTGTTTCACATGGTTGCAAATAAAAAATAAAATAAATATTCTTTGTACTTCGCATTTAAGTAATAATAAATAGCTTTTTAAATAATATAATTGATTAACAAAAAAAAGGGAAAATTCAGATCTAAAATTCCTAAAATTTTATTAAGACGAGTCCTAATAAATGCCAATTTTTTAGTAGTTTTTCTAAGACTCACACCCAGTTGCATAAAGACAAACATTAATGCCGCATTACGTAATGGATCATTAACGCTAATAATTTCATTAATGAACCATTAAAATCGACTACAAGTTAATGGACGATTATTATTTAATGACAACTTTAAAATAAAGTTTGTTTCTGCAACTGGCTGTTAAAGTCTTTACGATCCTTTTCATTCCTAGGGCAAAACGCATATTCATTTGTATTACATTTCAATTCAGTCCTATTTTTTTTTTTATCCCTACCACTAACGCTTTTACAGAACAATTTATTATTTCAACATCGGCACTTATACTAAGCAAGATTCACAGACCGCGCTTTTACATTGCTTTGCTAAGTAAAGAAAGCGATTTATGCGATTATGAACTTTATTTTTATAAACGTAATGTTTGCATTCGTAAAGACAAATGTGGGAAGCATAAGATTAATTATTATGAACATTAATTTTATAAGAATAATGTTCATATTGGTATGATATGCTTACTTAATTAGCAGAGTCAATTTTGCCTTTAGACCAATTTCTTTGATGACAGAGTGAGACAGAGCTAGCTATTTCTTCCTTAACGCAAAACGCCTGTCATAGTTGCTTAAGTTTCCAAGGAAAGCGGTTCCATCATATTATGACGGCTGTCATGAAATTCTGTCATTTTAATCAGTATTTGACATTAAGGTTACAAAAAATGCTTTGTTGTGGATTCAGCCGTTATTGTGTGACCGTTCACTGCTTTCTTCGAAAACTAAAGCTTTAGAGCTATTTCTCTTATGACAGAGCGAGACAGACCTACCTCTGTCTCTTTCGTTACAAAAACCAAACGTCAAACGCCTGTCATAAGTGCCAACACATACCCTGAACTTTTATACGCTTAACAAATTTTATCTGCTGTCAAATCTCTTATATTAACTGTTTTATGAATCTGTTTTCGTTCGACCAATCACATTAACCAACTTGGTCATTTAAGGGTCGCACAAACAGGCGCGACGCAACTCTGGTGGAACAAATTCTATGAAAACTTCACGGTAATTATTCTACCCGTAAAGCGTCGTGCCGTCGCGTCTGCTTGTGGGAGCCTTTAACAGCAGAATAAAGGCGTGTTCAAATATAAGCGATATCGCTGTCCCGCTCGGTAACGATACCGATGCGTCAGGCGATATGGCTTACCGAGCGTGACAACGATATTCACGTACCAATTCGGTATAGCGTACCGATTCGGTATCGCAAGCGATATCGCTTATTTTGGAACAGGCCATAACTGACCAAGCAATGTTAAAAAAAAATAGGATCTGAATTTTAATTTGAGATCATACGAAATCTTTTCCAAAAACCACCGTATTCTACCAACTATCCCAGTCTTGGCGCAGGCTTTTCTCAAACCCAATTTTGTACAATTTTTTTGGCTAGAAGCTAAATCCTTAGTTGCCTGCTCAAACAACGTTCCTATCCTTGCTGATTTCGCGTCTTCTTGCTGAAGCTCTAGTTGAGGCTCTAATAGATGCCCTGATGGATGCTCTAGAGCCGATAGCACTTGGAACTGCTCTGACGAAATCTTGGGGTTCGCTGGCGGTGGCGACTGATGCCCTTTTGGTATATTTGCCTGGCTGTTCACCTTCCTCTGCCTCAACTTTTTTCCTGTAGAAGAGATAATTCGCATTAGTTATACAGTTGAGTCTTTGAAATATATGCCTAATTTTACCGACGGAAAAAATTTTTTTTTTTTTTTAAACAAAACGGTTTGACTTTTACACTAAATGATCTATCGTGATGAAACAAACTCCATAATGGTTGGAAGTAATTAGGCATCATCATAAAATAAAAAATTGTGAAAAAAAACTTCCATCAATTGAAAATAAACATGTTTTTTTTTTTGCAAAAATCTATTTTTTTTTTCATTAATTTTTTTTTGTAATTTTAAAATGTAGGTACAATAAAAAAAAAATATTTAGTTTTTATTTTTCCGTCGGTAAAATTAAGCATAGATTTCCTCGTTTAAATATGTGCACATTATAAAGACTCTCAATGTAGAGCCAGCCGTTTAAGAAACCAGTATGAGATTTAATAGATAATTTCGAATTGAACATTTTGTTGTAGAACATATTTTTTGTTAACGTTGACAGTCCTCTGTAAACTTGAAAATAAGATGGGGTCAAATCTTAGCCATGGTGACGTTGCCTTTTTCCCATTTATGTGTCATGAAGTCGTATGATCGCTTTCCTCCTCTTCGCACGTACTTGTCACCTACGGGCTTTTACAAGAATGCGGTCTTCTTGCAGCTGTCATTGTTAATTTCAGGGACCGAAGCCTTTATAAATTACGGTACAGGTATCGATGAATTTTGGTTACTTCTAAGACTAAGGTTACCGCTATTTGGGTAACCACGAAAAAGAAACATGTTACCTGTATTAAGTTACCGTTTTAATACCGGTTGCACACACACAGGCGATGCGCGGCCTTTGACTTTGACGGCACGTGTAAGATAGAGGTAATTTTTATTTCGGTAACCGGTATTAAAACTGGATGAATTCAATTTAAGGTAACCTTTAAAAATATCTGTAAAAATATAAATGTTGTAACAGATAAAACACCCGTATTTATCGTACCGGTTTCGCCTCGTTAATTTAATGGATACTTAATTACCCAGCCATATTTCGGTCATGATTTTGAACATGTACAACATTGCGGTGCTTTTTTACGACGGCGTTTTTAAAATTTTCTGTTAAGATTTTTTGAGATATAATCATCACAGTGTACCCTTTTGTATCGTTGACTATACGATCTGAAAACAAAAATTGGATCCTTACCTGGGGAAACAAGGGTTGTCCCAGAACCTCTGGTCCATTCCGAAGTTCTCTCCATCCTGAAGAGTTTGAGGCATGTCAGTGTCCATGGTTTCTGGCAGGAACAGGCACAGCAGACCACCGGCGATTCCGAGCACGCCCAGAATAAGGAGTGGCAGATCCTGGGATACATTGGCCTGGAAGATGAAAAATTTAATTTTATAGAAATTCTAATAATTTATTTGCATTATACATTTTTTATTGTAATTTTTCACGTAGGTGTAAAAAAGAAAGTTATCGGTATCAGATCTTCTCAGTCAAATTATAAGGGATGCCGAAGGTTTGCAATTGTTCTTCGATATAAAGTTTCAAGCTCTTCTACTATTTTCCTATTCGTTCAATGTTGGTTGGAGTTGAGGCCATACGTCTTTTCGAGAGGCTTTTTTGATACCCTCCTATTCATATCAATTGCGCACCCTGGACAGTCAACTCCGTTGACTCTAGAATCTTTTGTTGACTTCACATCTATCCCCGGACAGCTCATACCAGCATTAATTTACATCATCCCCGATCTTCAATTTACTATTTAAACACACTTACCAAATAAACAACAAACGGGGCCACAATGGAAGCGACATATCCCATGATATGTATCAGCGCGACCCCCTGAGCTCTGACAACGGTGGGTAGCAGTTCTGCTGCGTACTGGAGACCAATATTGTAGGATATGTTGACGGCGAAGCGCCCAAGGATGGCTAGAGAGGCTGAGGGTCCACCTGGAGAAAATAAGGGAAGGTTTTAAAGATCTTCTTCTTCTTTTCGTGTGGTTAGTGACTGACCTGGTATCAGAGTTGTAAAGCCGCCCATGGGCCTCTGACTTGGTAAAGCCAAGTCATGCCATCGAGAAATATCGTTCAAGCATGCCGGTTTCCTCACGATATTTTCCTTCACCGTTTTTGAAGCAAGTGATAATTATACAATACGCACATGAATCCGAAAAGTCAGAGGTGCGTGTCTTGGGTCCGAACTCGAGACCTATGACTTGGCAGTCTGACGGTCAAACCACTAGGCTATAACTGCTATAAGTTTTAAAGATTATACTAAGGTTTGGCTGTGGCACCATAAAATTTAGACAAAGAGAACCCACAATACAATACACACATTTTTAATACTAAGAGATTATTTTGGTGAACTCTTGATAAATACAGCGTAACCTCTTTGTTTAATATTTCGAGACCAAACGACGTCGAAGAGAACCGGCGGCTTAAAATAATTGTCAATCTTCATCACTTACCAACTGGCACAGCAGTAGCTAAAAGACTGAAGATACCGCTGATAACCATGGAACCGCAAGCCAACCATCTACGACCCCACCTGGAAAAAAACACAACTATTATTGACGAAATCCGACGATGCATACTTCGATGACGGCGGAAAACAAATTGGTATCGGTGAGAGAGAAATTTCTGCTCGAATATAAGAGAGAGAGTACTATGAGTTCGTAGAGTAACCCTCAGATAGGTTGAAGATATAGAAATAATGCGATCGGTGGAAAAGTATACTTATCTCCGTATAAACAAATAAAGTTGGTATCCAATGTAAATCTTTTTTTTGGTAACGGGGTGGAAATCCTCATGGATGTCCTCCGTCCTAGGGTGGACGGAGAGGTCTGTCAGATTCTACTGACTAAAACGACCCCGTGTTCTGTTGCCCATTTGCACTGGGGAACAGTCTTCAACGCAGCTCCCGGCTGGTGCCCGTCTGATCAAGCGGGAGAATTGAGGTTTTTGACTCCCCCCGCAACGCCGGCGACGGACGCGCGTGGAACATTACGCGCCACCACCTCTGGACTTATATGATAGGGGGCGGCGGACGTCCCCGAGTCCACCTGGACCCATACAATATAAACCTAACCTATTTTTTTTTCGGTTTGTAAATTATCAAATGACTTCTCCCGTTCTGGGCGGAGCGGGAGGGCGTGTCAGACTCTTACTGACTAAAACTCAACCGTGGTCCTTCGTTTGCCTATATTGCCATGGGCCACGGTAACCCTTTCGGACAATAACCGCAACCCCAACTTTAAAATCTCTAAGGCAGCGTGAGATATTTCTGTTTCTAAGGTTGACAACGGATCGGAAAACCCTTGGTGACGCCAAATAAATTACTTTCCATCAGACGAACCGTCAATGTGCCATTTCAATTGTAAATGTAAAAAGAAACGAGTATAATAATATACTTATCCAAAATAGTCTCAAGGATCCAACGTTCCTGACGTGGCCATTGAAGACCAGGGAAATGGCGATCCAGATTACGATGAGGACCCCTCCGTGCCTCGGAAAGCACGTTGGTCCCGGCTGTCATTTCATTCGTAGATGTTTGAAAGTCGATACAGGTAGTCAGAAGTCCAAAAGTCTGACAACCAGTCTTACCAAGCGGTATCGTGTTACCCCGAAACTGGGTTGTGGTTGGCAGATAGACAGTCGCCCCATGTAAAATACTGGTATTCAACTGCATCCGGTTAGACTGGAAGCCGACCCCGACACAGTTGGGAAAAGGCTAGGCAGATTTATTGAATCACCTTGTTTCTGAAGTCGGTTAAAACGAAAGAAATATTATATAACTCACCTATCCAGAACAGCAGTCAAGAAAGTATCAGCAGGCAACTCCGTGGCCGAAGCAATGGTGAACGTTAAGAAGATATCCAGGCCCAAAGACCCAACGTTCCTGACGTGGCCATCGAAGACCAGAGATATGGCCATCCAGATGACGATGAGGAGGATAGCGTTACGCCTCAACCTGGGAGTCTTGAACAGGTCCAATACGGAGTAGGTTCTGCATTCAGCTTCTGATTCTTTGATGGTTTTCAGGGATGATTCCTGGAACAGTTTTTAAAAGTATATTTTAGGTAGATTTATAGAATAAATCAAAATAAAACAAAAGTAATGATGTATATAATTATTTTTGTTTTATTTAGATTTTGATGCGATTTAGATCCATCAGGTAAAGCTACTCTTGCCGGGGTTGGTCCGTAGATAGGACCATCTTCACATACCGAGACTCCTACGTGCCTCTTAAAGCATGTTAAGCCGTTGGTCCTAGCTGTCATTCGTGGATCTTTGACAGTCGTTACAGGTCGTCAGAAGCCCGAAAATCTGACAACCAATTCTTACCAAGGGGTATCGTATTACCCAGCTACTGGGTTGTGGAAGTCAGATAGGCAGTCGCTCTATGTAAAATACCGGTATTCAACTGCATCCGGTTAGACTGGAAGCTGATCCCAACATAGTTGGAAAAAGGCTAGGCAGATTTTTAGATTTTGAAGCAGTTGAGAGTTCACGCTGAGCAGAAAATTTTGTCTCCATTGGGAATCGATCCCTGGACCGAGACCCGGGATTTTGCAAAAAAAACTTACCGTAAAATCACTGAGTACTTTATCGGGTATTTTAGTCTTGTTGATTCTCTCAAACTTTTTCATTATGGTCAAAGCTTTGTCGATCTTGCCCTGTGACACCAACCACCTGAAAAATACAATAATTAAATTATACTATTTATATCGTCTTTGCAAAGAAAGTGTTCACTGCTTAACTTTAAAACCTGGTCGACCGAGCTTTGCTCGGGTGAAAATACGGAGAAAACGAATTTTCCCAGATATGAGATAGATTTTTCGCCCCGTAAACCCTATGTTACAACTTTCATCGAAATCGTTAGAGCCGTTTTCGAGAAAGTGATTACAAATATATAAAAAAATATTGATCATATTTTAATAGAATAGGATTTAGGAGAAGCAGATATTTTGTACTTTAACCGTTTCGAATTCTAAATTTCGTCCAAGTTTATACCAACGAGCCAGTAGTAAGGCAATAAGTTTACTTGATAAAAAGCGGAAATATTTTGGAATCTTCCTAGATTTGTCTAAAGCGTTTGACATGGTCTCAATTCCCATTCTTGTCTCCAATATGGAGAGAATCGGCATACGTGGACTAGCTTTAAGCATTTTCAAAGATTACTTGTCTGGTCGGATGCAGTCTGTTTGTATCGGCACGGTGGTGATTGACGAAGAACCCATTAATTATGGGGTTCCCCAGGGGAGTATCTTGGGACCAACTATGTTTGAGAGTTTTAAGATTACATAGATAATATATATTAATGATCTATGTAATCTTAAAATTCCGAATTGTGACATTAACATATGCAGATAATACGGCTCTATTATGTCACGGAGAAGACTAGATTTCTGCTAAAAAGCATGCCGAAAATGGACTGCCGGTTATAAAGCAATGGCTCTCTAATAACTTGCTAACTTTTAATATAGAGAAAACAAAATTTATCCGTTTATTTCTTCCGAACTTCCGTGAGCTACCCGAAGCCACCGATATACTCAAAGCTCACATCTGTGCGGTCTGTTTGTCATTGTCACGAGTGAGCAATATTAAATATCTTGTGGTCATACTAGACGAACAACTCGACTGGCGACCACAAATTGAAGTTCTCACTAGTTGCATCAGGAAATTAATGTACATTTTTAAGAATCTTAGACACAGCGCTGATGCGTCTACAATTTATATGGTCTAACTGCCCTATGTCAGTCAGTGTTAATTTATTGCATACCCGCATGGGGTGGAACTTAAAAAACTGTCTTTCTTTTCCTGGAGAGGGCGCAAAGGGCAATTTTGAAGTTGATACACTTTAAACCACGATTTTAATCAACTGCCACAACTATATGCCGAATGTAAGGTTATGACTGTGAGACAAGCATATATTTTACCATTGGACAAGGAAACCAATAAAAAGCGTTCCGGTGCAGTTGTTTGCCCAGGTGTACCTTACAGAACAGCTTCCGCTAGTAGGCAATTAGACGCAGTAAGCTCGAGAATGTATAATACAGTTAACAAAACCATCAACATTTGCAGCTAAACTAAACAAGAGGTTAAACATTAACTAAGTAATTGGTTGCAAACTTTAGATCATGCTCAAACTGAGATGCTTTTAACTATAAAAAAGTAAAACATCAAAATTTAGTCGATGTGAAGGTAATTGTTTTTTTCTTTCTTTCTTTCTATTTTTATAATTGTATGTTTGTAGTTTTAGATGATGTAGATACTGTAATAGAATTTATAATTAATTTCTCAATGTGTGTTTCCAAATTTAAATTTTAGTTTAATTTATTTACTATAAAGTGATGGAAGTCAATTCGTAGGCTACAAGGTAGTGTCTATATAAATCCTGCATCTGTAGAACCACTAACCCCCAAAATACAAGCTTGACATAGTTTGGGAGTTGGTATATCATTAATGTTTGTTGCTGTACAACAAGGGCAGTAGCTAGACTTAAATTTAAGGTAGGGCAGCTGTTGTTACAGGTAGGACGGAAATAAAAATGTTGATCTGTTCGGGTCAATAGATTTTTGGCTTTTTTGACTGATATTTGTAATGTGTGTCAGCTAATATTTTTCCAAACATACCTACTCAATATAAAGTCTTTCCTTAAAACAACTGAATTCGAATAAGATTCAGAAGAAATAATTATTTTACTGTGATTGTAAGATTAATTCGGAATTGTTTAAATGTCATAACTTAGCTTCACAGTACTTTGCTTATTATTAGTTGGTATTTAGAATACTTGTTTTTTTTTTAAGGTCTTAATTGGTATTGTAAGGTAGGGCAATTCCTCCCTTCGCTACGGCCCTGTGTATAACCATCAAACACCTTAAAAATTGTACTTTATAGATTAAATTTTTTGTTGTACTTTGAGAGTGAAATAAATTTATTATTTATTGTATTTTAAACTTTATTCCGCGCAAAGTGAAGTTCTTTATAAAAAAAATTGACAACTAGGAGTCAGTTTTAAGTTAGTTTTTGAAATTCAACTCCAGCTTTGGCGGAATAAAGTACGAAATTTAAAAATGTATCGATTTTGAAACTGACATTTTAAGTGACTACAGTAACGGCGGTTCATGACACCACATTTTTTTAAAATCATGTTTAGATATCTAAATCCACTGCGTCTGCGTCTTGTAACCTTACCTAGCACTCTCAGGAACCAACCACGGCGTCAGAATAGCCAATGCGAACGGCAGACTTGTGCCCATCGCAAACATTCGCCAGTCATCAGCCCACAGCGCGATCCAGGGCAGAAGTGACGCAGCCAGAGTGAAGAATAGCGCGATTGACATATTAGCGACAAATGTTCGCCATTTCGGTCCAACGTATTCTAACACTGAAAGAAGGAAAATATATGTTAGTATTATCTTTGACAAAAAATCTGCCTGGCCTTTTCCATACTATCCTGGGGTCAGCTTCCAGTCTAACCAGATGCAGCTGAATACCAGTATTTTACATTGAGCGACTGCCTATCTGACCTCCACAACCCAGTTACTGGGTAACACGATAGTCCTTGGTAAGACTGGTTGTCAGACTTTCGGGCTTCTGACGACCGGTAACAACTGTCCAAGAAGATCCAAGAATGACAGCCGGGACCAACGGTTTAACGTGCTTTCCGAGGCACAGAGAGGTCTCGGTATGTTAACATGGTCACCCATCCCCGGGCTGACTACGGTAAGCGTAGCGAGGCATCACACATCGACGCAAAAACACACACACAGTTTATCATAGTATATAGTTTTTCAGTTTATCATAAATATAAATAGTATCGTCGAAAAATGTCGAAGATTATTTTAAAATAAATCAGCTGTTTCATAGAAAAGTGCAATACCTACGCGGTCAAAATGTATAGAGCAGCTGATAGTTTTTTTTAAATAACCGACGAAAAATTTCAACGCAGGGGTGTTCAGAATCATGTACTGAATCCATGGTAACAGTTTTCGCGTCGATGTCCCTGCCTCCATACTCGTGGGATTACTTATCGGTATGATCTTTAGCTGTCCTCATCCGTTCTTCGAGATAGGGACTTGGCCTCCCTTTATTAATTTCTTTACTAATTAAAAGGTAGGGCTGAGCTTACCACAAAAGGTTTTTTCTTGATCTGGCCCAGTACTGTTTATACATGATACAGTGCCTGTAAGTAATC
Source organism: Omphaloscelis lunosa (assembly GCA_916610215.1). Classification (NCBI taxonomy): domain Eukaryota; kingdom Metazoa; phylum Arthropoda; class Insecta; order Lepidoptera; family Noctuidae; genus Omphaloscelis; species Omphaloscelis lunosa. The sequence continues at coordinate 10,111,429 of OU744273.1, read as the reverse complement.
TTGTAGCAATTTGTCTCCCTGCGAGCATATTGCTGCTTATTTAGAGTAACGAAAACAAATACAACACTAAAAGGCTGCCTGTCCATTAACGCGGAGCGAAGCAGCGGAACGGAGCGAGGGAGTAATGCGGAGCGGAGTTGCGGACTGTGTCTTTCCATTGATGCGGAGCTAGGCCGAGTTCACGCGATGAGTAATTTGAGCGAGCTGCAATACCCTGCGGCCGGTTTTTTTCCACTTCCCGGTTTTGTATTAATTTTTAAACTAGTTCGCAAATCCCTGTCCACTGAGGCGGAGCGGAGATTTTATGGTTTTTCATTGGTTAATATTGGCACACCTCCGCTCCGCTCCTCTCCGCTCCAGTGGACAGTCAGCCCTAAGGTAACGCAGATTAACGCTTACGTACATTTTATATTTACCAACGCACACTACTGGCGGGCCGCACCGAGCTTTTTTGTATGAAAATGCGTTGCGCTACGGCCCGTTGCGGCTGTAAGGTCGCTTTGCCTTGGGTTTCTTTAGTGATATTATTCCTATATTATTACATGTGTGTGTACCATCGAACAAACGCGTATCTATACACAGTAAGGACTATTTCTGCTTGCAGCGCTCGGCCAATATAGTAATTTTCACCTACGAAAAAAAGGGTCGTGTGCACGGGATTTATTTTCAAACTGCTTAGATATGCGTTTCTTCGATAGTACATATTATCTAAAAATGGCAATATTTTGTACTTACCAAGAATATACATCATAGTGAAACAGTTGTCGAATGCCAGCCCGACGAAGAACCGACAGAGAGCGAACGTCAGGAAACTGTGACAGAATGACGTGCCCACACCGGCTATGAAACCCAGAAGGTTGGTGCCTGAAATTAAAAAATTTAGAGAGATTATTAATTAGCTTGTACTCCGTGGTTCCTAACAATAGAGGATACGCAGAGGAACGATCTTCACACAACTGTTTTTGTATTTTTTTATTATAGCGTTTATTCATTCCTTAATTAAAATAAACATAACAATCATACAAAAAATATTTCAATCAACACCTGCAGAAAAAACAATAAAAATGTTAATAAATATGAGATAACTATTCTATTCATCAGTAATATACGTGTTTCCCCAACTCCGATTAGGTTCTCGTTGGCAGATAATATCCTAAAAGTTCTGTTCCATTTTTGAATTTATTCGGTAAGTAGTGGCTATTCGGACAGCGTAAAATATGATAATATCATAAAACAGATATTTAGGCATTATTTATAGGCAACCAAGCAGGTGGCTAACATAATGGTTAAAATCAAATAAAAAAAAGAGTAACCATGGAGTTTCTTGCTGACTCTTCTCCATAGGAAGCGACGAATTGGAACCGTGCACCTAGCTTCTGACGTTTCATAAGTGCCCTTGTGGGTTTATGTAAAATAAAATATTTTTAATTTGAAGTCAAATTTTGTTTGTTGTAAAATATATCGCGGGTGGGTTGGCAAAAAAATTCCTGGCCAAAACTGTTTTTTATATTTTTTAAATTTATTTTGTTTCTGTTTTTCATTTCAATTCAAAATATTTTTATTTCACATAAACCTACATGGGCACTTATGAAACGTCAGAAGCTAGGTGCACGGTTCCAATTGGTCGTTTCCTATGGACAAGAGCCGGCAAGAAACTCCACGGTTACTCTTTTTTTAATTTGATTTTAACTATTAGGTTAGCCACATGCTTGGTTGCCTAAAAAAAACTGTGATTTTATCGTCTTAGTTTAACAGTTCGAAAACAAAATATCTTGCTAAAATATTTCCGTGATATTCAACGGGAGAAAACTAGGTCTGGATTTTGGTGTAGCGACATCTACATCGCCACATGCGAACTACGCATCACAGTGACGTCACGCAAAATCCTACATCGCGCCAGCACAGTTTACCGCGGGGTAAGCATATAGGAGTACTTCCCGACATCGACGATTGATGCCGGGCAACTGTCCACCAGATACAACACCCGTCTGGTCGATGGCTCCTCCCTTTTCTATAGAAGATGAGTGAACTTTACACCCTGTTCCTCATACCTCTGAACTGATGTACCCACCACGAAAAATTTACAAAATTGAACCTTATGACTTACCAACTAAAGCAGGTATTCTTCCGTACTTATCAGCAATCCAGCCGAAGACCAGGCCACCGACTATAGCCCCACAGAAGAAGATGGCCTGCGCTGTCGCTGCTAAGTTGTCTTTTTCACATACCCAATCCAACTGGAAGTAAACAAAGACATAGTTTTAGAAAAGAAATCATTATCATCTTCTTAGTGTAACGTTGTGCCTTCACAACAGAAATTAGTCGAGTAATTACAATGTTACTAAGCGTTCAGGCTCATCACTAATGTGTACGCGCAACACTAGTTCACTGACATTACTCAGCATTTTAACTGCGATTTTTGGTGTAGATGCAGTAATTTACTCGTAGCGTAAATAATTAATGCCTGCCCGAACTGTAGAACTATAGGACATTGAGCTTATCAAGTTAGATACAGGAGTCAACACACTATTATTAAGCTTTTTTGTCAACTAACCTCTAGCAAAGGCATAGAAATAAAATGGTATTAGCAACAAAACTCCATCTGCATTTCGTGCTATTGGCGAACTGCAGGAGTGTACATAAATAATAAATAAACCAAAATAATAATAAATATACCTGGCAACAAAAAAGAACCTGCCAAGTGCGTGTCGGACCACGCACAATGAAGGGTTCCGTAGTTGGAATTAATTTACTCCAAGAACAAACTTAACATTGTAGTTGAAAAAAATTCCAACTGCAAATGTAAGTTTGTACGCACAATATTGTGAGATTTACCATGTGATTGTAAGACCATAGACTTCCTATATATTTTCTTGTAATCTATGAGTAAAGAACCAATCTCCGATTTTTTTTCAAATTTTAGACTCTGTAGTTTCGGAGATAAGGGAATGGTACAAATTCACCTATTTTCTTAAATATCTTTAAAAGTATATTTTTAAAATTATAAAAAAGAAACAACAAGCCCTTTCATCTGATATGTCACACGGTTACTGTATGCAAAACTTTTTTTAAAATTTTCCAATTTGTCTCCGAAAAGTGACTCCATATTTAAAATTCATTTATTTACGTTACACGTCCGTGTTCGGGTGACAGAAAGACATATATGTACCAAATTTAAAATTAACCTGTCCTTTAGATAAGGAGCAAATTTACTGTGACAGACGGACAGCCAGACAGACACAAGAGTGATCCTATAAGGGTTCCGCTTTTCCTTTTAAAGTACGGAACCCTAAAAAATCATAAACTGTGCAAAAGTGGTGTGTTGTCAAAGTTTTACACTTTTTTCTGTTTAAGCTAGAGTATAACGTGCGACCATCGTTCCAAAGAGTATCTAGCTACTCACCTCCGAAGCAATGGTATCATAGGGCACGTCACTCTTGTTGTACTCCCAGCCATTTTGACAAGGAACCACCGCCCACTCATCGTCAGGAGTTGTTCTGCCTTCAGCTAAGGCTTTGCTGAAGTCTGTTGAGTACATCTTGCAGCGGTCGTGAGAGTAGGGTCCATTTGATGGCGGGATGGCTAGGGCTCGTCTGGAAAATAGAAAACAAGGTTTTACATCACAAAAATATAATACATACTTAAACTAGAAATTGCTAATGAGACACAGATATATGTTAGTGACCTTGAGTGTTTAGTTTGCGTGTTCTGTACTGAGCTCACGCAACGTGTCGTACGTCCAGCCAGTAATAGGACTCGCCCATCAAGGAGCGCTGTCCCAAATTAGACGCATTATTAATTTATTATACATAAAATAAAAGGTATTTTAATAAAAAAAAACGTATACTGAAAGATCATTAATTAAATTATCTTCAAAATGGTGAAGGTTTCAGAAAAATACGCTTGATAGATTTTGCGTGATTTCCAGTTTTTTGTCCGCGTTAGACATAACTTTACAATTTAATTTCACTATGTAATATAAACATAATCTAAAATATTCCTATATTAAGTTATTGAGAAAATGCTTTAATTTAACATATATTTTTTTCAAAATCGTTAACACTACTCGTTTAGACGTGATCTTCAGTATAAAATCATTAAAAGTCGGTTATCGTCGCCTTAACTGGGCACAAAGTCAGACTCCAGGCTGCTACTGAAAATTTCTTGGTACAAAAATCAGAAGTGGGTAAAATAAACCCAGGATGCACGCTACCCTTGCTCGATAACGAGGTGCCAGCAGTTGTTGCAACTGAACACGTAGCTTTAAATTCCCCGACTATCATGATCAAAAATTTTATCCAGCCCGTCCCATCCTTTCAACGTTCTCCCTCCGGTTGACGCCCTAAGCCAAGGTTCGTACCCCACAGGGGATGCCCTTAGCGAGCGTTCACCTAGTTTTAATTAGCATAGTTGAATAGCCCCTGGCTGGAGGTTTTAATTGTAGCAGCTTAAGGCATCCACAGGAAAGCCCGGTTAAGTAGTCATGATCTCAGAGGTCAACTACGAGATCTATCTAAAAAAAAAGGACGCACGCTCAGCAGACGCAGTTTGCGACCTCTCGACCAACATCATGATTTTCATTTAAAATTAATATTTTTACTGGAACTTGTAAAAATTTATGAACTTAGCACGGAAATCAAAAAACCGTTTTTTTAATATTTAACTTTCTTTTAGGTATTAAACTTGTACGAGAATTTCTTGTGTTAAATAATTTCTTGTTAATGTTTTTTCTTCATTTTCATTTAAAATGCGTGCGAAAAGTGCCGGAAAAAGACGTTTTGTGTATTTTTTTTAGCTTCTCCTTTTTGTGTTATAAAATATTGTGTTTAGTTGGAAATTACTGAGCAGACTTCTTTAGTAAAAAGCATAATATTTCTTAGTTGAAGTTGCAAAAAAAAAATGTTACCGATCAATTAATTTGATTTCTAAAACTGTTAATATAAAAATATGCTAATTCCTTTTATCACCACTGCTTTCAAAACGGAGAAGGAAAACATCGTGAGAAAATCGGCATGTCCTAGAACCAAAAATTTCGGAGACATTTGACATCCGCCAACCCGCACTGGGTCCGCGTGGTGGATTACGGCCCACTCCCTCTCACAAAGAGGAGGCCTGTGTCCCTGCAGTGGGAACATTATAAGCTGATTATGTTACCAGAATGTATGACTGTACCTACTTAACATCATCTGCTATTAAATTGTCTTTTGAAAATAATGAGAGATTTTAATTAGCTTTTGGAACGAAGTTAAACGCGGCTCAAACTTTATTTATTTCAAATAAACCAATTACAGGCACTTTTGAATTGTCAAGGGGTCGGTCAGTCAGAAAGATGAAGCTAGTTGCCCATTCCAAAGCGTAGTAGGTACCTACCTATGGAGACGAACGGGCAAGAAACTCCACGGACACTCTTTTAAATCAAAATATTGTTATAAAAACAAAAAGACTGACATAATTATTTCTAACCTCCTACTTTTTAGGGTTCCGTACCTCAAAAGGAAAAAACGTAACCCTTATAGGATCACTTGTGTGTCTGTCTGACTGTCTGTCACAGCCAATTTGCTCCGAATCTAATGGACCGATTAAGTCGAAATTTGGTACACATATCAATTTGTGTGATCCAAACACGGACGTGTAAGGTAATTATATGAAATTTGTTTATAGGGGTCACTTTTAGGGTGCAAATAAGATTTTTTTTCATATTTTTTTTTGTTATCTACCGTGTGACATATCAAATGAAAGGGCTTGTTACGAGGATCTCAATTCTTTATTAAAATTATTTCAAAATAAATACATTTAAAGATATTTAAGATAATTGATGAAAATTGACAATTGACCATCCTTATCTCCGTAACTACTGAACCTAAAATTTTGTGAAAAATATAGAGAATGGTTTTTTACTAATATATTACAGGAACACCTATAAGAAGTCTATGGTATTAAAATAACATCGTGAATCTCGCAATATTGTGCGTACAAACTTTTATTTGCAGTTGGAATGTATGGTAGAACAAGTTTTTCAACAATAATGTTAAGTTCGTGTTTGGGATAAATTCATCCCAACTATTTATGGGTTCTTAGTAGATAATAAAAATAAAAAAAAACATTATTATGGATAACTTTTTGCCAATTAAAAGGGCACGGGAACATTAGCAAGACCAAGGGCGATCGCAACACGTAATAGAATGTGTGTTGTTAATTTACAGAAGGTTAATTGTATTCGCGAATATTAATAATTAATTTTTGTAATGGTTTTTCAATTGCTTGAGGCGTTTGTATTTAATCAAATGAAGGTTTATGGCTATGATTAACTGCTAATAAATAAAAACTCGATCGACACATCTACAGCGTGTTTCATCTACACTTGTTTACCACAAGTAAAGCGCGCCGCGCATCGCTTCGCGAAATAAAAATACTGTAAGAGCGGTTTCGCACTACGTCCGATCCAAATCCGATCCAAATCCGATCCAAATCCGAGAAATATCGTTTCGACGTAGCCATAGTACTATTTTGTATAACGGTTTGTGTACTAGATCAGATCTTTCTCCGTCCGAATTTAGAAAATTCCGAATTCGGATAGAATGCAATGCGAAAACGCTCTTAACGATTGATTGTTGTATCGATCGGTAAACATACGATAGGTTACAACGATAGGTCATCTTTACTAGTGGCTTTTGTGGACATAATATTTATTTGTTACAGTTTTACCTAATGACAATCATGTTATTTGGCTTATTTACGACTATTTGGAACCGTGCATCTAGCTTTTTCAAACTCAAACTCTCAAACTCAAACTCTTTATTGCATTCATGTGTACATTTAGTTGTTACATTTAAATAAGTAAATTCCAACATGAAACCCGGTTAGGGCACGGCAACATAATAGGTAATAGTAGGTAGGGTAGATTAATTTGTATTAATTTTTGTATTTCATTAATTTGTATTAATTATTATATTTAATTAATTTGTATTAATTATTATATTTCATTAAATTGTATTAATTATTATATTCTATATATTTCATTTATTTGTATTAATTACTAATTATCATTCTATTATTTATTTTACTAAATTGTTTTTGTTGTGTAAATGTGCTTCTGACGCTTCATAAGTGCTCATGTAGGTTTATGTGAATAAAATATTTTGAATATGATTTGATCCGATAACACCTAACCAGCCCATCAAAATATAACCTAAATTATCACAAGTCTGCAACCTTATCTAGAGGTCACCTAAACAAAGCGAAAGGTCATTGCATTACATTCACGGCCGGCTCTAATGGTGCGAATAATAAACGGACAAAACTATTGGAAGCATTTATTTCCTTAATTAATAATTGTTCAAATCACTTTTTGGCGAACAAATCAATTGTTGATATCCGGTTTTTTTTTAACTTTCATAATAAATTGATAGTTTGTTTGTTTTTGCGGTTTTTCTCACGACATCAATTTATTATGATGACTGCCTCTTTGATCTTAAGCGCGAAGTTCTGCCGTGAGATCGCTTCTGGGTACCCAAGATCACTGGGTCAGACAAACTGCTAAATTCACACACTTAAAATGACAATTGATCGCAATGGGTTTCATTTTGACAGTTGACCTAGGTTCATTGCGTTATTTATGTTACTGAGCAAATTAATTTTTGAAACCTATGAAGCAATAGATTTGCAATATCCTTCAAAATTCTCGGATTGTGATTATAAGTGTGTTACGCAATTAAGATGCAGGCTGGTGCTGCTTGTAAATTTGCAATTAACATAAAATTTATTACGTTCACCTTCTCTTAATACATGCATAATATTATGTTGTTTGTCGTTTCACCAATATACCAATAATAAGTATTTATTACCCTCCTTCCTTCTGGGGCTGTGGGGTTCAAATATCTAAAATTTTTTTGCAAAGAGTGCTATTCTTAATTTGACGCCGTGAGCAGTGAAATGAAATGAAATTGTTTATTCTGTAAATATAATCACTTTTACACGTCATAATATTAAGAAATATTAAATACTTGAGGTCGGCGTTTCCTATCTGACTACTTTGAGAAGAGGCCGAAATTAACTCAGAGGTCGCAGTATTTTTTAAAGTCCAGACATAATCTTGGTCAGGCCATATGAGGACCATGTAGATTAGTGTCTGAAATGGTATTTTTAGGAAAGAACCACACAGATTTTAATAGACCTATCCAGTCAGTGCAAGTACATATTTGTCAGTGATCGTGGAGCTCAACTCAGAACTTAAGGCGCTCAACGACTTGACGAACAATACCAAAGAAAGGACATTTGGGTAGGCCACATAAAGTACTCAAACTGCCAGACTATCATTAAAACTGAGAAAAAAAAATTATGATCCACATAGACCTCACACTCACAATAGGTAATTAAAGTAATATTATAATACTTAACAAAGTACTTATGTCATTTTGTATTTAATATTCAACAATTTCAATGTGAATCATGTACTGGATCCACTGCAACAGTTTTTCGCGTCGATGTCCCTGCCACTCTGTGTAGAACTGATATATTTTGATGATTTTACAAGATAATTAAAATGTCAAGTTTTATGGTTTTATCACAAGGCTTAGCAAAGCGAGCAGCTCAATCCCAATATTTTTAGTCTTCTGTCTCGCTACAGCATTTTTATCTCACGAAGTGACGCGCGCTTTACTTGTGGTAACCAAGTGTGTACACACGTTGTGAATGTAATAATAATAACCCCACCGCCGTATCTCTACGTTAACGTTGTGGTGGGGTTTGCGCGCTCCGAACTCTAGGTCTGTGCCAGTAGAGTTTACTTTGCCGGAACAGGTCTAGGATGAGGACCCAGACCAAGAGAGATACAGAAACCCGCAGGAGGCAGCATGTGGCGATCTGTTGGGCAGTAGCGACCCCACGGACCCTATCTCCCGAGAGATGCCTTTATTGGCCGACTGGAGTGAGCACTGATGAGGAACAGAGCTCCCACCTCTTTGTTGTCTTTATTGGCCGGCTTGAGTGGAGATTCGCAAGAGCAAACGTGCTCGGTGGAAGCAAGTATTCCAGTAAGATGCTGGTTGGGATCTTGACCGTACTTCCGTGATTGTCCTGATAGCCGTGGAATACCTCCCCACCCCTCATAAACACCTCAGGATATGTTGGGCAACATATCCGCTACCATGACGCTACGACATTTTGTGCTAACGACCGTTTTCGGGGGCCCATTATTGAGTGTGCAAGTCAACCCCTGCCATTTTCCATTTCATATAAAATATTAGTCGGGTAGGGGCCATAGTCTTTCCATAGTTCTAGATAAACAGTTCACTTAGCCACCCAAACCCATAATCCAATATCTTTGTTTCCATATTCTGCAATAGTCCTGCATCAACCGCGGCGGGGATAGTCCTTGCGTGCACTACCATAGCGCGAACAGGGATAATCGTCGGTTGTGTGGTGTGTGTAGTGTAAGTGTAGGGTGTGAATGTGTATGGTGGGTGAAATGTGGATGTAGGGTGTGAATGTGTGTGGTGTGTGTAGTGTAGGTATAGGGTGTGTGTGTGTGTACGCGAACGTGTAGGTGTGCTTTCGGTACGTTAATTCTATATTTTTTCCGTCTTGATATAATCAAGGCTTAGAAGCCATTTGGTGACCACTATTTTACATTGCTGTTTAGCTAAAGGATATATTTTAAGAATAGGATTGATTTTATTGAACAAATTTACACCTAAGAAGTTGAAAAATCTCTGAGCAAAATGAGTGTGGCAAGCTTTATATACGCAGACTGTATGTTTTCTACGTTTCTACTGAAAAGCTGTTGGGTCATACATCAGTAAACCATGCATTTTGAGGATAGTGTGATGTGTATGAAAAGCTGTCTTACTGTTAATACTTCACAGGTTTTGTAATTTATAAAGATGCGTTGCGTCAGCACACTTGCACTTGTTTACCACAAGTGGCCGTTGTGCGTGGATGTGACGCATATTTTTCCCCAAATTGTTATATTCGTTTTCTTATTCTTTCTTTGCGTCATGTTTACCGCAAATAAACGTATTTTCTTTCCTCTTTTTTTTTCTTCGTCTGATATAAATACTGTACCACCTTGCTGACTGAGTTATAAATTTAAAACAGTGTCCATAGGGTATCTTGCTCGTTCTTCTCCATAGGTACCAACGTTGTGGAACGGGCAGCTGGCTTCCACTTTCTAACTACATATCTGGCTGACATCTTGACATTTCAAAAAGGCATTTTTATCATCGAACGTATAATAATCCATTTTACTTTCCTGAAAATATTATTGATCACTCTAATATAAAGAATGTTCCTCTTTCTGTGAACCTCAATTTATTCCGATTTTGGGGACCTAAAAATACCAAGTAGCTTAGCAACTGCGACCAACTTGGATGTAGCGCTCGCTCAGCTCGCGCGCAGTTGGTCACAGTTCTCTGTATCTATTCGTGACATTACTGCGGGCCCTATCAGAATACCAGCGCTGCGATATTTATTTTAAAATGTCGCAGCATCATGCTGAGATATGAGCCTTTTGGCGTCGTACAGAACTTTCTGCTTTCATTTTACTTTGTTTTTTTTATTTTATTTTTATTTGTGTTTAGTTATTAGTTTTAGATAATTTTAATTTGTGATCTCCTGTTCGAGGAGACCCAATAAATACTTTTTCTTTCTTTCTTTCTAGTTCTAACTTAACCCGTTTGGTCGGGGTTCCCTGGTTTAACTGCGACTGCGACAAACTGTGAAAAAAGGCCAGAAAGTTGAAAAGGGGGTAATTTATTATATATAGTTTGCAGAAGTGTGTGAGCAGCCCAGAAAGTTTTTAAAGGTTCATTCATTTAAAAAGCCTACAAGTATTTCTTAATGTCCCTCGGCAAACTTCGTGTTTCGTCAGTCGTCAGATTTCTATCAGTTGCCCTTTGCACTTGGTGCAGACCGGACGTTTTCAATCGATTTGGAAGTATAAAGAGTTGTTAATACTCTATTAACTTAATGTAATTTATTTTAAAAATGGGATGAAAGCTGCTGAAGTCGCAGACACGACAGATAGGGAAATAGTTTTACAGCTCTATGTACTATTCACATCGAAATCAAAACAAAACAAGAATAAAGTACTAATGAATTCAAATTATTATAGACGATAAATTTAATAATTGATGAACATGGAAATTAGCATTCGCTTGTTTTCGGAAATGCAATGATTCCCGAGGGACATTAAAAAAATAGAAATACGGCATTAGAAGGTTAATAAGTTTTGACAGGATCAGTAAAGTATTTACCATTAAAAATGCCTGTAAATGTTTAATTTAAATAAATATTTTGTTTTGTAGTATGTCTAGCTAATCTTTTCATAAAGCTCGTGCCGACACGCTAAATGACAATTAAATTAATAAATTCCGCTCTTTTTGTCTCTCTCCCCGAATAGAGACGTAACTAACAAGCGTGTAATCGTTCCGCTGGTTGTACCACTTAAATACACTTACAGCCTTCTGCGGGACGGACGTCCGCATAACTACGGATGCATTGTCTTTTTCATAAGAAAAGGGGCATTGTACTATTTATATCACAGCACAGTATAGCCTTAGAAGTAAATAAAATATCAACATGGCGACCTCATCATCAACTGATTTTTTCCAACTAGTTATGTTGGGGACGGCTTCCAGTCAACAGTGCAGCTGAGTATTTTACGAATACCATATTCTACATGGAGCAACTGCCTATCGGACTTAAACAACACAGTTAGTGGGTAAAACGATACCCACTGGCCAAAAACTGCTTTTCAGAAAAACAGAAAGAACAGCTTTAGAAATAATTCAAAGTTAAACACACAAGTTACACGTTACACGTCACCGTCGCGTAGTGTCTGATGCCTTCTTCCCATGGCGGTTGGCAGAAACTACAGAACGCCATCTGCTACGATCTGTACAGTATCGACCAAAAGTCCATAGGCAAACTCACAAACCAATACTCTGACGCTGCGGTTTGACTTACGACCTTCTTCTATAAGTTGTTACACACACACATACTTACTTTGTCTGCAACTCATACTAGTTCATAATTTCGAGCAATACTGTATATAGCATGCTAGCGCAGTGGATAACCTGCTTTGGTATATGCGATTATGGCGAGCCGAGAGGGTTCGAATCTCACGTGCGGTTAGCTCGTCATTTTTTAATAATTACTATTCGTAGTTTTTGTTATTTTTTTAAATAAAGACTAGTTCAATAATCATTTCTTTTTTGGTTCATTCGTCTTGTTCACATAAATATTAAAGTTTAGCAGGTAGACCTCAGAAAACTAAGTAAATTATTTCGATTTCTGTAGGGTAGACAGATGCCGTTCGTTACGAGTATTAATTTAATAGAACTTTGTTGGTTCGTGGTTATTGTTGGTGACAAGTAAAAGCGGCGTTGTGGTTATTATTTTCAAAATGCAGTCAAATATAAATATTGAACGGAGTACGGAGATCAAATATTATTGCGCTGCGTAAAAGTGAATGTAATTTACACAAATATCGTATGAAACCGGACTAAGTGTGAGTGTTATCATTTATATATTTCATATTTGACTAAACATAAATCTTAATCAAAGGTATTGTTGATCGAACAGAGGTATTGTTAAGACAGAAGATGCCTTTAAAGTTTTTAAATTTATTATGAGGTTTAATTCGATTAGTGATTGATAAATAATTAGTATGTGTAATAAATACGATGTTATTCTTTGTTCTAGAGAAATACTGTGAAGGTTAAGAGATATTAGGAAGAGGCTTGTTATCGAGAAGCAGCGACGTCAAATGGTGAATAAATATGAAATAAATGGTTGCATATCAACGAGATATTTTGCTGAATTATTAAACACGGTATTATGAACCGTTCTCCGTGCACTCTGAAGGCTTGCATCACTGAAGACCAGCTAGGAAACCATTTTTGACAGAAAGGCATAAACAAGAACGTTTAAGTTTCGCACGATAATATTAAGACTTCAAGAGGGACACTGCTATATTTTAACCTTACAATATTTACCGTTCTAACTTAATAAACAACACATTCGTTATTGCATGAATTTGTGGTAACGATTTTTTTAAGTATGTAAGAAATACGACAAAAACCATATTGAAATATGGTGTTTGTCGTATTTCTTGCAAATTGACCGAAAATGTTTAAGATTATTTTAGTAATATTATTATTTTAGAATTAAAATCTGTGGTTTAGTTTCAATCTTCTTTTCGTAAAGAAAATGAATACTTAAGCTATAACCTCAATACCAACCAATATTTATTAAAGCCAAATAAAATGTAAAATAATTAATGTAAACAAACTGCCCATATTTAACCTTAAAATCACCTATTTTGTAAGTAGTTTTTTTTACATTTTGAGTAGTCTAATATTCTTATTTATTGCTTAATTACTTCGACCATGATCAAAGCTTAATATTTATGGCAAAAAAATCCATTTAAAATTTAAAACATTTCATAATTTAAATATGTCAAAATAATACAAATTGCTTCTAAGTTTCTTGAGATCTATATCTAATAAATATTGTTTAATTTTGTTATCACATATCTTTTATTCTAAACCCTTTATTGCAATATCAAAATTAATAAAAAAGGCAGCAATATTAAAAAAAAATATTTTTGAAAACAAAAATAATAAATTTCAAAAAGAAAAAAACCGCGCTGTTCTTTACGAGATCAGAACCTAAGCCAGCTCGAATCTCAGACCAACTCTTTAAAGCCTTCTGCTATCTGCACACATAAGATTAATTTGAATTTTAGCAATGACATAAACTGGCCAATGTCACGCGCATGATGCGTGTGTGTTATCGTGTCTAACAAAAGCGACGGAGATATATTTTTGTTTCGCGAGTACGTGACGACAGTGTGTAAAGCGTTCTCTGTGGTGTTTGTGCCGTGTTATTTACACATACAGATATACGGACTATACCGCGTGTTCACAGCAAAACGACTCTTAACGTGCCTATCCACTTTTGAACGCTTACTGCAAAAGGAGTATGTACATACTCCTTTTGCTGGAATATAAATGAAATTACTCCACAAATATGAATAAGCAGTCCCCAAAAGCTGTTGTGTTCATGAACTTGACCAAGGCTTTCGACTTTGTAGATAGTAAAATATCTATAGAGCACGGTGCAACGAAGTCATTATTTAAGAGACGGAAAATAAAAAAAAATATTTAAATAAATCACACAATAAAATATGAAACTAACTTCTCTATCTGAATTTAGGGGAAATATGGCAGGGGTGTCTCAGGGAAGAAAACTCGGTCCATTATTCTTCTAAATCAATTCCATGTTTAGAAGATGGTTATTATTTTTTTCCTTTGGTTTTCATGGAACCGGATACGTCTTTTCCCAACTATGTTAGGGTGGGTTTCCGGTCTAACCGGATGCAGCTGAATACCAATATTTTACTTGGAGCGACCGCCTGTCTGACCTCCATAACCCAGTGACTGGGTAATATGACACCCCTTGTTAAAAACTGGTTGTCAGAATTTCTGGCTTCTGACTACCCATAAAGTCTGTCAAATATCTACGAATGACAGCCGGGACCAACGGCTTAACGTGTTTTCCGAGGGGTCTTTAAGATGGTCACCCATCCACGGACCAACCGCAGCACGCGTAGCTTAATCTGAGCGGCTGTTATTATTTAGCCAACAGCCCCATGGGATCCCCTACTAACCGGATACAAAGTAAATAATATTGTATTTCCATACCAACATAAAAACGAAGCCATTACAATTCATTCTATACGGATTCTTCTCAGAAGCTTTAACTAACCTATAGTTAATAGATACTCAGTAAAAACTAAGTTATGTACAGTCAACATCAATTGCTATAAATAAAACATTTTGTTATTAAAATCTAGCATCTAGAATCTGGAAGTCGTAAGATACAATACTAAAATAACAGCCACATTTTTATAAAACTCTCTTGTCCCTCGATCAATTGTGTCGCATCGCATCGCCCGCCAGCTTCGTTTGATTTCACTTTTTTCTGATTTTTTGTTTTGCCCGGCTCTTAAAAGCCGTAGCGTGACGTTAAATAGCCTATAACCTTCCTCAGGAATCAGGCTATTAAGTGGAATAAGATTTTTTCAAATCCAACTGGTAGAGATTAGCGCGTTCAAAAACGAGCAAACCATATAGTAGTCGCATGTGATGTGTAACATCCGACATCTTGGCTGACAGTACCAAACTCTCGGAAAATGAGTTGGTACCATCTGACGGCCAACTCTAGCACCGCTCGCGCTCTTTCGAAACAAAAGCGCGGGCTTGCCCGTCTCTTTTCACGAAATCACTCCCACATATTGCAGAACAGTAAGAGGATAGACGCTACACATCAAAAAATTCTTCAACTTGCAGTGGAAACATTATGGGCTGATTATGCTATCACATAACATAACATAACATCACGCCTGTATTCCCCGAAGGGTTAGGCAGAGGTGTACCTATAGTACACCCACATTTCGCCAGTTATGTTTAAGTCCCATGTAATAGGGGGCGAGCCTATTGCCATCAACCGGGCACAAATCCAGACTCCGGGCTGCTACTGAGAAATTCCAGATGGAAAAACCCAATAACACCTTGCCCGACCCGGGAATTGAACCCAGGACCTCATACTCAGCAGTAGCGCTTTGCGACCACTAGACCAACGAGGCAGTCAATCAATACGAAACTTCGACTTCTGCTGTTAATTATACCCGTATGGGTATTTCTACTTGCGGTTGAGACAAGCCATCTTTTGACGTCTGGGTTTAGTAACTAT
This sequence comes from Omphaloscelis lunosa, assembly GCA_916610215.1. Lineage (NCBI taxonomy): Eukaryota > Metazoa > Arthropoda > Insecta > Lepidoptera > Noctuidae > Omphaloscelis > Omphaloscelis lunosa. Next base: position 10,095,673 of record OU744273.1, on the reverse strand, counting down.
TGTAGAATTCTGTAGCAATTGAATTGATCTTTGTTAGTAAAAAACTGTTGTGATCACGACCTTTAAAATTTTTGGTCACGATTAAATAACGTTCAATTTTTTATATCATACTAGCTTCCGCCAGCGACTTTGCCCGCGTGATATCTTTATAAATTATAGCCTTTGTTACTCAGTGATAATACAGCATTGTACTGGTGAAGGAATTTTTTAAATCGGTCCAGCCATTTTTGAGTTTATTAATTACAAATTTTTTTTTTTTTTGTTTTTATAATATTAGCAGCATTGAGAACTAATTTCTGACTGACGTCAAAAGTTCACTAAAATCGTCACAAAAACAATTACTTAACTCATTATGGTTGATTTTATTTTTGCGGTTTAATTTGATAGGTTATAAAAAATATACAGTAAATATATAGGTTATAATCAATAATAAATTAATAACTAAACTTTGATTTGGCTGTCATTGTTTTCCCTTCGTTCTCTTTTTCTATATTTTCTCAGTCTCTTCCACTATCTTTTTTTTTTGGGAGACCTCAACTAAATTACCATCTAGCATGTAATCCCATTTCAGACTTAAAGCGATATTTTCGTATTCTTTTCGAAATTAATGTTTTTTTTTTTCTTTACTGGTCTTTTGAGTCGGATTATCTTAACACGTTGTTGAAGATTTTTTATATAAAAAAGATGTATAGAAAATATGTTTTCCCCTTTAAGTATTTAAGGCATTATCCTTATACCATTATTAAAAACTCAGGCTCCCATTAGTCGCATAACATACATACAGGGAAAAAAACGGTCTTTACAACTACATGCCTTAAAAAGAAGTTGTATGAAAAAAAAAAAAACAAGAAAAATTGTTTCATAAATGTTTATAAAACGAGTTAATTATAGATAAACTGATCATTTATTATAAAGATGAATTATTTATCGCCATGATTATTGGCACAGTGCGCAGATTGCGTCAATTATACTTATAATAAGTGCTTTTTGTGTTTACCTGGTAAGATAATCTTAAATTAGAAAAAATATATAATTACAGATTAAATGATCGTGATTGAGTTTTGGTGTAAATCTGTTGAAGTCAAATTAATCTGCGCAATTAGGAACCAAAGGACCTAGATACAGCGACATTCTATCAGTGATTCTTATCCCCGTACCCTCCCCGCCGCATCGCATCGTGTCCTCCCGACCATCCTCGTCGCATCGCCTCGTGTCCCCCCGACCCTCCCTGTCGCATCGCATCGCTTGCTCGCGCTATTACTGCGCTATTACTCGTGTGTCTGCCGTTCTGTCTGTTGTTTTTTACGGCTCTTAGGAGCCTTAGGATTCTAGTGTGATGTTAAATAGCCTATAGCCTTCCTCAAAAATTGGGCTATCAAAAGCAAAAAGATTTTCTTAAATCCGACTTGTAGTTCCAGAGATTAGTGCGTTCAAACAAGCAAACAAAAAAAAAAAAAACAAAATACTCAGCTTTATAATTAGTATAAAAGACAGATAAAGATAAATGACATACAAAGTGTTTTTAGGGTTCCTTACCTCAAAAGGGAAAAAACGGAACCCTTATAGGATCACTTCGTTGTCCGTCCGACAGTCTGTCAAGACCCTTTTTCTCAGGAACGCGTGTAGGTATCAAGTTGAAATTAATATCAAATACGAACGTCTATGTTCCCTTAGAGCTCTAAAAAATACAAGCTTTTCAGTCAGCACAATAACAAAATACGGCCATTTATGCAACATATTTTGATACTCGCAAATAAATCAAAACCTACAGGGTACTTCTCATTGACCTAGAATCATGAAATTTGGCAGGAAGCAAGGTCTTACAGCACATGTAAAGGAAAAGTCCGAAAATCGTTAATTTATAGTTATATCGACCAAATTTTTTTTTGCGATTACAAACTTACATTTGCAGTTGGAGAATTGACCGTGACGTATATCGATGTGTGGGAGAACATGTTTTTCAAATATAATGTTAAGTTTATTTTTGGGAAAAATTCATCCCAACCACGGAACCCTTCATTGCGCGTGGTCCGACACACACTTGGCCGGTTTTTTTTTTAAAATCAGAATACTCATTTAAATTGTCTACTTTATGAGTCGTTGACGGTGTTTTAAGATCCGCAACAGAAACAAATAAATTGATATGAATAATTAGCACCCAGTTACGTCAACTTAATCGAAAGTAATCGATTAATCTCAAGGTGATTCCTAAAAATAATTGAACTACAATCATGTTCGTATATATCCGCATTCTGCACTTAACGTATATGTAACAACTTTAACTTAAAAGCCGTGGGTTTTAAGTGATTTTATTTTTATCTGAAATTGACATTTGTGATTTTGTAACCCTTTTAGGAAAAAAAAAGCATTCTGTAATATATTTTTATATCTTAGCTCGAACAAAAAGAGATCGTGGCCCCCGGCAACAGGGCACCTGAAGGAACACGGGCGGGTTTTAGTCAGTAAGACTCTGACACGCCCTCCCGCTCCGCCCAGAGCGGGAGAAGTTATTTGATAATTTCCTACACAAAAAAAAAGCCTAAACAAACAGGATCTACGAATTGGTGAATCTCATGTCTTGGAGATGCTATGAGTTCAAAAATAAAAGAGATATATATTTTTTTTTCAAATCTGTTGAATCCGTTTTTGATGGACGATTCATAAAAATAATTTAAACTAACCACAGACCTCCACTGTTTATAATCTGTATATTATTATAATACAAATACCAAATACGTACAACATTTATATTATTTTTTATAATTACGTATCGGCTAATTACATAACTAACAGACACATTACATTGCCAAACGCCTCCACGGAAAAGCGATACGATGGATTTGTGGGGACAGTGTATCCCACTCACCTCCTAATTAAATTCTGAGTAAATGTTTGATAATTTGTGAGGGTCATGGCTACGGGGAATTTCCCAGTAGAGTAATTACGTTTTTAAATACAGCTATAGGTGAGACAAGTTTTGGAACCAACCTTAAAGAAAATCTGCTGGAATTATCTAAAGCAATTAAACAAAGTTTAAAAAATATATTTTATACTTTTTATATTCTTTTACTGAGGCCTCGCGACCCTCTTATAGAGGCTTCGCGACCCCCCAGGGGAGTCGTGACCCACACGTTGAAAAACACTGGTGTAAACCATTCTCTATACAAGATTGGTCAGTTTCCTTTTTCCTTAACCAATCATTTTTAGCAATCATAAACACAACATGGCTGGGGGAATTTCCCATTTTTACTTGCTGTAGGTAACTGATCAAAAAACTCTAGTCAATTAATCAAAATATTAATTTCAGATTCAAAAATTATATCCATAATATGAATGAATAAATAATAATAATATATTTAATAATAATATTTTTTCCCCCAATTTGTTATTTACATGTTTTTTTGTTTTATTTTTTATTATCTTTCTTTGCGTCATGTTTACCGCAAATAAACGTATTTTCTTTCTTTTCTTTTTTTCTTTTCCATAGGTGTTAGTAGTAATAAACTTGGCCTAATATTAGTACAGTTTATCCATCTAATATGAGCGCTCATCGCATGAAAACTTATCCACTGCTTCAACAGCGGAGAATTCCACCTGTTTGCCAACGCGTCCAGTAACCTTTTTTTTTTTTTTTGTGGGTGGGAAATCATCAAATAACTTCTCCCGCTCTGGGCGGAGCGGGAAGGCGTGTCAGACTCTTACTGACTAAAACCCACCCTCCAGTACCCTAATTACGTAACTTATTTTCATAAACAATTATGCCTAATTTGTTTCATTTTGGCGGTTCAACAACATTCATTGCGTTATTCATGTTGTTGAGCAGATTTTTTTTTCCAGCTTATGAAGCAATGGATTAGCAATCTGTTTAAAATTGAAACAGATCGTGATTGTGTTGTATTACGCAATTAGGGTACAGGATGCCGTTCGCAGTCACGCACGCGTCTGAGCAGCGAGGCGCTTCGCTTACGGATGATTGCATAAAAACAATCAATGTGCGCCTCAGCAAACATAGTCGACGCGCTGCAAAAACGAGGCAGCCCAAACAACACCCCAAACGCGTTGCTAATGAACCAACTCAGGTTTGAGAGAAAAAAATCGTTGGGTCGGGCTGACTAGGGAACGAATATACGTTCCAGATTTAACCTTTTAAATATTATCTCACCTTTATGGAGCTTTTTTTTTTGGGAGGGAAATTATCAAATAACTTCTCCCGCTCTGGGCGGAGCGGGAGGGCGTGTCAGACTCCTACTGACTAAAACCCACCCGTGTTCCTTCGGTTGCCCTGTTGCCGGAGGCCACGATCTCCCTTTCGGTTTTCTTCGCATCCCCGGCAGGCATCGGCCCTAGCGGACCCCGTCAATTCTGCTGACATCTCTTTGAGGCGCGCCTGGAACACAACGCGCCGTCGACCCGAGCCTGGCCCTTATCGGACGGTGAGCTACCCATTGCTCACCGTCCGCAAGCCCGCGCCTACGGTGGCCGAAAACCTTTATGGAGCTAAAGAGTAAATCATGAAATATATTAAACGGCTATTTTAGTCAACTTTCACCGAAGCAAATAGCTTAGCGGTTCGATGACTACATTGTAAACCTTTTTTTTTTTTTGAGGGTGGGAAATCATCAAATAACTTCTCCCGCTCTGGGCGGAGCGGGAGGGCGTGTCAGACTCTTACTGACTAAAACCCACCCGTGTTCCTTCGGTTGCCCTGTTGCCGGGGGCCACGATCTCCCTTTCGGTTTTCTTTGCAACTCCGGCAGGCATCGGCCCTAGTGGACCCCTTCAAATCTGCTGACATCTCTTTGAGGCGCGCGTGGAACGCAACGCGCCGTCGACCCGGGCCTGGTCCTTATCGGACGGTGAGCCACCCATTGCTCACCGTCCGCAAGACCGCGCCTACGGTGGCCGGAAATCGCCTCGCGATTCCCGACGCCCTGGGCGTCTCCTCCTGCGGCGGTTAGGGGCGTGAGGGCGCGAAATTTGCCTCTCCCTCACGCGTTCTGCCTCCTCCTTCGCGAGCATTACCGCTTCGCAGAAGGAGGTGACGGCCTCCCATTTCCTCTCGCTCCGTACTATGGCCTGAACCAGGGCCGGACGCGAGAGATCACCGCCGCCGATCGCCTCCACGAGGACACGGCGATGCTCCGCCCAAGCTGGGCAGACCTCCACCGTATGCTCCACCGTGTCCTCCGGGCGATCCACACATACATTGTAAACCTAAGTTTGATTCCCAATAGTTGATATTTCATGTGCTTCTTTTTTTACATTTTGTAATACTATGTGATAATTAATCGAACGTACACAGAAAAACATTAAGTTCAGGCTGGTTTCACAGCTGTCCGGGAGACCCCCCTGCTAGCTAAATGGTTGGTTTTGGGTGTGTGAAAAATTTCACTGCAGTAGTATATATAAAGAAATTATATAGAAAACTATTACAACTGAGTAGGTTGTAAAAGTTAACGAGTAATAATCGATCAACTCACATTTGCGGTTGCAAAACATTTTCCCCCATACATTCCGTATGGGATAACATGTTTTATAACTACAAAGTTTGTTCTTGGGATAAATTCATCTCAACTACGGAACCAGAAACGGCAATAGAAATACACAATCCGAAAATTTCAACTCTCTAGCGGTTCATGAGACACAGCCCGCTGAAAGACAGACGGACAGACGGGGGCTAGTAATAAGGGGGTGAATGCTAAAAATGCTTCGAAATTTGAACCCAACTCTTAAATTTTGTGCAAACTGTAAAATAAGACTTCAACTTTGGTAAGTCGTAAATATTTGACCGATAACTTTTATATTATTATGATTACCTATTTAACTGATTTTTTTTATTACCGTTTTAATAAACAATTGTTTTAAACGCTCTGAACGGTCATTATCATTTTATGATCACGTTTTATCTTCATATAAATTGTATCTTTATGATAAATGCATTTTTATTGTGTTAAGATAATTTAAAGTAACACTATTGCGCGTGAGTGCTCGGTTTTGACCAAGTGATGGGGTTATTCTGTCAGGATTTTTTTGGTAACAGACACTCAGGTATTTCAATCAATCTGCCTCATCTTTTCCCAATTATGTTGAGGACGATTTCAAGTCTAATCGGATGCAGCTGAATACCAGTATTCTATATGGTGCGACTACCTATCTGACCTCCAAAACCCATTTACTGGGTACTCCCGTTGGTAGGAGCGGTTGTCAGACTTTTGACATGCCCCATATTTCATGGGATAAAAATAATGTGTTGCTCAACAACAACAAGTCTGCTGGACTATTTCGGGGCATAGAAACGTGATGTTATGTTATGTAATTTTTCAATATTTATGTTTATCCAAGCCGTGTGCCCTACAGCATCCCCATCGGCAAAAATTACGAACTTCCATACAAACTTTTACCCCTATTTAACCCCTTTAAGGGGTGAATTTTTACATTTCTTTCCTTAATGCTCACTTTCATAATATAAGACATCGTGGTGCAAAACTTTTTGCTTCTGGTTTAGGCTGTGCGTTGTCTGTCGGTGAATCCTTACATATTATAAAACAAAGTCCCCCGTATGTCTGTCTGTCTGAACGCGATAAACTCAAAAACTACTGAACGGATTTCCAAACAGTTCACCAATGGACGGAGTGATTCATGCGGAAGGTTTTGGTGTATAATTCATTAAAGTTTTGTGTAAATTGGCTGAAATTTGACGATTATTGTTGAAGATGTCGGAAAAAATCATCCCGACTGAGAACTTTATTGGCGTGCGCCGCGGAAATAGTAAAAGTTACATAAAATTTATGTTCTATAGTATTGTTCATCGTAAAAAGATCAATAAAAAAAAATCGGGATGGCATATGTCTATCTTCTAAGGATGACCCACAATAAGCATTTTTATTTTTCAGAATTTGATACAAATTTCATTGTTATTTCCTAAGCTATTTTGACCGGTATTATATTATCCAAAAAAACTGTGTTAATTAAATTGAGCATTTAATTTAGATTAAAATATGCCTTAACATCATTTCATTTAAATTAATAGTTTAAAAGATATCACAGATTCAAAATTACGCGTGACAAAACAATTATGGTTGACCGTAACGCGGGCGCAGCGGTAGGAGTCAATGAACTTTTCCTCGGCTTTTAGGTATGTAATCCCGGTATTGGTAGTACGTTTCCGTGGGATATTTTCCGACATCCCCGCGGATGAAGCCACGGGCAAAAGCTAGTAAATTAATAAATTAAAAGTTTTTTTATTAATATGTCGACTCTTATAGGCCGATCTACAGAAAATTCAGATTAGCGTGTAGATAACTAAATAAATATACATTGTTTACTCCGGAAATCCTTAATTATAATTAAATATAAACATTATTTTTTACTTAAGAATTAACTTGTTCTTCTTGGTCGCCCTTCGATGTAACTATTTGCATTACCAAAACATATTTGCAATAATTATTTAGATAAGAACTATGATGTGTTTATTGTTAAGTACCTGGGCGACCGAGCTCTGCTCTGGTGAAAATAAAGAATGCCCATTTAATACTATAGGAAAGTTAATACTAATCCATGTATAGTACCTACTTATTCCATGCTGCCATGATAGTAGGTACTTACTAATTCCACGGTTCCATATCATTATTCATTATCTTATTCTAAATTTTGGGCGACCGAGCTCTGCTCGGGTGAAAATAAAGAATGCTCATTTAATATTATAGGAAAGTTAATACTAATGCATGTATAGTACGTACTTAATAATTCCATGCTTCCATATCATTATTCATTATCTTATTCTAAATTTTGGGCGACCGAGCTCTGCTCGGGTGAAAATACGGAGAAAACGAAATTTCCTAGATATTAACCTATGATTTACTTAGTAAGATAGATTTTTCGTTCCCGCAAACCCCTATATTGCAACTTTCATTAAAATCGTTACAGCTGTTTCCGAGAACGTGAGTACAAATATATATATAATTATAGTGTCTGGCCACGCTAAGTGGAATAAATGATTTTATTTCTGTAAGTAGGTTTGTACAAATACTTTTACACGACAATCATATTTTTAAAAACTAGGTGAGGTCGGCGTGTCCTATCTGACTACTCTGAGAAGAAAGGCCGAAACAAACTCAGAGGTCACAGTCTCTTTTAAAGTCCAGACATAATCTTGGTCAGATCATGTGAGGACCATGTAGATTGGTGTCTGAAGTGGTCTTTTGAGGAAAGCATCACACAGATTGAAAGGGCCTGTCCAGACAGTGCACGCATTTGTCAGTTATCGTGCAGCTCAACTCAGAATTTAAGGAGCTCAACGATTCGACGAACAATACAAAAAAAAAGGACATTTGGGTAGGCCACATAAATTACTCAAACTGTCAGAACATAATTAGAACTAACTGAGAAAAAATTTAAAACAAAACAAAAAGGAATGACCCCCATAGTCTTCACATTCACAATAATTAAAATAATATAATACTTTAAAAGTAAATATTCATGTCATTGTATACATAAAATTCATTAATGTCAATGTGTATACAAAAAAAAAACGGAAATAATCTTCGTTAGAGCATTTTATTTGAGGACCAGGGCAACCCCAAAAAGTGTTTTATATGGTATACTTGTACATCAGTCAGTTATGACAGTTTCTGAGTTGTAAGTAGATCTAATGAATTTGATATTTTGCTTTTTGATTTTTGCATAATAGATTATGTGTAATAGACTATGTCGTACCTATGCTCTACCTCCATACGATGACAAAACTGTATCAAATCCACACTGCATCGTGCCAAAGTGACTATTCTTTACCAAGAATAAATCAGAATATATACAAAATAATCTATCAACAACAAAAACACAAACAACAACTAAAAATTGAAAAATAAATTATTTTTAGAAAAGAAAAAATTACTTTAAAAAAAACTGTGGCACTCCGGGAGTAGCGAAAGATATGAAAACTTGAAAAAAAAAACGGCATCGCGGTAACCAACGCGTTGATGTCTTTTTAATGGTCAAAAGCTGGTGTCGTAACAGTGTCGCGAAATCAATGGTTTAGTCCCATCTCAAAAGTGCCCAACTCGCCTAACGAAGTTTTCACTTCAATTAAACACCAAAAAGTGATAAATAATTTTAATTTCCGAAGTCGATGGCAAAAACGAAAATACAGAACCAAAGACACCGACTTCCGAAATTTAAAGTTATTTATTACTTTTTGGTGTTTTTTTTTTTAAGTAGTTTGTTTAAATAGGTGTTCAAATAAGTATTTCTAAAATAACCAGAGACTAAAAAAAAAGGGTTCTGTACCACCGTTAAATATTTAACACTACCTAATTCTTTAATTTTTAACTTTATATTATTTGTTGTTATAGCGGCAATACTATGTAGTACACACTGTGAATTAAAATATTCAATTCACAGTCTGTCTATCTATTACTGTTGAAAAGATACAGCCTTGTGACAGACAGACGGACGGACGGGGAGCCTAACTAATGTTGACAACCTTTGGATACAGAACCCTAAAAATGTATTTAGGTCATGCTTTGTACGTTAAAAGATTTAATACGCATTTCTGTCTTCACACATGACAGAAAACATGAATAATATGCATAATTTAATATTGATTTGAATTATTTATGTTAAATTATACATTTTAATTATTTGATAAAATAATAATTACTTAAATTAAAATATATTTTTTACCGCATATAGATGTCTACTATTAAGGCTGGCAACATCGCCATTGCCATCGCCTGATGTAAATTACTGTCAAATACTAAAATTAATATTTTAGTGCACCGTATAGTATTATTTCATATTTCCTTATGTACAGTAAGTAATATTAACAAATTAATAAAAACAGGTAAATATTTGACAGCTATTTACACCGTTGCCAACTTTTAAAATGCACGGGTCTTAAAGAGTTAATGGCACATTAACTTGAAACAAGCTTCACAGTTAAATAATCCAATAACCAACTAAATTAACTGCACGTGTGTGCTTAAGATTGCTTTGCATTTCAGTTTGATTAAATAAAGATAGTGGGTAACGTTTAGTTAATGACTCATTAACTTTAATAAATATCTGCTTGTTGATGGAAGACACGTGTTTCAGTTCACAGATGAAGATTCCTATTCAGTTTCCAGTGCCCAATGATAAGTACTGCAGTTCTTAATGTCCTTCGGCAAACTTCGTGTGTCGTCAGTCGTCGGGTTTCTATCAGTTACCCTTTGCACTTGGTGTAGACCGGTCGCTCTCAATCGACTTAGAAGTATATAGAGTTGTTAATACTCTTTTAACTTAATGTAATTTATTTTAAAAAATGGAAGGAAAGCCGCTAAAGTCGCAGGCACGACAGATAGGAAAATAGTTTTACAGCTCTATATAGTTCACACGGAAATCAAAACAAAACAACAATAAAGTACTTAGTTCTGAATTCAAATTATTATACACGATAAATCTAATAATTGATGGACATGGAAACTAGCATTCGTTTGTATTCGGAAATGCGATGATACCCGAGGGAAATTAAGAAAATAGAAATCCCGTACCTAGTGACTTGCTTGTTATTTTACCAGCTAATTGAAAACTATTAATTCGTCAATATTTGGTCATGCTGATCTCCTTTATGGTTGAATCCGACGACTGATGTTCTCATTTCTCATTGACAACTCTTACTGACTAAAACCCACCCGTGTTCCTTCGGTTGCCCTGTTGCCGGGGGCCACGATCTCCCTCTCGGTTTTCTTCGCAACCCGTGGTTGCCTTAAGCTGCTACACTTAAAGCCTCAAGCCAGGGGCATACAAACGGCTCAGCTTAGGGCGTCACCGGAGGGAGGACATCAAAGATGGGACGGGTTGGATCAAGGTTTTGATCATGATTATTAATCGGGGAATGACAACTCTCATCAAAAGACTACAATTTTATAAATTACTAGTGTCCCGCCCCTCCTTCGATGATTTTATGAATTCACAAAACATGTATATTTCTTTATTATTTATGTACTTAAGTTTAATATTAGCTAGAGGAGCTTGTGGCTAAGTAATAACAGCCGCACGGAGAGGAGGCTCTCTAAATTGTATGTTAATTTGCATTATTCTGAAAAAAATCACGCGTGCAATCAAAATGGAACTTTAGTATATGAATTATTGGATCTCATTCTTTCCATATATAAGACAGTTACGTAATTGAAACATTTTCGCTCGATTCATTTTTTATTCGAACATCATGTCTTTTTTAAAGATTATTTGAAACAAAAACAAGATCACTCGGTTTTTATGTCTAAAACAATTATTGACAGTAAGAGAATATAGTTTATTATCCAGATATAAGGTATTTTTTCTCTAGATCAATTATTACTTTAGTTGTAAACGAAATAAGAATTGAGACTTACGACATTTAGTTCCGTGCTCGAACACGACCAAAGAGCGCACGCAATATTCAACTTTATTACTGATGTGTTAGCGTTTAGCACATAGTGGAGTGATGGGGTGCATGGGGGCGGAGTTTGCGTGGAAATTGTCTTTGAAGTGTCTGGTCTTAAGACGCAAATATATGCCAGTGATCTTGAGCGTTTAGCTTGCGTGTTCTGTACTGAACTCACGCAACGCATCGTACGTCCAGCCAGTAATAGGAATTGCCCATCAAGGAGCGCTGTCCCAAATTAAACGCATTACTAATTTATTATACATAAAACAAAAGGTATTTTAATAAAACTCGTATACTAAAAGATCAATTACTAAATTATATTTAAAATGATGAAGGTCTCAGGAAAATACGCTTGATAGATTTTGCGCGATTCTCAGTTTTATATCCGCGTTAGACCTTATTTTACAAATTAATTTCACTATGTGATATAAACAGAATCCAAAATATGTCTATGTAGAATATATTAAAAAATGCTCTAATTTAATATATATTTTTTCCAAATCATTAATACTACTAGTTTAGACGTCATCTTCAGTAAAAATCATTAAAAGTCGGTTATCGTCGCCTTAAGCTGCACTTATGTTACACAGACAGACACGAAATGTGACTAATTTATATTATATTAAGTATATTAAAGGGTGACTAGTAATTTGACGTATTCCTTCCAGGGGCTGTACTACGACGTGTTAAAGCCATTATTGTTCCAGTGTGAGAGAGAGATGGAGCTATATAGCATAAATAGCACTATCCCATTTTCACAGCGGAACAATAATGGCTTTAACACGTCACATGGGCCTAGGCCGTATTACGACGTGTTAAAGCCATCATTGTTCCAGTGTGAGAGCGAGATGGAGCTATACAGCATAAATAGCACTATCCCATTTTCACAGAGGCACAATAATGGCTTTAAATCGTCACAGTGTGGTCACAGGACATGCTAGTGTGACCCATTTGCAACAATTAAGTACTTACCCCATAAAGCCTATGTGAAAATTCATGGAATTTATGACTAATTTTTATGTAATTTTAAAAATTTCCTAGAATTCGTCACTAAAATCAATTTTCTCCAATCATGCAAAGAAGATAAAAACCTTGCATATTGAAATAAATTATGCCCTAAATAACGCAAAACCGGATGATACCCATTAGTTGATAATTTTGGAATTGCTGCAATCACTCCATCCATGTATGGGCATGAGATAAAAACTCATACCTACATTTAAATTTAATGTTTATTTTCCAATGCTCCAATTTCGGTCCCACATGGTCAAATTGATTTGAAATAAATGTTGACATTATTAAATTTACTGTCTCATAATGTGAGTTTGTGGGCAGATAAATATTTAGGCCACGATCAAAGTTTTAGTTAATGATTCATTAACTTCTCAAATGAATTATTGCACATTATGATATTAGTTTGTTCAGAATTGTTTACTGAATCGATTTCTGTCATTTTTAATAAAAGTAATTTTTCATCCCGCAAATAAATAATTAAAACTACATAAATTACAGGCACACTTCCGCTACACAGTCCAAAACAAACCAAAATGGATCGTAAGAGCGGTTTCGCATTACGAATGTTCTTTTGTTGTTCGCCGAATGTCGAATAATAGACACTATTATTCGGTATTCGACGAATAACAAAAAAATGTCGAGTAATGCCGAGTACCGAATAATAGCGAGTTTTCGCGGCATCTCTAATTATAACATAATGTATTAATTGGGGTTTCTGGTGGTATGCGTTAATTCCAGGACATGTTGTATGAACTCGCCTTATTCCCACGAGGGTAGACAGGAACTAAAATATGCCACCTGCTACGATTCTCACATACTCTATATTAAAAAGTTTCTAGATTAATTGATTATCAGCTACAAATACTTAAGAGTTTGTATAACTAGCGAAAAGTTCGCTATTTCAAATAGGTATTTTTAAGGTATTGCCACTAATAAAAATTACACACACAAGTATAGAATACAGTAGGTACCAACTTTCAAAAATTAAAAAAAGAACGGACTCACCTTTCTTCAATTGTCAAATTCGCCAATTCAGGCACCCAGCACCAGTGCTGCTCGGGTACAAGCGTCATAAAAATTTGTGAAAAATAAACAAATGCCACAAAAAATGCAAAAGGAATCATCAATAAAAATAATATCTTCTGGTACAGTCCAAATTCTCCCACATATGGCAACAAATCGTCAAAATCTGTATTTTTTTTCTTGTCAACATTTGTCGTTGACACATTTTTTGGTGTGGCAACATCGGAGCTGTCATTATCGTAGGCTTTGTTGACGAAACCGCCGCTTAAATCTATGTTTGATAAATTATTTGTCGTGTTTTGCGAATCATCCTCTGATGCGTAGGAGTTTCTTTCTTGTGGTGCCATGTTTAAGATTTTTGCATAATCTTTTTTCTTTTGGTTGGCAATTTTGATCTGAAACAAAGAAAGGGTATTATTAGAATACAATTTTAGTACTTACAATACAATTTTTATGAATCTATTCTATATTTAAAAAAACTGGCCAAGTGCGAGTCGGACTCGCACACGAAAGATTCCGTACCGTGTTAAGATCGAGCAAAAAACTACAAAAAAAAAATCACGTTTCTTATAACCGTTTAGCTTCAATTATTTATAAGTAAACTTTTAAATATAATTAAAATTATCTATAACTAATTTTATTGGTAAACTTTTTTATATTTATTAGCTAAACATTCCATTTTGAATTTTTAAAATATCATTCACTGTAACAGAAACTCGAGGTTTTTATGTTTTAACGCTCCAGGCACTCCACTTAATATAATGTCAAAAAAACTTTCGAATTTATTGACGGGAAATGGCCTCCTTCTCCCCGTCCTTGAGCACGAAACGGATATTGTACTGAGTAGTAGGTACTTAAAGCCGAAGTAGGCAAGGACGTAATAAAATTGCGGCGGGATTTTATCGCGCACTGGATTTTCAACTCTCGGCGCTAAGCAGGGCGTTGAAAAATCGCCGCGATTTTATTACGACCGTGCGTACGTGGGCTTATTCAATGCGTTTTTGTGGTAAAAAATCTACCACAATTTTGCTTTTTCTGTAACTATGTAACACTATTTTTCTGCGTTCAAGAAAAAGTCAAAGTCAAATCATTTATTTCAAATAGGGCCTTCTATGTCAGTTTTGAACGTCATATTTACAAAAAAATAGAATTGATTCTAGTCGCCCCTTCCAACAAGTAGTTTTCGTATGGAGAAGAATGGGCAAGAAACTCCACCGTTACTCTTTTAAAATGTTTTATAATATTTTGTATATGTACATTAGTTAAATAATTGTATGTGAAGACGATGCACTTAGAATAAAATTACTATACCACAATAGGTAAAAAGAATTAAAAATGAAGCAACGACAGATAATTTAATTATGTGATAGATACATGGTGCTCACATATTTACAAACATTGTAAAAGTAGACGATTTTCCTAAAATTTTACAATTAATAAGTGCCATACTTTTAAACATTTTACCCATCATGCGTTGACTAATGTGACACAATTAATTCTCCATTTGTTGCGTTACCTGACCCCCCCTTTTTTACTTATATTATCATTGCTTACCCTTCAGGGTCAACGGCCATCAATAAGAAAAAAAAAAGTGGTGGCAGAAGTGAAAACTTGAACAAGATCGCCTTGGTGGAAGAAAAATACTTGTATAGAACATTGGTCCGTAACCTTATCTAAATAAAGAGCACAATAGGGTTTACAAAAAAAAAATACTTCCGAAATCTTTCAAGTAAAAACACTTGCTTAGAACATCGATCCATAACGTAATATAAATAAAGAGCACAATCGCATTTACAAAAATGAAGTGTCGTCATGGTGTCGCAAAATCAATAGTTTGTGACATATTGCAATTAAATGAAAGAAAAATTTAAGACTCATATTAAAAGTACACTTTGTAAACAAGCATATTACAAATTAGAGGATTATATCCAAGATAAGAGTCCTTGGAAACATGCTGGTCCTGCTCCATAGGACAATTTAGAATCAAGACAAAATCAAACAGGTTGCTAATTTAATTGTAAAATTTATAATTTTGTGTTATATGACATTGATTTTAAATTCTGTGATTACTTCCTCACACACTGACTTATTAATTTTAAAAACATTAGGAAAATCGTCTACTTTTACAATGTTTGTAAATATGTGAGCACCATGTATCTATCACATAATTAAATTATCTGTCGTTGCTTCATTTTTAATTCTTTTTACCTATTGTGGTATAGTAATTTTATTCTAGGTGCATCGTCTTCACATATAATTATTTAACTAATGTACGTACTTATACAAACTATTGTAAAACATTTTAAAAGAGTAACGGTGGAGTTTCTTGCCCATTCTTCTCCATACGAAAACTACCTTTTGGAAGGGGCGACTAGAATCAATTATATTAGTCTGTAAATTTTGACGTTCAAAAGTGCTATACATGGGCCTATTTGAAATAAATGATTTGACTTTGACTTTGACTTTGACTTTAGTCCCATCTCAAAAATACCCAACACGCCTAAAGAAGTTTTCATTTAAAAAACTTATAACCGCCTAAATCGTTCTAGTTTTCATGAATTAGAAAGTTTAATTTCGTTAATAAAAGTTTGGTTTCCATATGCGAGGAAACCCACCCTTTAGAAACGTCAAAATACAATAGAATCTAAAGCTTCCTATTAAGCCATTTCTTCACGCACGACACCCGCGCACGCGACTCTTACTGACGTCACACGAAACGTCACCCACCATTCACTAAATTTAACCTTGGCTTACCAAAATACCTATAGTTATATAAGTAAGTATGTTAACCTTAGCTAAGGTCATCTAAGCGTGAGTGAATGACCACGGTTGACAGAACTGTTATTGTGGATGCGCTAAGAATATCAGTGACCTTGAAAATAGCGGTATATTTTGTGTATAAGCCGACGTCCGCACGGACGTAATAGAATCGCGGCGGGATTTTATCGTGCACTAGATTTTCAATGCTCTGCTCAGCGCCGAGAGTTGAAAATCCAACAGTGTATTTTTTCAACGCACTGGGACGAGAGTGCGTCACAGCGCGTTGGATTCTCAACGCACGATAAAATCCCGCCTCGATGTTATTACGTCAGTGCGAACGTTGGCTTATTGTGGATGGGCTAAAAATATCAATGACCTTGAAAATAGCGGTATATTCTGTGTATAAGCCGACGTTCACACGGACGTAATAGAATTGCGGCGGGATTTTATCGTGCACTGGATTTTCAACGCTCTGCGTAGCACCGAGACTTGAAAATTAAACAGAATGTTTTTTCGACGCGCTGGGATGCACTCTGTTGAATTCTCAATGCTCGGCTTAACACGGAGTGTTAAAATACAGTGCGCGATAAAATCCCGCCGCGATATTTTTACGTCCGTGCAAACGTGGGCTAAATCTTACATAAAAAAATTGAGCAAAACTAAAAAAACCGGCCAAGTGCATCAGACTCGCACACGACGGGCTCCGTACCGTATTAAGGTCGAGAAAAAATCTTCTATGGAAACCACCTTTCCACACCACCAAGCACCGAGCGCAGACTTGCTGCTGCTTGGACTGCTTGGTGTGGCAACACGCCGTGTTCGAGTTCACGACAAGTTAATCGTCATCCTGAGGATTCATCGTTGAGAGGTGAAACACGTGTCGATTTCTTCCAGGGTCTTTTCAAGACTCTTTAGAAATAGCTAAGCGGAAAAGGTTACTAAACATATCCACATCATCATTTTATAATGGATTTCCGCAAGGTCACGCCTGAATCAATTAACTAACATTACCAACATTCATTTTTGACGTAAATACGGCCTTTTGATCCATACATACAGGAATATTTGGCAAAAAAAAAAACAGCAGTTCTCTACATTTGACGAGTTATGCTAACATAAATGTAGGGAAAAGCAGTTTTTTTTTGCGATTTCATGTTTGGTCCCATAATAAATGTTGTTCATAATGATGAGTAAAGTCACGTGTTTAAGTTTGCGCACTGGTTAAAAACTTATCCTGTATATATCGTATTTTGATCAACAGATGCATGGGATTGAGCTGCTCGCTCTGCTAAGCCTTGTGATAAAACTTGAAATTTTAATTATTATTTAAAATCATCAAAATATACCAGTTTTATATACACATTGACATTGTTGAAAATTATGTTCAAAATGACATGATTACTTTGTAAAGTATTATATTATTTTAATTAATTATTGTGAATGTGAGGACTATGTGGATTTCATTATTATTTTCATTTCTCAGATAGTTTTAATTACGGTCTGGCAGTTTGAGTAGTTTATGCGGCCTACCCAAATGTCCTTTCTTTGGTATTGTTCGTCGAGTTGAGCTCCTTAAGTTCTGAGTTGAGCTCCACGATTACTGATAAATGCTTGCACTGACTGGACAGGTCCACTCAAATCTGTGTAGTTCTTTCCTCAAAAGACCATTTTAGACACTAATCTACATGCTCCTCATATGGCATGACCAAGATTATGTCTGGACTTTAAAAGAGACTGTGACCTCTGAGTTTGTTTCGGCCTTTCTTCTCAGAGTAGTCAGATAGGAAACGCCGAACTCAACTAGCTTATTATTATTATTATTTTTTAAATATGACGTGTAAAAGTGATTCCGATATCCTATTTACAGAATAAACAATTTCATTTCATTTCAGACAACCTAACACTGACCTGCAAAATTGCAAAAAAACGTAAGAAAATTTGAATTTTGCGGACTACCTCAGCGCATCCGCCTTAAGTGAAAAGGTTGTGAATTTTTGTCTCTACTCTGTGCAAGAACCTTTTCCAGTACAGCCTGTTGTATAAGCAGCATAATAGACCTATAATGTTCTCACTGCTGGTACATAGGGTTCCTCTATCTGTGAGGGGGAGTGGACTATAATATATCACAAGGGGCCCAGTGCGGGTTTACAGTACATGCCAGTTTACCCACGACGTTTTCCTTCACCGTTATGAGAGCAGTGGTGATGAAATAATTTACACAAACTAAAGCGCCTGTCAGGGCTCGAACCAAAGACCTACAAATCGTAAGTCGCGTTCGTTACCACTGGGCAACCACTGGTCTTTGTCTGTTGTATAATCTTTAAATATTACGATTGGTTACAGAACCAGGGTCAAGGTTAATAACCGTGGTTACGAAACTAAAACCTTGTTGTTACGTGATTCTTACAACCACGTACACGCTGTTTATTCTTATGGTGGTTATAGGAGAGCTTGTACCACAGAATAAACAAGTAACAGTATTATATCTCGGTAGTGACCTTGAAATAATTACCTACGTAACTGCTGCGCACTTGATACTGATGCGTATTGTTATAAACTGAGATTTCGAAGCGCGTCGTTATGGCCGTTTTCTATGAAGATATTGTTAGTTATTTATACTGTTCTTGTACCTAGTTTTTTTATTTTATTGAAAAGGGACTTTTTTCTCAAATGGCCTGAGACGAGGCTATGTATTATGAATGGCTAATAGCCGATTCCTACAATTTACGGACAATTATTTGGTTAAAATTAAGATTCTTGTATCATAACTATACATTGTGTAAAAAAAAAAAACCGTCCGATCTGAAAGGAGCACATAGGTACTGCAATAACATTACCTAAAAGTATATATGAATGTATATATTTGTATATATATATAATATATAACTATATTATATATATACGTATATACAAAATATGTATTTATGTGTATTATAAGTTATAACCTATTTATTATAGTACTGTTGTTCCTACCTATTTTACTTCTAATGATATTTTTAATATTTTTTTCTATGTTCTCTCAAACAGAGCACCTGCCATTTAATCTCTTCACCACCCTTGGTTGATTGGTACAGAATGCCTAAGCGCAACACTACACGCAAGATAAATATCACGATCCAGGATCTGGGATCAGATCACAAGGATTTCCAGAAATCCATCGATAAATATTGTGATCCGTCAATATACTACCCTACACGTCAATAAATATCGTAATCCGACATTTTATATTGACGGATCACAATATGGATCTTGCGTGTAGCGTTCGCCTAAGGCATTAAGTCCGCCTTTGTACCTTTTTGAATGTGAAAAGTTGAAATAAATAAATAATAAAAAGTAATAAAAAATCTAATTATTATTGAAAATAAAAAGTAATTGCTATTTGAAATTCACGTTTTCGGTACTAAAATTATCCCAATTCCATAAAAAAGTTAGTAATTTTTTAACAGGGGTCATAAGTTATGACTGAAAACACGCGCTAAACGACGGCCACCCGCGCCCCATGTATTTATTTAGCTTGGTAAAATTCCCCACTGAAAAAAGAAATGAGACGATTTTTTTTTTCTTTTTTCCTGATATTACCACAGAATTAGACTCTCAGTAAGATACCTAACCCTCAGGGGTTTTTTTACATTTTGTGTATGATAAATGAACAATGTCCGATTCCTATAATATACAGACCATTATTGGTTAAAATTAAGACTCTTGCATCCGAATTATATAGCCTAATTAATATTAGAAATGCAAAAGTGTGTTTCTTTGAATGTTTGTTACGCTTTCACGCTAAAACGGCTGAACAAATTTGAATGAAATTTGGCACACGGTAGACCATGACCTGGATTAGGACATAGGAGACTTTTATCTCGACATTCTCACGGGATCGAGACATATATGGGTGAAACCGCGGGGCGTAGCTAGTCTAATAATGAAGCTAAGACCTCATAGCTTTGCATAGTAGACCCTCCTATATTGAAGTAGCTATCTCAGGTAAAATTAGCTTACGAATTTATTTATATGCCCAGTTTGGCAATAAAAAATGCTACCATTGATAATAGAATAGAATAGAATAGGTCTTTATTAGCTTAGAATGTAGGAACATAAAAATAAGTTGTTAAATTATATAATAGGAACCGAGTACATTCTGCATTAATATAGCATGCAAATGTGATACAAACTAAAGATATTTCCAAAAAAAATCATTTAAGAAATCCTGCACAGAATAATAGCATTTATCCACAAGAAACTCTGTGAAACGTTTTTTTAAATTTATGCAACGGTAGGTTTTTCATTTGGTAAGGTATTTTATTAAATATAACAGGAGCCATACATATAGCATTTCTTTTTAATAAACGCAGCAAGCAACGCAAAGCAGAACGATTCGTTTCTATTTATAGGAAGCGAGCATATGTCAGTCAAGGGTCTCCTAATACTAATCGATGACCTCTGCTTATACTTAAGGCGGAAGCGTCAAGGTAGCCCGGAAAATTTAAATTTTCTTACGTTTTTTTGCAATTTGCAGGTCAGTGTCAGACTGTATTTTGATTAAAATATGATTCTCGACCATATACCATATGTTTTACAGAATTATAATCATTGGAATTATTAACATCTCAGACATCTTTTAAGTTAGATTTGTTCCATTGAATTACTTTTACATGAAATCATGACATTTGACACACATGAGAATGGAACATTGTGGTTACCTAGGCACTGCTTGTCTACAATCTTCTTCAAGAACGTTTTGATACACAAGCCTCATCTAAATTTTGGCCCTAAAAAATACCTCAACCAGTAATTTCTCCTATTTAATTTATTTTTCCTCCGCTAATCCATCCAAACATGACCTTCAAATATTACCTCAATCTCAAAAATCAATCGATCCACAAACCATCTACTTCGATCTTATATAACAGTAATTCTCAAACCCCAAGGTCACGGGTACCAGTGAATGACCAGCAGTTACAACATTGAAACCTTGGTTAGTTACGTGTTTTAACTTTAACAATCGCTCAGCGTTTAGTCATTGTGTTTGACCTAGCAGTTAAGTTAACTATTGTGTACTAATCGGTCAGTTTGATGACGTTTTCGGGGTAATCTTGAATCAATCGTGGAAACCGATTGATTAAGAGGTTAAGATGAACTTGACATAGTCTGTGGCGAGGTAGCCTTTGACCGTATTTTTCTAGGGTTCCCTACCCGAAGGGAAACATAACCCTAATACTAAGCCTCCGCTGTCCGTTCGTCTGTCTATCAACGGACCGTATTTATATTTGATTCAACATACAACCGGACACTGACCTGCAAATTGTAAAAAAAAACGTAAAACAACAGAATTTCGTGAGTTAACTAGCGCACCCCCTTTAATAAAGACATGACCTATACTTAGGGGATAAAAAGTGATGATGTGATTCAGCGCCCCGGACAGAAGGAAAAGCTATACATACAACATGTATGCCTGTGTAGACAGACAGACAGGCAGAGGTATACCTAGTTCAAACTCAAAGCATTTATTTCAATTAAACCATTTACAGGCACTTTTGAATTGTCAAAGAGTCTGTCAGTTAGTCAGAAATTTGAAGCTAATTGCCCATTCCAAAACTTAGATCTCTATGGAGAAGAACGGACTAGATACTCCAAGGACACTCTTTTAAATATAGATATTACAAAATCCTGGGTACATCATTCTTGTTGCTTCTATATGTGAGAACAATGTACAAAAAATAATCAAAAGCAATTGAAAATATAAGATTAAAAATAAGCCCTGGCAGATAAGAGATGACCAGTTTCAACTGACGGCGCCCGTTCACGAACATTTTGTAGGGAACCGAACGATCCAACACACTCGCCACCATCAGCGAGACATTTAAGTGAGCATGACATACTCTCAACTGCCATGCTCTTTCAAGTCATCATACATCTTAATAACTTAATAAACGGCTCCATGGTCTTACATTTACAAAAATAAAAATGTTTCTAAATTATACAACACTATAGTTTGCAATGTATTTAAGAAATTAATAGAATTTTACCACCAAAAAGAAAGAAAATCATTACTAATTAGATCATTCAAAAATTTACTTGCAGAGAGCGAGCCTATTGCCAACAACCGGGCACAAATGCAGACTCCGGATTGCTTCCGAATTTCGGCCTTTAGACCAACAAGGTCTTTTTTAAGTTCTACATAATGAATATTAATTTTAATAATCATAGTACCGGAACATTGAATAACTAATATTAATTTGTAATTTATAGTTGTCGATAGATATCTAGCGATAGGTATACGGCAATTAATTAATCAATTTGTAACCGGAGCGACTATTACGAATATTAGGGTGACCAGCAGTCTTACTAATTTATTTTTTTTAAATTTATTTTACATACAGCCAGGTAGAATACGTAGAAAAACTCCTGTCCGATCCGAAAAGGGCACATAGTAAACTATAATAACATTACCAAAAAGTTTTATATAGATACTATTTATTTCACGACACCGTGACGACACCTCATTTTTGTAAACGCGATTGTGCTCTTTATTTATTTTATGTTACAGATGTTCCATGCAAGTATTTTTACTTTAAAGGTTTCGGTAGTATTTTCTTATTTTGCAAACGCGATTGTGCTCTTTATTTAGATAAGGTTACGGACCAATGTTCTACACAAGTATTTTTCTTCCACTAAGGCGATCTTGTTCAAGTTTTCACTTCTGTCGGCACTCCCGGAGTGCCACAGTTTTTTATTATTGAAAATGTGTGGATACTTTGAACCCTGGAGTAGGACATAAGGTACTTTTTAACCGACTTCCAAAAGGAGGAGGTTCTCAATTCGAGTGTGTTTTTTTATGTTTGTTACGCGATTACTCCACCAATTATGAATTGATTTTAATGATTCTTTTTTGTTTGGTTGGTCATAACTTCAGAGGTGGTCCCATATAAATTTTATCAACTTTGCTAGGATGGTTTTTAAATTAGCTTCAATAATACGTATTTTTCCCCACATAGCAGGTTGTGGTATTCGATTTTTTGTGGGGTAGGTACCACAACTAAAAAGCGATAAATAATAACTTTATACAAAAAAAAAACCGACCTCCAAAAAAAAAACACTACAAAGAGAAAAATAACTTTAATTTCGGAAGTCGGTGGTAAAAAAACGAAAATTCAAAACTAAAGACACCGACTTCCGAAATTAAAGTTATTTTTCACTTTGTAGTGTTTTTTATCGACTTAACATGCGGGCGAAGCCGCGGGCGGTAACTAGTAATGATATCTATATAAAAATATAAGAGTGCGCTTTGTTATGCTTGAGGGCGTACAAATGTTTGTAATTAAGTAATTATAACCAGCCAACACTTCAAAGTATTTTTTCTGTAGAAAAATCTGTTTCAATTTTTTTTTTGGTTTTATAATATACTAGCTGCGCCCCGCGGTTTCACCCGCATAAGTCTCGATCCCGTAAAAATATCGGGATAAAAGTATCCTATGTCCTTCTCCGGGTCAAGGTCTATCCATACCCTAAATTTCATCCAAATCCGTTCAGCCGTTTTAGTGTGATGTTGTGACCAAGGGAAATAGGGATTCATTTTTATATATATAGATAATATAATAAAAAAAAAAAGCATAAAAATGTGACTCCTGCGCTAGGTAATAATATCTGCGTTACAGGGGCCATTAAATTGATGCATATGAGTGGCAATCAAGTAGGTACTCGACCTGACAGTCTGCTCCCAGAGATTTCGCAGGTTCTCGAAGTCAATCTGAAATATGGTGTAACAGGTCCATGCATACACGTCAGTCACGTCAACGTCAAGTCGCCGATCAGTCACGTCACAAAATATAGTTACGTAGAAGTTGTAGGACGTTGGCTACACGCATCAGTCACATCACTACTGGCGCATCTCAGACAATGTCGCGTCATAGGCAAATCAAAACTTGAACTGCTACTAACATTTGTCTAGCCTTTTCCCAACTATGTTGGAGTCGGTTTCCAGTCTGACCGGATGCAGCTGAATACCAGTATTTTACACCGAACGACTGCCTATCTGACCTTCACAACCTAGTAACTAGGTAACACGATACCCCTTGGTAAGACTGGTTGTCAGACTTTTGGGCTTCTAACTATCCGTAACGACTGTCAAAGATCTACAAATGACATCCGAGACTAACGGCTTCAAGTGCTTTCCGAGGCACGGAGGGGTTTTGGTATGTAAAGATGGACACCCATCCAAGGACCAACCTTGGCAAGCGTAGCTGTTATTACTTAGCCACAAGCCCCTCTGAACTACTAGGAACGAAATGTGGATATAGAAAAAAAATTAAGGGTGCTTTGACTGACTGACTATCTGTTTACACACGTCCCTGAAATTGACGTGACTGATCGGTGACTTGACGTTGACGTAACTGACGTGTGTGCATGAACCTTTATACCAATCAACACTATAACCCAAAGCTAATGACCCACTAACTTTAATGTATGCCTTTGAATGCGGACGTTTGACACTCCCGCCCGATACAAGTGTTCATTGACATAATGACATGTTATCACCAACATAAACTAGTGTAATCAACCTTGGGTTGTCATCTCGACACGAGTTCTAATAAGTACCATGTTTTTATTACATTTTTCAAGTACACCTAATGATACATGTCTATCTATCTATACAAATTATAAACGGATATTCGCCGAGTCGCAAGCAATTTGTTTCCATTCTACTATGCGAAAACGATGCACATCCCTGTGCACAGGGTTCGGGCTAGTTCCACTGGCATCCCGAGGGCATTCGCGCAGAGGTTCAATTGTCCTTTGTTCATAAAACTTGAAACATTGCTTCACATGCCGTCGAGAAATATCTCTCAGGCATGCCGGCTTCCTCACAATGTTTTCCTTCACCGTTTTTGAAGCAAGTGATAGTCAGAGTTGCGTGTCTTGGGTTCGAACTGGAGACCTATGACTTGGCAGTATGTCGGTCACACCGCTAGGCTATCACTGTCACAATGATTAATTAATTAATGATTACTTTTGAGGAGTTAGTTAATTTATTGAATCTCGATCATAGAAACACGTAAGTTATCGTTAGTTAATAGCCCATTAACTTTTGTAAATAACGCTGCCATTAACTCTAAAAGTACTGACACCCATAAGTAATCACACTAATCACCGATAGTGATTTCTTCACAGATTAATCTAATTACACTTTTCCCAACCCAGGAGTCCAATCACATACCTCACACCAATCAATATGCCTAGCCTTATCCCAACTATATTGGGGTCGGCTTCCAGTCTAACCGGATGCAGCTGAATACCAGTATTTTACATGGAGCGACTGCTTATCTGACCTCCACAACCCAATAACTGGGTAATACCCTTTAGTAAGACTGGTTGTCTGACTTTCGACTCGTAACGACTGTCAAAGATCCAGAACGACAGACGGGACCACCGGCCTAGTGTGCTTTCCGAGGCACGGAGGAGTCTCGGTATATAAAAATTAAAAATAGCCACCCATCCGCAGACCAACCCCGGCAAGCCTAGCTTAACCGGATGATTCGAACTGTGCGGCTGTTAATACTTAGCCACGAGCTCCTCACATAAATCACACCGTAAATGTACTTAATATTAAAACTAGCATTAGGCCTCACACTCGGCAGTCGACATTAAAATTAAAATACTTCAAATTAAACGAGGAACAAAGCAATAGTAAGGATCGTAGCAGGTGGCGGTCTGTAGTTTCTGCCTACCCCCATGAGGAGAAGTTGTGAGTAATATGCTCGTCCAACTAATACCAACTCTTTTTGTCATATTTCAAAGTTACTCGTAATAACTTCAATGAAATGATTAATAGTTTTCTGTAAAATATATAGGTACTTCAAGCATAAAAAAGTAACTCTATCGTTTGTAACCATAGATTATTGCTTGTGGCTTTGAATATAGCAAAGAGTTTTAATATGATTACACTATTTTATAGTATTATTAACTGCGTCTCGCGGTTTCAACCACATAAGTCTGTATCTCGTGGGAATATCAAAATTAAAGGTGCAAGTCATGGTTTACCCATGCGCCAAATTTCATCCAAATCCGTTCAGCCGTTTTAGCGTGAAAGCGTGTAGGAACTACAGTAGCAATAATGCAAACGAGGCAAGTTGCAATGGGCCCCGCGCATACATACAGTGGAGCGACCACTGCGACCAGTCGCCTCCGCCGCGCCCTAGCGTTAACTTGTGTACTATCAAGATGTTGTAAGAAACGCCGCTGTAACATAATTCCAGCATTACTAATACACTTTATATTGGACTCTGGCATTTCATTTACATCCCTCGCCAACCAGATAACGAAGGTTCCAACATTGGTGACCCCGACGTGATCTCAAGGTCCTGGTTGTGGGGATGTAAATAGCGGTAGTGCGGCATAGTATAGTGGGGTAGTGTGCATCACTGCGGGCCCTATCAGAATACCAGCGCTGCGACATTTTTTTTTTAAATGTCGCAAAATATGCTGAGATAGGAGCCTTTTGGCCTCGTACAGGACTTTCTGTTATTTTATTTTTTTTAATTTGTTTTTTTAATTTTTTATAATGTTTTAATGAGTGTGTTTTAGTTTAATTTGTAATGTCCTGTGCGAGTCCCAATAAATACTTTTTCTTTCTTTCTTTCTAGTATATTCAGTCTTACCAAGGGGTATCGTATTACCCAGTAACATAGATTGTGGAGGTCAGATAGCTAGTCGCTCCATGTAAAATACTGGTATTCAGCTGCATCCGGTTAGGCTGGTAGCCGACCCCAACATAATTGGAAAAAGATTAGGCAAATTGATATTGATTTCTGACCTACCTCTTGCTGGCATCCAAGATGGCGGCTTTATGAAGTGCGCTCACGTATCAAACAAACTGACCCTGTAGCGTTGGTCGTTTTAATTAAATTATACGCAGTTCTTTAGATTCTATGTTATTTGCCCTTTTGAGGATTTTATCATTATAGAGGGTGGCAGGGACATCGACGCGAAAACTTTAACCATGGATTCAGTACATGATTCTGAAATCCGCTGCGTCGAAATTAATCGTAGGTTTAATTATTTTTAATTATTTTTAAAACTCTGCTGTTTCATAGAAATTTGCAATACGTACAATGCATGGAACAGCTGTTTAAAAAACTATAACCGACGAAAAATTTCAAAGCAGAATCACGTACTGAATCCATGGTAACAGTTTTCGCGTCGATGCCCTGCCACCCTGTATTAATCTGCCTCGTTGGTCTATTGGTAGCAAGCGCTACTGCTGAGTATGAGGTCCTGGTGTCAATTCCTGGGTCGTGTAAAATGTTATTGAGTTTTTCCAACAGGAATTTCTCAGTAATAGCCCGGAGTCTGGATTCGTGCCCGGTTGATGGCAATAAACTCGCCCCCTATTACATGGAACTTAAACATAACTGGCGAAATGTGGGTGTTCTATGGGTACACCTCTGCCCAACCTTTCGGGGATTACAGGGGTGATGTTATGTTATCTTTTTAGCATCCAATATGGCGGCTTCGCGAAGTTCATTCACATATGGAAATGATCGTGTAGGGTTTAAATAAAATTATACACAGATGGTAAGTTATTTAGATTATATATTTTTGCCCTTTTAAGGGTTTTATTGTTAACTAGCATCTGATCGCGACTTTGCCCGTATGAAATGTCTTGTTTTAACATATTAGTACCTAGGCGACCCAGCTCTGCTCTGGTGAAAATAGAGAATGCTCATTTAATAGTATAGGAAAGTTCATACTAATCCATTTATAGTACTTACTTATTCCATGCTGTCATGTCATTCAATATCTTGTTTTAAACTTTAGGCAACCGAGCTCTCCTGCCGGGGTTGCGAAGAAAACCGAAAGGGAGATCGTGGCCCCCGGCAACAGGGCAACCGAAGGAACACGGGTGGGTTTTAGTCAGTAAGAGTTTGACACGCCCTCCCGCTCCGCCCAGAGCGGGAGAAGTTATTTGATGACTTCCCACCCTCAAAAAAAAAAAAAAAAGGCAACCGAGCTCTGCTCTGGTGAAAACATGGAGAGAAACGAATTTTCCCAGATATGAGACCTAGCTACTCTAGCTAGATCGATTTTTCGCCCCCGTAATGCAACTTTCATCGGAATCGTTAGAGCCGATTTCGAGAACCTGAGTACAAAAATATATACTTCTTTACATAATATAAAATAAAATCCCCCGCCGCGTCTGTCTGTCTGTCTGAACGCGATTAACTCAAAAACTACCGAACGGATTTTCAAACTGTTTTCAATAATGGACGGAGTTATTCATGCGGAAGATTTTAGTGGAGTTAGATTCATTAAGGTTTTGTATAACTTGGCAGAAATTAGACGATTATTGTTGAAAATGTCGGAAAAAATCATGCCGACTGAGAGCTTTATTGGCGTGCGCCACGGAAATCGTAAAAGTTACATCAAATTTATGTTCTACAGTATTATTCATCTTAAAAGTTCAACAAAAAAATTACAATGGCGTATGTCTATTTTCTAAGGATGACCCACAATAACCATTTTTATCTTTCAGAATTTTATAAAAATTTCATTGTTATTTTCGAAGCTATTTTGACCGGTATTATTTTTTTTATTTATCTCAGATACAGCGATCCATATTTATGTTAGTCCTTATCCAGTTAACTTTGTTATATGTTAAATTAATTAAATATTATATATTACGTTGACTGCCTCGTTGGTCTAGTGGTCGCAAGCGCTACTGCTGAGCATGAGGTCCTGGGTTCGATTCCCAGGTCGGGCAAAGTGTTATTGGGTTTTTCTATCTGAAATTTCTCAGTAACAGCCTGGAGTCTGGATTTGTGCCCGGTTGATGGCAATAGGCTCGCCCCCTATTACATGGGACTTAAAACATAACTGGCGAAATGTGGGTGAACCTGCTACAGGGACACCTCTGCCCAACCCTTCGGGGAAACAAGGCGTGATGTTATGTTATGTTATGTTTATATATTACGTTAAATTAAATATTATGTTATATATGTATTATAATAATCCTTATCCGATTAACTTTGTTACCTAAATTAAACATTTAATTTAGATTTAAATATGTCACCATTTCATTTAAATGAATGGTTTAAAAGATATCAGAGATTCAAAATTACGCGTAACAAAATAATTTTGGTCGACGGCAACGCGAGCGCAGCGGTAGGAGTCAATGACCTTTTCCTCGGCTATTAGGTATGTAATCCCGGTATGGATAATATCATCTAGTACGTTCCCGTGGGATATTCTCTGACAACCACGCGGGCGAAGCCGTGGATAAAAGCTATTATATATATACAAATATTGCTCGTTTAATAATATAGGATAGGATATATCCAACAGCTGTGCGCAACATTACTGAAAAAACATGGGAACAGTAAACATCTCTGCAATTTCTCTTTTTGTTTACCGCAGCGTAGACGCTCTTGGCCTTCATCTCACCCATAGATATCGATAACCGTGACCTCACCGGATGATAAGTGATGATCAGGCCGAAGGTGGAAGCGAGCTTCACCCGGAATCCTCAACCACAGAGGAACTGGCTTTCTTACCTCTAACTGTCGCAACACAACAATGCTGTTAACATTGTTGTTATGGCGACAGACTTAAATAAGATGGTGGTAGCTAGCCAGGTGGACTTAGAACAAGCCCTACCACCAATCAAAGCGAGCAGAAAATTTTTCTCCCGCTGGGAATCGAACACGGTCTGAGACAGGTGATTACCCCAGAGGAGCTTAAAAATACTAGCGTAATTTGAACCACAGACTAAATAAAAAATCAAAACGTACCGCTGTCAACAGTGACGTGGGCGCCACGTCACAGTTTCGTAAACATATGCGCACTTAGTAAGGTGTAGTTTGATTGTAAATGTGTGCGTGTGTATGCACAGAGTGGAGGTGTAGTTTTGGCATGCTTCACTATATTGTTTGCATCGCTTTGTCTTGTTTTTTTATTTGGTCTGAGATTTGAACATCTTATTTTTAACCAGTAACTCTTAGTCCCCCTACTAGAGCGGTTAGGCATTTAACTCAAGGACATATTTCGCAACGTTTGGTCCTGCTGAGTCCGTATAGATATTTAACTAGTTTTGCACTCGACCGCGCCCCTCTACTGGCATCTATTACTAAGCTATTATTACTAGTATTCGCTTTTGTGTGGCGAAATTGTCATTTAGTAATTTATAATTTGTATGTGCAAATAAATAATATCAGTTAATATGGTATTGACTTGCGTTTATTTATATTATAATTAATTTAAATGGTATTTTTATTTTATATTATTGAAGATTATTTTTATTAAAAAAAATAATACAAATCAGAAAAAAAAATTAAAACTTTTATTTCAACTTTTTAAATTTTACTTTTAAAAATGTAATTAATGTAATTTATGACATTGAATTTGTTTACAAATTTTTATCACCGGTCCTTTGGAAAGAAGATGATTTTTGTTTACGGTCGAATGGTCCGGGGTCCATTCGCCTTGGGCCATTCAGGCTAAATACCGGGTAACGATATCTTCAGCCGGGGTTGCGAAGAAGTCCGTAAGGGAGATCGTGGCCCCCGGCAACAAGGCAACTAAAGGAACACGGGTGGGTTTTAGTCAGTAAGAGTCTGAGACGCCCTCCCGCTCAGCACAGAAAAAAATGGTATTGATATCTTAATACGACAAAATAAGAAATAAAAAACATTACGATTTTTTGGGGTCAACGACCTCTGTATTTTTACTTGAAATATGAGTTGAGAAAATCTGTTTTTTTTATTTTTTTATTTTTTTGGATTTTTTTATCGTGTTTAGGATCAGATATCGAAATCCATCACGTCACAAACAAAACTGTTTTTTTTTTAAACTGATATTTCGCTACTAGCAGTTGATGACCCCAAAATAAAATCTCATCAATTTAATTTATTTTTTGTTTGATCATATTTAGATATCGAGTCGAGAACCATCACGTCTGCGTAGTTTCGCAAAATGAAATGAAATGAAATTTTATTTTCAAGAAATTTAGTATATACAGATGGTCGGGTTTTTTAACTAGTTCTTAAACAATTTGCTAAAACTAGCATGCAAAATTACATAAATTAAATAGGTAAATGAAATAAGAAGGTAATAAAATTGGAACATCCATCATAGTTATTATATTAAGAATAAAAATGTTAATCATTTGTCGAAATATAATAAAAGAAAAGAAAGAAAGAAAGAAAGAAAAAGTATTTATTGAGACTCGCACAGGACATCACAAATTAAACTAAAACACACTCATTAAAACATTAATACAAATTTTAAATAATAGCAGAAAGTCCTGTACGAGGCCAAAAGGCTCCTATCTCAGCATATGCTGCGACATTAAAAAAAAAAAACAAAAAAGGTCGCAGTGCTGGTATTCTGATACTAAAATGTCAGTGTAAAAATCTTTAAAATTTAGGTACTCATTCACAGAACAGAAAGATTTTTCTATGAGCCATTTTTATAACGCTGTTTTAAAACGATTGATTAGCAGTTCCCTATATGATTTTGGTAATTTATTATATATCCTTATAACCATTGGAAGGCAACTTCTGTGATATAAGTGGCTATTTGGAGGAATAATTAGCCTATCCGGATATCTGGTGTTAACCGTAACAGTGTCTCCAAGATGTTAAAATAATTCTAAGTGCATTTTAACAAATTTACAGCATGCTAGCTAATTAAATTTGACCCTGTTTATTATAGTCAGTCGGTTTTCTCTCATATTATCTTTCTTATTTCATTAGATCAATTTCTTGGGTCAATTATTTGGTACTAGTTATGCTTCAGAGATATCTGGGTCTAGGTCATAATGACCTAAGAAATATAGGTCGTTGTCAAGCGCTTGAGATGGTTTTTTTGTTTAGTTGTTGAAGCTTCCAGAAATCGACTTGTCATGGAAGTTTGAATGGTAAAAATCAGTTTTAAAAGTACCTAATTTTACTTCATTTGTTCACAAACAGATACTTTTATTTTAAAAACCTTTTAGGAAAAGTGTCTTCAAAGTGAAAACAATTTGAATGTAGGTGATAATAATGCTCGTTTTTCTTCGAATTTTTCGGTTTTTGATTTTGTGGTGTGGACTATAAAAGAAAATTTTCGAAACACGAAGTAGATTTAAAATTTAAAAAAAAATAGGTAAGTACAACAACAAAGTTTTTTTTTTTAAACCCACCCCAGGTTTTAAAAAAAGAATACTTTATTGTTTTCAAATAAAAGCTAGTACTGAGTCAATATTAATAAAACTAAAAAGCTTGAAATAAAGCAAATTATTAAAAAAAAAAAAAATTACAAAAAACCCGACTGCTAAAACACATAACTGTATAGAGAAAAACAAGCATTATAATCTAGAATTTTGGTATTGTAGGCGGGACAAACCAATAACCTGAAATTATGGTGTAGATTTTGTTTATCCCGCCACCAATACCAAAATTTTATAGATTATAAATACTTGTTTTTCTCTTTTCAGTTATGTGTTTTTGCAGTCGAGTTTTTTTTTTTTTTTTCTTACTTTGTTTTGTTTTTTTTTTTTTTTTTAACATGGCATCTCGCAGTTTTGACCACTAAGGTCTTGGCTGCTTAACCAGACTTTCCTGTGGGTGCCTTAAGCTGCTACACTTAGAGCCTCCAGCCAGGGGCAAAAAAACTAAACTAAATTAAAACTAGGCGAACGCTCGCTAAGGGCACCCCCTGTGGGGTACGGACATCGGCTTAGGGCGTCGCTGAGGGGAGGACAGCAAGAAGGGACAGGCTGGATCAAAGTTGGTTTAGATCATGATTATTATTCGGGGTAGTTTAAAGCTACGTGCTCAGCGGCAACAACTTGCTGGCACCTCGTTTTCGAGCAAGGGTCGGGGAGGAGTATCATTTACTCAGGGACACGGTCGCGGTCGCAAAGGACCTCGGCGGCGAGGTCGGAATGACGGGAGGCGTCTGTGTTTGTGTATAGTGCTGGTGGCCCTATTCTGCTCTTGAAGGAGAGTGATGGGATCATCAGGGTCGGAAAGGATTTTGTTTTGATTTCCGTGTGAACTATATAGAGCTGTAAAGCTATTTCCCTATCTATCGTGCCTGCTACTTTAACGGCTTTCCTACCATTTACAGTACTTTTTTTTCTTTATTTATCGTCATCGATATTTTCGTCAATTGAGGATCGATTTCGAAATCGGTGGCTAAAAACTAAAATACAGACCCAAAGACACCGACTTCCGAAATTAAAGTTATTTTTCACTTTGTAGTGTTTTTTTTTGGAAGTCAGTTTGTCAAAATCTGCCTAACCTTCTCTTAACTATGTTGGGGTCGGCTTCCAGTCTAATCGGATGCAGCTGAATAACAGTATTTTTCATGGAGCGACCGCCTATCTGACCTCCACAACCCAGTAACTAGGTAATACGATACCCCTTAGTAAAACTGGTTGTCAAACTTTCGGACTTTTGACGACCCGTAACGACTGTCAAAGATCCACGAATGACAGCCGGGACCAATGGCTTAACGTGCTTTCCGAGGCACGGAGGAATCTCGGTATCTAGAAATGGTCATCCATCCACGGACCAAGCTTGGCAAGCGTAGCTTAACCTGATGGATCGACCCGTATGGCTCCGCTTTCGGAAGTCAGTTGGTATTTTTTCTAAAAAGTTTTTTTCTACATGTTTTACCTACAGAACTATACCTAATAAGATACTTAAGGTTTTTACAGTAATTATCGTTCATTCATTTAAAAATCCGCGTAGATTAAATTATTACCCAGTACTTCTGTACTAGCCA
Source organism: Omphaloscelis lunosa (assembly GCA_916610215.1). Lineage (NCBI taxonomy): Eukaryota > Metazoa > Arthropoda > Insecta > Lepidoptera > Noctuidae > Omphaloscelis > Omphaloscelis lunosa. The sequence goes on along the minus strand of OU744273.1, from coordinate 10,061,706 downwards.
ATTAACCGTTTAATAACCTTACTGAAAATAATCTAAGTTATACCTTACCTTCCTCGAAATAAAGTCCATTATCAATTTCCTAGTTGCAGAAACTAATATTGTAAAAACAACATTAATGTTGCAATTTGGAAAATTTGTTGATGGACTTTATTACTTTGGACTAAGGTTGAATTTTGATTGATAGAGTGCATTGTTAGTGGTGTTATTAAGTTGGTAAATACCGACAATGACCTCTTTCGGTACTCATGACCACGAAGGAGTAATTGTACTTAAATAATTATTTGTTTGAAAGACAATAAAAAAAAAATGGATACCTAAGATTAATATTAGCAAAACAAGCTTGTTTTTATTTATTTTTAGCAAAATGGTCGATCATCATTTTGTCCTAAACCTAATATAAATTTTAAAAAAAATATGTTCCTACCTGATTTCATATACAGCGTGAGCTTTTCTTGAAGGACTTCAGTAAGAAATTAAAAAAAAAAAAACAATGAGAAGTAGACCATTATACAGAAAAAATATCAAATGAACAATGATCTAGATTTTTTGAGAAAACTTTCATTGTTTTATTTGAAGAAAATTCCGATAACAAGCTTTTCCTTTAATTTGACACCTAAAATTTTTGATCGATTTCGATCGATGAAAAGATTTGATCCTTATCGGTAAATTCCTTTACAAGATCGTTGAAAACCAGATCGGTACATCATCTATCAATAATGAAAATACCACCTTGTATTATTTTTAATATGTTATTTTTACCGAGACTCCTCCGTGTCTCGGAAAGCATGTTAAAAGCCGTTGGTCGCGGCTGTCATTCATAAATCTTTGACAGTCGTTACGGGTCGTCAGAAGCCCGAAAATCTGACAACCGTGTTACCTAGGGGTATCGTATTACCCAGTTACTAAATTGTGGAGTCGCTCCATGTAAAATACTGGTATTCAGCTGCATCTGGTTAGACTGGAAGCCGACCCCAACATAGTTGGGGAAAGGCTAGGCAGATGATGATGATACAGGATGATATTTTTTGCGTTTGTTTCTATTTGCGGTCAAACATTTTTGTAAAAAAAAAAAAACAATATTTTTATAAATTTAGAAATAAAGTTATATAAACTGCCATATTAACTTAGTTTTATAGATCAATGTACCGCCGACACTGAACAGTAAGGTTGGTTATAATTACTCTATTCACTAAAAACACGCATTTTTTACTGTTACTGTACAAAAATATGTATAAATTCAATGCTTTTTATTTGACTGACTGCCTCGTTCGTCTAGTGGTGATGAGGTCCTGGGTTCGATTCCCGGGTCGGGCAAAGTGTTATTGGGTTTTTTCATCTGGAATTTCTCAGTACCAGCCCGGAGTGTGGATTTGTGCCCGGTTGATGGCAATAGGCTCGCCCTTGTTACATGGGACTTAAACATATCTGGTGAAATGTGGGTGCACTATTGGTACACACGGCTACACATCAAGCTATATATGTCCAGTTTAAGCTGACCTCGCATTGTACGGAAATCTTGTACAATGCGAGATCAGCATAAACTGGAAATTGATGTATAGCCGTGTGTTCACCTCTGCCCAAACCTTCGGGGAACAAGGCGTATGTTATGTTTATGTTATGATAATTCTCAGTAGCAGTTTGGTTGTTTTTTTTTGTTTCGTTTATGGCAATAAGTATATAGGTTTGTCCTCTAATGCATGAAACTTATAAAGTACTGGTTGGACCTGTGGTTTCACCCTCATTACTATACATTTTATAAATTAAGACCAGGCACTCCAAAGACAATTTCCACGCAAACTCCGCCCCCATGCACCCCACCACTCCACTATGTGCTAAACGCTAACACATCAGTAATAAAGTTGAATATCGCGTGCGCTCTTTGGTCGTGTTCGAGCACGGAACTAAATGTCGTAAGTCTCAATTCTTATTTCGTTTATAACTAAAGTAATAATTGATCTAGAGAAAAAATATCTTACATCTGTATAATAAACTATATTTTCTTACTGTCAATAATTATTTTAGACATAAAAGCCGAGTAATCTTGTTTTCGTTTCAAATAATCTTTAAAAAAGACATGATGTTCGAATAAAAAATAAATCGAGTGAAAATGTTAATTTTTTAAAAGAGTGTAACGGTGGAGTTTCTTGCCCATTCTTCTCCATACGAAAACTATCTGTTGTAAGAGGCGACTACAATCAATTCTATTTTTTGTACATTTTGACGTTCAAAAGTGCCTTTTATGTGCATAATTGAAATCAATTATTTGACTTTGACTTCTATATCAATTATTACTTTAGTTAAAAACGAAATAAAAATTGAGACTTACGACATTTTTAAAAATAATTGGCTTTTACAATATTTTGAAATAACAGTGTTAATAGGCGTATTCAAGTATAATAGGCTTTCAGAGGGTAAGTGACGGAATTGATTATCTTAACTCTGCATTTATTATCACAAATACTGCAGTGTTTTTATTAATTCATGATGAGATAATAATATTTGTTTATTGGCATAACACAGATAATAGAAAGATGTTTATAATCCTGAAATAAGCATAAGATGCACGGACCTCCTCTCCGTGAGAGGGAGTTGGCCGTAATCCAACACCTGGGCCCAGTGCGGGTTGGTAGATGTCACATGTCTTCGAATTTTTTGGTTCTAGGATACGTCGGTTTCCTCACAAAGTTTTCCTTCACCGTTTTGAGAGCAGTGGTGATGCAATAAATTACACAAAGTAAACCGCGTGTCTGGGTTCGAACCCTCGTTGTAAATCGGGGCTGTTACCACTGGGCCATCCACTGCTGCTTTTTTTACCATGAAAATAATAAGCATTATTAAACAGCATGTAACAAAAACCTTGTCCGATTCAAAAGGGTGCGCATAGGTACTGCAATGACAGGTAAGTACTAAAAAGTTATAATAAACGTTAATAAAAAATTTATTGCTATTAAAAAATTCACGTTTTTTTACCAAAATTACTCCAATTTTCTACAGAGAATAAGAATAAGTTATATATTTGTAGACAGACACCCGCTAAACGACGGCCGCCCGCGCCGCATGTAATAACGAGGTAAAATTCCCCGTTGCAATAAAATGCTGCGATTTTTCTTTTCTAATTTCTTGAAAATTTCCACATAAATAGACTCTAATTACGATATCTACCAACACCCTCACGGATCGGACAGGGTTTTTGTAACACGCTGTTTTTATAAGTACCTATTTGAATAAGAAATTTTATTATTCAACACTAATTGAAACAATAGCCAATAACAGCACGTTTACCATAAATTAATTCCTCGCCACCACAAAGCCGTATTGTTGTTTAGGCTAAACAACTGTTTGATATGACATTTAAAATAATGGAGTTTGACGTAAGAACGATATTAGACACTAGATAAAACAAACGCCCAGTGCGTGCGCACTGAGCCTCGAGCGCGCGTTTTCGGCGCTTTGAACGCTCGTCAAACGCAACAAAATTTCCACACTGTTGTAACTTTTGAACCCTCAACATGCTCAGTATAACTGTTTCTTTTAAGTTTATTACTGATGCAGAGAAAACGATGAGGAAAAATAGTAAAAAAGGTACGTCGTAGGCTTAAGTCCACGCGTCGAAGATGCGCTAAGAGCGCCCTTGGACGGCAGCGTTTGATGTAATTTGTTACATAGAAATTCATAAAATTTTATTGACAGCCCAAAACGCAGCGTACAAGACGCGCGCTTCGGGCGCCTGTTAACTATAATTAGGGCCTAAAACTGCGTTTTCACTTAGCGTTCTGAACAGTTTTGAGCGAGTAAGCGTTTATTCGTGCGGTAAATGAAAACACTTGAGCGAGCGAACATGTTTGTTCAGTGATGATCGGTTGGACTCGGCGAACGAATGCTCGCTCAATCTTTCAGAATAGTGTTTTTTTTTTTTTTTTTTTTCTTTCCTATATTATGCGTGTTAACGGAAACGCCTTAGTAAAAAAAGCTGTTTCTATTGCAATCTCATTAATTCATTAACTTGAAAATAACAAGAACAGGTACACACGGCTACACATCAAGCTATACATATCCAGCTTATGGTGATCTCGTATTCTAAAGGATTTCCGAACAATGCGAGGTCAGCTTATACTGGAAATGTGTAGCTTCATGTGTAGACGTGTGTACCTAGTAAATTAAACGTTTATAAAAATGTCACGTTTTGTACAAAAAGAGAGAAAGTATATTAATCATAAAATGACATTGCTCGTAGCATAAAATAATTACAATGGCCGACAACTTACTATCGGTCAAATTAATTATTGAACCTAGGTTACATTTTGACAGGTCAAGAATATTGAATGTATTGAATTGTTGTTCGCATTGTCGAGATAACAACGATATATGCCAGCGGCCTTGAGTGTTTAGCTTGCGTATTCTGTGCTGAGCTCACGCAATCCGTCGTAAAACCAACCAGTAATAGGACTCGCCCATCAAGGAGTGCTGTCCTAAATTAGACGCATTATTAATTTCATAAGCATAAAACAAAAGGTATTTTAATAAAACTCAAGATCTGTGATCTAGGTATACTACAAGAACAATCAGTTTTTTATCCGCATTAGACATAACTTTACAAATTAATTACACTATGTAACATAAATATAATCTAAAATATTCACAGAGTAAGTTATTAAAAAAATGCTCTAATTTAACATATATTTTTTCCAAATCATTAACACTACTCGTTTAGACGTGATCTTCAGTATAAAATCATTAAAAGTCGCTTTGTGTCGACTTGAGACTAAAGTGCCAGGGTAGGCCGCGGAATTAAATTTTTCTTACATTTTTGCAATTTGCAGACTAGTATCAGGTTACATGTTGGTCAAAATGTAAGCGCGACCAGACCAAATATGTATTTACAGAATACGGTAGTTGCTTAGGTAAAAAAAAAGAAATTCTATTTAGTCCGCCTTTCAGATAATAAAAAAAAATATTAGGCACGTATATTTTGCTTTATTAGATTAATCAAAAATAACTTAGAAAACACGCATTAAAGTTGGGGAGTGGGGGCTCGCTACGTCACAACTCAGTATAAAATCTAGCAAGGTGTTAGGCCACATTTTAACTCAATGTATCGCCGTAATCTTTTGATTACGTCAAAAAAGAAAAATACGTGTCCAATATTTTTTATTAATACACATTCCGAAGAAAAAAAAAATTGGACATAGGCCTATTATAATCATCAATACAACTCTCTAAGTTAGAATTGACCTCAAATGTCATGACATTTGCTAGCTATTACTTTGCTGTGCCCGAAAGGGTCCATAATAACCATGTTTTTGTAAAACCCATCACCTAAGTTCACATTGTGAAATGCAACAAAATATTGAGTAATTAATAAAAAAAAAAAAAAAATAGTGGCACTCCGGGAGTGCCGACAGAAGTGAAAACTTGAAAAAAATCGGCACCGCGGTAATCAACGCGTTGATGTCTTTTTAATGGTCAAAAGCTGGTGTCATCACGGTGTCGCGAAATCAATGGTTTAGTCCCATCTCAAAAATGCCCAACGCGCCTAAAAAAGTTTTTTACTTAAAAAAAAAGGTATTTTAGTACAGAACAGAAATAGGTAGATTAGCACATGTTGTTATTATCCTAATCGTGTTGTAATACCCCAAAATAATTGCAATACCAACAAGGAAATAATGGCGCTGTATCATTATTAAACACATATTTTATTTTCCGCATTGTTCTGCAAGTTTCAATTTGCATAACAAAATGTTACGCTTTGCCCCCAGGCTTTGACTAAGGTTATACTGCCAAATTACATAGAATTTGCCAATTAAAAATAATAGCTATTCGCTATTTAGAGGGCTACGTGAATAAATAATAACAGCCACACTGGTCGATTGAAGGTCAAGCTACACTTGCCACGGTCGGTTTGTGAATGGGTGACCTGCCATTTCATATCGAGACCCCTCCGTGCCTCGGAAAGCGCTTTGAACCGTTGGTCCCGGCTGTCATTCGTAGACCTTTCAGTCGTTACGGGTAGTCAGAAGTTCGAAAGTCTGACAACTAGTCTTACCAAGGGGTATCGTGTTACCCAGAAACTGGGTTGTGGAGATCAGATAAGCAGTCGCTCCATGTTAAAAAACTGTCTACTGAACAAAAAATTTATGCATACATTTTTTTTTCAGTATACAGTTTTTTCTTCCTCCTGTAAAATTTTGTTATAAACACTTACGTGGTTTTCACTGCTGGGCGACGATATGATCATTAGAACTTTGTTATTATTTAATTTATGCATAGTGTCGTAATTCTTTCCTCTGACAAAATATACAACAAAAATCATCCAAGCATGCATGCATATTCTTTCTCAATATTTTGTTGTGTGCAGTTTATTAATTAGTGTTAATTAGAAAAAAAAAATATACACCGGCAGGTCTTTAGCAGCCCGAAAGTCTGACAGCCTGTCTTACTAACGGGTATCCTGTTACTCAGTAACTGGGTTACTCTTGTGGAGGTCAGATAGGCAGTCCATGTAAAATACTGGTATTCAGCTGCATCCGGTTAGACTGGAAGCCGACCCCAACATAGTTGGGAAAAGGCTAGGCAGATTGATAGATATTATTGAATCAAGCGGGACTAGATCCAACGACTTTTTTCAACTTCTAAGAGAAATGGTCTTGTGCAAGTTAATTTCTGCAACCGACTTGCAAAATCTGTCGAATTAAATTCAACTTGCGAAAGGAATTTGTCAATTGAAATCAAATCCGTTAATATTATTTATACTCATTTTTGAATCGTTATGCAAATGATTATTGTCCAATAAATACTAGTTTAATTAATACTATATAATATTATTTGCGATTTGCTTAACTACACTTAATAAAATTCTTTGCATAATTCAATGTTAGGTTCTATAATTAAATAAAAGTAAAATGCAAATAATGTCATCCTTCGGGGTTGGGCAGAGGTGTACCTAATAGTACATTTACATTTCGCCATTTATGTTTAAGACGCAGATATATGCCAGTGACCTTGGGTGGTTAGCTTGCGTGTTCTGTACTGAGCTCACGCAACGCGTCGTACGTCCAGCCAGTAATAGGACTCGCCCATCAAGGAGTGCTGTCCCAAATGAGACGTATTATTAATTTATTATAAATAAACCATATTTTAATAAAACACGTATACTAAAAGATTATTAATTAAATTGTCTTTAAAATGGTGAGGGTTTCAGAAAAATACGCTTGATAGATTTTGCGCGATTCTCAGTTTTTTTCCACGTTATACGTAACTTTACAAATTAATTTCATCAATGTAATATAAACAGAATCCAAAATATACCTTTATTTAAATATTTAAAAAATGCTCTAATTAACATATATTTTTTTCCAAATCATTAACACTACTCGTTTAGACGTCATCTTCAGTATAAAATAATTAAAAGTCGGTTATCGTTGCCTTAAGTCCGATGTAATAATGGTTGACTCTATTGCCATCAACTGGGGACAAATACAGACTCCAGGCTGCTCCTGCACGGTTAGCATGACCACAATAGAAACGGGTTTTGTCAACGGAAGAATAGACAAAATTACAGATAAATAATCACAGTCTGTCATTTTGTCTATTCTTCCGTCGACAAAACCCGTTTCTATTGTGGTCATACTACGCGTGCTGATAGAAACACCCTGTAACACTTTGCCCGACCTGGGAATCAAACCAAAGACCTCATGCTCAGCGGTATCTAGCTCTTGAGACCACTAGACAAACGACGCAGTATACTAATGTGTTATACAGGGTGGCAAGGACATCGACGCGAAAACTGTTACCATGGATTCAATACATGATTCTGAATAATCCCCTGCGTTGAAATTTTTCCTCGGTAATTTAAAAAAAAAACTGTTCTTGTATAGAAAAGTGCTATACCTACGCGGTCAAAATGTATGGAACAGCTGTTTTTTTTTTTTTTTTAATAACCAACGTAACATTTCAACACAGGGGAATTCAGAATCATGTACTGAATCCATGGTAACAATTTTCGCGTCGATGTCCTTGCCACCCTGTATAAATAACATAATTTGCAATGTGCTCATGCTTTGCATAATTCTAGTATTTAGCAATTACGCTCTATGATTTTATTTATTTTCAATGCAAATATACTGTCATAATTGTATACTTTTCCAATAAATATTCTTGTGGGGGTCAAAATAATTTACAGTCACTAGTTTGACATATTTATGATGATCGTAATACCCTCTCGCCGGTCGTAACTATTCTTGTGATGGAAGCCCAAACTCATATTCAGCGGAGACAGCCATCTACGCGGGAGATATTAGTTATAATGGACAAGTGTGCGCATACACAGGTGCACTATACAGGGTTATTGGCATTATGTCGGCAATCCATTAAGGGGATGGAGGAGAGGTCATTTGCAACCAAATGATCCCTAATGACCCCTATGCAAATGTCAACCATTTTCGAGTAATTTGACATTTTATATTTTAAAATGAATGACTTGGCCTACATACCCATAATGGATTGCCGAAACCAATAACCCTGTTTAGACATAAAATTAAATTATTTGCCATAAATCAGGTAGCACATGCCAATATGAAGGGTAGCTAATTTGTTTTGTATGAAATTCACAATTATTTACAATCCTGCCTCAGAAGATCTTTTTTTTTCCGTTCAAATGCCTTTTTTTATAAGCTACGCGGTATTTTTGCATTTCTTAATAACTTTAACTATAAAATAAGAGAAACAATTTTATTTTTTGTATGTTTATTTGTTTGTTTGTTACGCTTTCACGCTAAAACGGCAGAACGGATTTGGATAAAATTTAGCACATGGGTAGACCATGATCTGTACCCTAATTGCGTAACTTATTTTTGTAAACAATTTTGCCTTATTTGTTTCATTTTGACAGTTCAACAACATTCATTGTGTTATTTAGATTTTTTTTTTCAAACTTATGAAGCAATGGATTAGCAATCTGATTCAAATCAAAACAGATTGTGATTGTGTTGTATTACGCAATTAGGGTACTGGATTAGAACATAGGATACATTTTATCCCGTTTTTTTTTACTATTTATTATTATATTATAATTATTCCAACGGGATCGAGACTTATGAGGGTGAAACCGCGGGGCACTGCTAGTATTTTATAAAATGCTAAAAATTTTGCGTGTTAAAATCATTATTGCGTGCAACGAAACGAAAGCTGTTAACCTAGGCATAAAAATACCAAATTATTATTTTTATATAAAAATAATAATTTATATGAACACATTCTCAAGAAGTTCGCAGAATCAACGCAGGGTTGATTAATTTTTCTCCATCAATGTATTTTTATCTCTCTCAGCACATTTTTTTATATGTGCATCTATGTAAGTACATTCTAACTATTTTTTTAATATACTTCGGGTATCACCGGATTTCCGAATACAAACTAATGCTAATTTCCATGTCCATCAATTATTAGATTTATCGTGTATAATAATTTAAATTCAAAACTAAGTACTTTATTGTTGTTTTGTTTTGATTTCTGTGTGAACTATATAGAGCTGTAAGCTATTTTCCTATCTGTCGTGCCTGCGACTTTAGCAGCTTTCCTCCCATTTAAAAAAATCACATTAAGTTAAAAGAGTATTAACAACTCTATATACTTCCAAGTCGATTGAGAGCGTCCGGTCTGCACCAAGTGCAAAGGGCAACTGATAGAAATCCGATGACTGACGAAACACGAGGTTTGCCGAGGAACATATATTATTTTATTTATTATTAGCTGACCCGACTGCTGCCGTTGTACTGTCCAATAATAATTCATAAAATATTATCATACAAAATGCACTTTCAATATTTCAGAATTTAAAATTTTTCCGGCACCTTTTTGAATTTTTATTTCCGTTGAAACCCGAGTCGGACTATAACCAAAATTTTAAAACAAAACTTTGCCAAATCAGTCCAGCCGTTCTGAAGTGATGCGCTTACCAACACCATTTCATTTTTTTTTTTTTCACCTTCTTAAGAAAAGTTCGAAGTAAAACCCAAATAAACCGGTATTTTTTAAACCGATTCCGAACCTTGGTTGCAGTACCTATGTGCCTCTTTCGGATCGGATAGGGGCCTTTTTACGATCGAAACCGAATGTAAAGGGTTTTGCGCCAAGGACATGATAACGGTTTGAAAATTTAACCGGTATCCGAGCCTTGCCTACCACCAGCTCATAAAGCAATATTATTTTAATATTACTTCAGTGGGAGAAAGATGTAGAGCTATACGTCCTGTAGGGCTTCATCTCTTTCCCGCACAGAAGTAATATTAAAATAAAACTGCTTTATGAGCTGGTGGTAGGCCCCTGGTTTTTTTTTTTGTACATATTTTAAACATTATAATCGACAGCAGCCTGGAGTCTGGATTTGTGCCCAGTTGATGGCAATAGGCTCGCCTCCTATTACATGGACTTAAAACATAACTGGCGAAATGTGGGTGTGCCTGCTACAGGGATACCTCTGCCCAACCCTTCGGGGAAACAAGGCGTGATGTTATGTTATAATCGATTATTATTGAATAATTCAATAACAAGTTACGTTAATATTAATTAATTATGTAAATGCTAAAAATAACTATCAAGTTTTTTTATAGTTATTTTTGGCATTCAAAAATGTGATCTACATATATATAAATATTTAAAAGTAGGTACGTTTCCTCGTTTTTCTCAAGAACCTCAGTATCTAAGGCCACATTGTCGTGAAGTCTTGGGTTCAATGCTTAGATAACGTTTATTTTTCAACTTTGTAGGAAAAAGGAGATACTGTGATCCTACAAGATTTAAAAACAACATCTCATTTTCAAGGACCCAGTAACTGGGCTGTGAAGGTCAGATGTGCAGTCGCTCTATGTAAAATACTGGTATTCAGCTGCATCTGGTTAGACTGGAAGCCTACCCCAACATAGTTGGGAAAAGGCTAGGCAGATTGATAGATATTATTGAATAATTAATGAGTAGGCAGTCGCTCCATGTAAAATACTGGTATTCAGCTGCATCTGGTTAGACTGGAAGCTGACTCCAACATACTTGGGAAAAGGCTAGGCAGATGATGATCTCATTTTCAGGGAAATGTGAACTTTTATGGAAACTAACGGTGGGTAGATATCCAAGATCACAATATAAGCTTCACACGTCAAGGGTTAAGGTGTCAATCTGTCGAGGTCGCAAGTTCGAACCCCTTCCCCTATCAAAATAAAACTATTTTAAGAATATTTGTTTTAGCTTCTTAGAGATTTGAATACTCATATACGTTGTTGTCGTTTTTTGTTTGCAAAAGATACTTACTGTGACTAGTCAACAGTACACACGGCTACACATCAAGCTATACATTTCCAGTATAAGCTGATCTCGCATTGTCTAGGATTTCCGTACAATGCGAGGTCAGCTTATACTGGAAATATTTAACTTATATAGCTTCATGTGTAGCCGTGTGTACCTGGTCGACCGAGCTCTGCTCGGGTGAAAATAGATAAACATATCATCCAGGTATACCAACGTTGTATCATATTCCTGAGGTTGTGAAAATAGAGAAAACGAATTTTCCCAGGTATGAGAACTAGCTAGATCGATTTTTCGCCACCTATATTGCAACTTTTATCGAAATCGTTAAAGCCGATTTCGGGAACATGAGTACCAATATGTATATACAAAAAAATATACAAGCATTGCTCGTTTAAATAGTATAGGATTATACAAATGTCATGATTTCGTGAAACATTCATTCGTTGGAACAAATCGAACTTAAAGAGATGTATTAATGAATCTAATTATTATAGTTCTGTAAATACAAAATAGCGATAAATACATATTACATCGTCGCAAATCATATTCTGTCAAGACGCAATCTGACAAATTTGAATTTCGCGGGCTACAATTGCGAATCCATCTTAACATCGTTTTTCTCTTTTAAGTTTTTAACATCATCCTGTATGCGACTATCACAGCCCTATAGTTTTGATTATCAAAAAGGCTCTCAAAAAATCAGAGAGGCAATTCCTGTATTTAAAGAAGTCAAAGTCAAATCATTTATTTCAATTAGACACATAAAAGGCACTTCTGAACGTCAAAACTTACAAGAAAATATAATTGATTCTAGTCGCCCCTTCCAAAAGGTAGTTTTCATATGGAGAAGAATGGGCAAGAAACTCAACCGTTACTTTTTTTTAATGTTTTACAATACTTTGTATAGTAGGTACATTATGTGAAGACGATGCACTTAGAATAAAATTACTATAGGTAAAGCCAATTAAAAATTAATTAATGACAGATACTTTAATTATGTGATAGATACATGGTGCTCACATGTATTTACAAATATTTTAAAAATTTAAGATTTTTCTAAAATTTTAACGTTCGCATTCTAATCTCAGTCTCAATCTGTCAAAAATTCCTATAACTTTTCCAAAATTTTTGACATGTTTTTGACATTAATTGTCGCTAAGATGAAATTCTGAACATTTTTTATTTACGGGAATTGGGATTACGATTATAACCACCCTTATCTATAAAACTAAAACTACTCTTAAAAAACAAAAAAAAACTCACCAGTGCTCCCTATTCTCGGAAGTCGGAAACTCGAAACTCGAAAGTCGGAAGTTCGAAAGTCGGAAAACTGGAGCACAACACTACACTTCACTAGGTACTATTGTATTACAACATTACCTATCGTGGCAAACGCGGTGCGCGCCTACTTCGACTGAGGCGAAAAATCTAGCCTTGTGGTTTATATAGCGGGGTTGAGTTCGTGATGTAATGATAGATATGCTATAAAATATATAGTAGGTAATGTTTGTTTGGTTGTGGGTGTGTATAGCTCACACTCACCCCTTCGCTCCTAAGAAGTGTGTTAAACGCTGTTTTATACCCATGGGCAAAATGTGGCTCATTAAAGAATATTTTTCAGTTTTATTTAAGAAAATTTTAAATTTTTGCCATTCAAATGTTGTTGTTAGGGATGTCGCGGATGCAGATTTTTTTACATATGGAGGCAGATGCGTATTTATGGTGACTCATACCCACCCACATCTGCATCTTTTTTTTTAATATAGTTCCACAATTTTCCGCCGGACTTCAGCGGCGGCGCGGACTCTATGTCACTATTACTGATAGTGTCTGGTCCGCTAAAGTCTTCTTCGTTTTGACAATGACACCTTGACATGATAACCTTTCGCGAAGACCTTTCTAGACAAACTTCCCTCTCTGTCAAAAATATCGAAAGTAATCTCTTTGTTGAGACTCAACGTTGTATAAATAAATGGTAGTTTATTTATCTACCTTTTTAAATAGCTCCCCCATAAATTGATTCTTTTTAATAGCATCGTTTTTGCTAAAATCTGTGAGTATCAAACAATTTCAGAGAAAATTTATCAGCAGAGACTTACAGACACCGAGGTGCCAGCGACTCAACATTTAGGTTCTCGTTGTATCCCAGAAATATTATACTTAACTGACTTGCCTTTTTACCGCAAAAACTATTTGATGATTCTTTTTTTGTTTGATAGGTCATGCTTCAGAGGAGGTCCCGTATAAATTTTATTAATTTTTCTTGGGTAGTTTTTGATTTAGCTTCAATAATACGTATTTTTTCCACTTACATTGTCTATGTGGATGATGTCATAATAAGTACCTGACACTGTTATTTACATAGCAGGTAGTGATATTCGAATTTGTGTGGGGTAGGTACCACAACCAAAAAGTGAAAAATAAAAACTTTTTACAAAAAAAAAAAAAAACAGCCCTTCACAAAAATAAGACTACAGAGTGAAAAATAACTTTAATTTCGGAAGTCAAAAACCGAAAATTCAAAACCAGACACCGACTTCCGAAATTAAAGTTATTCTTCACGTTGTAGTGATTTTTTTGGAAGTCGGTAGTTTTTTTTTTTGTTTTTTTTTTTTTAATATTGTGATGTGTAAAAGTGATTCTGATATCCTATTTACAGAATAAACATTTAATTTCTTCAGCAGCTCCTCTCCAGCAGGAGGAGGCTGTGGCTTAGTAATAACAGCCATCAAGCCGTTGGTCCCGGCTGTCATTTCTAGATTTTTGACAGTCGTTAAGGGTCATCAGAAGCCCGAAAGTCTGACAACCAGTCTTACCAAGGGGTATCGTATTACCCAGTTACTGGGTTGTGGAGGTCAGATAGGCAGTCACTCCATGTAAAATACTGGTATTCAGCTCCATCCGGTTAGACTGGAAGCCGACTCCAACATAGTTGGGAAAAGGCTAGGCAAATAATGATTTCTCCAGCAAAAAGAAAGAAAGAAAGAAAATGTATTTATTGAGACAGGAAATCACAAATTAAACTAAAACACACTCAAGTAAAAATAAAAAAACAATGAAAAAATAAAGTAAAATTTAAACACATCCTTTTTAATTAACGCCCCTCAACAATACGTATACACAATGCTATACCACATTTTAAATCATCGCTTTCACTACAACAAAGCCCTTATAAACCATTGAAGGCTTTACACACTTAAACCGACCATCCCAAGATGACCTCCGCTCACAATTATATTAAGAAGAATTAGAGTTCAAGTTATACTAGTTTTTGTTTTGATACAGTTCCTACACTCAACTTAGTCGTGACGTCACGTTTGACGTGAATTAAAACAAAGAAATTTACTTGTTTACGTTTTTTAGGGTTCCGTACTTCGAAAGGAAAAAACGGAACCCTTATAGGATCGCTTTGTTGTCCGTCCGTCCGTCTGTCTGTCTGTCAAGACCCTTTTTCTCAGGAACACGTGGATTTCTCAAGCTGGAATTCATAAAGTCTACTGTCCCTTGGAGCTGTGAAAAAATCAAACTTCTGAGCCAACGCAATCAAAAGATACAGCCGTTTACGCCGCAAATTTTCGACACTCTCAAGGGAATCAAAACCTACAGGGTACTTCCCGTGAACTCAGAATCTTGAAATTTGGTACTAAGCAACGTCTTATAGTACAGATAAAGAAAAATTGCGAAAACCGTAAATTTTTAGTTACATCATATAATAAAAATCTTTTTAATAATTTTAAACTTACTACCCCTTTCATTTTGCAATAAAAATACCATAACTATGACTCGATCGTCGTGATGGGTGAACTTTTACTTATATACCTATAGGTTTGTACGGAACCCTCGGTGCGCGAGTCCGACTCGCACTTGGCCGGTTTTTTTTAAAGGGTGTACATTTTCGAAAGCATTATTTTTTTTCTTACCTTACCGTCCCACGTCTAAGCAGAGGTGGACCCCACAGACTTCCACCTCTTTTTGCGTATAGCTTTATACCCGATTACAGCGAGGTCCATAAACCTACCTCTTCCCTTACAAACTACTTGAATGGGACTAACTGCAAATGGGACCAAGTGCGAATGGGACCAACCGCGAATGGGACAAACTGCGAACGCGGGACGAAGTGCTCATGACGGGACGAAATGTTGCCATTTTAAATATTATATTTGTGTAAACATTTAGGACAAAATATTGTATTTATTTTATTTTTGATTTGTTATTTCACTATATGCTGCACCGGTTGACGTCATCACGTCAGCGCCGGCTGTCGTTGAAAATCAGCGCTGGGGCTCTGTCTAGCAAGGGGTCGCAGCATTTATGCTGAGCGATGGCCGTTTTGCGTGGATGTGACGCATATTTCCCCCAATTTTTTATTTACGTGTTTTTTTATTATCTTTCTTTGCGTCATGTTTTCCGCAAATAAACGTATTTTCTTTCTTTCTTTCTAATGGGACGAAGTACGCATAACCCGGCCAAAAGGAGGGTAATATTTTTTCGAAATTTTAAGCTATTACCTATCTACCTAGTAACATTCTTTGTTTAATTCGTTCGGTAAAGTAAGTCAATCCAGTTCTGAATTTTACCTGGCCTCGTGTAGATATTAGTTTCAACCCAGTCCAGTGCTGACTTCGCGACCTCAAGTCAGTCCAGTTGACTAACCTACCCGTAAATTTTCGGGCTCAGTAGCTTCTCCCGCCTGACTTACTGTCGATCTCGTCTACATGAACCCAGTGACTGGGTCCGAAATTTCGAGTCTCTGCCATCGTGTAAACCATACGTAGTCGCCGACATTTTTTACAAAAGTTCCTTAAATCAAAAAAAAAAAAAAATACAACCGACTTCCAAACTGAAACATAACTTTAATTTCGGAAGTCGGTGGCAAGAAACTTAAATACTGATCCAAAGACACCGACTACCGAAATTAAAGTTATTTTTCACTTTGTAGTTTGGAAGTCGGGTTTTAATTTTGGTAAATTTTTTTTTTTTCACTTTTTTGTGGGTTGGTTTGTAATTCATCAGTTCCACTTTACCAACTGGTGCTTTTCGAGAGCAAAAGCATGAGTTACTATAAAAAAATCCCAAATCGCTATAGGTTCACCTATAATATTTGAAGAGTTCCCTCGATTTCTCCAAGATCCCATCATCAGATCGTGACCAAATGACAATAAGATCAACTTGGAAGTATACCCTTTCAAACAAAAAAGATTTTACCCTTTCAAACAAAAAAGATTTTTTCAAATCGGCTAAAAACCCTGTTCGCTGCATGAGGGTGTTGTTAGGCATCGTGTTGAGAGCATATTTATGTGTTAATTATCAGAAAAAAAGAAAAAAAAATCAATGGGGAATTTTACCGGCTCCTTATTTGAGTAATACACGATAAGTCACAATCTGAATCATTTTGAAAGAGATTGCCATATCCATTGCTTATTAAGTTCGAAAAAAATATGCTCAAAAACGTAAATAACGTAATATTTGTTGTTGAACTGTCAAAATACAACAGTCTTTAATCGTTTACCGAAAATGTTTACGCAATTAGATAGCGGGTTATTACATAAGGCGTGGACGGCAATTGTTTAACGGATGTCTACAAGTCATAACTCAGGACCCCTACACGCTTAGCATGACCACAATGGAAGCGGGTTTTGTCGACGAAAGAATAGACAAAATGACAGTTAAAAAATCACATTTTGTCTATTCTTCCGTCGATAAAACCCGTAGAAAACTCGTTTCTATAGTTGTCAAGCTACGCGTGCTGTTGAAAATTTGCAAATTTTTAATTGATTTTGGTACTAAAAATGTGATTTTAAATATAAATAAAAATTACACTTTTATTGCTTTTCATTATTTTATGGTTATTGTTTATTAATCATTTCTGTTTAGAGAAAAAAACGAAAAACATTCTGCGCATCTACGGCTCTTGCCAAGTAACGTGTCTGTACTAAAGTAGACCTCCTTGATCTAAACACAGATTGCAGATAGTTTTGTAATCGTTATTTTATATGCCAGTAACGATTACTACAATCAATAAATCAATCTGCCTAGCCTTTTCCCACCTATATTAGGGTCGGCTTCCAGTCTAACCGGATGCAGCTGAATACCAGTAGCGACTATCTATCAAAGTTCTACAACCCCTGGGGTAAACACGATACCCCTTGGTAAGACTGGTTGTCAGACTTTCGGGCTTCTGACGACCCGTAACGACTGTCAAAGATCTACGAATGACAGCCGGGACCAACGGTTTAACGTGCTTTCCGAGGCACGGACGGGTCCTGATGTGCAATGCATGGTCACACATCCACGAACCGACCGCGGCTAGCGTAGCTTAACCTTCGGTCTACCCGTACAGCTATTATAATTTAGCCACGAGCCCCTCCCCCTTAAAGGCAAAAACGATTACTAAACTTGTTCTAATTGTGCTACTTGTCCTTTTTCAAGGACATCAAAAAAATTAATGTCCGTTTCGTCACGCATGTCCTGCTTGAAGTACAATTAGCCTCAAAGACATGTATATGTCGCATGGATTGTCGAGTTTTACAAAACCGCTAGCTGTTTTACAAAACAGATCCGTTATGTAAAACAGCTGAACGTTGTTCATCTGTGCTTGCCATCACGTTACGTTAAACAAAACTGCTATCAGAGTTCAGAGTATTTATGTAAACACAGGTTACAGATACAAAAAGGTGTGAGATGTTACATTTTTGTAAATTCTCTATGCTTTGCCATTAGGCGTACAAATGTTAATATCAAGCTCAATTATTTCATTATTAATTTCACAATGTCAAATAAAAATTATAGAAAGAGCTAGAGTATTGGATAAATCAATATAATATTTCTCTGACAATTAATATGTTATATATTATATTGACATCCATATCCATGTTTAGATATAATGTAGAATGGCTTAATTGCAGTCAAAATAAGCGTTTGATGTGGATTCTACTGCTTTTTTTTTAACATGGCAAATCGCAGTTTTAGACCTCTGGTCTTGGCTGCTTAACCGGACTTTCCTGTGGGTGCCTTAAGCTGCTACACTTAGAGCCTCCAGCCAGGAGCAAGTAAACTATTCTAAATTAAAGCTAGGCGAACGCTCGCTAAGGGCACCCCCTGTGGGTTACGAACCTCGGCTAGGGCGTCGCTGGGGGGAGGACAGCAAGAAGGGACAGGCTGGATCAAAATTTCGTTAATATCATGATTATTAGGCGGGGTATTTAAAGCTACGTGCTCACAACTGCTGGCACCTCGTTTTCAAGCAAGGGCCGGGTAGGAAGGATTCTACTGCTGAATCGGTCGCAGTAATTAAGGTCGGGCACCCTGACCAAATGGCTTAGTTTAGGTTAGAACGGAGACCGCGTTGGTCGCTACTTCGAAGTTGATCGCAGTTACTTGGGTATTTAGTAATAAAAGACTGACTTTCATAATAATCTGAAAACGAAATCACTGTTTTCTCTTGAGAAGGTCATTTTTAGGATTCCATACCTCAAAAGGAAAAAACGGAACCCTTATAAGGTAAACGTACCAATACTCGTCGGGTTTTGAAATTCACTGACTTTAAAGATCTTCTGTGTTAAAAGTATTTCATATAGAATGAAACTTTTTGCATGTCTAAAAAGGAAATTCATCCATTATTCTAAGTAGTTAATTTATATAATTAAGAGTGCTAATAAATACTTATTTAAGCATATGTAAAAAAAGGGCGATTTGTACCAATAGTCGCCAAATTTGTACTATTACTCATCAAACAGACCCAGTAGTCGAATTTTTTATCCTAATTAGAACTCTCGGGTCTTGAAGATAAAGTTCAAGAAAAGCACAAAAAACTGTGATTGTTTTTGACAACTAATATCAAAGAAAATCACAATTTTAATGTCTAGCCAGTCTAAGAAACAAAAGGAATTACTAAAGCTGCAGATCAGCTGGTTACAGAAACAGCAAGATAAATTAAATTGACTGCCTCGTTGGTCGCAAGCGCTACTGCTGAGCATGAGGTCCTGGGTTCGATTCCCGGGTCGGGCAAAGTGTTGGGTTTTTCTGTCTAAAATTTCTCAGTAGCACCCCGGAGTTTGGATTTGTGCCCGGTAGATACCAAGCTCGCCCCCTATTACATGGGACTTAAAACATAACTGGCGAAATGTGGGTGAACCTGCTACAGGGACACCTCTGCCCAACCCTTCGGGGAAACAAGGCGTGTTGTTATGTAATGTTATAAATTAAATTCTGATGTGTTTTTGATTAAAAAATTAAGAGATCAGAATCACAAAATTAGATTTATTTTAATAAATTTTGACGTTAAAACGTGGTAAGCTCAATATTTCTGAACGTCAAAAACATGTAAGATTTGAACCGCTAATAACTACGAGAATTTGAATACGTAATGGTTGAACATTCAAAAGGTAGGTTATATTTGTACTAATTTTGAGGCAGGATATAATTTGCATATGGCGTCACATCGCAAATGCACGTGCAAGCGCGCTACCCTCTATTTTTCACTATGTGTCGCAATTCCAATTCGATTAAAGCAAAAACATGTTTAGCTAGAACGATGATTCTAGTGCCATTGTCAATAGCACTACAAGCACTACCACTTTAAGAGAAACAACAGAAATCTTGGCCAAAATAGAGTTAAAGATGCATTTGAAGTTCACAATAGCAAAATAATTTCAAATGTCGTATCATATCGGGCGTAATCTAGAAGAAATGATGAATCTAAAAATGAAAAAAGTCTCAATAAAGGAAAGCAATGAGCCTCAAAAGTTCAGTAGTAAATAGAATAGCCAGAAACCAAAAGAAAATCTGCAGCAAGGAGCAAAAAAGTTTAAGATGTCACCCCATATCGGCCGTAAAAAACTCAGCACTGAAAAATATCACTTACGATGAAAAGTTACTTTATAAGGAATGCAATGAGCCTACTAAGTCCAGTGTCAAACAAATACAATGACTACGGCACTATTGAAAACCGTAAGATTAACAAAAAAAAAAGCCTAAAAAGTAAAAAAGATATTGCAAATGTAAACCTGCTCAAAATTGTAAATTCAAACGACAATCGAAGAAAGTTTACATCGTAAGGTACACAATGAGCCTAAAAAAATCTTGTTGTGTGCGAATATAAAAGCTAGGGCTAATACCTGAATATTTAAAAAAGCCATCGACAATCGTCATGTTATTAATCGGCGGCGCCGTGTCATCGTGTAAGTATGCGTGAAGGTTACGAGAACATTAGGAGGTATTAACGGCACAATCCTAAGTAAGAAGACACCTCTAGGTAAGGGTTTCATTGGAATTATAACCGAACTCAATCTGAGTGAGCGAAGCGAGCATACCGCGACAGTTAGCCCACGTTTGCACGGACATAGTAAAATCGCGGCGATTTATTTTCGTGCACTTGATTTTCAATGCTCTGCTTAACGCCGAGAGTTGAAAACCCAATAGTGTGTTTATTCAACGCGCTGGAACGAGAGTGCGTCCCAGCGCGTTGGATTCTCAACGCTCGGCTTAACACCGCGATTTTATTACAATCGTGGGAACGTCGGCTTACTGATGAAACACTAGCACCGATTAGCCAGGGATTATTAAAGTCGGTTATACCTTCCTCGGTAAAGCAAGTTAGGTTAGAATTCAGAACACTGTACCAGCCGAGCAAGTGAAACACGCTTACCCACCAGATGAGTGAGCGAAGCGAGCGCTCTCAAAATACTGCGAGCGAAGTGAGCAAATTCTTGATACAAATGTATACAGTGCTCACACGATGAGCGCGCTTAATCAGAAGATGTGCTCGCTGGTCTTAAGAGCTTCTTGAGACCAGCAAGCGAAGTGAGCCGATTTTCGACACGAGTGCGCTTGCACTTGACAAAACCGAGCGAAGCGAACTTTATCACAAGAAAAGCGTGAGTGAGCAAAGCGAGCCTAAAGACGCTACGACTGAGCAGAGCGCGTTTACTCAAGCAATGAGCGAGTTAAGCCGAAACAGCTTAAGAGAAACCCAGTATTATCGTCAAATGTAGTCCAAACCTTATAATGTTTGTACAAGAGAGTTATCAACTATGTAATGGTCCTGATAATAGTTATTATTCGCATTTTGTGTCATTAAACACAAAAATATCTACATATGACGGGCTTAGAAGCAACTATTAACTGTGTCCTAGTAATCGTTACAATAGTACTTAAATGACGAGTTCTGTGTGAAGTAGGAATTTTAAGGTACCAATAAATGTCACATTCGAAAAAAAAATACTTATAAGATAAAAGTGTTCCAAATTCCAAGTTGTATCGTTAGCCAATTAACTCAATTAATTCATCAAATAATCGGACTTACCGTAGACCCCACTGAAGTTTCACAAATAAAAATATATTTTATTATTATTTTTTGCGATTACAATCTTACATTTTCAATCGGAGAATTGACCGTGACGTATATCGATGTATGGGAGAACATGTTTTTCAACTAAAATGTTACATTTGTTGTTAGGTTTACTCATATCACTAGTTTTATTTGTTTTAGACGCCATCGGATTTCGTATTCGATAAATCCATCTGCGACATTTATGTACATCGAAAAGAATTTAGTTGATTGTCTACAATTTATGTTCCTATAATTATTTATTTTATAATTTATATTTATGTAATTTGTATACCTAATGTATCAATGTGAGGAGCTCGTGGCTAATTAATAACAGCCGCACGGTTCAATCCATCAGGTTTTATGCTATCCTTATCGAGGTTGGTCTGTGGATGGGAGACTATCTTAACATACCGAGACTCCTCCGTGCCTCGGAAAGCACGTTAAGCCATTGGTCCCGGCTGTCATTCGTAGATCTTTGACAGTTGTTACGGGTCGTCAGAAGCCCGAAAGTCTGACACCCAGTCTTACCATGGGGTATCGTATTACCCAGTTACTGGGTTGTGGAGGTTAGATAGATGGTCGCTTCAAGGAAAATACGGTATTCAGCTGCATCCGGTTAGACTGGAAGCCGACCCCAACATAGTTGGGAAAAGGCTGGGCAGATTGAATACTGTATCAATGTGTTGCTATAGCTACAGTTTAAATCTTGTTCTTCTTGATTACCTACTGAAGGTTGTTAATTGATTCAGGCGTGACCTTGCGGAAATCTATTATAAAATACAATAGAAGTGGGTATATTTAGTAACCTGCGCTGAGCGCAAACTGAACTTGGTGTAACTGCGCTTGGTGTGGCAACATGCCGTGTTCGAGTTCGCGACAAGTCAATCGTCATCCTGAGGATGCCTCGTTGAGAGGTGCAACACGTGTCGATTTCTTTCAAGGTTTTTTTAAGACTCTTTAGAAATAGCTAAGCGGAACAGGTTACTAAATATATCCACTTCTATTGTATTTTTATACTGAAAAGCCGTCGTGCTATGTATGATGTTCTTCCACTTCGTTCGGTTCTCGGGTTCTCTCAGGGCGGTCATGACAGAGTCCAATGAGGGCGTTACTTGGTTTTGAACAGCGGTTAGGTGACCGGTCGCTAGGATTTTTCCCTTCTACCTACATATGTATGTATACACAGTTTGTTTTACTACACATTCTTCTTTTCCTGTAGTTATTGACTAACCTGGTGTCAAAGTTTTAAAGTCGCCCATGGGTGTCTGACGTGGCTTCACATACCATCGATAAATATATCTCTGAGGCATGCCGGTTTCCTCAAGATGTTTTCCTTCACCGTTTTTGAAGCAAGTGATAATTATACCACACATTGAAAATTATGATATTAACAATTAAATGAATTCTTGTCGATCATCTTTTTGAGGCTGACTGTACATTTGTGCCAGCTCACGCATTACCGACATCTGTTCAATAAATATTATTAGTTAATTGGCTGTTAATAACTTGTTATTGTTAGCTAATGATATAAAGAATAATTATTTAATTGGATACCTAAAACACTGTCTAATTTTGCAGTTTTGCTGGTCTACTGTCAAGGTCATTTTGGTACATGTTTTTAGGGTTCCGTACATCCGAATGAAAAAACGGAACCCTTATAGGTGATCCTATAAGGGTTCCGTTTTTTTCCTTTTGAGGTACGGAACCCTAAAAAATGAAGGTAATTAGAGCTGTTAAGACACGGCTGAAATTGCGTGTCTGTCTGTTTGTCCTTTCGTCTGTCACAGCCAATTTGCTTTGAATCTACTGGACCGATTTAGTTGAAATTTAGTATACATAATATGTATTTCTGTGACCCAAATATGGACTCGTAACGTAAGTAAATGAATTTTGGATTTGGGGGTCCCTTTTCAGGGGCAAGTTAGAAAAATAAAAATCAAAATTTTGCATGTACCGTGTGACATATCAAATGAAAGGGCTTGTTGTGAGGATCTCAAATATTTATTTTCATTTAGTATTATTTTTAGAACGAAGTTCTTTAAAAGGAGACTCCCTAAATTGTATATTAATTTGCATTAATATTCTGAAAAAGTCACGCATACAATCAAAATGGAACTCTAGTATATGATTTATTGGATCTTTTTCTTCCCATGTACAAGACAGTTACGTAATTTTAATAGTTTCACTCGATTCATTTTTTATTCGACAATCATGTCTATTTTTAAAGATTTTTTAAATAAAATTAAGATTACTCGGCTTTTATGTGAACCTTTCAACTAAATTGGTAACATTTGGAGCAAATTGGCCCAGCCAGACAGACAGACAGACAGACAGATACACGAGGGATCCTATAAGGGTTCCGTTTTTTCCTTTTGAGGTACGGAACCCTAAAAATCACTAAAAAGATGAGAATATAAAGGATTCCATTTTTAATCTTTAAACTTTATTCATAACATAATTCATTATAGGCTCCCAAACTAGGTTTATTGCCTGTGACTTGGGAGCCAGTAATAAGTTCACATAAGTATGTTTAGAAATTGACTACATAGATGCCTGCAAACATAACAGAGTGTGTATGCGTAAGCATATCTCTTTGTGTGGGTGTGTGTTTGTGTGTTTGTGTGTGTGTGTGTGTGTGTTTGTGTGTGTGTGTGTAGTTGTTTGAGGGTGTGTGGGGGGTGTAAAGAAATGTAGATGTCTTGTCATTGATTGCCCAGTACGAGTATTTAGTCCTTACACAATATTGCAACTGATAGATCCAAGGTGTCAGTCAAAGGTGGTCCTGGTCAGCCTGTACTGAGCTGCATTACTAACTGTCATCATTTGCCTAGCCTTTTCCAAACTATGTTCGGGGTGGCTTCCAGCCTAACCGAATGCAGGTTAATACCAGTAATTTACATGGAGCGACTGCCTATCTAACCTCCTCAACCTAGTTACTGGGTAACAGGATACGTCTTGGTAAGACGGTGACCAGACCTTTGGGCTTCTGACTACCCGTAACGACTGTCAAAGATCTACGAATGACAGCCGGGACCAACGTCCTAACGTAATTTCCGAGGCAAGGAGGGGTGTCTGTAAATATGGATGGTCACCCATTCATTAACCGACCGTGGCAAGCGCAACTTAACCTTTGAGCGACGTTAGGCTGTTATTATTTAGCCATGAGACTGAATAGAGGGCACTATCTACAAAATAAACCATTCCATTTGATTTCTATTGAACTATTGGACTAACTAGAACTAAAAATATAAAAAAAAAACACAACTGTCCTGCCAAAAAACGAACTAAAAAGTAATAAACAAGTTGTATTAGTTAATTTACATGTAAAAAAAAAGCCTGTCCGATCCGTGCGGGTGTTGTTAGGTATTGTACTGAGACTCTATTTATGTGGTAATTTTCAGGAATACAGAAAAAAATATTTTGTATTTTTTTTAATGAGGAATTTTACATGAGGTCCGGGCGGCCATAGTTTAGCGGGTGACTAAAAGTCATAACTTATGAGCCCTGTTGAAAATTTGGTAATTTTTTTTATGAATTTGGAGTAATTTAGGTACTAAAAATGTGATTTTTAAATAGCCTACCTTTTTATTTTCAATAATAATTCGATTTTTTATTACTTTCTGGTGACCCTCCATTTGGTCACCCGCGCCCCATGTAACAAGCCGGTAAAATTCCCCATTGAAAAAACAAACGTGTGTGGTTGGGGGACCCCCGTCAGGAACGACCCGTTTTTTGTCACGTCCGACTTTAAAACAAAAACAAAATTATTGCAACCGCCATCTTGAATTTTCATTTTGAACTCACTACTGAGCACTCTCGAAAACTATGAAAACGATACCATGACGAAAAATTTGTCAATTATCAGAGCCGTCATTTTGGATTTTAATTTTGACCAAAATCACACCTCTCTCTCTATCTCTCTGCTGCAATATACTCAGACCGATGTGTACAATTTTATCCCACGACACTCTAATCACTTTACTCTTTTCTATTGTTTTTTTTTTCTGCCGGCGTACTCTCTCTCTCTCTCTTTCTCTATGAATTAGAAGAAGACAGTCGCAAGTATTAACACTTTTTAGCGTGACGATTTTTGAAAGTTTAAAAGCCGCGTTAAAGAACTTCGTTTAAAAAAATGTGGCATTTTTTTTTTCTTTTTTTTCTGTAATTTTCCACTTAAATGGACTCTCAGATACTAAAATACTATGATACTTAACAACACCCTCACGGAACGGACAGGGTTTTTTTACATGTTTTATATTTTAATTTACAGCACGACGTGCGAGCATGTCGGTGTCGCGAATCCTTGAGACGCAGATATATATATGCCAGTGACCTTGAGTGGTTAGCTTGCATGTTCTGAACTGAGCTCACACAGCGCGTCGTGCGTCCAGCCAGTATTAGGACTCGCCCATCAAGGACCGCTGTCCCAAATTAAACGCATTATTAATTTATTATACATAGAACAAAAAGTATTTTAATAAGACACGTATCCTAAAATATTAATAATTAAATTATCTTTAAAATTATGAAGGTTTCTGAAAAATATGCTTGATAGATTTTGCGCGATTCTCAGTTTTTTATCCGCGTTAGACGTAACTTTACAAATTAATTTCACTACGTAATATAAACATAATCTAAAATATTCCTATATTAAGTTATTAAGAAAATACTCTAATTTAACATATATTTTTTCTAAATCATCAACACTACTCGTTTAGACGTGATCTTCAGTATAAAAGCATTAAAAGTCAGTTATCGTCGCCTTAAGTTCATCCCTTACCAAAAATCGCTCAACGTGCTTAAATAAGTTTTAATTAAAAAAAAAAAAAAAACATGAACTAAGAAGGATATAGGTAAACAAAAAAGAGACAAAAAATTGCACGTGATAAAGATAAACAGATAACTTTGGTTTGACAAGATTCATTAACTATTCTAACAACTGACTGCATAATTTACTAAAAAACAACTTCCTGTATTTTTTATTTAAGTTGCATAAATCTAGGTGGCAAACTGTTCGTTTATTTTAATCTTGCAATGTCATCTGGATTTTCTTGTTAATATTCTACAAACAATGAATAATATGAATGATTTAATGAATATATGAATGAAAGCCAATTGGATGTAGCTGAGATGAGAATGCTAACACCACACATCCCTATGTGTGATGTTACACGAATTAATGGAAAAATAAATGAGTACATAAGAGGACGTCTGAAAGCGGCACCGATGACCCAAAAGTTATGTGGAAATCGGTTGTCATCATGTGATGCGGAGGAATCAGGAAAATGTCGTGAGGAAAGACGGCTATAAATGTCTGCAGACCAAATAAAAAATGGATGGACTGTGCCAGATGATATGGTTAGGAAGAAAGTGAATACTGAGATGATGACTGATATATATTAGGTCATTCTTCTACTTTTTCCAGAATTTAGATAACTTCTTGGCGGGGAAAAAAATCAATAACCGAGAGGCAGAAATCAATAACATCTCTTGCGGGGCGGCTAAGCTCGACCGCTTATGCTGTCAGAAAGATAAGACAGTTAACAGATGTAGAAACCGCGCGATTGGTCTATTTTAGCTACTTCCGAAGCATTATGTCGTATGGCATTTTACTGTGGGGTCGGGTTGCTGACATTGAATCCATCTTTATTTTACAAAAGAGAGCTGTCAGAGCCATTTATAATCTACGTCGCCGCGAATCGCTCAGGAAACTATTTAAAAGGCGGTTATGACGCCTATATTATGACGGTACCTTGCCAATTCATTTATGAAAATATTATGTACGTAAGGAAAAATCCACGTCTGTTTAATAAAATAAGTGATAGACATAATTTTAATACTAGAAATAAAGATAAACTAGATCAACCATTTTTCAGATTATCTAAAGTATCATCTTAGTAGTAGCATCTTTTATGGGGTACTGTGTTAAATGTTACAACAAAATACCTTGTGACATATTGCAATTAAATGAAAGAAAATTTAAAACTCATATTAAAAGTACACTTTGTAAACAAGCATATTACAAATTAGAAGATTATATCCAAGATAAGAGTGCTTGGAAACATGCTGGTCCTGCTCCATAGGACAATTTAGAATCAAGACAAAATCAAACAGGTTGCTAATTTAATTGTAAAATTTATAATTTTGTGTTATATGACATTGATTTTAAATTCTGTGATTACTTCCTCACACACTGACTTATTAATTTTAAAAACATTAGGAAAATCGTCTACTTTTACAATGTTTGTAAATATGTGAGCACCATGTATCTATCACATAATTAAATTATCTGTCGTTGCTTCATTTTTAATTCTTTTTACCTTTTGTGGTATAGTAATTTTATTCTAGGTGCATCGTCTTCACATATAATTATTTAACTAATGTACGTACTAATACAAACTATTGTAAAACATTTTAAAAGAGTAACGATGGAGTTTCTTGCCCATTCTTCTCCATACGAAAACTACCTTTTAGAAGGGGCGACTAGAATCAATTATATTAGTCTGTAAATTTTGACGTTCAAAAGTGCCATACATGGGCTATTTGAAATAAATGATTTGACTTTGACTTTGACTTTGACTTTGCAGTTCAAAATGCCTTTGAAGAATTTCTTGCCTCCCGTCCGGCAGACTTTTTCAAAAAGGGCATCAATAAGCTACCACTATTTTGGCAAAAATGCATTGATTGCATGGGTAATTACTTTGATTAATAAAAATAAAAAATATAGAGAAACAAGGGCGTTAACTTATTTCATGAAAACCGGCAATTTCATAGGTTGTACAACCTATTATAATAACCTATTATATAAACTCCTTTGCAAAAAAAAAACGGCTATCTTACAGTCATTGGCTTTTCTATGGATACTGTTAAAATTTTTAGTATGTCATTAGCATAAATTACTAGAAATTTCTTACTATCTGCTGTGAGACGTAACATTGACTACACACCTCATCCAGCAGCGCTATAATTTTACTAGCTCTTATTGCTTTTCCTGCCATTAAAATCGAAACAAAAATATCTGTTTTAAGTCACAATAAGGCAGGATTATGCGACAAACATAAATTATTCTACAAAAAATAACGAGAAGTTAGTTTTATAATATAATAATAATAAAACGTTTATTTCGGAAACTTGCTCCATAGATCTTCGTTAGTGATACAACTTACGTAACTATGTTAGTACTTACATTAAATTAAAAACAAACACAAAATCAAAATAAAACCTACAATTATATTAATTCATGTATCTTCCTGCAGTATCAGACCCGTAGCTATGCATACGGGTCCAATACTCCAGGAAAACGCCGTCCAGCCTATCCCCCACTCACCTTCAGGATACCATTGGCACTCCCACGAATCCTGCGTAACAATGATGCCGTTCTTTTTCTCATGATTGCTGCAAAACTATCGGTAGTAGATTCAGCAAACATGACTGACGCGCTACAGAATCGCGGTAGCCCCAACAACACCCGGAAGGCGTTGTTGTACTGGACACGAAGAGCGTTGTAGGCCCTCTGCGTATGCTTGACCCACAGGCTGCACGTGTAAAATGACTGACAATTAGCCTTGAAAAGGGTGATCTTGACCGGTCTCGTACATCTTGCAAACCTACGGGCCAACATATTGCATCGGATCGACAACGCTCTTCGTTCCCGTTCTATGTCCTGGTCATCATTAAGATCCTCGGCTACTATGTGTCCAAGGTATTTAAAACAAGTCACTTTGTTTAGAGCAACACCATATAGGTACACCGGCGGCACTGCCCTGTGACCCTTTGCAGTAACCCCAAACACCATGAACACACTCTTCTTCACGTTGTACAGGAGGCCGTGAGTCAAAGCGTATCTCTCACAAACCTCAAGCAATCGCCTGAGTGCATCAATCGAGGGACTCAGCAGCACCATGTCGTCCGCGTAAGATATGCTATTTATAATTTTACCATCTACCGAGCATCCAACCCCTGTGCCGCTGAGTTCCCCGATCAACTGATCGACATACAAGCTGAACAGCGCTGGGGAGGTCAGACTAGTTGCCAATTTTAGTCAGTTTTAGTTGCCTGATAACCTTTTAACCGCAAACCCGCGAAAAGCAAGTAAAAAGTCACAAACTGAAAAAGGGTTTTTTTTTTTTTAACAAAAGTTTCGAATTTGGAATTAACTTTTTTCATACCCAGACTCTTTAGTAAGTGCCAGTAACATAGTTTTGCTATTAAAACCTCTTCGGCATTATATGATTACCAATAATGTAGAAAAATTAAAACCACCTGTTTTTTTTTGCAAAGGAGCGTGTGTGCAAAAAAAAAAGAGATGCTACGCCCAATACCGCTTATAAAAAATAACTTTAATTTCGGAAGTCGGTGTCTTTGGTTTTGCATTTTCGTGTTTTTGCCAACCACTTCCGAAATTAAAGTTATTTTTCACTTTGTAGTATATTTTTGGAAGTCGTCTGTTTTGTTTTGGAAAAAGTTTTTATTTTTCATTTTTAATTGTGGTACTTCCCCCACACGAATTCGAATACCACTACCTGCTATGTAAATAACTGTCACAGGAACTTACTTATCATGTCATCCACATACTAAGTGAGAAAGAATACGTATTATTGAAGCTAACTCAACTATCCAAGCTAAGTTAATAAAATTTATATGGGACCATTTTGAGAGTATACCCTTACAAGCAAAAAAATAATTCAAAATCGGTCCACAATTGACGGAGAAATGGACGGAAATACATTTAAAAAAATACATACGCAACGAACATAATATAACCTCCTCCTTTTTGGAAATCGTCGTTAAAAATCAGATCTTTTCTCTTTTATTATATTAGTCTAGTTGGAGATAGAAATAGTTCATTTTGTTTCCATCTTTTTTAAAGTTCACTTTATACGCTTTATAAAAATTATATTTAATTAAAAAATCAAGGTTTTTGATTTTTAATTAAACATACTTTTTATTTTACACTTTTTCATTATTTTTATTTATTTATAATGACGTTGGGGTGACTTACGATGATTCTGCCTAGGTTCAAATTAAGAAACAAGGCCTTTTCCATATTTGTATTAATTAGGTGTCAAAGTCAAATAATTTATTTCAATTAGGCACATAAAAGGCGCTTATGAACGTCAAAATTAAAAAAAAAAATTGTTGCACAAAAGGTAGTTTTCGTATGGAGAAGAATGGGCAAGAAACTCCGCCGTTACTCTTTTAAAATGTTTTACAATATTTTGTACACATTCATTATATAATTATATGTGAAGACGATGCACCTGGAATAAGATTATTATACCACAACTGGTAAAAATAATAAAAAATGAAGCAATGACAGAAAAAATAATTATGTAATGGATACACGGTGTTCACATACTTAAAAGCATTGTAAAAATACCTATACGATATTCCTAAAATTTTAACAAGTAATACTAAGTCAGTGTGTGAGTTCAAGTAATCACAGAATGTAAAATCAATGTTATAATAATTAATTATACAATTAAATTACCAACCAGTTTGATTTTGTCTAGACTCTAAATTGTCCTATGGAGCTAGACCACCATGCTTCCAAGCACTCTTATCTTGGATAATAATCCTCTAATTTGTAATATGCTTGTTTACAAAGAGTATTTTTAATGTGAGTTTTAAATTTTCTTTCAGTTAATTGTAATAAATCACAAGGTATTTTGTTGTAACATTTAACACAGTACCCCATAAAAGATGTATGTACTTTAGATAATCTGAAAAATGGTTGGTCTATTTTATCTTTATTTCTAGTATTAAAATTATGTCTATCACTTATTTTATTAAAAGGTGTAGATTTTTTCTTACATACATAATATTTTCATAGATGAATTGGCAAGGTACCGTCATAATATTAATCTTTTTAAATAGTTCCCTGAGAGATTCGCGACGACATAGATTATAAATGGTTCTGACAGCTCTCTTTTGCAAAATAAAGATGGATTCAATGTGCAGTAGCCCGACCCCACAGTAAAATGCCATACGACATAATGCTGTGGAAGTAGCTAAAACAGACCAAACGCGCGGTTTCTACATCTGTTAACTGTCTTATCTTTCTAACAGAATAAGCGGCCGAGCTTAGCCACCCCGCAAGAGATGTTATATGAGGTCCTCATTGTAATTTCTCGTCTAGCGTGATTCCTAGGAAAACTGTTTGATTAATTAATTCCTGTTTTTCTCTATTCAGTATGATGTCACATTCGCTACTTCTAACATTCGGTAATTTAAATCTAATGCATTTGGTTTTTGTTTTATTTAGTACCAAATTATTTACCGTAAACCAATCTTGGACTTGCAGAATAGAGAAATTCACGACTTCAAGATTTTGTGACCGTCGGTCGGTTTATTTTAAAGATTAATGATGTGTCATCTGCAAATAAAACCATCTTTGGTCAATTTTGAAGTAATTGGGGTAAATCATTAATGTAAAGTAAAAAGAGGAATGGACCCAATATTGAACCTTGAGGAACGCCCATTGCCATTTCAGACCACAATGAGTGTACGCCGTTTACTTGAACTTTAATCTTTCTATCTTTCAGGTATGATCGTAGTAAATCAAGAGCTGTAAGAGCTGTGTGCTACCATTGACTTCATCTAAACCTCTTTTTAAATATTTAAAAATATTAACTGTTCCCGGTATGTACATATTTGAATGCTGTAAATTTGTTAAAATGCACTCCGAATTATTTCAACGTGTTGAAGACACTGTTACGTTTAATACAAGATATCCTGATAGGCTAATTATTCCTCCAATGAAAAGCCACTTATATCACAGAAGTTGCTTTCCAATGGTTATAAGGATATATAATAAATTACCAAAATCATATAGGGAACTGCCAATCAATTGTTTTAAAACAGCGTTATTCAAATGCCTCATAGAAAAATCTTTCTATTCCGTGAATGAGTACCTACATTTTAAAGATTTACACTGACGTTTTACTATTATAATTTGACAAATGTTTGACATTTTTATTCTTACTATAATAACTATGATGTATGTTCTAATTTTATTAGCTTATTTAATTTATGTAATTTTGCATGCTAGTTTTAGCGAATTGTTTTAGAACTTGTTAAAAAACCCGACCATCTGTATGTACTACAATTCTGGCAAAAAAAAATCATTTCATTTGTATTCCTAATCCCATAGTGTTCTTGTGTGTACCTACCTATCAGATCTACGTTGCCTAGCACCTTGTATCATTCTCGTTTATTTGGTCGCAAAATGACACGAATGATCACGTATCATTTTGCGCCCGAACTGTCGTTTAACACTTTCGACTCCACCCACTTTTCATAGAACTTTTACGCCATGCCGCCATACATATTGGAAGTAAACCCTCTGGGAGGGTTACCGGCATTGCGTTTGCGCTAAACTTAACCATCGCGGACGATCTACGGCAATAGGTTTAAAACCGTGTTATTACACTGTAAAACGAAGTAAAATTGTGTTTTCAGGGGGTCTTGTCGCTTGGGCACGCCACAATTGCGGCGATAAGTCCCCTCTTTGAGGAGTGGCTAGAGAGGCGCCACGGCGTCCTTACCTTCCGCCTGACACAGGTCCTCACCGGACATGGCTGTTTCGGGAGGTTCCTGTTCAGGATAAGACGGGAGGAAACGCCCGGGTGTCACCATTGTGTGGATCGCCCGGAGGACACGGTGGAGCATACGGTGGAGGTCTGCCCGGCTTGGGCGGAGCATCGCCGTGTCCTCGTGGAGGCGATCGGCGGCGGTGATCTCTCGCGTCCGGCCCTGATTAGGGCCATGGTAGGGAGCGAGAGGAAATGGGAGGCCGTCACCTCCTTCTGCGAAGCAGTAATGCTCGCGAAGGAGGAGGCGGAACGCGTGAGGGAGAGGCAAATTTCGCGCCCTCACGCCCCTAACCCTAACCGCCGCAGGAGGAGACGCCCAGGGCGTCGGGAATCGCAGGCCGATTTCCGGCCACCGTAGGCGCGGGCTTGCGGGCGGTGAGCAATGGGTAGCTCGCCGTCCGATAAGGACCAGGTCCGGGTCGACGGCGCGTTGTGTTCCACGCGCGCCTCAAAGAGATGTCAGCAGAATTGACGGGGTCCGTTAGGGCCGATGCCTGCCGGGGGTGCGAAGAAAACCGAAAGGGAGATCGTGGCCCCCGGCAACAGGGCAACCGAAGGAACACGGGTGGGTTTTAGTCAGTAAGAGTCTGACACGCCCTCCCGCTCCGCCCAGAGCGGGAGAAGTTATTTGATGATTTCCCACCCAAAAAAAAAAAAAAAAAAGGGGGTCTTGTCGCTACACGCAGTTTCCAACCTTTTAATTTTTTTGTGAATATAACCACGAACAAAAAATAAAAAATATAGTGCTTGGATTTTAAAACTAACGCATATACTAATAAATCTTGTTAAAATATACATCAGATTTTATTTCCACTGTTTATAATGCTACATTCGCTTAGAAAAACCTACACTTAAAATGAGCCCTCCGCGAGGGTTCCCGGCATCGTATATGCGACTCGGTAAACCCTCCAGGAGGGTTCCCTGCACTGAACGTGTTAACTGAAGTGTGTACCAGGCATTCTTAGACACATTGTGACTGACTAACAAACAGTCAAACTCCCGGAGCTAATCAAAACTGATTCATCACTTTTTGTGCTCTATATTGACCTAGTCACTCACCCAAAACTTAACGCTATCTTCAACCTATTTCTATCGGTTTTTGTTCTAAATTAGTCTTAAAACTATGTCCTTATACTTAATTAGATTTAATTGTAGTTTTTTTTAGTCATTGTGGGTAGCGAAGTGTGTTTAGTTTTAGTTTACTGGCTTTTTAGTCAAGAGCGACGGCTTAGATTACACCACAGAATAATACAGAAGGCGCACTCCGCATTTTAGGTATGAAGCCACAAGTAGACGGCGGGCTCGTCTTGATGGGCCAATTCAGTGAGCGTAAAGTAGTCAGAAGATATAAGAGTTACGCGATAGAAAGAGAAGCAACTTCTAGGTGAATATAATATAATAACTGTAGGTAATTAGCGCTGTGCGACCTTTTTTTTTTTGAAGGTGGGAAATCATCAAATAACTTCTCCAGCTCTGGGCGGAGCGGGAGGGCGTGTCAGACTCTTACTGACTAAAACCCACCCGTGTTGCTTCGGTTGCCCTGTTGCCGGGGGCCACGATCTCCCTTTCGGTTTTCTTCGCAACCCCGGCAGGCATCGGCCCTAGTGGACCCCTTCAAATCTGCTGACATCTCTTTGAGGCGCGCGTGGAACACAACGCGCCGTCGACCCGGGCCTGGTCCTTATCGGACGGTGAGCCACCCATTGCTCACCGTCCGCAAGCCCGCGCCTACGGTGGCCGGAAATTGCCTCGCGATTCCCGACGCCCTGGGCGTCTCCTCCTGCGGCACTGTGCGACCTGAATTGCACTTCATTGTGTCGACATTTTGTTCAAAGCTTCACACAGTTGGCGTCAAGTTGCAGAGTTGCAACGACAGGCTGGTCGACAGAGAGTCACACGCTCTTACTAATTGTCGCAGTGACTAGATGCACGGTGTAAACGCACACCTGACGACAGTTGCATGCGACAGCCTAGGTCAGTGTCAGCTGTGAGTGCTGACGAAGGTGCATGCGTTTCTGTATTGCGATTCTCAACATGGATACTTTCGATGTCAATGTTTTCAATCCAGACCTGGAAGTGCGTCGAATGCTCAAAGAAAATGATCGATTCCTGCACGACGTCTATCGTAATGACTAGACGCAGACAGAAAAAACAGCTCTGCGTCTAGTCGCAGCAACAAGACGCTGATGCAAAACAACTCTGCGTAAAGACGCAGCGACAAGACGCACAATTTGCAGTTCGTAATTCTGGGTTCAACGAACAGGTTGGGCAAATTGTTATAGGTAAGGTTTTTCCATTAGGAATTTTTGTGGCAGCCAGGTGTTTGGATTCAAGTCTGACTGGTGGCATTAGGTTCGGTCTTTATTCAATTGGAACTTTAAACCTATCTGGTGAAATGTGGATTTACATTACACATTATTCCTACCTAAGTTATGCCTTTACCTCTGTGTAATCTTTTCGGGTATACGTACAGGAGGTAACCGCTTAAGTCCGACGCTAACGTTTAAAACGCTGTGCGACCTGAATTGCACTTTATTGAGTCGTAGCAAGAGACGCTTTTTATTTAAATGATTTTACGGAGTGAATGTTCTGTACCTGTACTATTACACATTCTGTGGTACAGTGATGTTACATTTTATAAACTTAATTATTAAGCAAAATATTTGCCTAATTACAACCGAACCAAAGGATACATTAAAGAACATTAACTTTTAGCTTTTATATGATTAGCTAAAAAGCCGCTTATCGAATCGTTTTGTGCCAATTTTAATGATACGTAAAAGTGACAGTATTTTAATGGATTGTTGCTGACCGTACGAGCATAGATCAACTTATCAAATTTAAATTCAATATTCAAAATTCAAATTTAAAATTCAAATTCAAAATATATTTTTTTCGTATAAACACATGGGCACTTATGAAACGTCAGAAGCTAGGTGTACGATTCCAATTAGTCGTTTCCTATGAACAAGAGCCTGCAAGAAACTCCACGGGTTACTCTTTCAAAAATAAACAGTTTTTACAATGATTTCAAATTACGGTGTTGATCGGTATGAGAGGACGTAGGCCTATCAACAAGTACCAAGTATTTAGGAAAATAGAAAATGGTCCACACATCTACAGCCTAAAACCTACCACGCGAAAACTTCAACCATGGATTCAGTACATGATTCTGAAAACCTGCGTTGAATGTTTTCGTCGGTTATTAAAAAAAAATCTGCTGTTTCATAGATAAGTGTAATACCTACGCGCTCAAACTGTATGGAACAGCAGATTTTTTGCCAGCCATGATAAAAAACAACAAATGAATAAAAATAAAGACCAATTTAAACAAAATCCTTTAATTAATTTCTACCTGTAATAATTATAATTTATTATTTTATAACAACATTAATTATCAATGCTTATTGGTAAATAAACAAAACATATCAATTATAACATGGCCTTAAAATCGTGGCTCACGATAGCTAGCAATTATTTTAATTTGATTGATTTGCTAATCCGACAATCTGTCAAACTCCTGTCAAAAATAATTAGTACGATTTGTAACATATCTTATGAGTTCTATGAATTCAAGGTGAAAATAATAAATAAATTATCAGTATGTATAATAACCCTTTACTTCATTTAAATACTTATAAATAATATTTTTAAATATTAGAATAATAAAAATATAAAAAAAATAAAAAAAATTGTAGTCCAACGGTATCGGGAACAGGGTCCAAGTTACCGGCAGTCAGTGCTCCAGAGAGAGAAACCTGACAATACGAGCCGTGTCCACGAGTACCGATTTCTGAATGAAGCCCTAATACAATAAAATATTATTATTATGTTATTTTTATAGGTCTCGAGTTTGACCCCAAGACACCTTTGACTTTTCGGATTCATGTGCGTATTGTATATTATCACTTGCTTCAAAAACGGTGAAGGAAAACATCGTAAGGAAACCAGCATGCCTGAGAGATATTTCTCAACGGCGTGCGGAGCCAAGTCAGAGGCCCATGGGCGGCTTTAAAACTCTGACACCAGGTTAGTCACTAACCACACGAAAAGAGTAATTTTATGATTATATCTTATCACTTTCAAATTTATATATGATTTGATTACTTGAATACCACCCGAAATTCTAATTTAAAAACACCTTTAAAGGCTCAAACAGGCGCTACGCGACACCGATGGAACAATTTCCGAGAAGTTTTCATAGAAATTATTGTTCCACCAGAATTGCGTCGCGCTGTCGTGTCGCACTGTCGCGTCGCGCCGGTCTGTTGAGCCTTGAAGATATTTTTAATTTTGCCTTTGAAGTCAATTTTATTTATCTTCAATTTTTCAATTATAATGTAAGAACAATAAATATTGGAAAAAGTATTGCGATGCACGATGTAAAATTGAAACCTAAATATAGAAGAATGTATTATTAATTTGAGATTAAAAAGTAAGATTTTGTAAGGGTTTGTTTACATTTTCATCCGATACTTTTGGAAGGGACTATATAAGTATAACTAAAAATTCGCAGACATGTAACATCCACCAACCCGCACTGTGCTCGCGTGGTGGATTACGGCCCACGCCCTCTCACACAGAAGAGGGCTGAGTGTCATTTCAGAGTGGACTGTAATGTAATCCACCACTCGGGCCCACATCTAATGCGTCAAATAAGTTTTATTTCATGGAGGCTTTCAAGAAAAACCCTCCTTGACAGTATTATAAAAAACCATTTTTACTTCTTTTCGTGTGGTTAGTGACTAACCTGGTGTCAGAGTTATAAAGCCGCCCATGGGCCTCTGACTTGGCTTCAAATGCCGTCGAGAAATATGTCTCAGGCATGACGAATTTCTCACGATGTTTTCCTTCGACGTGTTTGAAGCAAGTGATAAATATATAATATGCACAAGAATCCAGAAAGTCAGAGGTGCGTGCCTTGGGTTCGAACTCGAGACCTATGACTTGGCAGTCTGTCGGTCACACCACTAGGCTATCACTGCTCTATTTACTGCCTTTTTTACTGAAAATAGGCTTTTTGCGACAACAAAGGCTCACCGCGCTGAGGAGTTTGTTGCGCCACTTCTTCTTCCCAGCTAAAGAACTAGGAAGTGGTGAAGGGTGGGCGTTTTGAGGGACTGTCTTATGTAATTTTGACGTTCGAAAAGTGCTGATTCTCAGCCTAGTTTGAGTAAATGACTTTTGATTTTGATTTCATACTGGGCCATTTGAAATCCCCTTGTATTGGTGATAATAATCAACTAATTAACTGCTTACAAATACACTTTTATAATATACTTTTATTCAATACTAGCTGCGCCTCGCGGTTTCACCTGCATAAATCTCGGTCCCGTGCAAATATCACGATAAAAAATTTAGTTCAAATTTTATCCAAATCTGTTCAATAGTTTTTGCGTGAAAAAGTAACGAACAAACAAATATCCATCCTCACAAACTTTTGCGTTTATAATATTATTAGTAGGATTAGTCGTCATCTTAGTAGTCACCCCCTTTTTAGGGTTCCGTAACTCAAAAGAAAAAAAAAACGAAACCCTCATAGGATCACTCGTGTGTCTGTTTGTGTCTGTCTGTCCGTCTGTCACAGCCAATTTGCTCCGAATCTAATGGACCGATTAAGTTGAAATTAGGTACTCATATGTATTTCTGTGACCCAAACACGAACGTGTAACGTAAATAAATGAATTTTGAATATAGGGGTCACTTTTGAGGGGCAAACAAGTAAATTTAAAAAAAAGTTTTGTGAACAATACCGTGTGAAATATTAAATTAAAGAGCTTGTTGCGAGGATCTTAAACACATGTTTTATATAATTTTAAAATAAATACTTTTAAAGATATTTAAGAAATTCGATGAAAATTTACCAAATAGTTTCAGAAAAAAATACTTATTATGGCTCTTTACTCATAGATTACAGCAAAACCTATAAGAAGTCTACGGTCTTAAAATAACATGGTAAATCTCTCAATATTGTGCGTACAAACTTACATTTGCAGTTGTAATGTACGGGAGAACATGTATTTTAACAACAATGTTAAGTTTGTATTTGGGATAAATTCATCCCGACTACAGAACCCTTCATTATGCATTGTGCGTAGTCCGATTCGCACTTGGTCGGTTTTTAGCCTAAATTATCATCTTTCAAAAACCCATCCATTGTTTCACTATAAATACATGTTCTGTTTGTCATTGGTTTTCTTGAGTCATTTGTCGTTTGCCCTTTAAACACTCGAGAAGGGGCCAAAATGGTCAGATCAGGCACACACCCCAGCCGCCACAGACTGCCTGCAGTATTGTATCTCCTCTCTTAACCGGTTTAAATGCTGTAATTCAGAAATAATTAAAAAAGCAATTGAGTCTCGCATGGATCGACGCGCGAACCAAGGGTTAATTCATACAAAGGTTGTCTTTAAAAGATCGCTTTTAGCGATAAAGGCCAATGCATCACTCTATGTAAAATTTCTACATTTATATCTGTATTTTTTATGATGTAGGTAACAGAGTGCTCTATTTTATTTTATTTACACCCATGCAAACCCCTATAAAAGTTTCTGAAACCATTGGGTGTTTGTAATTCAAGATTAAGAATTTAAAAAGTCCCACGATATTCAGTACAAGTGCAGTGGTGTAGATAAAGTCTTGTATGCAACTGTTTATAATTAGGTATTAAAACACTCATGTCTGACAATACACCTTGGTAATAAGCAACATTAAAGGGGCGAGGACTCGTCAAGGTCGTTTCTGGCGGCCAACCCCAGCACCGCGCGCGCTTATCGGTCAAATCAAATAACGCGCGCTTCCCTGGGTTCGTGTTACAACACACTTCCGTCCCTTCTCACGAAATCACACCCTCAAATTGCAGGAAAGCGCGAGGAAAGATGTTACACATCAAAAAATTTCAACAGGGAATTGAATTGCAAGCCTCAGATAATGATCACTGACAGCTATTCCTACGTAACTTAACTACTTAATTAAATAA
This sequence comes from Omphaloscelis lunosa, assembly GCA_916610215.1. Lineage (NCBI taxonomy): Eukaryota > Metazoa > Arthropoda > Insecta > Lepidoptera > Noctuidae > Omphaloscelis > Omphaloscelis lunosa. The sequence goes on along the minus strand of OU744273.1, from coordinate 10,021,508 downwards.
TAGAACCAAAATTAGTACGTTTAACACAAACGAAATAAATTTTAACCATTTTAAAATTAACTGCAAAATAAACAGAGCCAGTTAAAACACTTTTTGTAACAAGTTTTTTTTTTAAACGGAAGCGTTCCAAGGTCTTAGTTCATTCGTCCATACAGTGATTGATTCCGTCTGCTTAGTCGTGTTCCGAAAAAATAAAACAATACTCACTAGCCCTTAAAAAATACATATTATCGTGCCTGTTTTTCCCAAAGGGTTATGCAGAGGTGTACCTAATAGTATTTAGGAAATATTTCGTGAAATAGTCGTTCGTTAAAATGTTTCTTTCAGTAAATTAAGCTAATAGAAATATTAAGTTTCCAGTAAAAAACAAAAAAACTGTTTACAAAAAAAAAAAACGACTTTTTGGAAGTCAGTTGTTTTTTTTTTTTTTTTTTGTAAAAAGTTTTTATTTTCACTTTTCAGTTGTGGTACCACACAAATTCTAATACCACTACCTGTACCAGTGACAGGAACTTATCATATCATCCACATACTAAGTGGGAAAAAATACGTATTATTGAAGCTAACTCAAAACTATTCAAGCAAAGTTATAAAATTTATATGGGACCACCTCGAGAGTATACTTTTTCAAACAAAATCGGTCCACAATTGACGGAGAAATCGGCGGACATACATTATAAAAAAAAAACAAACAAACGCTATGAAGTCGGTTTATGAAGCCTTCGTCACAGCCGCGGCAGCCACATGTCCAAAATCATTATTTAAACATTTATGCCATAAATCTTTCTGTCAAATTTAGTCATTTTCATGGATACTAAAAACATTTTTCTGTGCTACATTTTTCAATTTAAAGTTCTCCGCCTCTTAAAAACACGCTTTACATATAATACGGATCGAAGCACGTGGCGTTCTATTATTTCTGCCTACACCCTTGAAAAAATGTATTCAAAGTATGACGTATTTCGCCTTTCCCCTTCGTTTGGCGGCCATCTTACATTGTCAATGCCAATGTCATTCTACCCATCTACTCTTATGAATCCCCTAGACCAGGGGTGGCAAACCTTTTTTCACATTGAAAGTGACTTTTTAATTTTTTATAGATACATTTATAAACATACAAATAAATAAAATGGAAGTTTCTGTTTGCAATGTCAAAATAACAGCTTTTTACTAAATGCATATGAAAGATGTATTCAGTACTTGTAACAAAAAAACATTTTTTTTTTTTCTGTCTGTCTGTTTGTTCCGACTAATCTCTGAAAAGGTGGAATCGATTTTGACGGGACTTTCACTAGCAGATAGCTGCTGCTATAAGAAGTAACTTAGGTATACTTTAGAAAAAAAAAATAGAGTACACGCGGGCGAAGCAGCGGCTAGCAGTTAGTTTAAAATAATAACAACACTGATAACTTTGAAAAGTAACACAACATAAAAACAAATACTGCTTAAAGTGATAATAGCTAATGTCTCTTTCAGAAAGAATAGTTACTTTATATATTTAAACTTTATTTGTACAAGTAAAATAATAAAAACTTAAAAAAAAGGAGAACCGCCTTCCAAAACCACACTACAAAGTGAAAAATAACTTTAATTTCGGAAGTCGGTTCTTATTTTTTTTTATTTTTTTTTTTTTATTTTCAAATTTATATTCTATTCTCACATTTCGGGTCAATTTCTTGCAAAAAATGGGTTCTGAATTTTCTGCAGGGTATGTTCTCCATTCCTAGCCTAGACGTTACGCTGTCATTATTTTAGATGAAGGGTCTGCCTGGTAGAATTATTCATCAAGTCTGAGCGTAACCACTTCTGATCTTAATAAGATTATATTATATTTTCATGGACTACTACCATATATTAAGGTCAGTATAAAGCTGTGTTCATAGTGTAAGGTGCTTCGGCATTTATCGAACGTAAAAAGCGTTAGTAAATATGTTTGTTCCACTGATTGATGTTTTTTTTTTTTTGGGTTGGGTTGAGCGGAGTCATGCAAGCGAAGGAAAAGATTTTAAAACTCATACTCGGACTGTACAGCTGGATGTAATTTAACTACTTTACGCAGAAACAAGGATCTGCCCGAGACTGTTTATTAAATTGCGTACATTGAAACACGTCGTTATGGACATCCAGATGAGGAGACACCGAATGGCTCAGATCCAGGACCAGGAAAATATATATGCTACTAATGGTAAAGCTAACATGGCAATTCCTACCAAGAAGCAAGGCTTGACCGTTCTAGGAGCTTTGGGGTATATTAACACTAACGTTCAACCGCAGCGTGAAATCGGTGGCAAAAGTTGTCGAAGATGGACACTGGATGAGCAGCTAAGGCAGCCGCGGTGCAGCCGTCTTCTAGGCCTCCACTGCGCCGTGAGAAAAGTACGGCTGGTCTTGCATCTAGAGCCGCTGCTCGCAACAGGGCCATTCGAAAGACGCTCAGAACAAGCCAGCTGAACTGAAGGAATCCATAAACATTTACATTCAAAGAAAGAAAGTTCAAGAAACTAAAAAGACATCTAACCTCCCAACTCTAAAAGAAAATAAGGAAACCAAAGCATTGAAACCAATCCTAAAAGAAACAGAATCTCTTGGAAAGTTGAAATTGGAAGAGGCTTACGAAAAGACTTCAAAAAAGACTTCATGTGTTTCGCTTGTTAAAGATAAAAAATACTTAATTGGTGTCTGCTTTTGCCAAAATTTTAACGATTTACGTTTAAAAATAAATTGAAAAATGTTACAGATAAGTCGACTCAATTTGGCAAGTTATGGTAAAGAATAAAACCAGAAGCTGTTGAACTATTGTCCGCTATCCGCACGCGACTGCTAGTCACCAGAAATAGATGTGTCACCGCATTTCATAAAATGTAAATATTGTCTGTAGTCCGCGCGCGACTGCTAGTCACCGTCTAAGGTATGTGAGCGGTGAGACGGGCTAGGTAGACGTCAAGCAAACTCCGTCGGCTAATTTTGCCAATGGCGCCCTAGATCACTGAGTAATTGGTATTTAGGAGTGATTTTTTATTAAATTATGGAGAATAAATAAATTTATAAGTACCTACACATTGTAGGCCAATGCCTTCCCTAATGTCATCCTAAAATTCGTGAGAGTGACATAACCCTTCGACTACTTAGTGCGTAAACTGTGACCACTGACAGGAAAAAACTTTAAAGACGCAACCGGCAGCAATCGGTTGTGTTATTGTGTTCGATATTCCCGCAACAAGACCTATTTCAAGTTAGGAATACATATTCACGTTAGTGCATTTCAGCCGTGTCTTAACAGCTCTAATTACCTTCATTTTTTAGGGTTCCGTACCTCAAAAGGAAAAAAACGGAACCCTTATAGGATCACTTTGTTGTCCGTCTGTCAGTCAAGACCCTTTATCTCGGGAATACGTGGAGGTATCGAGTTGAAATTAAAACTATATATTCCAGTCGGCAGTTCTTTGAAGCTGAAAAAGCTGAAAAAAAAGATTCGGCCATTTTTGCCGCAAAAAAAACGTATATTTTGACACTCTCAAAGGAATCAAAATTTATAGGGTAGTTTCCGTTGACCTAGAACTATGAATTTTGGCAAGTAATATCGTCTACATGTATAGGGAAAAATCTGAAAACTATACATTTGTAATTAAATCCAAAAAAATATGGTCATCCGTATGCGCGGACATAATTGTATGAGTGACCAAATCTTTTCGCACATTTTTTAAACAATTCAGTTCGGTATAAGTAATTACTGGTTTTGAAACCTGAACTTCGGTAAAAGCTCGGAAAAAACTACGAGACTCGATTCCTGAACTATTTATAATTGTTTCTACAAATTTGTACGGAACCCTCGGTGGGCGAGTCCAACTCGCACTTGTCCGGTTTTTGTTTATCTACCTGTTAGTAAAAGCAATTACTTTATTACCATTCGGTACCAAATAGAATTTGCGCCAGTTTGCACATAGCCTAACCCAGCCCACGTATTTAGAGCACGGATAATCAGTCACGTACGTCGTCGCTCGAGCAGAACGAAATATTTATAAACAGCTTATATAATTTAATTTAATATTTAATTACATCTAACTTGATACTTTGGGTAGGAGAGTTGGACTGTGTGAAAGATGATATGGCTAGAAATGGAGTGACTACCGAGATGACGAGTAATGGACAAATATGGAAGAAAAAAACCGGCCAAATGCGTGTCGGACCACGTACAATAAAGGGTTCCGTAGTAAAGGCTTTCATTTTGACAGTTCATCAACATTCATTGCGTTATTTACGTTGTTGAGCAGACAATTTTTTCGAACATATGAAGCAATGGTTTAGCAATTGACACCACCACTGAAAAATCAGCGCTGTGCTGTGGGTCCCCATAGCACAGCATCATGCTGAGTGGAAGCCGGAGTGTCACAGTCATGACGTGCAGCTGCCGACTAATTCTGTTTTGTGCTCGTGATTATTTTAAATCTATTGTGTTTTATTTTATTGTTCTACTCGAGTAATTAACTTTTTTATTATGCATGTGTTTCTGTGACAAATAAATTTATTTTTCTTTCTTTCTTTCTGTCAATAATCTTCAAAATCATTCAGGTTGTGATTGAAAGTGTGTTACGCAATTAGGAGGCAGGTCTCTTAAGGCTCTTTCAAACAGGCGCGACACGCGACGCGACACAATGGCACCGTTCGTCGCGCGACGAGCGGTGTCTTTGTGTCGCGTCGCGTGTCGCGCCTGTTTGAAATAGCCTTTACTCTATTGAAACTACATACTACACTGGAAAATCTCAAGGTCATAGTGAAACTACTGATCTACTTTTACAATGTTTGTAAATATGTGAGCACCATGTATCTATCACATAATTAAATTATCTGTCGTTGCTTCATTTTTTAATTCTTTTTACCTATTGTTGTATAGTAATTTTATTCTAGGTGCATCGTCTTCAATTATTTAACTAATGTACGTGTCTATACAAACTATTGTAAAACATTTAAAAAAGAGTAACGGTGGAGTTTCTTGCCCATTCTTCCCCATACGAAAACTATCTTTTGGAAGGGGCGACTAGAATCAATTATTTGGTAAATTATGATGTTCAAAAGTGCGATACATGGGCCTATTTGAAATAAATGAATTGACTTTGACTTTAATGACTACTGGTGATGCATATTTTCCCCTAAATTGTCATTTTCGTGTTTTTATTCTTTCTTTGCGTCACGTTTACCGCAAATAAACGTATTTTCTTTCTTATTTTTTTCTTCTTTTTGATGTTCAGCCTGCTGTTCATTTTTATTCGGGTTCCGTGCCTCAAAAGGAAAAGACGTTCCGTCTTTCCTTTTGAGGTACGGATAGAATCACTCGTGTGTCTGTCTGCTGCCAATTTTCTCCGAACATAATGGACCGATCAAGGTGAAATTTGGTACACTTAGGTATTTCTGTGACCCGGACGAGTAACGTAAATAAATGAGTTTTGAATATGGGAGTCAATTTTGGTGGACAAATCAGAAAAATAAATTATTAAGTTTTGCAAACTGTACTGTGTGACATATCAAATAAAAGGGTGAGCTCTCTTATTGCAAGAATCTTAATTTTATTTTTTAAATAATTTTAAAATAAATACTTAAAAAAATTGACCATTCCTCCCTTATCTCCGAAACTACTGAGCCTAAAATTTATAAAAAAATAAATAATAAATTTAGAAAGGTTCTTTACTCATAGATTACAGAAAAACCTATAAGCAGTTTATGGTCTTCAAATAACATGGTAAACCTCTCAAAATTGTGCGTACAAACTTACATTTGCAGTTGAAATGTATGATATAAGAACATGTTTTTCAACTACAATGTTAAGTTTGTTCTTAGGATAAATTCATCCCAACTACGGAACCCTTAATTGTTCGTAGTCGCGTTTGGCGGGGTTTTTTATTACAATTATATCTAATTTTTACAATTAAAAACCTAATTTTATGATTTTATATGTATTTACGTGTGTTGACCGGATAACTTGAATGAAATGAATTTATTCTGTAAATAGTATATCAGAATCACTTTTACACGTCATATTAAAATTTTTTTAAAAATAAGCTAGTTGAGTTCGGCGTTTCCTATCTGACTACTCTGAGAAGAAAGTCCGAAACAAACTCAGAGGTCGCAGTCTCTTTTAAAGTCCAGACATAATCTTGATCAGGCCATATGAGGACCATGTAGATTATTGTCTGAAATGGTCTTTTGAGGAAAGAACCACACAGATTTGAGTGGACCTGTCCAGTCAGTGCAAGCATTTGTCAGTAATCGTGGAGCTCAACTCAGAACTTAAGGAGCTCAGCTCGACGAACAATACCAAAGAAAGGACATTTGGGTAGGCCGCATAAACTACTCAAACTGCCAGACTATCATTAAAACTAGCTGAGAAATGAAAATAATAATGATATCCACATAGTCCTCATATTCACAATAATTAATTAAAATAATATAATACTTTACCAATTAATCATGTCATTTTGAATATAATTTTCAATATTGTGTGAGCAGACTGAAAATACAGGGTGGCAGGGACTTCGACGCAAAAATACAGGGTGGCAGGGACTTCGACGCAAAAATACAGGGTGGCAGGGACTTCGACGCAAAAATACAGGATGGCAGGGACTTCGACGCAAAAATACAGGGTGGCAGGGACTTCGACGCAAATATACAGGGTGGCAGGGACTTCGACGCAAAAATACAGGGTGGCAGGGACTTCGACGCAAAAATACAGGGTGGCAGGGACTTCGACACAAAAATACAGGGTGGCAGGGACTTCGACGCAAAAATACAGGGTGGCAGGGACTTCGACGCAAAAATACAGGGTGGCAGGGACTTCGACGCAAAAATACAGGGTGGCAGGGACTTCGACGCAAAAATACAGGGTGGCAGGGACTTCGACGCAAAAATACAGGGTGGCAGGGACTTCGACGCAAAATATAGGGTGGCAGGGACTTCGACGCTAAAATACAGGGTGGCAGGGACTTCGACGCAAAAATACAGGGTGGCAGGGACTTCGACGCAAAAATACAGGGTGGCAGGGACTCGACGCAAAAATACAGGGTGGCAGGGACTTCGACGCAAAAATACAGGGTGGCAGGGATTTCAATGCGAAAACACAGGGTGACAGGGACTTCGACGCGAAAACTGTTACCATGGATTCGAAAACTGTTATCATCGATTTTTTTATTTTAAAATATCAACGCATCCCGCGTTGATATTTTTCGTCGGTTAATAAAATAAAAAGTCTACTGTTTCATAGAAAAGTGCAATACCTACGCGGTGGAGTTTATTGCCCATTCTTCTCCATACGAAAACTACCTTTTGGAAGGGGCGACTAGAATCAATAAAATTATTTTGTAAATTTTGACGTTCAAAAGCACCATACATGGGCCTATTTGAAATAAATGATTTGACTTTGACTTTGACTTTGGTCAAAATGTATGGAACGGCAGATTTTTTTTTTAAACTGACGAAAATTTTCAACCCAAGGGGGTTCAGAATCATGTACTGAATCCATGGTAACAGTTTTCGCGTCGATGTCCCTGCCACCCTCTATAATTTGGTTATCACTTAATGAATTACGAATAAAATCCAACCTCATCGTTGGTCTAGTGGTCAAGAGCATTACTGCTGAGCATGAGGACCTAGGTTCGGTTCTCAATTCGGGGAAAGTGTTAAGCCTCGTACAGACTGACGCGACACCGGTAATTGTTATACCATGAAGTTTTCTTAGAAATTATTTTACTAGAGTCGCCTCGCGCCAGTCCGCACGACGCTTTATTCCGGGTTTTTCCATCAGGACTTTCTCAGTAGCGGCCCGGAGTCTGGATTTGTGCCCGGCTGATGGCAATAGGCTCGCCTCCTGTTACATGGAACTTAAATATAACTAGCAATTTAAATGTGGATGTAGGTACTTTAGTGCTTCCACCGTCGGAATCCCAAATAACGGTAGGAGGGATTCACATCGGCCTCGAGTCGACGATGAAGTACTTGGGACTCGTCCTCGACAGCTAGTGGAACTTCGTGGAGCATTTCCGACGCTTGGCTTCCAGACTGGAGCGGGCCAGGGCTGCCTTGTAGCGGCTCCTGCCCAATCTAGGGGGTCCAAACGCCTCCTGCTTGAGGCCCTACGCGGGGTTCGTGCGGTCCATAGCTCTTTACGGAACACCGGTGTGGGCGCGTTCCCTAAGGTGGCGGCCGGCCTGCTGGTTGAACGCGTCCCAAAGAGTTATGGCCATCCGGCTGGTCCGGAGATACCGCACGGTCTCCTGCGAGGCGGCAAGCCTCCTTGCCGGATTACCGCCATGGGATCTGGAGGCAAACGTCTTCGCGTACATTTGGGAGTGGCGCGAAAAATCACGGCGCCGGAGGGAGGACATCAAAGATGGGACGGGCTGGTTTCTCATACTATGTGTCAGGTTATCTTGTTATTCTTCTTTAGAGATTCTGTTTGCAACTTAAAGTTATATTAAAAAAAAAAAAAAATTTTTTTTGAAACTGGTTTATATTTAGTAGTGACACTTATAAGTAGAAATATGGGATCCCGGTATTAGACGCAATTTTTTTAAATGACAGATTGTGATTGTTTATCTGTCATTTTGTCTATTCTTCCGTCGACAAAACCCGTTTCTATTGTGGTCACGCTAAACGTGGTGGAGGCTATTCTAGTACACCTAGTAGACACTATGTCTAGCGTATCAACTTTTTGCTAATCCGACCTCACGGTTCAAATCAGTCTCTAGAACAAAGACTGATAATTAAGACGAATTCCGCGCACCCACCCATCTTTTCCATGCCTCGGTAAGCGCCACTGAACCGCAACGATACACAGACGTTGACAAAAGAAAAACAATTATTATTATTTCTTTTATGACTGCAATAAGTGGAGCAAGGTTAGAAGTTAAAATTGTCAAAATTATTATTAATTGTATTGTAGCAAAAAAGCGGACAGTATTTTTGTCATGCAACAACATCCATCCATCTTCTTTATCTTATAGAGACTACGACTTTTTGCTTTTATTTTGATTTTGCTTTGTTTTTTTTTTATTTACGTTTTTATGAATGTGTTTTATTTTAATTAGTAATTTCCTGTGCGAGTCACAATAAACGCTTTTTCTTTCTTTATTAATTTATTTTTCTTTCTTTAAATGTAATAATTAAAAATCGGCCAAGTGCTCGTCGGGCCACGCACACTGAAAGGTCCCGTAGTTAGGATGATTTATGAACGCACAGTTAGTGGAATGCACAGTTTTATCGACCAATAAATAAATTTGTATTTCATATTATTTCTCAAATATAAAATGAAAAAGTTATTTTTGGGGTTGTAAACGAAAATATGCCATATCTTAGAAACTACTGATTTCAATAGCAAAGTCATGAAACATCTTAATCGTTTTAACTATGGGATCCAACAATACCTCACGCACTTAAGTGCACACAATTTTTTTTCATCCATCGGTTACATTTATGGAGTGCCAACCCATTTTTTTTTTTCAAAGTTGCCGTACATGTCATTATTTAGCTGTTTACAGGATACACCTGTCCAATTTTCATTGATATACTACAAAAAAAAAAAAAAATTGCAAAAATTGAAAGATTTTACAAACATAACATAACATCACGCCTGTATTCCCCGAAGGGTTAGGCAGAGGTGTACCTATAGTACAAAAGAAAAAAAAAGTTTAAAGTTTTTATTTATTTAATTAGGTGTTCATAGAAGGAAATAATGGGCTCGTGGCTTTAATAAAAGCAGTCGCACGGATCAGACGAAGGTAAAGCAACGTTTGCTGCGGTCGGTCCGTGGATGGGTTCCCGTTCACTTATACGAGACCCCCTCCGTACTTCAGAAAGCACGTCTTGCCGTTGGTTTCGGCTGTAATTCGTTACGGGTAGTCAGAAGCTCGAAAATCAGAAACACTCCTAATGGGATAAGAAAGAAAGAAAGAAAATATTTTATTTGGGACACGCACAGGAAATACAAAACAGTAAAGAAAAAAAACAAAAAAAAAAAATATATATTAACAAAAATAAAAAGCATTATATACTAACGAGCAAAAATAATTACGACCTGTGCGAGGCCAAAAAGGCTCCTATCTCAGCATGATGCTGCGATATTTAAAAATAAATATATACCGCAGCGCTGGTATTCTGATAGGGCCCGCTGTGACGCCACGGACATACCTACGGATTTATAAATCCCACTAGGGGATTACAAAATAAATAAAACAATAAAAAAAAAAAAAAAAACAAATTCGAAACAAAAAATCTATTGTATAAATTAAAAGAATCGACGCACACCCGACACGACGTTGCAACATCACTTGTCCACGGTATGGACTATCATAATATAATAATATAAGGATGTGAGGAGGTTAGATAGACAGTCGCTCCATATAAAATACTGGTATACAGCTGCATCCGGTTAGACTGGAAGCCAACCCCAACATAGTTGGGGAAAGGCTAGGTAGGTGATGATGTCATTCTATAGCTATTTAGTAATTTAGTATACAGGATCAGGACATCGACGCGAAAACTAAAACCATGGATTCAGTACATAATTCTGAACCCCTCAGCGTTGAAATTTTTCGTCGGGTATTAAAAAAAAAAATCTGCTGTTTCATGAAAAGTGCAATACCTACGCGGTAAAAATGTATAGAACAGCAGATTATCACCCTGCCACCCTGTATATTATTACTATATTTAGTAATTCTTTATTATTTACGGAATATATTATAAGAATTATTTTCTCAAACCAAATGAAAAACCAAGACAGAGCGCTGCGAACAATACGGAAAGCATGCCAAAACTACACTTCCGCTCTGTGCACACGCTCACACGCACACATTTACAACCATTTACAATGAAAGAAAGAACGAAAACAAAAGAGAAAACGTTTATTACACAAGAACACACACACACACAACACAAACACACACAACAAAAACACACCAAACAAACGATTGAACGAACGAACGATTGAACGAACGATTGTTACACTACAATCAAACTACACCTCACTAAGTGCACACATGTTTACGAAACCGGCTTCACGTCACTGTTAACAGCGCTATGTTGTGGTTTTTTATTTGCTCTAAGGTTATTATTAACCTAATTATAAACTTTGGTTAAACAGGAACTTGATTTAAAAATCATTGAATCAATATGTTTAATCCAAAATTAAATAAAACATTAAAAATTAAGTGTTGTTTTTTATCAATAATCCGTTAATTTGTCGATGAAGACCGTAAACATAAGTTTACCCTGACCTGATTTCGGGTTTTAATAAACCGTAAGTAGTAAAAGATTTAATAATAAAAATAATATTGGTAGGTACTTAATTAGTTTAATTACTATTAAAATATGGGTTAATGGTGATGATTATGCCTATGTTCGTTTGTTGGTGGTGAACGGGCGCCGTCAGTAGCGACTGGTTATCTCTTAGCTGCCATGGCTTATTTTAATTATTTTTTTAACCAATGTTTTGTAACAATTTTGATTTAATGAAGTATCCGTGGGGTTTCTTGCCCGTTCTTCTCCATAGATACCTACTACGCTTTGGAATGGGCAATTAGCTTCATATTTCTGACTGACACGCAAATCGGCTATCGCTCGGCATTATGCTACGACCCTATGCAAGACAGAGCCACAGCGCTGGTTTTCAGCGAGAGCCGGCGCCGACGTAATGACGTCGACCGGTGCAGCAAAGAAAAATAATTTATTAAAATTAAAATGTGATTCAATATATTAAATAGATGTACAAATTATAAAAAAGGACGTTTACTGTGTTGAATTTGATGTAACTATAGAGTATCTACTAAAATTGATGGTATTTTAACACCGTGGAAATAACTTCTTTGTGTGTATGAACCAACATTAATCATTTAAAGCAAATCTATACGTTAGTTTCAGGTTTTACAGCTTAGCTATCACCATAAAAATATTTCTTATATCTATGGCTATCACAGATGTAAACAAAATTTAGGGATACAAAAAAAAAGTTTATGTATATATTTTCTTTTCGACTTTTATGTCTGCGTAATTATTATAAATTCTACACACTTAACAGTCTATTAAACTTTGTGTTCAGTTTAAAACTTCTAAAGAGTAAGTGTTCAGTGTTCAAATTAACAGTCTTACAAACTTTGTAGTTAACAATATAAAAATAGTTCTGTTAAATTGACTCCATGATCTATTTTAATTAACAGTCTTATAACTTTGTACTTTTAATAATTATGTTAAATTATAGTAGGCTTTATAATTATAAAATACAATAGACGTGGATATATTTAGTAACCTGTTCCGCTTAGCTATTTCTAAAGAGCCATAAAAACTCCTGAAAGAAATCAGGAGATTTTTATGGCTCTTTAGAATTATATCCACATCTATTGTATTTTATAATTATAAAGTTCAATAAGGGATTTTTAAATTTTAAAAATACCAATCGATAGAGCGGGAAGTTCCGAATTCTGCTAAAGCAACTCTGCCCAACTCTTTGAGGAAATAAGGCGTGAACTTATGTGTTCTACCGTCCGTAAATAAATACTAACGGTTAAGAATATATGAACTGGAAAATAAAGGGTTTCCTGGTTGTCGAATAGTCGGAAGCAACCTTGTATTGTGTAAAATTAGAATTTCACTTGCCGTAAGTACAGAGGAAGGTTGAGGTCAAATGCTTCTGAAATAACTACAATAATTTTATTAAATCAATATTTTATTGTTATGTTTTATTTTTACACATCCAATTTTTATTTCATTTTATTTGTTTCTGTACTTATCTATCAGTGATATCACAGCGGGCCCTAGCCCCTAGCAGAATAGCAGCTACAGAGCACTACACTAAAATACTGGTAGCAGCGCTAGGAATGGGCGTTATTTCACGTCACTAGTTACAGTAACTGGCTACGGGGCATGTAGCCGAATAACTAGTTTCGAGTCACATATAAACACGTGATTTTTGTAAATAGTTACATCACAAAGCAGTGATCGAATGAAAAGAGTGAAACAAAACAAAAGTATACGTACAGTTCGTGCCACTAAAGATGAGACTTGACACACCACCTGGTTTGACTTGCGCAGTAGACGATTTATGGGTCTCTTTAGCGGTATGAAGTCTGCGCCGGGACGGCATCGGGGCGGCGGAAGGAGCGGCGGGAGGCGCGGTCAAGTCTCATCTTTCGTGGCGCGTATAGTACGTTGCAAGCGCACGTTGTTCCTTTCGCGCGTAATAAACTTTAATATTACATTAATAATGTAACTGCATATATTTATGTAGCTACAAAAACTTATTCGTTCGAAACACTTAAAGCTAAATGTAACGTATTACGTAAGTAATTATTAATATTTTCGTTTCGCAAATAACTGTAATACTTCGATAGAATCACCGTGTTGAATCACCGAATAGAATTTTAAAAATAACTAATTACTAAAATCACTAGTACTGCCTCGTTGGTCTAGTGGTCGCAAGCGCTACTGCTGAGCATGAGGTCCTGGGTTCGATTCCCAGGTCGGGCAAAGTGGCATTGGGTTTTTCTATCTGACATTTCTCAGTAGCAGCCTGGAGTCTGGATTTGTGCCCGGTTGATGGCAATAGGCTCGCCCCCTATTACATGGGACTTAAACATAACTGGCGAAATGTGGGTGAACCTGCTACAGGGACACCTCTGCCCAACCCTTCAGGGAAACAAGGCGTGATGTTATGTTATGTTAAAATCACTAGTTGGTAAACGTCTCGAATTTCGCGAAACGTAACGTAACTAGTGACTAGTTACGTTACGTTTCGCGAAAATCACATAACGACCCACCCCTAACCAGGGCTGCGACGTTTATTTTTAAATATCGCAGCATCATGCTGAGATATGAGCCTTTTGGCCTCGTACAGGACTTTCTGCTTTTATTTTCATTTGACTTTCCTTTTTATGTGTCTATGAGTGTGTTTAGTTTAATTTGAGATCTCCTGTGTGAGTTGCTATAAATACTTTTTCTTTTTTTCAAAAAGGCCTTTGAGACCTACTTAATTATTTTAAAACAAAACGTCACACCTGTAATCTCGGAGGATTGGGCAGTTGTGCACCTAAATAGTACACACACAGTTTCTCCAGTTATGATTAAGTCCCATGTAATAGGGGGCGAGCCTATTGCCATCAACCGGGCACGAATCCAGATTCCGGACACAGATGAATACAGATGGTTCAGTCCGCAAAATCATTTAAATAAAAAGCGACTCTTGCTACGACACAATAAAGTGCAATTCAGGTCGCACAGCACTAATTACCTACAGTTATATTCACCTAGAAGTTGCCTCTCTTTCTATCGCGTAACTCTTATATCTTCTGAATACGTTACACTCACTGAATTGGCCCGACAAGTCGAGCCCGCCGCGTACTTGTAGCTTCATACCTAAAATGCGGAGTGCAGAGTATTCATCTGTGCTCCGGGCTGTTATTGATAAAACCCTGACGGGAAAATCCAATAACACTTTGCTCGACTTGGGAATCGAACCCTGGACCTCAAGCAGTAGCATTTGCGTTTACCACTAGAGTGGGTGGGGAAATTATGAAATAACTTCTCCCGCTCTGGACGGAGCGGGAGGGCGTGTCAGACTCTTACTGACTAAAACCCACCCGTGTTCCTTCAGTTGCTATGTTGCCGGGGGCCACGATCCCCCTTTCGGACTTCTTCGCAACCCCGGCAAGAGATTTGTTACAGCTGTGGTGGCAATCATGTCCTTTGATTTAAATCGGCCCTTATATTTATTATTTTATTTATCTCTTATACAGATTCCTTTCTGTTAGATTTTGTGAATGTGAGAACGTTGTAGGCTGTCGACTGACTTGTGGACCATTTTCTATTTTGCTAAGTGGTACTTATTGATAGGCCTACATTGTCCTCTCATACCTATTAACACAGTAATTTAAAAACATTGTAAAAACCATTTATTTTTAATAGAGTAACCGTGGAGTTTCTTGCCGGCTCTTCTCCATAGGAAGCTACCAATTGGAACCGTGCACCTAGCTTCTGACGTTTCATAAGTGCCCTTGTAGGTTTATGTGAAATAAATAGTACATTATTGCAAAGGCCATGAAATAGGCAATTGCAGGTCGAGTATGAGTGTGAAGGCCGAGCCGTAGGCGAGGACTTCACTAATACGAGACAGGCAATTGCCATTTCCGCTGAGGCAAATAAAGTGCTTTTCTCAAGAGAATTCAAGGAAATAAAACATACTTTTATTATGCATGTAAATAACAAATCAAGACGAATTTTCAGCTTCGCCGCCAATTTTCTGTTTATCATCTGTGCCGAAAGGCAAACGCATTTATGGCTATACAGCCACGTGAACGCAATTTGTACTAAGCAAAGAGACTTACTTTGGTATGCCAAGAATGGTAAAAGAGATCCAATCAAAGAGTATTTAAAAACCCCAGCACGCCGTTTCATACAACATTGCTGGAGCGTTGTAATGTTCCAAATTCAAAAGACGCTCGTGCAATGGATTTGATTTTCATTGACCATAAATTCGATACTTCGCGTGTTCTTTTTTCGAAAATAATGACAACATTTCCATGCATATTTGAGAATTTTTAATTTATATAATAAACAGTTTTGAATTAGGTATGAAGTTACAAGTAAGCGGCGGGCTCGTCAATAGGCTCGCCACTTCCTAGCGAAATGGAGGCAACTTTTTAGAATACGAGACTCAAGAATGTGTGCATTAGCAAACCCTTTAGTGTATTTTTAGGGTTCCGTAACCGAAGGATGCCAAGCGGAACCCTATTATAAAGCCTCCGCTGTCCGTCTGTCTGTCTGTCAGCGGGCTGTATCTCATGAACCTTAATAGGTAAGACAGTTGAAATTTCCACAGATTGTGTATTTCTATTTCCGATATGACAACAAATAATAAAAATAAAATAAAGTTCGAAATTAAAGGGGGTCCCCATACAAGAAACGTGTTTTTTTTTACGGCGTAACCCTTCGTTTCAGACTCGCAGTTGGCCAGTTTTTAATGTGCTACTCAGACTCGCACTTGACCAGTATTTTTTTATTGAATCTAAATAATACTTAAGACACTTAAATTTTATTTATTTTTATAGATTTAGATATACCCGGCCCTCAGAGTTCCGGGCCACGCTCTGACGTACACGATAACTGAGCCCGGAAGTCCCTTACCCGGAACTGTATGAACCATAGAGCATTATAGAATCACTCCGGTATTGTTTTTATAAATCCAACTGTCACGCTAACCAAACAAGGCGAAAAAAAAAACAAAACAACAACGCGTTTCGTCTGAACAGCACCAAATTAATTATGAATCATAATACTAAAAAAAAAAAGCAGCCAAGTGCGAGTTGGATTCACACACGAAGGGTTCCGTACCATCGTACAATATTTAACATTAGGTAGTTTTTTATTTTTATATTTTAGTTAAAAAACGCGTTTCTTGTGTTGGGAAACCTTTAATTTTTTACTTTATTTTTTGGTGTTGTCGAGGCTATAGAATAGAATAGAATAGAATAGAATAGAATTTTTGTTGAAATTTTGTTCTTAAGATTACATTTAGCTCAGCCACATCTAGCCACAGTTATCGCAGTACACACTCTGAAATTTTCAAGTGCCTACCTATTACGGTTAAAAAATACGGCCTTATGTCAGCTGAACGGCAGACAGACGGACGGACGGACAAACAGCGGAGCCTTAGTAATAGGATCTCGATGGCACCCATTTTGACGGCATGGTTGGCGCAATGGTTAAGCGATTGACTGCTGTGCTGCGTGTCGCGGAATTTATTCCTGCATGGAACAAATATTTGTATGACCTACAAGTAGTTACCACAACAACAAGACCTACAAGTAGTTAGTAGTTAGTAGTCCTAGTACAGGCGTCTACCATTAATTATAATTATAACATAAAATCTTAGAAATAATTTACAAAGGTTGTCAATAATTTGTAAATTATTAATATTTTACGAATTTTGAATACGCACCCACAATATAGGAGAAATTCCTAGTGTGGGGCAAAGTTTAAAAAAGAACCCTTTTGGACACGGAACCCAAAAAAATCGAATCTCATTAAAACTGCTTCAGCAGTTTTGGAGTAATGAGTGCGCGAACGTTTTTTTTTACAACATTTATTAAATTAGATTAACGAAAAAAAGTGTTCAGATCGTAGGTCAAGTTTGTAGCTGCCATCGGCGCGTGCGCAATCGGTCTGATTATTTAATAATTGTTATGGTTTGATTGGCACAATGCATTGGTTGAGCTATTAGTTTCTATTTGGGTGTCGGGTTCGATTCCTGTACTGAGCAAATAGCCTACCTACACATAGTACTTTTTATTTTCGTATCGACGGTAGTTCTCGTGGTCGTAAGCGCAGCATGAGGTCCTGGGTTCGATTGCCGGGTCGGGCTAAGTCCATTATGAATTTCTTAGTAACAGCCCGGAGTTTGGAAGTTGGCGGTGTGATACCCCGTGCCTCGTACGTTAAGCCGTTGGCCCTGCGCCTGATCTCTCTCCGGTCGTGTTGGATTGCCGTCCCATCGGACTATGAGGGTTAGGGAAGAGAGTGCACCTGTGTCTCACACACTCGTACACTATAATATCTCCCGCGCCGAAGGCAAGTCTCCGTAGAGATTGGCCGCCATGGGTGAATACGATCTGGAGAACAGGCCTGTGTCCAAATTTGTTTTGTCCGGATGGTAGATTATTAAAAAATATTGAACACGTAGGTATTTTTTATTTTTTGACGTAATCATGAGATTACGGCGATACATTGACTTAAAATGTGGCATGACGTCACGCCTTGCTAGATTTTATACTGAGTTGTGACGTAGCGAGCCCCCACTCCCCAACTTTAATGCGTGTTTTCTAAGTTATTTTTGATTAATATGGTAAAGCAAAAATACGTGTCTAATACTTTTTATTATCTGAAAGACGGACTAAATAGAATTTCTTTTTTTTTTTACTTAGGCAACTACCCAACTATTATATTTATATTTTATTTATTAATTTAAATGCCTTAAAAACCACTACTTATTAAAGGTCTTAAGCTAAAGCGATAGTCAAGCCAAAAACACCAAATCAAACTCAAACTCAAAGCATTTATTTCAAATAAACCAATTACAGGCACTTTTGAATTGTCAAGGGGTCGGTCAGTCAGAAAGATGAAGCTAGTTGCCCATTCCAAAGCGTAGTAGGTACCTATGGAGAAGAACGGGCAAGAAACTCCATGGATACTCTTTTACATCACAATATGTTTACAAAATATTGGTTACATCATTCATGTTAAAGTTATAAATATGAGAACGATGCAGAACGATAAGAGCGTCCGTAATAAAAAATAAAACAAATGAAACAATTCAAAAATCAAATTAAAATAAGCCATGGCAGCTGGAAGATGACCAGTCCCTACTGACAGCGCCCGTTCACGAACATGAATTTAAAAAATACATCTTAAGATCATAAAGATCATTGTTTATTAATAACACAGTGTAAACAATAGTACTTTTCCGAATTCACCCCAATGACATGTAAATATATTAATTTCGACCTGAATATAAAATTGATGGTGCAAATTGCTCGAGTCAGAGGTTTTGGAAAGTAAGTTGGTCCTGGCTGATGGTACGAACAGCAGTGGCGGAAACCTTTGCACAGTGGAAATAAATGACTTTTTTTGTTCAAAAATCTGCCTACACCACAACTTTTGACGAATCGCGGCCATTTTTTTTATACACTCCTGTGATAACACACTTTGGTGTGTCACTGCCAATTTTCCTTAAAAATCAATACCATAACCTAAAAAATAAAGCAAAAAATTTTTTAGGCCACCATTTTGTATTTTTTTATAAACAGACAATAAATTCATGACCAGGGACCCGAAAAGCCCCTGGAAACTGATTTTTGTTAAAATATTTTTTTTTTAAATTTTTTTTTTCTTCATTTCCCGATTTTTTGAGGTTAAAAATTGCGGTGTAGGCAGATTTTTGAACAAAAAAAGTTTTTTCCACTGTACGTCGCCTCCACTCATAACTGTCGGGTACCAGTACGGGTACAAGTGCAATCGCTGTAGCACTCTCGGGTTGTGCTCGATGTGCATAATTATATGTACATCTACGTAGCTTATACCGTTTGGGTACAGCAGGTGACCACATTAATTGCGGTTTCAGAGGCGTTGTTCAGATCGTTAAAGATGAACAGAAAATTAAGACACTCTTGCACTTGGATGAATCGATTATGAAGTAAAAAATAAAATTCATTTAATTCAGATAATTATACCTAAATCCATACATTTCACAAAAATTAAAATTAACATACTAAATACAATTCAAATAACCCTCTTAATAAAGGATCTCCATAACGGAGAAGAGATCCTGTCTGCTACAGTCTTCAGAATACCGTTGCAGCTGCCACACATTCTGCAGATCAGGGATGCAGTCTTCTTGCGGATTACGGCATGAAAGCTATCAGTGCGATACTGAACAAACATCCCCGATGCACTACACAAGCAGGCAGCCCCAACATCATCCTGAAGATGTTATTATACTAGACGCGGAGGACATCCAGCGATCTTTTGGTGGGCTGACCCACAGATTTCCCGTATAAAAGCTTTGACAATACGCCTTAAATAACGTTATCTTAACCTGCTTAGAGCAGCGGGAGAATCTGCGGGCCAGCATGTTACCTATGACCGTTAAAGCCCTGCGTTCCCTCTCAATATCTTTATCGTCTTCAAGACCTGCGGTAATTAAATGCCCCGGGTATTTAAATTTTTTGACACGATTTACGCACAAGCCATTCAAAGTGATATTATGTGAATACCGGCGGCCCTAAAGACCATTATGCCCCACTTCGCCAGATTATGTTTGCAGCGGTCTATTGGGTACTTCACCAATTCAGTGCTTTCCAAATACACCCCTGCTGTTCGCGACCAGGCTCATAAGCTATTAAGGATGCATGTTTGCGTGTCAATTGGTAGCATAAAAACTCAACCACGTTGAGATGGCGGGATGAGGTGGTGGGAAGAGATGGCCGGATGAAATTGCGGGATGAGGTGAGTAAACTGAGGAGAAAAATGAATTGTGGGTGTAAGTTTACCTCTGCTCATCCCCCTGAAAAGTCAAAGTCAAAGTCAAATCATTTATTTCAAATAGGCCCATGTATGGCACTTTTGAACGTCAAAATTTACAAAATAATCTAATTGATTCTAGTTGTCCCTTCCAAATGGTAGTTTTCGTATGGAGAAGAATAGGCAAGAATCTCCACCGTTACTCTTTTAAAATGTTTTACAATAGTTTGTATAAGTACCTACGTACATTAGTTAAATAATTATATGTGAAGACGATGCACCTAGAATAAAATTACTATAACACAATAGGTAAAAAGAATTAAAAATGAAGCAACGACAGATAATTGAATTATGTGATAGATACATGGTGCTCACATTATTAAAAACATTGTAAAAGTAGACGATTTTCTTAATTCTTTAAAATTAATAAGTCAGTGTGTGAGGAAGTAATCACAGAATGTAAAATCAATGTCATATAACACAAAATTATAAATTTTACACTTTAATTAATAACCTGTTTGATTTTGTCTTGGTTCTAAATTGTCCTATGGAGCAGGACCAGCATGTTTCCAAGCACTCTTATCTTGGATATAATCCCCTAGTTTGTTGTTTACAAAGTGTACTTTTAATATGAGTTTTAAATTTTCTTTCATTTAATTGCAATATGTCACAAGGTATTTTGTTGTAACATTTAACACAGTACCCCATAAAAGATGTATGTACTTTAGATAATCTGAAAAATGGTTGATCTAGTTTATCTTTATTTCTAGTATTAAAATTATGTCCATCACTTATTTTATTAAAAAGATGGGTTTTTTCCTTACGTACGTAATATTTGCATAATTGAATTGGCGAGGTACCGTCATAATATTAATCCTGTTAAATAGTTTCCTGAGAGATGTATGAGATAAGATGACGCGGCGACGTAGATGATAAATAAGTATCACAGCTCTCTTGTGCAAAATAAAAATGGATACAATGTCAGTAGCCCGACCCCACAGTAAAATGCCATACGACATAATGCTGTGGAAGTAGCTAAAATAGACCAAACGCGCGGTTTCTAGATCTGCTAACTGTCTTATCTTTCTAACAGCATAAGCGGCCGAGCTTAGCCGCCCCGCAAGAGATGTTATATGAGGTCCCCATTGTAATTTCTCATCTAGCGTGATTCCTAGGAAAACCGTTTGATTAATAAATTCCAGCTTTTTCCCATTCAATATGATGTCACATGCGCTACTTCTAACATTAGGTAATTCAAATGTAATGCATTTTGTTTTTGTTTTATTTAGTACCAAATTATTTACCGTAAACCAATCTTGGACTTGCAGAATAGAGAAATTCACGACTTCAAGATTTTGTGACCGTCGGTTTATTTTAAAGATTAATGATGTGTCATCTGCAAATAACACCATCTTTGGTCAATTTTGAAGTAATTGAGGTAAATCATTAATGTAAATCAAAA